>JAWWMO010000043.1:10325168-10431656 GCA_035047845.1 Dendrocincla fuliginosa
TTTACCTCAGGCAGGAGTTTGGAACCACAAATCCTGCATTAAGTCTATGGAAGACCACCTGTGGAACAAGACTTTAATCATAACACAGAATGCTTTTACCAACCCTGCAGTGCAACATATGATTTCTTATAGACAGATAAGTTATTTCATAGAAAGTTGGTGCATTACCAAAGCTGGCAAAATATGCTTCTGATACTAATTGATAATATCATTAAGGATAATTTTTTTCCCACTCAGATCTTAGAAGTGGAACTTGAAAATTAGAGTCATTAAATAAAACTTGTATCTTCATTTTTGTAGTGTTTGAAACACAGTGAGTGATCCATATGCCTAGCCATAAGGGCCTAATGTTATTAGAGATGCTCTGGGGTATCCACAACAGTTTCTCAGGACTGACAGATCACCAAAGACCTATATGAGCCTTGTTTAGGTTTAAAGCTGGAAGTAAGGACACTATCCAGGAAAATTACATGAGATAAGACTATTCAGGTCACTAGGAAGAGTCCACCTAGCCCTCCATTGACTGTTTTGATTAGATCACTTGATTGTAACAGGACTGTAAACACAGAGAACTTGATACAGCTGAGATACCTGTGTTGGCTGGAAGAGATGACCCACACCGTCCAGAGCAGTGGTTGAAAGCCAGGTGGACTTACTGTAGCACATGTTTGTGACATCAGACACATACAGACCTTAGTTCATGTGTAGATGTCTAAATTCAGATGTGTTAATCTGTGAGCTGAATGCAATGTCTACTGTGCATCTCACTGAAACAGAGAACTGTTTTCTAAATACCATTTATTTCATGTTGCATTTTTCCTTAAAATGTATTTGAATAACTGTGACTAAAGTTAGCAGTTTTTTTCTCTAAAAGTAAGTATAAATAGGAATATTTATACCTGCTCTTCATCCAGGATGAGTGTCTGCTGTTCAGTGGATGAAAGGGCATCTCTGTCACAGGTGAGAAAGCACAAACTGCCTTGATCACAAAGATCAACAGGCTGAGGAGCTGAATGCCCCACCTCTATAGCATAACTGCAACTTATTTTTCCTCATATGATTCACAAAACTTTATAAAACAAATCCTGTGAACATTAGACTGCAGATTTTTTTTTTTTTTTCTACCAGAAGTATGCAGACTATCTGTATGTATTTTGGTAGTAAGTGCTGAATTTTTCATTTGACCTTTTGAATTTCTCTGGTTTTAATAGTATTTGAGATCCCAAGAATACTATAAACCTTAACCACTTCACTGAGAAGGTTTCAATGTTCTGTTGAGTGTTTACATGAAGCTGTGGATGCAAATGAGACAATGGAGTCCCTGTTTGATGTGTTCAAATTCTCTTCATGTGCATTAATAACCACCAGTGTGGTTCTCCAGGGGTCAATAATACGCTTTGATTTTGTATTTGTACATCAGAGATACCAGTGGGAACTTAAGTGCAAAAGAAAGGCTTTTTTTCCCCTGACCTTACTATTGTTTCTAAAACAAAAAAAATAAGAAATACTTTGTAAATCTATTCTTCTAGACACAGCTTTCCACAAAGTCTTCTTTGAGTCATTTTTTACCATTACTAGCTATCACTTCGTTTGTGTTTCTGGTTTTCAGTGCTGAAATGAATGGGGGTAATGATCTCCCTCACAAAGGCATGGGAAGTTTAATTGGTTTGGGCTGCTCTTGAGTAGCTATTGCAGTTCTTAATGGTTCCTTTGTAAACAGTAAATAGAATTGTTCTCAGTAACTTATTTAAGGATGTATGATTCACTTAATCCAGATGATTTTCCTAACTGTAAGAACTTCATACACTGGGAGACGTCTAGAGACCTTGGTTAAAATTCTGCCTTCATCTGAGTCATTTGAAGTTTTATAAACAATGTTGATGCCAGGATCACATTGATTCCCCTGCTAGCCAGGTGCAGAGCTAACATCTCTCTATACCAACACATTGAAGAGAACTGCACTGAGATTGCAGTGGTCTTGATATAACTCTGTGTTGGGTAATGAAAAAGGATAGGTTAATGAGAAAGTATTATGAAAGTATTATGAAAAATATTCAGAGGATTCAAGGAGCACAGAAAGGTACAGGTGAGAAATCCTCCTCTGTTGACATCTGCTGGTGTCACACCCAGCATGAATGAAGATTTGCACTCATTTTGGCAGGTGCAGTATGCCATGTGACTGGGCTCTTTTGGCTCACAGGCAGCTGAAACAGAAATACATGGCAGTTTTAATTGCTCTGCAAATTATCACTGCAAGTGATAATTTAAATATTGAGGTCTATTGTAAGAGTTTTTAAGGCTGTACTTCTCTCTGAGTGCTTCGGATTTCAGCGGTGTAGTAGACTAATTCTCAAGGAAAAAAAGTCTATTGGACTTTGATACTTTTAAATATAGGCAATTCTCCAATAACTGTAATCATGATGTTCATTTATGTAACACCACATCTCTGATTTGAGGTTTTAATCATTTTAATTGAAGGTTTTATTTCAACCTAAACTCAAAAGTTAGGGTATCGTCAGAAAGTATGGTGATTTCTTTGACACCACTGCTAATATTGAGTTTACTCTTCTATACACCATTTATCATGTGTGGGAAAAAAATGGTATCAATGGAGTTTTGCTTGTTTATGTTGTTTCCAAACCCAAGGAAGCTGTAGTTTAGCTATGGAAGATGTTCTCTGTGAGCGTGCTGGGTGGCAAGATGAGCACTTTCTGTGTCTGCTAGGGCAAACTGTTCAGTTAAGTGATGCTACTTACAGCGAGACAGCAGATTCCAGTAACGTTGTGCTCATTTGGTGAGAGACTGGGACTTTTTATGGCCTTTTCATATGTCTGATTTCTTTGCCTGATTTTTCTCTGTCAGCTTTCACAGGGGCTGCTACTTCTTTCCTGCTAGCTGTCATTTCAGTTATTGTGCTCTTTGTGAAAATAAGCTGATTCTGTGTGATCATAGTCTCTAGGGACATAGTCTCTAGGACCTCTAGGGATGAGGTCCTCACCTCTCATTTCAGGCTGGTGGTCTAATGGTCCTTGGTGGTCATGCTGCTTTTTGCTTCTGCCAAAAGCATCTTTCATTTGTTTGAGTGGACACCCCCTGATCCCTCTGTGCCATTCTTTCACAGACTCCTGACTATCCTGGGTCAGACCTGCTGATTGAGTCAGCTTACCTAACTCACTCCTGATCCTTAGACCCTATCTGGTTGCCAATCCTGTTTGTTTATTTTTCATTCCTGCTCCACAGACAATGCCACTGGGAGTTTAAGAGAAGACACATTGCCCAAATGGATGCCTAAAGTCTTTGGGAAAATAGTTGAGACAATTCTGGAATGATATTTAAGCTAAGAGGTTTAGAGCTAATGTGGCCCATTTGATCATGTTGTACAACCTGCTGTACCTTAAAAGCCGAATGCATTTTTTGTAACTTTTCTTCTCTTAATCCTAGTTTTAAAAGTATACTTCTAAATATTGTATGATTTGATATCTCTTTTTACTGCAATTTCCAGCTAGTGTGATTCCCAGTAATAGGAAAGGATATTTTAAAATATATTTTTCATATTTAATCTTTGTACACGTTTTCTGGAGAGCTCAGGTGAATCTTTTCAGGTGTTGCCTAGACACGCTTTTAAAAAAGATGGTTGGCATTGAGCATTGAGCCAAAGAATCTCTCCAACTGTTCCGTAGCCTGCTGTAGTGGTCTTTCTGATAGATACTGATAATAACAGGAAGACTTACAATCTAACTGAGTTTAAACAGCCCAACTCTGGGGTGCTCATAATTATTTTGATTTTCCTGCCTTGATAGTGGTGCAAGGTATCTGGTAGTGTTTGAAACCCAAATTCAAACAACCTTGCTGTTGTTTCTACCTGCATTGTCCTCCGATTTAGAGGGATCCTTTTTACAGAAATTCCTACTGCATGTTACATCAATTCTCAAACTGTTACGTCATGTCTGACTTCTTTTTATATTCAGGCTTAAAATTTTAATAGTTATATTTTCCTGTCCTGTCAAAACACTGTTGCCATGAAATCTCTTTATATCCTCTGTACCTGGTGACTGCAGCAAACTGCAAATATATTTGCTATTTGCCTATTGCTTATTTATGAAACATATGCCCGGTGTTTGCCCAATACTCTGGCACTCTTCGTAGGAGGCAGCATGTGGCACCTGTTCGTAGTTAAGGAAATGTTGCTGATACAGTCAGAGGCCGATTAAGGATTCCTTTGCTTCACGCCCAAAATTCCACTGCCTGAGGGAAGGACGGAAATAAATTGAATGTTTGACTGAAAGCACGGTTCTGTCTACAAATTTCTGCCTAGCTGCTACATTGTACTCACTGAAATCCTTCCTCAGGATTTCCCAACATGCTATCGTGCATTCACGGAGTTAAGCAGCTGCCAGCTTCTATTAGCTGCTTTTGAAATTAATCATAACTTTCTCCTGCTGTACTCCTTTCAGAAGGATTTCTGCTTGCCCTTAATTATTTCCTATCGCATATTTAATTCGATTGTAATATCATTGGGTTTTAATCTTTTTTCCTATATGATTTCACAGTACTTAGTATGTATAGGTGGGTACATAACTGAAGTAAATAACTTCTAATAAATTTGCATCTTGCTGCAAGAGGATTTAATCTATCAAGCGCTGTTGGTTGCATTCACAGGAAACATTTACCTATCTGTCCCCTCGGGCTAGGCAGGAGATACACGTTAGATAAAAGAACAGCCTTTGTGCAAATAAACTCAAGATTTTTCTCTACCTGGAGATGACACACAGATCATTGTCTGTCTAAAGAATTCCCATGGACTTGTGGAAGTGGGACTTGCTGTCTCTCTCATTTTATTTAGGATCTTCTGCTAGTCTCATGGCCTCATTATCCCTTCTATATGAGTCAGAAATAAAACAATCTGACTTCTCATTTTCAGTTAGCAGTCATTTGGAATTATTTTTATGAATGTGTATTACTGTCCTAAGGTTTTTCAAAGAAATGCAAATTATTCTTAATAGTGGTGTTTTCACCACTAAGTTGGTGGAATTGCTCTTTTATGTAGAAAGAGGAATTTATGCATTAAAAAATATTTACCCGGTAATTGTCTGTGGGGCCAGCATGGTTTTATTGAGATCAATGAAAGTTAATGCAAAAATGTAGTCTAAACTGATTGCAAATTGTGTTCCTTTCTCTGCTGGGTTGATCATGATTGTTGGGAATGCAGTTGGGGGTTTTTAGACAGTCTTTTGTTGTTAATACATTTTGTTGTGTTGTTATTACATTTTGAGTTAAATATTTTTTTACCTTTCAATTTCTTTCTCCTGTAAATACTTTCCTATGAATATTTCTCTTACCACAAGCTTAAATAGCCTGCTTTCAGTCTGATCGCATAATACCGATTGACTCCATCCGAGTTTTCCATATAGAGCAAATATAAGATAAGGTGTTAAATATTAAATCCACAGTATTATTTTTCATTATTGGATTGAAGTGTAGTTGAATTAGATGCAGTGAGCAAAGCTGAGCAGGCAGCAGAGAAAAAACTTTTCCCAAAGTCAAAGAATATGATGTACAGAGATGAAGGACAGAGAGTCTGCATTAACAAAGCCTGCCAGGAAGAGATCTTAAGACCAAATGAGTAACCATTTAAAGCAGTTTGTTCTCACATAAAGACTAAGTGCTATATTACACTATTGGTCCACACCTTAAACACTCATTGGTTTTTACAAGGTCTTTCATCTGTAAAAGATAAAGATTTTAATAAAAGGATAAATGAACATATAATCATACTATTTCAAACCACTTAAGATCTGTTTTTTTGGGAACAAATATGTTTTATTGGCACATGTCATGTCCAGAGCTGAGCTGCCTTGTACACAAAGGACATGGACTGCCTGCAGCAAGTCTGGGGAGGGGCCACTGAACACAGAAGGACTTGGAGATTCTCCTGTATGAGGAGAGTCTGAGGGAGCCGAAAGTAGAGAAAGGTCAGGTGGATCTTAGGAATGCAGAAAGGAAGGTTATAGGGAAGACAGAGCCATGCTCTTCCCAAGGGTGCCCAGTGACAGGACAAGAGGCAATGGGCACAGACAGAAACATGAGAAATTCCATTTAAACATCAGAAGAAACACTTTTGCTGTTAGGGTGGACAGAAATCAGAACAGATTGCCCAGGGAGGTTGTAGAGTATCCATCCCTGGAGATAATGCAAAAGCAACCTGGACACAGCCCTGAGCCACCAAATCTGACTATCTCTTCTCTGAGCAGGGGGCTTGATGAGATGGTCTTCAGAGATGTGTGCCAACCTCATCCATGCTCTAGTTATGCAACTCTGTCAATATTGGGCAGTTTTCTGATAGTCATAAGAAGTTTTCTAGGAGCTCAGATTTTCTCCAGTTTCTTCATGGCAAGATTAATTTTATTTCAGATTTGCATATACTGATAGAAGTTTTTCATGGTCCTATTCATCGATTTTTGCAAAGAAAAATGTTCTTCTTCTTCCCTAGACTAAGTGGGTCTGAAGGACCATAAAATACTTGCAAAGAGGAAATACTTTTCAAAGGGTGGAAAACACCAAGAGTTAATTTTGAAAGAGAGTTGTTCTTGAAAGACTGTGTAACATTAGTTCAGATTAAACATCTGGAGAATGATAGTCTGTATTACTCTGAGTGCTCAAAATGTGTACATTCAGTAATTATATTTTTTATATTTATTTTACAAATGAGTAAATTGAGTGACAGAGAATATAAAGAAACAGCACAGCAACACCGTGGCATACAGAGAAATAGAAACCTATCTAGGAGGTGTAATTTCTAGACTCTGATATGATTACACTGTATTAATTGAAAATTACACTGTGTTATACAACAATTTTTGTAATAAGGAAATTCTGATGATTATATTAAATCCATCAGAAGTTAAAATTAATAACTTTCAGATTAAGTGACATTGTATAGAAGAACAGATTTGTTCTTGTTCAGTGAAACAATGGTTGTTGAGGGACCCAGGAATGTGAAATCACAGATGCAGCTGAAATTCAACAAAACCCAAGATCCCGAGACTCACGAGTGCTTTTGAAAAGTGCACTTTCTATGTCTAACAACACACATTTCTGTAAACTAACACACTTGCTGGGAAATAGTGTGAAGAAAATGTTTGCATAAATATGAAGTTGGGCACAGCTGTTCTAAGAAAGCATGAAGCTAAAACAGCATAGGAAATGGAAGCAAGGATTTCTTTTATATTTAAAATATGAGCCTACATAAGAAGAGATTAATGAGAATAGTTGTGAAAATGAATTCATTTAAATATGGGCTATTTCCTTTTTTGGACCTGTTAAGTTATGGTTTCATGAGTATCTGTCAAAGTTAATGTTGTGAAGCTGAGCTGTTGCTTCCTCTTGGAGAATTAAAACTTGTTGTCTTTCTTTGTGTTACATATTCTCTTTAAAAAAAATGAAGAGAATGCAATGATTAATATATATGGTGCAGATTCTCATGCATAGCTTGATTCAGCTATGCAACAAGAACATTTTGCTTCTTGTGAAAAAGTAATGAACTGTATAAATACAGGAATCAAAGCTTAAAGTTGGCTGAAAATGATGAAGGGCTCTTCTCCTTGGAAACTTAATCTTTTCAGTTTCTTGACATTCAGATAAGAAGAGCCATCAGGTCTTTCCAGACTTGCTCATGCAGTGTCACATCCATTATGATGCTTATGGTCTCATGGGAAGAACAATACTTTGTCCAGTTGTGAGGTGATGCACTTGGAAATAATACAGCTGCTATTTCAGATTTAAAACAAACAAACAAAGCCCCTCATGGTTTACCACAGTGAAACAGTAAGGCAAAACTTTTGTTGAAGGCACTTTGTATATGTGTAAAGAAATTATGATGATTAGTTTCTAAACTCTAATTGCACAAAAAGCCTTACATAAAGACAGTATCTAAGTAAGACTTTATCTTACAGTAAGACTGTAAAGACAGTATAATCATGCATTAATTAAACTTGCAGCTCAGATTTGTTTTGGGGTTTTTTTGAGATGTGTTTTCTCATTGGCAGGATGCTACTTCAAATTGAATTTCTGCTTTTGGGCAAACTCAGCAGATTTCTAGAAAAGGATAATTTGTCCTTCCATAAAGAGTTTTCAAACATTGAACAAACTCTGTATTCAGTTTTAGATTGTTCTCAACTTTCTTTGTTGTCCATCCTTAACTTTCTTTGTCATTTGTTACAGTACAACACAAACCACTAAAAATATAGTTCATAAAAAAACTCTGCAGAACTGGGGTCTTGAGAAATGGATGTCTTTCCACAAGATGCTCATAGTTTGTAACCACTTTGGCCATATTTGATTTGTAAATTGTAAAGAATTTTGACTAGAAAATAGATTACAATGGCAGTAGTTATTGTGAAGTATAAATTTATTTGATTAAAGGATTAATGAAAATATGAATTAACTTTTTTAATGAAGTAGTAAGGTTCCATATAAAGCAATATGAAACTTAGTGAGCACATACCAGTATTCTAGTTGAAAGTGGTGGGTACATGATAAACGTATCTCTGAATACTTGAGATACACCCATACTGTAGTCTGATGAAATCATGCAAGTTGCAGGAATTGTAGTATCTTAAAATTATATGTAGAAAAGTCAAGAAATTGTTAATATGTCCATCCATTATTTTAAACTGCATAGCTCTCATTTTGTTCATATATTAGCTCTTATTAAGAGAATCCCTTAGATGGTCACATATGCCAAGAAGTGTCTGTAATTGTTTCAGCAGAACTTCTGTGAGGTCAGTGAGGTTATTTTGCCTGTAGTAAGGGAAGGTAGCACTGGTCTAAAGCACAGCAGCTTGCCTAAGCTACTGCTGAATGGGCAGCCAGAGTTATGACTGTTTGTACTAATAGCCTTCAACATTCAAACACAAAGAACTGCATTACTTTTAAAGTTAGGACTTCAAAATTATGTCTCCTGTGTACTTAAACCAGTTACAGGGGACATATATCATAAATATGTATGTCATAAATAGAATAGAATGGAATAGAATAGAATAAAATTTATATGTCATAAATAGAATGTCATAAAATCTAAAGGTAGGCAAATCTCATGGTACTTTAAATACTTGGACGAAAAAATTCTTAGCATTGTTTTAGTCAAATAAAATTTTGCCATTGGGTTTAATTAATCCAATTGGTTTTGCTGTACACTGGTTTAACCTTGAAAACTTGTTTTTAGTGTTGTTTATTCCTAACTTATTTTTCCTGAGGCAGGTAGGTTTTGGCCTATGGAGATATTTTTGAAAGTTAAAATTTGTGCTTCTGCAGTTTCTGGTCTTGTTAAGGAGAAATTCTTCTCCATGTATTGAAGTTCTGTCTTGAATACTTCAAAATTTGCCTACACATACATATCTAGTGCCATGCCAAATGTAATGTAGTCTGTGGTACAGAGAGAAGGGTGGTAGAACATAAGATGAGAACTCCTGCACTCTTGGGAGCACAGGAAGGATATCCAAAAACATCTCAAGTATTGCTGGAAACCTTTTAGGCAGTTAAACTCAGGGCCCAGGTTACATGGAGACACCTAAATCTATATTCTTACTCTGGAGATCTATCTATCTATCTATCTATATGTCTATCTGTCTATCTGTCTATCTACCTATCTATCCGTCCATCCATCCATCCATCCATCCATCCATCCATCCATATACAAACAAGTGAATAATCCCACATGGTTTATTTGTCTTGTATACACATGATATCTCTCACCCTTGGAGATACTCAAAAGCCATCTGGACATAGTCCTGTGAAATCTGCTGTAGTGGCCCTGCTTGAGCAGAGGGGTTGGACCAGATGACCTCCAGAGGTCCCTTCCAACCTCAGTCCTTCTGTGAGTCTGTGTGATTCCTTTGTTCTCACCTAATGAGTAAATTTTTAGTATTGCATGTTACCAGGCTTCCAGCATATTGTTTATGTGGCTCTTTTAACAATTGCATAATTAAAGGTCAGCATGCACATAATTATTTGCAAGGTAAGAGCTTAAACAATCTTAGATGGAACTGATCCGGCACTGAGCCCCTCAGTTTTCTTCCTGCTAGCATGAGTCCTCCAAAACCAAATTATTTCCACCCTGTTTGAGTCCCCCACTACAGAATGACATTGTTCCTTGGCTCTGGTACTATCCAAAATCAAAGAATTTTGAGCACGTCAGGGAATTCTGAACATGAACTGCTGGCCTCAGCACTTTATCACAGCTAAATTAGGATAATAATATTTTCTGTTTTCTCAGGCTGCAGAACTGACCTGAGAACTGTATTGGACTTGACTCTGTTGAACAGATGTTGTAATGAGAGGATAAAAAACCTAATTTGTTCTACAGACTAAAGGAACAGAAAAGCGTTTTATTTACATGAAGGGCATAACCACATTAAAACCGTTCAATGAACACATTATAAGTTTCAGAAAGTTCTGCTGAACAGAGTCAGGACTAGGGCTTAAAGACACATCTACAAGCTGGTGTGTCAGTGGTTGCAGTAGACATAATGACCTGCTGAAAACGCTGCAGTGGGAACTGGGTGTCTGAGGTCCAGGAAACTGAATGGGTAAAACTGGAAGCTCAAAGAGGCAACTTGAAAAACTGAGGCTGAGTGAGAAGTCACCACCAATTAACTGTTAGTGTACAAGAATGGTATCTGGTTTCCTATCCCATGGCAAGAGCTAATCTCTGTCATTTGATCCAGAAGTGAGATGCCTCCGTCCATGGAGAGAGCAGTTTGGACTAGACACTTCCAGATTTATTTTTTTTATGGAACAAGTGATCAGAACCTACTGCTGTCATGATAAGGAAATAGTAGTAGCATGACAGAACCTGACTTTTATAGGCTACTGTAAGTGGGTGAACAACTCCCAGGAAGCATGAGAGCTGCCTTCTGCAGCCTCCACTTGCATATATCCCAGGTGAGAAATTCAACCAACCCATGCCAGGCCAATGCTGGTGAGCACCTACTCCCACCCACCTTCTGCCCAGCCCAACATACATAGGAATGTGACTGAACTGAGGGAGCAAAACAGGGCCTGACCCTGTAGCTTGGTGCCCTGAACTCCACAGACACAGGCAGTTCACATTAGTCTCTGGTAAAACTGTAGAAACTATCCAGAGACCAGGCACCAGGATCACCCATTCTTGGTGATTTCCCCATGCACTGAAGTAGAGCCTGCTCCTCCATGCCTTGTCTTCCCATGTCCCCACAATACTTGGTTTCCTGTCCACACAACAGCAAGCCTGGTCTGCAGCCTGCTGGTTCATACACTATGGGCAGCGAGGCTTTTATTCACCTCAGGCTGAGGAGGGAGTTCAGTCCAAAGTCATCTTTATCCTGGGAGAGTGTTCTCTTGAGTAGATTAAAGGCTAACAGGTTTCTTCCTCAGCTGTTGAAATAAATTTCCATGCACATTTCCAGACATGTGACCCATAATGGAGCTGGTTACGCTCTGTGATTTGGGAAATTTTTCATACTGACTGAATCCAACACTAAAGAGCTTTCTGGCTCAGGTCTTACAGAGAACTAGAGCATGCCCATTCGGCTCAGGTCCCAGTGCAGTGCAGGGGGAAGAGCATCTACCTGGCCAAATGGGCAGTTCTCAGCACAGGCAGGGCACAGCCCACCAGGGACTTGGAGAAGCCCTTCCTAGTTCTGCCCCATACCTGA
Organism: Dendrocincla fuliginosa; assembly: GCA_035047845.1. Taxonomy (NCBI): domain Eukaryota; kingdom Metazoa; phylum Chordata; class Aves; order Passeriformes; family Dendrocolaptidae; genus Dendrocincla; species Dendrocincla fuliginosa. The sequence goes on from JAWWMO010000043.1 coordinate 10,336,862, forward strand.
ATAAAATGAATAATTTAGTTGCTTATTTGAGTAAATTCATGCATTTAAATGATAGGAAAATGATGGTTTATAAATTTTAGACAGAAAAGCATACCCTACCCTTATTTTAGTGCAGCATAAGGCAAAAGCTGAATGTGTTACGTTAATGGATTCATGTACTGTTTACATTTTATTCATATTATTTTGTTGGTCCTTAAATACAAAAATATCATTATAAATATTTTAGATGTTTTCTACTTGTAAGTTCTTTTCCCACAGCTGGTGGTCTATTTTGCCAATTTGGATTAAAGGAACTTCATCAGCTGGGAATCTAATCCATTTTAAAAACAGAGTTAAAAGGAGAATAAATTGCAACACCTGCTAATACCACCCTCCACCCCACCCCCCTCCCTGTTTCCCTATTTCTTTTTAAGATTTTTTTTCCCTTACTTTTCTCTCACTGTGCCAGGGTTTGATCATTCACTCACTGCTGTGAAAAGCATTGTCTGTGCCACTGACTTTGGGTGCAGATTTTGATGCTCCAGAGGTGGCTGCAAGGCTCAGTGTGCCGTGGGGATCTGCAGAGCTGCAGCTGTGTTGCGTGATGGACTGCCTGGAGCTGCTGTGGGCCCACACCCCACACATCAGCCTTCTTATATCAGTACTGCAGAGGCTGCTCCCAATAGAAATTTTGGCATGATCTTTAAATCACCTAGCTCAGTCTGCAGGTGGCAGAGCAAAGCTTGGGGCTGGCTGGTTTGATGTGTACGTGCCCTCGGAGAAACGGTGAGCAACTGAAGGAACTGACTACAGAGGGAAGCAAACAAGTGTGCCCAAAGGACCAAAATATGCCCAAAGCCACAAATTAAGGGGAGAGGAGGAACAGAAATGCTCATGAATAAACTGATAGCTTGTTTTGTGTGCTTGTAAAATTCATTTTATAGCACCCAGCCTCCCAAGCGCATCATTTTCTGTGAGGTACCTAGAAAATTTGTGAATGTGAGAGAACTACCAGCAGATGGAAAGCTACTATGTTAAACTTACACAGAGTTCCCCATCAGTCTGACTCATCCACCCACCCACCTGGTCCATGCTGCTAGTGGGGTCAGACTTCACAGTCACTATGCTTTCCCTGCCTCGTATGGATTCCCATTCTCATACCAGCAGATGGGATGCCTCCCCTGCAGACCTGCAGGTACATTGGAACGCCTTTCCCGGTTCTGCTCCCTTCTCAGCTGGGTCTGTCCTGGGATAACCGAGGTAAATGAGGCTGTCAGGAATGGAAAGATAGCCGGGTAACTGGGCAGAACCGAGGTAGCTGATAAAATCATCTGATTTCTTTATCATTAGTATATTAGATTTGCCACCAATTACCTATCAGAATATGTTCTCTTAATCTGCCTCTCTTCACCCACATGTACACATAACCTTTGGTAGCCAAATCTCCCTCCTGTTTATTGCTTTGAATGCAGGACAGTGGCTGAAACTGTCTGACATTCATGCACAACTCCCAAGATCACCAACCACTGGCACAGTGCATCAGTTCAACCATTCATCTCCTTTAACATCTTGCAACAATCACATCCAAATGCTTTCCAAAAACATGTTACTCTTCCTCGGTGTACAAGTTATACAACCATAAGCCTTGACGGAGAATTATTTTTTTTTAACCTCAGGCATCACACATCTAACTTTTCCTGTAGACATTTTTTTCTCCAGGTCAGAAGAATATTTTTGTTTGTCACATGCATATCTTTTCCAGTTTCATTAATATAAAGGTCTTCATAAAATGACTTTTATTTTTTTCCAGATCATCTCAGGTAAGAAATATGACAATTAATCAGTAAACCCCCAATCCTGGGATGCATAAAAAAAGATGTCTTCAGCACTAAAATAATGATTAATTTATTCAGTGTTTAAATAATTTTCATCAGTTAGCAGATACAATGATTTGATTTGCCTGTATAATCTTTTCATCTTTGATATCTCACTTGCCAAAAAAGCCTGACAGATCTGATGTGAATACTATTTTTCATTATAGTAAATTACTTTGTATTCAGATTTTTTACATTTGATACTTGATTACTTTAAGAGATAATTCAAAATAATTATACTTTATTTTCCTTTTGAAATTTCATTCTTTCAAATGAGTCACTGTTAATTCCTTGATGTGATTCAGAATCCAGTCTGCTATTTTAAATAGCCAACTACTTCACAAGGAGCGTGTGTGCCCAATTCCACATTGAGCAGTTCAGTCTGTCTACCACAATTCTGTTGTTTCTCCTGTGTATTCAACAGAGGAACTTCTGAAGATGTACAGGATCCAGCCTGCTTCATTTAAATACTCATTACTCTCCTTTGACTCTGTGGGGTTTTTCAGCACCTTGAGTGACTTATTCAGATTTAGTGCCAATCACCTTCGCTAAAAGTAGAGAGGAACAGTACAAATGTTAGAGAAATGGATTTGACACCCTGTCTGCCCAACCATTTTTGGCAGTGGGTAGTAATATGTCAGCAAGCACCTTGTGCATTTTGATAAGGATGCTTTTCAAACCATGGGAATCTAAGGGCTTTTAAGGAACCAGTGAAAAGGAGCAAGAACAAGAAAAATCACTATGCAGAGCCCCACACTTCTGTAGGAATTAAGGTTATAGTCATTGTTCTGTGGAACTTTTGTGTTTCACATTATATTATTGTTGTATAAAAGCTTCAAGCTGGCCTGAGAAGCAAAGCCTAAATCTCCCCTTTTTCAATGATATTATGTGCCCCAAGTAATAGGTTAAAGACAGACTTCTCCAGTGTCCTTTCCCTCAGGACCATATCACTTCCCTCTGGCTGCTTGGGGTATCTGCCCTGCTCATGGCATGCTCAGGATATTCTAGGAGTGGATGCTCAGGGAATGTCTGGCAGCATAAAATGCTATACCAGTTTGCAAATACAGCAACGCTAGTATCATCAAATCACCATATACTTGGTTGATTAAATTTAAGCAGGCAAGGAATTGTCAGACTAGCTGGGGAACTACCTAATGATTTTTTTCTGGAAAGCAGACAGTGGACCAACATATAGAAATTCAAGTAGGTGGTATGGGTTCACCTCCATGCTCAGACAGAGACAACTCCTTGTTTTGGCCTTTAATTGAAATAGGTTTGTGCAAATGGCATTGCAAGTTTTGAGCTGGCCTTCTGAACTTGACATCTAGGAAGGTCAGGAGAAAGCTGAAAGCTAGCATTGACATAGTTTGCACCTTATGTATCTTCATTAACACCTTAATTAGGGTGTAAAGCCCACACCCTGGCTGATAGTTGACCTTTCCATTATGATACTTCCTAGCAGAAGGCTAATCAGGATACGAGCTCTAGATCAGAGGAGGTATCCTCTCTCAGTCAGTATATACAAAGATCCAGGTAGTGTCAGTGGATTTGGCTAAACAGCTAATTCCTTTGTCAGCTTTATTACCTCTAGTCCTTCTGACCTTCCAACTCTCCTACAGCCCTGTGTTGAACCTGGGGGAGGTAAAGCACTCCTGAATCTTGCCAGGTAAAGAGGGAGCATCCTGGGGCAGATGGAGAAGGGTTGCATGTGGATGTCTGTGAAAGAGCGGAGGCTCTCAGTGGGTTTTGTGGGGTTATTGTTGGTGGAGTTAATCGGTGAGCAGTGGAGCTCTGTGAAGAACTTGGGGCTGGAGAATGTGGAATCAATTACCTTGTATTTCTGGGTGGAGGGAGAGAAAAGATGCATAATGTGTGCCAGGAGTCATGTTTTAGAAAGGTATGTCATTTCATGCAGATTGAAAAATGTTATTTTTTGTTGTAGTCTAGAGCCAGATGGAGAGGGTCCAGCAGAGGGCTACAAGGAAAGGCTGAGAGAGCTGGGCCTGCTTAGTCTGGATAGATACAACTGAAAGGGGATCTGTTCAATGTATACAAATATCTTAAGGCGGGCTATTAAGAGGCCAGATTCTTTTCAGTGCTGCCCAGTGACAGGACAAGGGTACAGGCTGAAACACAGGAAGTTCCATCTGAATATACGGACAAATTTCTTTACTGTGAGGGAGACAGAGCAGTGGAACAGGCTGTCCAGAGAGGTTGTGGAGTCTCCTTCTCTGGAGATATTCAAAGCTGCAATCCTGTGGAACCTGCTATAGGTGAACCTGCTTTAGCCAGAGGTGATCTCCAAAGGCCCCTTCCAGCCCCAGCCATTCTGTGATTTGGTGCCAACGCTGGCACTTAGTGCAGTGCAATTATGTTCTTGTTGCTCCTGGGGTAGCATCAAATGCTGAAGTAGTTACCCATATATATTTGACAAAATGTGTGTAAAGATTGGCCAAAAGTGTCTCAGCATTGCTTTTTAGGGAAATATTAATTGGAATAGTAAGGTAATAAAAGTTGCCTTTGCTGCTGAGTTAAAAATAGTATAAATATTGAAATAAACAACACCCTGCCCAGAAACATCTTAAAGCTTAGCCAAAAAGTGAACATCCTCTTCGATTTTACTGTCTTTTTTGAAGAGAAAGCTTTGTTCTTTTTTCCACGACAGTCAGGAGACTTTTATATTGCATATGTCTCCAAAACAACATTAAGAAGAAATTAAATCTTGAATAGTTCATAAGTCAATTATTCCTAGGCAGATTATGAATACATCTAAGTTTAATTATTTTAGGGATGTGCTTGCAAGTATGTAAAAACTTCTGGTTTTAACAAAGCATGCAAAATTAATACTGAGGCATAAGTACTGCAATAATTACCTTTCTTAACAGAGGCAGAAACTTCCTCCCCTAATAGAAAAAGTGATGGGAAATTCTGGTCTATAGATGTGTGTATTAATATTACAGGCTCTACTGAAGCTGATCCCTATGTAGAGGGGCAGTACATCAAATTCTCAGTTCAGTATCTCATTCTGGAAACTGTTTATAGAGACTAGTCACAGAAGTAAAGGACTGATTTTGTTGACGAATCATAACTTTGATTTGTAGTTTACATGTATTTTAATTAGATCTCATTCAGGAATTGTGCACTTAGGCAAAAATCTGTTCTGAGTGTTTCTGCTTCTATTCCTCTTATCCTTACCTGCTGTGAGCTGCTTTTTAGTTATTTATGTGAAATCATAGTGCACATCCTATCGACTTGTGTCTGTTTGGACTCTTCTTCACCAGATAACTCTGCAGGAGTGGTCCTGATCCCCTTCATGATTCCCTTGATGTGTCACTGCCCGGGAAAAGCATCTGTCTCTGTTGAATTGCAGTAGGTATCATAGGACAGGAAAGAGAAACAGTTACTGCCACTCTTCCAATACATAAATTGGAGGTGCTCATGGTGGCAGAAAAACATTCAGAGAGGACTTCAGCATCTGATCTGGTCTGTGCAGAAGGTTTAAGTACTTTTTGGTACTAAACTCATTTGGAAGTGCTACCATCAGGTTGGAAACAAATGTAATTATGAATCCATAATGTTGAAACCCTGCACCTAACTCATGTTTCTAAGAAAAGATTAGATAAGTGTTGTGAGTTTAAGGTACTTTCTATGTTTTCAGTTTGTACTAGAAGAACTGGAATATAATGAAAAGCATTTTAAAGAACGAAGAATGGTGTCTTCTTGCACTTTCTTTTTTCTAAGCCTCTTGCTACTCATTTTTGTAATAGACTGTTTAATGTGGTGTAGAGATTTGCTTGGTGAAAGGACTTTAAATCATTAGTTTTGTGTGTTGAAAGATGGGCTAGAAAACTACAGGTGGTTAAAACTCAAGTCACATTTGAGCCACTTCAAGAGTTGAACTGTAGTGTGTGTTATATAATGCCAATCATGAAAAGCCCATGAATTCTTAAGTATGTACTTTGATACTGCCTGACAGGTTGATTCACTGTGCAGAGACTCCTTCACAGTCATACACCCATCTCTTCTTACGAGAACTCTGAGTGAGAAGGGATTCTCCTCACTGAGGGACTTGGGGGAGATTTGGGGGCTCCTGGAATGATTCAAGATTGTAGTAATTCCCTTTTTGTTGAGTCCTACTGTCAGTGGCTCAGATTTTTCCTTCCTTTTTGTTTTTTCACCTTTTTCCCCTTTTCATTTTTTGAGACATTGTGTTTTTAATTACATGCAATTTTTGCTTACAGATGGCAAAGCCAGTTGTGTTATTGTGGTACATAACAGACGTGGTGAAATCCATCTCTTTCTCATGGCATTTTTGTGTAACGTGTGCTCAAAAATCTGTTGTGCTTAAGGAACAGAGAAATTTCTAATTTATTCACTTTCTTTAAATGTTCTTACTCATCTTAGTTCAGTTGAACCAAAAATTTTTCAGAGCAGGAACCAGTTCTTACCTTGTACTGAAAGTCTCCTGATCTTCTTGAGGCCTAAGGACATTAGTATGCAACAACAACAAGAAAATACCTTAATTGCATTGGTCTTCCTGCAAAACCTGTTCAGTAAAGTACCTGTGCACTCTTAAATCTGTTGTTATATAACATCTCATAAAGAATTGAGTGTATTCTTGGGCATATCTAATAAATAATTGCTGTCCTTCTTGAATGTATAATACTCTTTGGCTGAGAAAGTTACAGTAAGAAATGCGGTTTATTTTCTCCCCACAATACTTCAACACTTGAAGAGCAGCATAAACTTCAGCGTCCCTAAGTATCATGTGGCAATTCTAATATTTGAGACTTTGCTTTGCCACAAGTGGAGATTTTAGTGTTTCTCAAGCCACAGCTACATCTCTTTCTATTGCTTTCCTGCTTCTACATTCTCCATCTTTTGATATGTAATGCTTGATAAGGTTTTTAAATTGGAAATAGAGCTCCAAATCAATGATGTAATCCCCTTAAACAGACATGTAAAAATGATTAATATTATCAAGCTATTTTGTAAGCACATTATTTTTAACTTTGACTCTTGATTGTTAATTATTTTTCAACAGAAAGCAAAACATACATTCAGAAGGAGGCAAATATAAACACTTCCCAGTTTTCTTCCTTGAACCTGTCTCCTTCCTGTGCTGTCTCTGCAGTCCTTGAATCAAATAAAATTGTAAGTCCTCTTTCTGTGCCAGAATTATCCTCTCCCAGGAACTAAATCACTCCCAGGAACTAAATCACTCCCAGGAATTGCTGCTCCCAGGAATAACATGAAGTAGTGTCTACATCTGACATAGAGAAATTGAATATTTGATCACTGAGCATTCAGCTGGGCTATTTCTATTGTGAGTAGTTTATAAGCCAGAAAGTGGCAATTTAAAATTTTCAAGGAAGTGCAAAAGTTTCTTACATCTCAGTGCTTATGTATGAATGTGTAACATAGTCTAGTTGTTGACTCTGAAATATTGATTTAAAATGAAGCTATTCTATTCTAGAAATATATTTTCCCTGGAGGCACAAGTAAATTGGAATAATCTCATGAACTTCGCTTTGCTGTGTATTTTAGGGATAACTGCAGATTCTTGTTAATCTGAAAACTTTGGTAACCACATCAAACTCGCTATTTTTAGTTTATTTTTACTTTTATATAGAACATGTTGGTAAGGGGTAACAATTTGTAATTAAATTTCTACTATCTCAGTGTAATTCATCTTGTTCGTATATTTCAGTTTTTTTTTATTCACTGACTATGCATATCGTATATTATTGTAATTGTGAAAAAGTAAATAATGGTGGTCCTTAGCAGCAATACAACATCTTATTATTCTGTTTTAAGTTGTGCCAGATGACAAACAACACTATTATGTAGTGCTCGTAACACTGCAGCAAGTAGAACTTTAAGGATAAATAAAAGGCTTCTGTAGAATATGTCAAACTGAATTTACTGAAGTCCTTTAGGAATAAAAACTTGATCATTTAAATAAAGAACTGGAAAAGAAAGATGCAAACAATACATGAAATAGACATGGAATTTATGCTGTGGAAGTAATTATGTTGTTCTGTTCATAAATCAGTTCAAATAAATTCTTTTAACTATTTTTTCCCCACAACAGAAAGCTTATAAAGATGTTAAGAAAATAGGCTGCATCTATGCAACAGAAAATGGCTGCTGGAGATGTTGCAATCTTTGCAGATCTTTGTACTGAAGCAATGAACTAGGAGAGATTGACTGATTCTTCTGCACAAACATTGCTACATATCTAACAAATAATTCAGCTTTTAAAAAAGCCTTCTAAATATATTTATCTTTTTCAGTACCATTAGACTGGAGTATATCTTTTGTTATTTATAAAGTACCATGTACATCTGCAGCACTAAGACTTTTATTAGTAATTAGGTCAATAAAATTCCCATTTAAAATCCTTAATTATCCATGTAAATGACAGATTAACCCTCGGAAGAAACCAGATAGACTCATCAGACCTGTAACGCACACTCAAAGGAAATCTCTAAAATTGATCAGTAGTAGACTCTAATATAGAAAGATTGCACAGATCATATTATCAAATCAATCTCTTGTTATCTTTACTCAAAATAATCTAGACAAGATTTATACTTGCCATGCACTGTCTTTAGACATAAATTGTCGTGTTTCTTGATTGGGCTTGCTTTCATGTGTGGAGCTGCCCTATCCCATTTAAAATGCTTCAGCTGTTCTTCATAGACATACTTTAATAATAGAAATTATACTTAGCTCTCTATATAATATTTTTAATGCATTATTGCTCAAAAAAAAATTGCTCTGTTTGAGTGGGCTTCTTAAAAGCTCCCTGAGAAGCCAGTTGGTTCTCTTATTTATCCCAGGACTTTTCTTTATATCTAAGGAAATATTCTCTGTATAGTGTGGCTAAACATTGTCTTTCTCAGTGTGTGCTGTACCTCACATCAGTCTCTTTCATTAATATTTCTCTTGCAAAGCTCTCCTTTCAAGTCAAGTGTTCTTCCACTTTTAATCCAGTGTTCACCTGGCATTTACCTTGCCAGACAAGGTGAGAATAGAAAAGCAGCTTTTTTTTTCATTCATCTTAAACTGGCCACAGATTTCCCTCTGAGATCAGGAGAGTCACAAGTGCACTGCAGGTCCACAATGCTCAAGTAGATATTTTTTACAGTGAAATTTGGGCTCTGTTCCTTTGTCAGCACTTTGATAAAATCAGCTGTGATACTGCTATTAGTATTACTACGCTGTGTGCACTGAGACAATTAGGTTGTTGTTGCGTGTGCCTCTTGTTTTCTCAGCACCCTTTGTATTGCTCGGAGTTTTTTGGTTGGTTGTTTTTTTTCATTTATTTCCTGATATATGCATGTATAATTATGATTTTCCCCCTGAGTCATTCATTAGTGTTTCTTTTATTAGTTTTCATATTTGGGCCTGGCAAAGGATTCCCACATAGCCTGTACTTTATCATCTTTGGCAATTGGTAGAGAGAGCATTATCTGTTGTTGCTTTTATTGTATCTGTCTGTACTTATATCCTGTCTTAATTTGCTTTCCATGTTGCCTTTAAGTATGTGAGAGAAGATCTGTTTTATTTGAGAGCTCTCAAGAATGTGTTTGCTGAAGGTAAATTATTTGATTTACCTGGGAGGGAAATATTGTAAAGTGGCATTTGATTCTTCTGTGAAAACACTCTACTCCTGCAACTTTAACGTGGATGGAAATATTTCACAGGTTCAGGTGATAAGGAGTGTATAATTTATGTGCATAAACTAGCATAAAAAATAGATTATTGCCACACACTTTGTGTATGAGCTTAAGGACTTGCAGAACTTTCATTAATGTATTTATGTCTTTCACATTCTATCCAGTGACAGAAATTTGACTTTATTTGCAATTGGAAAATAAAATATTATAGAATAGTAGCAAATTTGTCTTTCATTTCATCCTGGAAACAACCTTAAACACTTAACACTGCAATGAGATAACATACCAGCTTTTACTTTGTGATTTCGACATGAGTAGAATAAATCCTGATTAAAAAGCTTATTTAAATATATGAATCTTTTAGACTTACATAGGATGGAGGGAAACCTCTTCAAGATGATAACATCCCTTGGGCTGTGAGGCTGGCTAGTTCTGCTGCAGTGAAAGTAGTTGTCTGAGCAGCACAAAGACCAGCACTTGAGGCTTGAAGAGCAAGCTGGAGCTGCCTTAGAAGCGCAGACTATGGCTTTGGAGTCACTGTGATGAGAGTCTATGGATCATGAATTTGTCATAGTTTTTACTGTCATAAAGCTTCATTTGGAAGCACAGAGTGCCCCAGTCCTCTTCCCATTCTATGTACTTGCCATGTATGTACTTTAATGAACGAACATGCTATGAAACCATCACACTGGCATGATTCAAAGTGCAGTAACATGATAGCTTGGACACTCTCACAGCTGATGTACATATGTGGGTTTGTTAAGCAGACACAATGTATTTTTGACTTCTGTTCATTAACATGGTGTTTAAATGAGGTCCTAACATGTTAAGAGCTTGTTATTAAGATGATTTGTGCATGCTGCAAGATTTTAATTCTGGCTGCCTTATTTTGTTGTCATGATTGGCTAAAATGTCAGGTGAGTTTTCTAGTTTTAAGCATTGTGGCCTTTTGGTAAATAGAGGTAAAGAGGAAGCACTGCTCATGAAGTGGAATAGAGAAGGTAAATGAGGGTTGTTATGACTGAAACTTTAAAATAAATTACTACTCTGCCAGATTTGACATGTTGACAATGATCTTTGTATGGAGAAGCCCACCTTTCTGTGAGTATCTGGGGGAAGCTTTCTTAATGTTTTGGGTTTTTTTTTTTTTTTTGTTTGTTTTTTTTTTTTTTTTAATAAAATAAAGTTATTATGATAGGATTGAGCCTTCAAATATATTGAACATATCCCTGCCTTGCTGCCTGATTCGACTACACCTCGAGATTTGCTAAAGTCTGTTTTCAAGTCACTTACCCTTGCTTGCAGTGTTTGCAGGGAGGCTGTTGTGTTCTAGTTGTCATTCCTATCCACTGGCAAGTCAAAACACAGTGCCAGCAATCTGCTTTGCAACCTGTCAGCTCTCCAAGGTTGTCTCTGCTCATGCTGGTTGAACAGATTTTTTTGAGCCAATGTTTTTGGGTGTTGGGCCTTTCTTCTCTTTCTTTTTATTTTGGAGTCATATTCCCTTTCACTTCTGCTGTTGCTTTCACTAACTGCTTCTTTAGCTACCCAGTGATAGTGCACAAAACTGGAATCTGTGAGTTGGAATTTATGTGGTTCTGAAGTTCTGGAAAGCTTAGGAGGATTTGTAGTCAGTCTGCATGTCATGGAGGATTGACATGTATATGTCTTTCATTCTACAATTATCATAGTACTTTTTTATTAAGAGAATTTTCATGATCAAAAGTGTGATTCTTTGAGAGACTGTGAAAGAGAAAGTCTGTTTCACCAAGACAAATGCTTCCAATGCACTTGGAAAGGATTCTCCTCAAAGCTGCCTTTGGACAAAGTCCCAAACTGACATGATAGTAAAGCTGGGGCTGTCACTGAGCCTTCTAAAAGCTTAAAAAGTAATTTATGATGGAAGCAAACAGAAGAATATGGAAACATTAATTGAAATATACCTCTTTTTAGGTGAGCATTTGGTTTGCTTTATTCTTCTAAAATTTATCTTCATAATATTCCAGAGACCTCATATTTAGTTGTCAGGTTCTTTTGGCTTTAGTCACTCATGGTGCAGACCTTCTCAAAGGCTTGTGGCACACGGTGCACCTGTGATATTTGGTAATTAAAAAAAATTATCACTAAATTCTGATTTTTTTTTTTATTTATTTCTTGGCTAACCTGTGGGGTAATGAGAGCTACATGGGCATACAAACCTAAATTAGGTCACATTATTTCCTCTTCACTCAGTATTAGATGCTGGTGTGAATCACTGGTACCCTGAAGTGGAGCACATGGGTACAGCTCAGTGTTAATTTACTTTGAGTTCTAAATTGAGCTGGAAGACGACTTTGCTGTGTTTCTGGGAGTCTTTCTTCGTGTGATATCTCTCTGTAGATGAATCACTATTGAAATCTGTGAACTAAGGAAAGAAAGAGGAACACTTTCCTAGTCCTGGGTCAGTGAAGACTTTTGGAATTGACTGACTTGGCACCCAAAATTTTGATGTAACCTTGCAGGCTCATGCTCGCCAGGTATTTAATTTCTGAGGTGCTGGGAAGTACTGAGATACCTGTGATCTTTGTATCTTCACAACTAATGTGCTGAACTTTACTCTCTGGCACAAATTTTCCAAGACTTGTCTGTTGGGATCTGATTCAGTGAAGAACAGACTACAGTTATCTTCTAAAATAACAACGCTTTTTGCAAAGAAGATAATAAAGTCTTACTGTAATTCTTTTGTTTTGCAGAATATTCTGGAACAGTATTAACTAGAGTTCAGTTTTAATTTGTAAATATATTTATGGTTATATTTTTTATGGTAAATATCTTTATAGCTACATGATTAATGTGTAAAGATATTTATATGGGGTTGTGACAGTTACATTAATACGAAGTTCTTACTCTCCAGGCTACTTTCATTGCTATTCACAGAAGAGTTGTCTCAATTTTCCATTAGAAGTGGTCATGAGTTGTGAACAACTCATCTGACAGGCTTTGTTCAACATTGGCTCTTAGAAGTCTCCACTAGGTTGGTTTTCACTGAAGGGTATTTAGAGACTGCCAGTTTGTTTTAAAACAGAGCTGAAGGAATAGGTGATCCTCTTACTTCTCCTTTCCACGTAGTAATTCAGGGATTGGAACACTTTTTCAGTACTCATATTTCAGGTTACTCACGTTTCATTCAGGTGGAGGAGATTGAAATACCTACTTGATTGTAAACTAGAGAGTGAGTTAAGAAGGGGTGGAGGGGCACTCCTACTGTATTAGTTTGACAGGATTAATTTGTCATAGATTTGTGAAAAAATCAAAGTGAATCAGAAAAGAATTAAGATGGCACACAGACTGTTCACCTATGACTGGGAGGTCTTGGAGTCCAGTTACATTTCCTAATTCTGATTTTTAGCTCTTGGTGTGCCAAACAGTCCTTGAGGGGACTGCAAGCCCAGCCTTCCCTTTCTCACCAAGTCTCGTGTGCAGATGGCCGCAGACTCAAGGCTTGCTGCTTTCATGGGCCAGCAGTTCACAAAGTATGCCTGCTCTGTAGGAGCGCTTGCAACTGAGGGAGTTCCTGGACCAGACTTCTCTATACCACAACATTTTGTCAAAGCCTGTAAAATAGGGGTTTGGGTCCCTTTAAATGTGGAAATTATGAAGTTTGAAGTTAGCAGTGGTATAGTGCTCTGAGAAACTGTTGGATAAAACTGAGCCAACTAGCTACAGTTCAAAACAAATTGATGACTCCTGGACTTCCTTGAAAGGAGTCTGTTGAGTGTCTGGTGCTGATATATGAAACCTGAGTACAGAAAAGAATGCCTGAGACTTTCTGATTAATACTAAAGGTGCACCTCTATCTCTCCCTGTTTGTACTGACTAAAATAGGTGCCTCCCTGTTCAACCTGTTTTGTCTCTTTTCTTCACCTAAACCCCTGGAGCTGCTAATATAAGAAGTTAAAACAGATCTGAGAGCTAACCTTTTAGAAGTGCCTGATTCCCTCCGCCAACGAGTAAGTGAACTCAGAGTGATCAGGTTTGATTTAGGTACCTGAATTTTAGCTTTTTAGAGTTGAAAAAGATTAATCTCATCTTTTGCTGCTAAAAGGAAGCCGAGTTGCTTGAATATCTTAGTGAATGAATGGCCCTTTCTTTTTAACCGAGCAACACAATTCATGGTATTTTTACCCTTTTCAAGACCTTGGATGAACCTTACATTATGCTAGTTTAAGTAAAATTAATTATGCTATTAACTTTGCTTCTCCAGGGCATGGTTGCCCAGAACTATCAACTGCTGTCTAATAGTACTATTAAATACCATGATTTTGAATATGCTTTAGGCCACGTAATTTTTTTGTTGATGCTTTTGTGGGTTTTTCTCTTTTAGGTACCTTCCTGTTTATTATTACTTGATCTGAATCACTATCTAAACTCTTAAGAAGTTTAAGTAGAGAACAGGGATAAAGAGTTGGCCAAACAGCCCCTTTCTGATGGATGACCCTGCTAATAGTGACAAGTGGTTTTCTTAGAATGGTTTGATCAATAAAATTCCCCTGGAATTATGATTTCATTGTCTCCTTACAAAGCAGCAGTTGCTGTTCCTGTAGGCTTGACTGGCATTTGATTTCTCCGGTGAAGCTTTCTGCTTTGTCCAACTGAGTCTGTCACTAAAAGGCTTTGTAATGTTTAAAATTATTTGAATTCTGTTTCTTATTTCAGATCAAAGGATTTACTTCAAATGACAACTTGTATAGAAGTTCTCTGAGGGAAATGTAGCCTACAAAGAAACCCCAAAATTAAAAAGAGGAAAGGTCTTCTTGTAGACAGATGAAGGTTAAGGTTTGCTTATTTTGTTATCTAACAGCTTAGATCTGTAACTAGTGGTAATCAGATATATCAAGTGTGTCCCTCAGGTATTGGGATTGGGACTGGGACTGGGACTGGTGCTCTTCAACATTTTTGTTGGCACTTGCAGCCCAGAAAACCACCTGGGCTGCATCACAAGCAGCGTGGCCAGAAGGCTGAGGGATGTGATTCTGCCCCTCTGCTTCGCTCTGGTGAAACCCCACCTGGAGTGCTGCATCCAGCATGGGGGTCCCAAACATAAGAAGGACATGAACCTGTTGAAGTGAGTCCAGGAGAGCCCATGAAGATAATCAGAGGACTGAAGAACTTCTCCTGTAAAGAAAAGCTGAGAGTTGGGGTTATTCAGCCTGGAGAAGAGGCAGCTTCAGAGAGACAGCAGCTATACAGTACCTAAAGGAGACCTACAGGAGAGCCAGAGAGGAACATTTTACAAGGGCATGTAGCCATGGCTTTGAACTGAAAGAGGGTAGGTTTAGGTCAAATGTTAGGAAGAAACTCTTTAGTGTGAGGGTGGTGAGGTGCTGGTTTCTCAGGTTTCTCTGAGAAGTTGTGGGTGCCCCTGGTGTTCAGGGCCAGGTTGAATGGAGCTTGGAGTAACCTGGTTTAGTAGAAGATTCCCTACCTGTGGCAGAGGTATTGGAACTAGATGGTCTTTCAGGTCGTTTCCAATCCAGCCTGTTCTATGATTCTGTGATATGACAGAACAGTTAATGCCAGAAAATATACTTATTCAGCGCGGTAATCTTGTAGCTCTTGACAAAAAAAATATGCCAAGAATTCACTTTAAATCACATTAATTGGTTGCACTCACAGAATGTTACTTTATCTTAGTTTTTCTAGTCTGATACCAGAACTCTATAGAATAAAGTATAATTTCTCATAAAAGCTAGTCATAAACATATATAAACAATTCATGCAGAGCTATTCTGTGGGAGTTAGAGGAGTAGAGGAGTTAATATTTATTGGTACAATGTACTAGGAATGTAGCCAGACATCCTCTGATGCAGGCTGTGCTCAGTAGCAGTGAATATAAGATTAGCAGCATATGGAGTGCAAGACTGGCAAAGACAGGACTCTAATTCATAAACAGAGAAGTTGGATTTGTGCATTAAAATTGTTATTGTACAACACTGTACAAAAGGTAGCACTGGAGAGAGCCTTTGCCTTGACTTTACCCCTGCTTAACTAATTGCTCCCTCCTAGCTGCTGCTCTTACGGTTATAAACCTCAGCATAAATACCTCGAGTTTTCACTATAATAGATCATAACAACTTTTTTGCCATCAAAACTCAACTGAACCTTTTCAGTTCGGGTTACTAACAATTATTCTCACTGGTCTCTTTCCTTAGATTGGCATATCTTTAACTTAATGTTATTCTGCAGAGGCCTGAGCTTGTCCAGGTTATTTTTATTATAAATCTCTCATGTCCTTTCTTTTTTCAGAAACATTTTTAAGGTCTGCTGCTTTTAGCTGGGCATCACTGAAGGTCACATAAATATATTTCATAATCTTGGAATAAACTCTGTAGGGATTTTTTGTTTTATGGAAAAAAGAGATTTTAATCAAGAGGGGCCTTTGGAAGTACAATAATGACTAAGATAGAATTTATGCTCTCAGCTGAAAAAAAAATGCAGTCAAATTGCCTATGGACTTGGCTAGCAGTTATAGGAGCTGCATGCATGGGAAATGGAGTGATTTGGGTTTTGGCTGTTCCTCCTATAGGAAGTGAGGAGTGAGGCTCAGGAAGGATGCCTGTTGCTTGTGAAGCTACAGGCCCACTTTGCATCTGTGCAAGCAGTTTGCTCACTAAAATGTTTTGAAATTAATAGAAAAGTGTAAATCATTGGGATTATCTGATTGGAAAACAAAACCAAGAGGATAGTCAATCTTACTTACGCAGTGAGGTCATTTCCACAGAATGTGTCTGCAGTTTTGTTCAAATGACAACTTCTGTTAGCAGGTTTGGGCTTGTTCTTTTGGTCCAGGGATTGTGATGCGCAGCATCACTTATGCTGGAGAGATGGATTTCATATAAGGAATCATCCTCTTTTGTAGGTGCTTTTTTTTATTAATGGGGCCATTAAGCAGCAATGACTTTTTCACTTCTACACCAAGTCTTGATGTTTTAAAGGATTCCACTCTTCTTCTAGATCCAGTTTGCTCTTGAAATGATGACCTCCAATGGGATTCATTAATAAGCAGCATTAAGTTTTACAAGGACAACTTACAGAAATATTATTAGCATGGTAGTTGTCTATGGGGTTATTCAGCCAAAATGGGCACAGAGTCTTTGTGTGTTGTCCAAAGGAGAGATCAGAGGACTTGTAGAAGACTCATTTGTGAGCTCATTATGGGATTTCTATGAAATACTTGTACTTAAGAAAGATATGAAGGTATACCTCAGTGTGGCTGTCTTGCCTGTCTCATGAAATATCTGTGACTCTTCTTTCATTTCTTCTTCTTTAGTTTTTATTAGGTACTCTATATTTTTCTACTAAATGCTGTGCTCTGGCTGCAGTTTCTTAAGTTTCCTTTGTTCCACTAAACTAAGATTTCCCACATGATCCATGGCACAGATAACTTTAAGCACCTTTCTTCATTGTCTAAAGCATTCTAAAACATTAAACTGTTGTAGTCTGTCCTAAAGACTTTATTATTATGTGGTTGCTTTCCCTGTTAAACTTCATTTGCTCTAAAGTTTTCAGTCTCCACATGTTGGCATCTGGGGGTAAATAAGTGCCTTCAAGTTACATATTCTTTGGCCCACTCCAGCATCCTCATAAGATAGTATGAAGCCAACCACCTTTATATTTTCTGTCAGTTGTTACAAATATTTGTTGCTTAATTACAGCCCCAGCTTTATGAAGGAAATATTTACTTCAAGTGTAAAACCTTCAAGTGTAACGTAAAAGTGGTAAGATACAAGTCCCCATGATCGTGGGAAAGAGCTCAATAATGTGACCGTAATGTGCACCAACAGGTGAAAAGAGAAGATAAATTCCCAGGCCTTTCTTAAAGTCAGCCATAATATTTTCAGGGTACCAGATGGTGTGGTGGAGCTGGTGAGGTGTGTGTTTCTCATTAAAATGTACTTTAATTTTACTTCTTTTAGTGTAAAAAAAATTCAAGGCCTTTTGCAATTCCTTGAATAGATCATTTTCAACTTTATGGCTATGGATTACAAAAGATTTTTTATTCTATGGGGCTTGGGCTTATTTTTGTATTAGTACTTGAAACTCTTAAGTTGTCAGTTTACTGTTTGGAGGGAACTGCCAAGCTTTCAGTGAACATCTTGCAATATTAGTTTGATTTGCTGACATTAAAAGTCTTGGTACATTTTCTTTCTGAACATCTAGGTTTTGTTTGTGTAGTGGAGGGATTTGAAGTTTATAGCATGGATATGCTTTTTTACTACGCCTGTAAAAATCCACCCACATTTGGCAAAGTTATAAACATTTGAAAAATTGCATTTCACACATTCTTGGTCAAGTTTTATTAGATTTTTTTAGCAGCTACATTTCCAAAAGATTATGTATGTACTGGATGTTTGCCTCCCTAAAGATGGGACTTTCCTTGAAATTGCTGCTCTGAGTTGAACAGGTCAAACCAGTACAACCAGAGGAACTGAGATCAAGGAATTTGCCCATAGTGTTTTCTAGTGAGCATCCTGTTACGATCAGTTAGCACATGAATTAAACATTGAGGCTTAAACTTCAGAAAGGATAGGAATTGGGCAGCTGGGTGAGAGGTGTTGTTAGTTAAGTGGTAAGTCAAAAAAGTAAATAAAGGTTGTATTTTTCTGCATGGCTAAGCAAGGAGGGAGATAAGACAGGTAAGATGAGGATCATAGAAAGAAGCTCTGGCTGAGCAAGGGATGGGGGCTGGCCTTGTGGCCTTGGATTGCTGGATTGGAAGCAGAGAATATGCTGCAGCTGGAGAAAAATATGAGGGTAAAGTGGCTGGCTGGGATGACCTTGATATGGTAAAGGAGAGAGACAGCCTGAGTGGATGAAATCTCCTTCAATCCGAGTTCTACCAGGAGATAAAGTTCATCAAGAGGACAAACCACATGACACTGAGTATAGATGCAATGCAAACTGTGTTATAAAAGTAATGCCTTCAGTGCACTAAATTGCTAATATAGATGCATTCAGTGTCCCCCAAAAATACTTGCAAAGCTTCTCAGTTATTTAGTTGTTGGCTATGCCTTATTGCCAAGATTTTTGTGACAACTTTGTCCCCCATGTTTTTTGGCTAGACCATTTTTCCTGTTGTTTTGCACTGTGGAAAATCCTTGTGTTGATTGAGAAAGATCCTGAAACTGGTTTTCTGTAACTTCTGACTAAATTTACCACCTTCAATCAGAGAGGAGCCAGCAGGTTGTCCTTGGTGTCACTAGAGAAGCTTTATGCAGGACAATTTATGAGTGTCCAAGATTTTAAAAAGGAAGTTGTTTATCTACTGATTTAGTTCTTAGGAGGCTGTGCATTATGTCTACTATAAGTAGATACCACATGCCTGCCTTCAGTATTTTGCCTGAAGTCCAAGGTATGGGAGCCTTCAGCTCTATTTGGAACACTGCTGCAGGTACTTGATGCTTTCTTGGGCTGTTGGTATCCTCTGTAAGACAAGAGTTACTTTCGCATAAATTTAGTAATCCTTCTGTAGTCACCCAGCAAGGGCAAATTGTCATCTTTTCTTTTTCCCTCTCTACAGATATACGGGTTGTTCTTGTATATATGACCACCACACACACAAACACACATACACACTTTGTCATTACTACTTCATATTCATATTTACACTTTGCATCTCTCCTTGTATTTAAATATTTTGATTATCTGTAATATAGAGGCACCTCCATGGACATTGGTAAGTTTATGACATTTTCGCTCTTTCTATGTAAACCAGAAAAGATCTAATTTGGCCTTTTATTTTTTTTTTCCCTCTTCCAAATAGTCTTTGCATAAGGAAAAACAAATAAATTTTCCAGCAAAAGTGGAAATCAGATGGTGTGTCAGCAGAACCTGAGCCTGCCGAAATAAATTCTGTGCCCTGACCCACCAGGCTGAAGCTGATTCATACAGCTCAGCATGATGGTTTCAGGTGAAAACACAAGGAAGCAAAGTGAGAATTTAACAAATATCTTCTTCCTGAGTCACTGTCAGCTTAGGAAAGAAAACCATTTGGTGATTTTGGGAAGTACACTTTTTCCTTTATGCATCATCATCATTGTATTTTTGGCCCATGTGTAGTTGAATAGGTCACCAGTCATAGATAGCTTCTCTAATGCAAGACAGAAGTTCTGTGCAGGTTCATCCACACCTTGCATAGCAGTTCATTGTCTGAGGCAAGAATGTCTGGGTTTTTTGAATCATTTTCTTCCGAGTGTCAATTGAATTATACCATTCTGGAAGGTAGAATAGCCAAAGCATAGTAAAGACTGATTTCTGCAATAAGTAAAGACTTCTTGACTCTGGCATAAATATTTCAAAGAACAATAGGATGATATTGCAGCACTGACCAAAAATGTTGATATTCAATTATGGGATCCCTCCCCTTTTCTAACAGCATTCTTTTGTTTGCTTTAAAGGAAATGGGAAAGAGAACCATCAACTGCTGAGCTTACATAGATGTTTTGATTTACTTTATCCTTGCTGGCCAAGACAAGTAAATCAAGTAAAGATTCAAAACTATACAGCTTTCTATAGTTGCTTACTCTTATCCTGACTATAATGTGTTCTTCATTTCTCATAAGAAAAGTGGTTTATAAGCATAGAGCAAAATTCTTTCGAGTTGAATAGAATGTAAAATCAGTTAATGCCCAACAGAAAGGAGACCCATGGTAGAATTACTAGGCTTCTCCCAGGGCACATAATGAAAGTTTGACCTCATGTTTAAAAAGAGTAGGTTAGGCACAATCCAAGTTACATTGAATTTAGTGGAAAGTCACTGTACTTTTAATGGAAAAAGAGTTGGAGTCTTTATTAGTAACTTTAATATAGTACTGTCTCAAGAGGTTGCATTCTACTGCATTTTATGTTTGAATATGACTGCCTT
This sequence comes from Dendrocincla fuliginosa, assembly GCA_035047845.1. NCBI lineage: Eukaryota > Metazoa > Chordata > Aves > Passeriformes > Dendrocolaptidae > Dendrocincla > Dendrocincla fuliginosa. Next base: position 10,357,303 of record JAWWMO010000043.1, read on the forward strand.
GCTGCAAATGAGATGGTTATTGGGATTTCAGCAGCAGCAGACAATTTCTTTAACAGATTACCATTACGAGTAATAGCACTGAGGGAAAAAAAGTTTATTGCCTGCTTGAATTTTTTTGTAGATGAAGGGCTAGAAACACCAGTGTTCAAAGAGGAGTTGCATTCCTTATGTTTAATGTACACTGTGGTGTTCCAGAAAAAGGGGAGATAAGGGGTAAATACATGTGGGTATGGAAAACGTGTCTTGAACTAGCTGATTCACTGGCAGTTGGAGCTGAGGTGCTACCAAAAATCCTCAGAAGGTAGTTAGAAAATCTTGACATCAAGCATTATCTGGAGGAAGTGGAGCAAAACTTCTTTTCACCCTAGTAGGAGAAATGTGTAGCTGTCTCCTTTCTTTTTTTGTGAATGATGCATCTAAATGCCACTGAGCAGTGCAGCCCAGTGTAGCTCCAAAGCTGGAGACAAGGCAGAGATGTCCATGCTGGGCTGTGGCAGAGCTAGTTTACACTGGTGGCCCCATATAAGCTCTGGGCAGGCCATCCAATGGAACAGTGAATGTCTTGCCTACAAACTTTTGCAGGGCTTAGCTTCTTACTTTGCCCCTTCATTCTTCCTGGGAGAGAAAGTGGACCTTGTTAGATTCTGCCCAGCTTTCCTGCTGAAAGCTGGAATAAATTGGTAATAGTACCCAACTCCAGACATATATTTCACATTCTCCCGTGTATCTGTATGTAGGCTCTAGTTCTCCCTTGAGTGGCTTATATCTTTCAAATTTAGAGCTGGCATGTTGGGAACCAGATTATATGGATCTGGATGAGGCTCTACTGCCAATTCTAAGGAATGTCTTTCTGAAGCTTACTTGTTTTTTGGCTGTTTAATGATTGCTGTATTTCTGGATTGCTTATCTTTGCTTTTGAAGGCAGTATTCTGCATTTCTATACTGAAATAAGTCAGCAAATACACTAAAACATGAGGTAAATAATTTCCAGATGGTATTCTGACAATTTAATTGTCATATACGTAGAAATGGAAGTACAACATTGAGTAGAAAATCAGGAAATGTTTATTTATTTATTTATTTTAACAAAGGAAATCTAAAAACTACTTAAAATTTACTTCTGTGAATTCCCTCATATTTTAGAATATAAATGCATAGCATTTTGATGTGCTAAAAAGATAAAAATTAAAATTTACATTTCTTTCCTGGTTTCAAGGCTGATATGAGGTGGTCCTGAAATGAGATAGAACAGAAGTTTCTTAAGCTTGTCTGAGTGTCATCTGCTAAATGTTTGGGAAAAGGTAATTTCACAAAGATATTATTTGTAAATATGGTCCCATAAACCTGTCGGGAACCTGTGTTAATATTACCATATAGCCAGGTTTCTTGAAGGATGTGGTTCATGCATAATGACTTTTCTTCAAAGACGTTGACCCATCCTCTTTTATGCAGAGCAAATTTCTGAAAGGAGAATAGTCTGTAAGGAGAAGGCAGTGGGCTGTGTTAAAGTGGTAACAACTTTCCTCTTACAATGTTTCCACAGTGCTTGTGATTTCAATGCTTCTTTTATTGTGACCATTCCCAGCTCTATTTCTACTCTTCTGTCTATGTCAAGGCCTTATGCTATTGGAACTTACTCAACTCTGTCCAGATCTAGATTGATGCCACATAAGGATCTTGTTTGATACCCTACAAAGAACTTGGATGTTGGGCATGGAAGGATTGCATGATTGCAAAATTGCTAGTTTAGCATCAGTCCAAACCAGCAGAGGATCTGCCAGCACATTGTCACAAGAGGAGGCAGCTGCTGCTTTTTAGTCTTGAACATTTACTGGTGCATCCATTGGCAGGGTGAAAGAGAGCATTGCTTGGCCCTGTCACCAAATGTTTTGTGTCCCTAATTTTCACAGCAGTTTGCATGGGCTTAAATAGTTACATATATATATTTACAAAGTAGTCATGTGAGTATTGTCTGAAGCCAAATTTTACTTCAGAGATGTTTAATTCCTGATTTCATTTACTCATTCTAACAATGTGCATTAGCTAAAACTGCCGTTAACGCTTATGCAGAACATGAGTTACTTGACCAAGTAATGCCAATGAATCTCCTTATCATCAAGTGCTTCGTTTCCAATCAGTTTATTATTTCAAGCCAAAATGTACATTACTTTAGCTTCTAGATAATCACAGTCCAGAGTCTACACTAAATTTCTGCCTTTGTTCCCTTGTACCTAATGTTTTCAGAATGGAGAACTGATGTTCACATGCAGTGATTTTTCTGCAGTATAAAAAGGGCTAAAATAGTTTAGCATTGATGTTTCCATTAAATAAAAAATATGAAAACTCTCTGTAGGAAGCAACATTAAATTAGTACAATTACATTTCACTGTAATCACAGCAAACAGCATTATTATTAGTTGTATTTCTACTAACTGCTATGGGCATGAAGTAATAAAAAAAAAATAATATATATAAAGAAAAATAAGCAGTACCATGCACATGGCCACTTTTTCCTGGAATAAGTGAGTGACTGGCAAGTCAGTAAGAGCAGAAGGCTTCTAAGAAAGAGACTTAGGGCTAAAAATAGCACAATCCTTCAAATATCTGGAGACCTGTTTTCTTCCAGGCCTTGGTGGTATAGAAAGAACATTGTGATTTTGGGTTGTGTTTTTTGGGGTTTTTTTTGTTGTTTTTGTTTTGTGTTTTTTTAAAAATACAGTAACTGAATCAATATTCATTATAATACCTCTGTCACTTCTGTGGCAAAATAAGGCCATAGGAGACTGAGGGGAGATAATCAACCCTTTCTTTCATCATGTTATTTGCTTCGCCTGTCCAGGTTGGCACTTTTTGTGATTATGTATGCCAAATATTCAGAATTATGTGTTTGGCTACACAGCAACACTACATGGCTCTGTAACACTTTGGTCAGTCACATTTAATGTACTTCTTTTGATTGGCTCTTCTGACACCATTTTTTTGCCTCGCTCAGTAGTTGATAATTTATTTCAATTAAAAATAACCCTTTTCCACTGCTGAAATGTTTCACTTGCTACTCTGTTCCATGTAGAATTAAAAATTTGTTGCTCTTTTTAATATTTTTTACTTTGGTACTGTATTACAAGGCTACATATGAAAGACTTTTCTTTCTTTCTTATTGTTTCATTTACAGTACCCTGAATTCAAAAATAGGCACAAACACAATAAATGACCCAGCATAGATAAAGTTGAAAATACCTACATAGCAAAGCTGTAAATCTCTTGCAAGGTGATATCCTAAAGCTTGTGTGAACTGAGAAATTAGAATTTCTGCATGGAAAGGCATTTACTTAAATTCTTATTTCATTAGAAATATGTTCAGAGAAAGCTGTTCTTAAAAAAACAAACAAACAAAACAAACCCAGCCCAAAAACAAACAAGCAAAGTGATTTAAACAGTTTTATACTTACCAAAATTATTTGCATCCCTAGTTGCTCAAAAATAATTATTATTCTTTTACAGCTCATTTTAAATTTGGACTACTGTTTTCATTTATTAAACAAAAAACCAAAACATTATTTAAGTGAAAAAAATGTAAGTTGTTGAACAGGCACTCTGAAATGAGGATTAAAGTTTTAGTATGTGATGCAGAATCTAATACAGCTCATGGCTGTATACAGATCTGTATTATTTTTTTTTACATTTCTGTAATTCCTCATTATTATACTAGTATTAAAATGTGGATTTTTTCCAAATTAAGCACCCTTTTGTCTATGTATGAATCTACATATATATGAGAGTGATCCACAGCATCTTCATAAATCCCACTGACCCTTCAGTCTTTGCAGAATTAGGGCCAATAACAATAGAGAGAAAGGTCACAAATGTGGATTTTGTAGTTCATGCTACCCACAGTCATTTATTCAGGTGCTGATAGTGGGGAGAGATGAATACTGATTAGGATAATAGGAAACTGCTGGGGAAAATCTGAGGGGTTTGGATATATCTAGGTTACAGCAACTGTATGCTCTGTAATTGTATCTACAGTAATTGTATGTTCCAGCAAAAGAAAAATTGTGACTTTTGCTTTGTGATGTACTCAAGCACCTTGCTGAAATGGACTTATCTTTTCTCTACCTATTTTTTTTTCTTGAAACAATGTGATGGAGTATTTGTGGCTCAGTATTTATGGGATATAGATTTTAGAACAACCTTATAATACTGTTTGTTATCAAATTCAGATGTTATAAAAATTTAGGTTTAATTTTGACCCTTCTCAGGATTCAAAATATGCATAGATTTATGCCATGTGTTTCTGGGAGAATTCTTTCTTGCATTCCCTTTCAAACAGATTAAACTGAGGAAAGGGACTTGATTTGATGCATAGCTCAATCACTCGATTCTTTCTTAATTATTTTGAACTGTGAATGTGAAATGGATACACAGTCATCTTTCCATCATTGGGCCAGATTGGAGTAGCTTTCTCACTTCACAGAACTCAATTTGACTTGAGCGTATTTTTCTCCTATTTATTTTAATGCATTCCATTTCATGTCTCCAAATGTTTTGCTTTTTACCCAACTCCGTGGGTCAGTTCCAAAATTCACATGCTATAACCATTCCACTCCCCACCTCTACCAGAATGAGCAATCATATTTTATTCCTTATTCTCCCAAGTGAGCTACTTGTGCCAGACTTGTGTTTGTTTTGTTCGCCTGCCAAACTCCACCAAATGTCTTGTTTTAAAGATGATGGGCCAGTCTCCGCATGGATTCAGATGGTTCTGCAGATTTTTGAAGGCTTCATTTCGTTTTGGTGGGGGTTTTTTCCCTTTTGGGCCTTTTTTTTTTTTTAATTTTTCCTTGCAGATTTTTTAGTCTGTAAGACATTGCAGCTGAAATGCTCTTCAGCTGAGGAGTGAATTTTGTTCTTGTTCTTCCAGAACAATAAATGTTGAAATACACTTTAAAGCAATGAGGAATTTAGAGCACTGCATGGCAAGGTCTTTCACTCATTTATGAAAGAAATTCCAGCTGTCCAGGAATTTGTGGTTTAAACACAGTATTTACAGCTAGTACACTTTGACAGCTCTTCACTTTGTTTACATGACCTGTTAAGGGCAAAACTTATGTTCCCTCATATTCTTCTACAATCAGTGTAATGCTGAAAACTGCCATGAAAGTTTGATTTCAGTAGTTCACTGCTGACATTTTTATGAAACTCCTCTGGGATGTGAATTTTTATTTCACCACTGTGGGTAATGCCTATGTAAATCTGTCTGGGAAAATAAATCGAATTACATGCAAGACTGAAATTATTATTTTATTTTTTTCCCCTGAACTGTTTATCAATTCTACTCCATTCCAGAAAATGATAATGATGTGGCTGTCCAGGCTGTCATCTGAATATTACAATGTGAGTGGGATATTTTTCATACTGTTGAGAGCTCAGCCAAAAGAAACAGCTATATTTGAAATATTTTTGGTTTGCTTTTTTAATTTTATTTTTACTGTGAATTCAAACCTTACGTTCCATGATACTGGAACATAAATGCCTGTGTAGGAGGAATGGATAGGTGTGTCATATTCCCATGGAGGCCATACCTTCACAAGTCCCTGGGGCATCCATATGTGCCTGGACCAGTTACAAGTTTTGGGTGGTGGTGAGGGTTGTGTGGCACTGCTTCTGAGATGTTTCTGTAGCTTGGGACACTTGTTTTAGGGAATGACTCTGGAAGGGTTCTGAAGAATAACAGGGAATTCTAAGAATGTGCACTGATGTCAGTAGTGGTTTTCCTCATTAAAACTCTTGCTCTGTGGCTAGAGTTGTGTCCAGCCAATTAGGTGAGAAGGAACTCAATGCATGGAATGTGTTCTGTGGCTCCTGTTCCTCTGGTAGAGGTGTCTGAGAAGGACTGTGAAAGGTGTCATGTCCAGTGGTTGAGCCCAATTAATAACTAATATACTCTATTTTTCCATAATTAAAACATTCCAGTGAGTCCCTTCTTCTACCACTCCCTTTCATCATAGATTTTTCCCACTTCCTCAGTAGTAAATTCAAGGAGAAAACCATTGCTGTTAATCCCAGGCAATAAACACGGAGAGGCAAACAGAAAAATAATTTCCAGCAGTTTTCCTATTTGTTTACAGTGAACTCTTACATTGCAATCTAGTTATCAAAAAAGGCTAGGGAGGGAGAAAACAAGAACTATGAAATAATTTCCTTATCCAGTTTTGCAGCCTCATAAGAGTGAAATGAAAAGAGAGATTTGGTATTTGTGAATTACCCATGGATTTAGTGCTTTCAGATTGCCTGTATTTTGAAGGCATTTGTCCTGATTGAGTCTGCTGTCATTCAAGTAAAATCATCTAGGAGAGAAAAACTGTGTGGATGACCTTATAACATCTGAGTTTGTGAATCTTTTCATCTCAAAGTAAAAGTAAGTAGCACTTCTGTCTATCCTGAACCTTGTACAGTCATTTATTGCCATGAAATGAGACAAGATCATGGTGGTATAATTTAACTCTCTCTTCAACAAACGTCTAAAGCATCTGTAAGAGAGTAGGTAGTGTAAAAATTGACCCACTTTCCTTTTCCAGGAACTGCCATTAATGTGTTAATGTTATCAATACTAGAAATGGCTATTTAGCATATATCAAGTGCATAGAATTATAGATTCATTCAGGTTGGAAAAGACCTTTAAGATCATTGAGTCCCAGCTGTAGATTTGAAGTTGATGGTTTGAAGTTTACATATGGTGAGCTTCGAGGAACAGATTAAGAGCTCCTTGTGCTTTTCTGGGGTTATTTGGTTGGTGGGTGAGTTCCCCCCACCCTCTCTTTTTCTTCTTTTTTTTTGTTTGTTTGTTTGCTTCTTATGAAAGAAAGAAAACATAATAAGATAAAGGGGATGTGCCACAAACATAAATCTTGAAAGGGTCAGTGAGAGATTTTTAGTTTCTTCTCAGCAAACCTGACATGGCTAGAATAAGAAAATTTTGGCTAAGTATCCAGAATTTTTAATTTTTTTTAAATAGGACTTCCTGACAGACCTTTTGGGCTCTCAACTTTTTTTCGTAGAATCAGGGAATATACTGAGTTCAAAGGGAGCCATCAGGATCATCAAGTCCAACTCCTGGCCCTGTGCAGGACACACCAAGAATCACACCATATGTCTGAGAGCATTGTCCAAATGCTTCTTGGACTCTGACATATTTGGTGCTGTGACCACTTTCCTGGAGAGTTTGGTTTGGGAGTTTTGTTTCTTTGTTTTTAAGCAGTATGTATTAATCATTGTCTCTGAAGTGTCCCTCCCAAGACTTGAATTCTGGACTATGACAGTCAGTTTGGTTTATCTATAGTAGGATAGTATAGTAGTGGATGCTTTTTTGGAAATTTTACTCTATGGTGACTATTCCATAAGCATTTACACCAGGGACAAAGCCCAAAAGTTACAATACTGTAACTTTTCTGACACACGAAGTTTAAAGTCCAGCATTTTAAGGCCATTTAAAGACTGCAATACAGAGAGTGCTGATGCCTTTTGTTACCACTAGTAGACCATTAAAGAGAGAAAAATACAAGAGAGAAAACAAAGGTAGGGGGGATCCTACATCTGCATACAATAACTTGACTTGGAAACTCTAAAGTCAGCGAGGAAAGGACAAGTCACCAGGTTTGAAGGGGCAAAATATGTCTCTGCTGCCATTTCTTTCCTGATGTAGGTAATGGGAGACTTGGAGGTATTTTGCCATCCTCTGTTACTACAGGTTAAAATAGAAGAGCATCAGATGGAGCCTTGATCCTTTAGGGCTTTTGGGGGCTTTACTGTGTGCTGATTGCCTGTGGCAAAGTTTGCCTGATTCTAGTGCATTGTTTGAAGAGACTTTAGACTAGGTGTAACATTAGACCAAGAGATCAAATAGCGTCTTTCCCTGCCTAAAGTACACTGGAAATTGATGAAACTTTGTGGCTTTGGAGACTCTTATAATAGCAGATGATGATAAATTAGTTTAAAGACAACCCTTGAACAGGATTAGGATTTCAGTGAACTACCGCAGAAACAGAAATAAGTCATCTGCAATTTCATTTAGCTGTGTGATGGAAAACAGAGAAGTTACAAATGGTGTTACTTAACATAAGGATAATAATCAAGGCTATTTTAAGTGCATCTACTGAGTTTGCTATGCAAAATTTATAACTGGGTAGTACTACTTAGTGACTGAAGTTTGCATGTGCCCTATAGAAGGCTGCAACATATTGCAGGTTTTTAGTGTAGAATTAAAATTAAGAATGGGGAAAGGGAAAGTGTGCCTTATATGTCCTCTCTTGCTATTTTTACTCTTCTTAAGATGGGTTTTGCCAGACAAAAATATTAAGATTTGTCCACAGAATATATTTCAAACAAACCAGCAAATAAATCATTACCTGAGAAGATATTTGTGTGTATGTGTGTGTGTTTGTTTTTCAGGAAAAAGCCAACTTGCTTCCACAGAAATTTATGACACCATATTCATGCAGACAGGTTTCAGGACACAGAAGGAACAGCCATGAAACGAGACCAGGTCATTGTGGTATAATTTTGCTCTCACTCCAAAAAATGTATAATTTTCAGAAGTCACTGAATTACGTTTGAGGCAGACCTGGCACAGCTATTGATTCTGCATGCCAGCTCTGCCATCCTCACAGCAGAGGCGTGTTGCAGAACTTGGACAGTAGCTCTTGAGGTATGTTACGCTGCTGAAGTGTCAGGAATAGGGCCTTTTCTAGGGCATGTGATATCATATAGGAAAAGCCTTATTTTGGCATGCATGTCTTCATACACATATGTGTACATATACGCTGTATGGATGCAATTCTACTGTACTTAGTTTAAAGATACTTCATTTGACAAAAGAAGTGAAGGGAACAGCAAGACATTAAATGCATAACAGGGGAGAAGAGATAAGAAACCCAAACCCAACTTTATGGTAAGGAATACTTTCTGGGATGGTCCTGGATGGATTTGATTTTAAAATATAAAATTCTCAAAAGTGCAGCTTTGTTGTGTAATATCTATTTGCCTTTTACGGTTTTCCAAAAGGACAAGCAAATATTATTTTTTTTTATTGTTTGTTTTTTTTTTTTACCTTTCTTGCTGGCTAATTCATCATGGTAGAGGACATTGGAGTCACTGGAATGTCTATCCATTGATGGTGGATGTAAGCTGACTACCCCAATAACAATGGGAAAATGTCAGATTTGTAGGAGCTTGTCATTTCAGTGCATCCTTATCTGTAAAGGCTGGATTTATTACTAGGCCTATTTCTGTACAGTCTATAACTGGGTTGGAATAGTTGTCACTGAAGCTTTAATAGACTCGCATATCAGACAAGCAGAAAGAAGAGGAGAGTGGCAAAAGCTTTTTAATACTTCATCAAAATTTTATTTCTTTACTTTTAATAAAATCTAGTTAGGGAAATATATTTATAGGACTTCTAGTATATTTATGAATTCTGAAATATAAGAGGAAAAGTCCCCCACGCTTGCATAGCTTTAAAGCAAAACATTGCTCTTCAGGCACTTTTTTCATTCCTCTGTTTTGGGTAACATCTTACTGAATGAGTAACAAACTGCTGAACTCCCACAGTCTGTCACTCTGTACCTCAGCCTCTTCTGTGCCGTGCTGGATCGAGCCTTTTCCAAAATGCACTTTGTGCTTGTGAGTGGAGTTGTTGATCTTTCTCTGGCATTTGCGTTGGCTTTGTGGGGCGGCTTCCCCTGATCTGTGCTGTCGGAACACATTGGGGTGTGCGTATGGAATACCTGCTGCTCTGTTTTGTCAGGTCTGTCTGGATTGTACTGCTTTGCCCTTGTCTCACCCTCCCTCTTGGCTGACAAGAGCACAGGAGTACAGTGTGTTGACAGAGGTCTCCATCTGACATTTCCAGGTGCCCCAGTCAGGCAAAGAGAGCCGCTGTTTCTTCTGATTCCCACGCTTGTCTGCTTGCTGACTGCCAGCACGGGCCCTGATCTGCTGGATGTGTGCTCAGCTGTTTCCACTGAAACACATGTACAAGATGCTATGGGCACACGTGAAGCAGTGAACGTCTTTGATGTTGTTGTTCCAGTCCTTAATTCTCCACAGCACAAACATTCCGCAGGCTCGTTCCTCCTCTCAGCCATCTTTCTGATTACCCAAAGGCTGCAAAGATGCTGCTGAGCTCTTCTCTCCTGATGTGTTGAGGTCTACCAATATATAACCCTAAGTGGCCATGGAACAGTCAGCATAGAAGTGTAGAATAAATTTTCTTTTAAAAAGACTTCTTCATGGAAAATTTGAACGTGTTCATTTCTGAGTGAGGGATTGCTTTATCACCCTGTCTAACAAGAAATGATGAAGAATGAAACACTTCCATAGGGATAACTAAATGATCATGATGTTACTTAAATGTATTTACATATACATTTACATATAAATACATATATATTTACATATAAAGTATGTGCATATATTTTAATGTATTTTGGTCTCTGAGAAAAGAGAAAATAAGCAAGTTTATGGTTTGGGGGTTTTCCCTACTTCATGCTAACACTTCTTAAAGTTAGTGAAATAGTTCATGATTTACCTATCTAGGATTTCAGAAAAGGATTCTCATTCAAAGTGTTTACTTTCTTTGAAATTTCAATTGTGGCAATTATATATTTAATTATTATATTATATTATTATATTATAATAAGTTTCAAAAGGCCCAAACTGCTTTCTAGAAATGAAATCAGCACATGAGCTTTGTAATGAAATGAAGGTGTCAGTCTGAGAGTGTTACCAGGGTCTCTAAAATTCTGATCTTGTCTTTTCTCAAGTAAGTTGGTTTGGGAAAAAGTTAAATTATAAATTAAGGCAGGCTGGAGGAGTACAACTGCTTTCAGCAAGAATATGTGTGCTATATTTTAGGGTTTTGTTTTGGTTTAAATTTTTTAAAATTATTTTTAAGTGCTTCATAATGAAATAGTTATGCTTCATTTTAATAGCATTGAAATTTAGTCACATGGTTCTGGAGGGAAGACTACCAGGCATGACTGATCTGCTGGATCTTCCTCAGTGTTGGTCCATTTCTGTTTTACAGATTGATTTAATTGACTCCAGATTCCCTCTGCATATTGAATACAAATCTATTGTTTGGTTAAAATCCTGAAGTCCAGATCAGACATGGGTCCCACTGACTCAGTGGGAAATCATTCCCCAGAGTTGTAGGACTGAGTAGGTGAACCTGTTGTGCTTCAGGGAAGCAAAAGCAGTATTATTTGCTTTCATATCAAAACTGCATAGAAAATCTCCCAGTTAAGCAGCATCAGCTCTTCAAGTTTTACTCTAGTTTTACTTCCTTTGTGGTTGCACAAAAATCCCCATGGATGGGGCAGGGTAAAACTGAGATTGAGCTCTTTTATGTTTTTCTTCTCACTTCCCAAATCCTTCACACAGACATCCCCTATTTTTCTTTATCATTTAGTTTTGGGTTGCCCAGTCCCAGGGAAGCCAGGCTGGAGCCAGGGAAGTGTATCTGGCAAGCCAAGCAGTTTATATGGCTCGTGGGAAGACACAGCAGTAGACTGCCCTGAGTGCTGCTCCGAGCTGTCGTGGCACTGATGGCAGTGAGCTCAGAACCTGTCACATGGTGGGAGGTTCGTCTGGCTGAGCTGGCAGGCACAAGTTAGTCAAAATGTGTAATACTCTTGAATGCAAAGTCACAACCGAGATGTCTCGATCTGGAAATTGAAAAGGACTTATGTGCAAGCAGAAAGTTCATATCTTGGTTTAATCCCTTCCACAAGCCTGCAGAAATGAAATTAACAAAAAGCTGTTGAATTCAGTGGGAATTGCTGAAAACCGCCATATCAACATCTTTGCTGATGTCAAATACCATTATAGCTTCCCACTGGGTGAATTTTCCCAAAATTTGGCAAAAATATGACAATAATTTAGGGTATGTCAGATTTGCATTAACTATACTCTGACAGAAAAAATCACTAAAGCCTCATTAAAATCCTTATGTAAATCTTTTGAAGTGTTCATAACTACTTGTTTAAGTAAGAGCACAAGCTTGTAGTTTTGATGATCACTGGACGAAATTTCTTTTCAATGTAGAACAACACAGCAAGGCCCTGAAATGGATTTCTCAGTCAGAGTAACTCTGACTAAGGTACACTCTTATATTGTGAGCAGAGGTGTTGTAGTAAATAAAGTAATGTGAGAATCTTGATTTTGGAGCTATGGTAGTTGATAGGATGCATAATGGATGTTGTTTCTTTAATTACTATGTGTTTTAAGATTTAATAATTTCCCAGAAGAATTTATTCAGTGTCAGGACTAATGCTGCATTAAATATGTGTTAGAAGAGGATGACAAGAACGGCTGCTGCTCTTGTTGCCCTCGGAGGCTTTCTGTAGCTTACTCTGTATAAGGCACGAAAAGCTTCAGCCTGCCTTTATAAATTCAATTGTGGCTGAGAGCAGGGAAGAGTTAGCTGAGGTCACAGACAGGAAAACCTTTGCTGAAAGAGCCAGGTCTAGAAGAATGATGCTTACAAGGCCTCATGTCTTGGAGAGGAGTAAGCTGGAAGCAAAAGTGTTTCTCCAGCTCTAGGGCAGCTCGGTGCTACGGAGCTTCCATGCCAAATCCAGTTTTTCAGAAGAGCGAACTTCACAGATTTACTGCCATGTGTCATATTGAACAGAAACAAGTTACTAGGTCCCCTGAGGTAAAGGGGAAGTTAAAGGATTAGCTGGTGATGAGAGTTCTCCGCCCCCCTCCCCTCCAAATTAAATAAAATATTTTTAATGTGCAATGGAAGTCTGACTGCATCCAAGCAATTCGGGTGATTGGCTCCAACCTACACCTCCTTGGACAAATAATTTAAGCACATTTCTGTGAAATTGAATTTTAAGACACCTCGAAATTCCTCTGAAATTTGGCATGGATGTAGCTTGCTTTCCTCTTTTTGGAATAAGGGAAGGGGCGTAAAGAATTTAATGTTATCAGGAACATATAGTTTGGGGAAAAAAGGGTGTAATCTTTGCTCTAAAAAAACCCAACTGCTTGAAATCAGTGAAATAAGAGAAGAAAGAAAAAAAAAAAAAAGAAAAGGAATGTTGGGAAGAGTCCAAATTCACAAACCCCACAGACTTTCCACATCAGCAAATGCCTTTTGTTTTTGACAATGCTCTAAATTATGTATTCAGGGTAGAAATGGCAGATTTTCCACATAAAACACAAATGATGGCTTCGTGATAAAAAGTAAATGTGTTAATAGTAATGGTGTTGAGAGAGGATGGTAAGGGTCTAAGATAGTGCCAGGTGACCAAAGAGAAATATTTTAAATGTGTAAATAATTGAAGGGTCTCACTTCTTAGCCCTATATTTGTGCTGTAGACAAAAGTAAGCAGCTACTGCTGCACTCTCACATATACTTCATACAGGTTGTGATCCACCAGGACTCAAGTGTGTGCCTAAATTATGCAAACACAAGTAGTTTTTGCCTAATGGGACTTTTCATATGCTTAAACTTACGGACACACTGTAGTATTAAAAAGCAGATTCTTTATTTTCACTCAAATAGGCGATAGGGTAAATAGCACTGTGGAGAAACCAGCAATGTGCACCCCCAATAAAATACAGTGCAAGGACCAATATTTAGTAAATAGCAGTGTCTCAGTTACAAGGCATAGTCTAAGCCATGTAGCTGTATGAGTGCATGTGCACATGTATATGTTGTTTGGCAGAAAAATGGGAAAACACGTTCTCTATTTTGGCAGATCATTCAAGCTACACAGTTCTGGTCTGTTAGGTAAAATTAACTGTAAAATGGGATCTCTCACTAGCTTTTTGTCATTAAGGAAAACTGTTACATTAAGATCAAAGATCAAATCAATCACATTTTATTTATAATCTACTTTGTCGTGTTGCACAGTAGTTGTATTTGAATAATAATGTTTATGACTTAAAATGTTAACAGACAAATTAATTGTAGAAAATTAACTGTAGAAAAATTAATTAGAAGAGTTTATTGGGATTTTGAGGTTTTTCTCTTTTGAGGGGGAGCAAAAAAAAATTTCATGACTTTTGAATTCTTCAGTGAGAGTGTTCCAGAAGCTTCTGCTAAAAGAATTTAGAAATAAGAACTAGAGTTAATCATTACAATATCTACTAATCACATAAAAATGGTATCTCTGTTACTTAGATATAAAATTAGAAGAGGGTTGCCTGGGAACTTGAGAGCTCATGTAACTCCTCTCTTATCTGGAGGCAGGATCAACTATACCTACGTACTTCCTGACAGATGTTTATCTGGCTCTAATGGAAATTCCATAGTCTTTGTAGCCAGGCAGTCTGTTCTTGTGCCTCTCCTTTACCAGAAGTGGGTTTTTTCAGCTCTCTAACCCAAATCTGCATTATTGCAGTTCAAGGTCATTTTATAGAAGCAGAGAAGAGATTCTTTTATTTGTAGCAGCAACTACCTTGTATTTATTTAAAGAGTTATTATGATCCACCAGTCTTCTATAAGTTCAATAGTATTAATTCTTCACTTAACATTTATCCCAGGATTATACTGAAATCTACAAACTGTAGTGTAGCAGATATAACTGCACTTAGAGTGAGATTGATTTGGAGTACTTTAATTATAGCTCTTAATTATACCTGCTTATTCTAGCAGATACCCAGGATGTCACCAATGATTGTCATGGGAAGCATAGAAAGTGTGTATCAAGAGCTTTTAACATCTTGATTTGCGGTTGTGATTGTACTATTTTTTAAGGTGGTGTTTCTGTACTACTCTCAAGCACATATTATTTTTTTGTTGCAAGTTTTGTGTATAATGTTGGAAAAAAGAGTAGATACTGTAATGTCTAAATTTATATTATTTGGGGCAATTTTACTGTATAAACAATATAAGGTATGGGAATTTTTTTTTTTTTTACAAAAGTAGCCTGTTAGAAGTTGAAGGGGATTCAATTAAAAGATTGAAGAAAACATTGCAATATATTTGTAATGAATTGCAAGTATTCAGCAGACTTTTCCAGCTCTTACTCATCTTGATTTCTTTTCTTTTAGTAATATTGCAATTCTAAAAGCCAGAACATTTCATTTTCCTTTTTTTTTTTTTTATTTCAATGCAGAAGAAATTGCATCTTGAAGTTAGATATACTGAATTATTTTGAAGGCAACCAATTTGCATTTGTGCCTGGCTGCTTGATTGGTTTTGTTTTCTTTCTGTTTTCATCTGAGAATAAAGGCAGAATGGTCCTAAAAGTTTATATCATTGAAATGAGGAACCACAAATAGAGTGTAAGATGGAAGCAGAAAGATCTCTAAAAATGTCATTTTACAGAGTAGCCCAGGAAGGGTTTTAACTGTGGAGACTTGATCAGCTTGAAAGTTCATTTAAATAAAAAAAACAACCCAAAACTCGAGCTTGTTCCAAATGAGAAATATTAAAATGCAAACACATTTGTTAAATGCCGAATGCAGGGCTAGGGATAGCCATGACCTGAACAGGAAAAAGGGGATAAGGCGGAAGGGGCTGCTCCTGCCACCCTCCAGTGTGCCCTGAAAGATGTGCTCAGCCTGAACCTACAGCCCAGCTGCAGCACAGAGCCATCCTTCCTGCCCAGTCAACACCTGAAACACCACTCGGGTGTAGACTATGCATTAATACCTCTGGTTGCTTTTTAGATTCTCTGCAGATCCCTCAGAGCTTAAAGCAGTCTTTTTCTAGATGTGAGATGGATTTCTGTTAATTTAGTTCTAAGAAAAATATAGCCACAAGCAACTTCGTGTGTTCTCCTGACTTTGAGGTAGGCACACTGCAATGGGCTGAAATGCAAGTTCAGAGTTATTCCTCAGTGAGGTCCAATAATTTGTTATATACTGTCTCTGTGCTCTTATTCTTATCTTTTTTTTTTTTTTCTTTCTACATCCTTTCCCCAGAAGGCATAGGCCAATAACAAACAGAAAACATCTACTGTAACTCCTGGTCACTGCAAGCTCTTGAAAACCTCATGAGCTTCACAGCTGTGGCATTCAGCTGCCTTTTATCTAATTCGCTGTCGTTTTGTGGTAGCTCAGTGACTATGGCTCTTTGCAAACATATTTTTCTTTTCTCTGTGGGGGCAGCAGATTCTTCACATGAAGACCTGAACACAAGTCATTCTGACACCAACAGGAACTTGGGGATCATTAGTTTAGGGTGGGAGTGGGGATGAACATTAACTTTGTACAGATATCGGATGTTGTGGGTCATAGAGAAAGGAAACCCATTGATCTGAGCGCTGTAAGTGCCTGCTGTACTTGTTCTTGAGATGCAGGAAGCCAATTGATCTCTGAACTCAATAGGTCAGCAATCCATTATTGTAGGTCAGAGGGACAGTCTTCCTTTTAAATTTGTGATGCTTTCGCCCAATACATTGGAACGTTTTCACAAGGTGAATTTTGAAATCATGATTCCAGAGAATCATGTCCTTTCATCCTTTTCTATTTGTGGCCATTATGCTGGGGTTTCTTGCTATTTCTGTTGACATATGTATATAAATGTATGTGGTAACCCAAATTACAATGTCAAATTACAAGTACCTGCAAAATTATAATAATAAATTTGATAAATCCTTAATAAATTTATTTCAAACCCTATGAAATTAAAAGTGGAATTCATCTGACCAAATATACTAAGCCAAAGTACATCCTAAAAGTGTTTATATATTCCCATAGAGTGTGAAAGGAACTTGTAACGATCAACTAAATATATGTATTCACAATGGAGATTTTAGAGTTGGTTTCTTTTAGGGTTATTTTGGGGGGAAGAGTAGTAGTGAGTTTAAGACAAAAAAATATTTTTTACATCCGGCAGTCAGAGACAGATTCTTGGTTTAATTGTTTTCTTGTCTAGGAGAATGTGTTTATATACATATATGTATGTATTTTCATGTGTAAATATACATTTTTACAGATATATCTAAAAAAAACTGATGCAACTTTTTTTTTTGTTTGAATAATTAAGCTTAGACCCGAATAGCACAAAAAAGTATGAGCCTGTAGATGAGTCTAAGGGTAAAACAAAGCATTGACCTAAACACCAACAGAGTTGCTGCCTAGTTGCTACATTTTATATGTATATCCTCAGCTAAGGTGGTTGTGGAACGTTTTGAATTATGTGGCAAAAATAAGTTCTTTTTTGAAAACAAGAATATTGCTAGCAGCATTTCAAGTTCCTGTTATTAAATTAGTGCAATTTCAAGAAAGTAATTAAAAATTCGAGTTTCAGTTATCAAATTAATGCAATTTTAGTGAAGTAATTAAAGTTAAGGCAGAAAATTACTGGTTTGGCATTGTGTCAAGCTATAGTTTTAGGAGGTATTATCTCAAACGTGAATAATCAGTGGGTACTTAAATGAAGCACGTGCCAATAAATGAAGAGACTTTCACAAGCAGAATTTTGTAATGCTGCCTAGTCAAAGAAACCCATAGAATATAGTCAGGAAAATATAACCATGGAAGTTAAAAACAACAAAACCCCTTGGTATTGTAATGAATATAGAAATTACTGGTGCCATCTACTGTTGGTAAACGAGAGATGACAGAAAGATGTAAGCCAAGTGGTGGAAACAAGCATGAGAAAAGAGAGGTCAAATAATTCCACTCTTTAATATCAAACTGAAGAAAAATGTGATAGGGAGGTCAAATTAGTTTATCATGTTTCTGAGTTCTTACCAGCCAAAAAAAAAAAAAAGAAATAATTGATACTGTATTTGGGAAATCTAGGCTTTTTTTTAATCCCTCAAATTCTGTGATTGTTCACAGAGAAAAGCCAGGACTGGATATGTGCAATACAACTATTTTGGGATTGGAGTTTGTCTTGATAACTTTATCCTGTTTTTCTTTAGCTTTTAAATCTAATGGGATCAGTTCTTCAGCTTGTACAAACAGGTGTTGTTTAATTAATGTTAGTGTTGAAATGCCATACTAAAATGTGACAGGGAGGAGTGTTGTTTTGGTTTTGGGTTTTTTTTTCTCCTCCCTGCTTGGCAGGAACAAATTTCCTTCTTTGGCTTCTCAGAAAGCAGATAAATGTTGGAGTAGTTTGAAAAGTATCAGTAAAAATAGCACAGAGATCAAAAGGATAACTGCAATAGAAATAATTCAAGTTTTTAAGAAAAAAACCAACACTAAAGGGCAAGTCTCTCAGTATGAGAAAACCCGTCAGGAATTTAAGAAATTCAACTGCTTGTGCTTTGGAAGTGAGCTTGAAGCAGTGACGGAGGCAAGCACAAGATGTTTCTGTCTGGTTCTGTGCAGAGAACCTCAAGGGCTCTTCTGCTGGAGATTTAATCTCTTTCATTACAGTCTGGGTTGGGTGTTGTTTTCCCTTTTAAAACTGCACCCTGGTTTCATTGAACTCAACGCCAAAGGTCTTGATTACTTTAGCCAAGGTAAAGTTTCACCCACAGGTGACCCTGAAATATGAAACTTGTCCATCTCCTGGACAGAACCATACTCTGGAACATAAGCTGTTGTTCTCTTCCAGTGTACTTTTGTAACCTTTGAGATGACTTTCTTAATGTGATTAGGATTTAATTTAAAGTTCAAGTCAAGGAAGTGACCAAT
The DNA here is from genome assembly GCA_035047845.1 of Dendrocincla fuliginosa. NCBI lineage: Eukaryota > Metazoa > Chordata > Aves > Passeriformes > Dendrocolaptidae > Dendrocincla > Dendrocincla fuliginosa. Next base: position 10,375,915 of record JAWWMO010000043.1, read on the forward strand.
TTGTCAGTAGCTAGATTGAAACATAAATTCAAAGGTCCAGTTTTGTTTCTCCATGCTGCTGGGAGGTTGTCTGTAAAACTTAACAGTACTTTAAACATCACTGGGGAAATAGAATGCAGAAAAACACGGGTAATGCGTCAGGTTTATTTTAGGAAAACCTTTAGGACTTCATTAGGTTTCAGAAGGGAAGAAATGTGGAAAAAACCCAAAATGTAAACTTTGGCTCTCATAGTTCATACATGACTTAAATTCAAGACAGCTCCCCAACAAAGCAGAATCCCAAGCATGTACTGTTTCTCAGGCTGCCTTGGAAATTCTGGAGAATGAAGCAGCTCTGGTTGCTTCTCTGGAAAGCTGTCTGGACCTAAGGAACTGCTGGGTGTTTTCTGTTCACTGGCTCTCAGGCCTGAGGGAGTGTTTGAAATGCTTTGAACTGACCCAAGGCGTATGCAGTGAATGTGGTCAGAAAGCCTGGGGTGCCAGTGTCCTTCACTGTTTGTAGAAGTTTAGTGATAAAAACTTCTTACATAAGGTGATTCAAGCCAGTGTTTCAGATGCCAAAGCTGTAGGGTACTTTGTCAGGGTGAGGAGCATCATTCTCCTGTTTCTCCCACTGTCTGCTGAACTTGGCTGCTGTGTAGCTCAGGGGATGAGGTCAGGGTGTTTGAGTCAGGACAGAGACACCTGTCCTGATGTCCCCAGACTGCTCATGCACCACTGCTCTTGAGCAGGAAATACAGCCCCCCACTGCTGCTGGCCATCAGGCCATGTTCAGGTGGTCTCCTGTTGTCTGGTGGCCCAGCGTCACAGTTTTGGTTGGTGGCACAGCAAGCTGTGTTTGCTGCCAGCAGGAGCCTGGGTATGTGTAGATGTTGGTGCACTTGCAATAATACCCTCACAGTATCTTACTTTTAACATATTAGGTGCAGAGTTAATCCTCTCCTTCTGCCTGAAATGCCAAAGAGATGGGTTTGTCCACTTGTTTATTTGCTATGATGGCAAAATGATGGATGCATCAGTGGACAGGATGGAGGGGATTTAGGCAGAAGGGTTCCTGCACATAGGGGAGAAGGAAATTTGGGTCTTCAGCAGTTACTGATAGGAAGTCCAAAATTGCTTTATACATAGAAAACAGTGAGATTCAGGGTTCCTGTGATTCACTATGAATGATTTTTACAACCTTGTTTCGTTTCATGCAGAAACCAGAAGGTATTGGATGAATCAAGCTGAAGGGTAGGAAGAGAAGGCACTGTCATATCTGTGAAGTAGATCAGTGCTGCCTTGAAGGACTGGATTATAACAATGCCTGTGCCACTGAACTCCTATATCGTGTTAGTCAACTTGTTTAAATCTGAGTTTTCAGAGAAGAGAGAAGCTGGGAGGCATGCTGAGCACTCAAAATTGACCAAACAGTTGAATGGTTTGGATATGTAAAGCCCAAGTAATATGAAGAGTTATAAAAAAACCCCAGATCTTATTCCTTGCTAATTGGCACCAAATCACTAAATATGTGCTATTTTTTTTTCTGTCTTACATTTCTTCATCTGAAAATTGAAGATAATATGATTGCCTTCCTAGTCTGATGAAAATAAAATAATATTTGTGATGTTCTCCAATAATGTATCAACAAACACTAGAAAAATTCCCCAACAAATTAATAATTCTTTTTGCAGAGCATGTTAGAATGGACCATGCTAAAGTAAAGCACATGTTCACACACTGAACACAAAGAGAAAGCCAGATTTTATCTATCTGTTCACAGAATGAATGTTGCCATCCATCTTTTACATTAAAATGGGCAAAAGTCTTACAGAAGAGTTTGGATTAAGAACATCATAGTGCAGACACATGGAAGGCTATCCCTTAATTATGGCATTTTGTAAGTTTTTTGAATGTGTATTAAGATACAGCTGAAGTTGCTGTGACTGTTTCTTTAATATATTCTGCCTACTTGCTTTTACAGCCTCTACCCATTTAGTTTGTATATGTTCTGTGTTGCAGCTCCTCTGCAAACTCTGTAAACTGATGATTCAAGAGTGAATCAGTACATATCAATGTATATAGAGTGTGAAATTGTGCCTTAAAATGACTCAATACAAACCTAGAGAAAAAAAAAATAAAAATTTTACACTAAACATGTTTTCCTTGCCCAGATAATTGATGATCAGAGATACTTTAAGTCTGTTCCAGGCGCACAAATCACTGCAGAGATGTCTCTCAACCGTGAAATTGGTCAGCCCATTCAAGGTCTACACTACTTAAGTATTGAGTATTAATATATTTTCACCTGTGTGTAAAATCTGAATAATGGCATTGTATCTTCCTGCTACTTTTCAAGGTTTTTCCAAAGACTTACTAACTCCCATTTAGGACTTGGTAATGTAGATAAAACAACAGGATTAATTTTTTTGGTGTACATGCTTTAGTTTTAGTATATGTCACAACAAAAGCTTTTCTGTGCTGTATTTGTACGGTCTTTGTCTGAATGTTGTTAGCATTAGCTATTGTTCAATTTTTGCTAGTATTAGAGTAATGCTGCAGCACTGCTGTAAAGCTGTGGTGGTGCAAAGGCACAGCACTGATCTGTGTGTATAGGTAGGGACAGGCTTCCTCTGTGGTTGCTTTTTTGGTCTGTGGGTTTTTTTATGAGTGCTTTTCTGTTGTGATTTTTTTTTTTTTCTGTTTTGGGGCAGGCTTTTTTGGTGTGTGCCTTTGTTTTTTTTAGTTGGGGTGTGTGTGTGTGTGTGTGTGCTAGTGCTTTAGGATTAGTCAGTCTATTGTCTGCTGCAGAAGTACTTGTTTGTCCTTGGGGAGATGAGAGGAATTTTCAGAAGGGTATTGTACAGACTCTGAATACTAGTGATTTGTGCCAGTATCTTCTCTTCGAAGTAGATGGCTGCCAGCCTTGATTGAAGTGAAAGTGATTTCTAGCGTATGACTCAATGATTTGATAGCATCTCTAAACCTGGATGGGTCAGGGGGAGAAGTGTCTGTGAAGGTTAAAACTTTGGCATGAATCCAGGTTAAAAGTCTTCAGCAGATACCCTTAAATGAGCACTTAATGCACTCATCAGTTGCTACTCTAATAACACTGTGTTATCTCTGGGCAAAGTTCAGGTTTACCCTTTTTTTAAAACATTTTGAATTGTTTAGTGGTTTATGATTTAACCACTCCTTGTTGCTGGTGAAAAGGCTCAAATACACCATATTACCAGACTTTCCTTTTGAGATGCTTCCACATAAATTTCAAAATTATGTGTAAGCTGAATGGGTAGAATTGGAAACAAGTCATTTCTACTCTAATTATGGTAAAGGTGCTCTCCCAACAGGTACACTGACCAGGCATATCACTGTAATATAGGGGTTTGCATCTGTTTGTGATTCTAAATCATAGCTTTATTATATTATAACACTGGTAGAAATCTATTCTAGATTCAGCTCATCTAGATAACAATAATGTAAATTTTCCTCCCTTCTCTTCCTGTCCTGAGGTTTCATAGCAGTCCTGGTGACTGCATCTGGTTACACATTTAAATAGCAATCATTAATTTGAAGTGTAAGAAACTCCTGGAAACTGTCAATTTTAAGTTATTATAGTAGATATGCATATTTGAAACTCTGGAATTGAGATAGCAGCATCCAGTGGGTTAATGTGGTTTTTTTCAGTGTAGCTTTCTCAAATGATTTCTATTCTGGTCTAACTTTAGTGAAATAATTTGAAATCAGAATGCCTAGGTTTGGTGTTTCATTTCAGTATATTCAGTTTTTTTTTTTTTTTAAGCTCTGCATTTGAGTTTCAGATCCCATCAGAAGACAAACTTGATTAGATTTCCGGACTTTTGGCTTCAGGAGTCTTTTGTTGCAGAATGCTGCCTTTTTGTTAAGCAATTTTTCTTTCTCAATCGATAGAAATCATTTGTGCTGGTAGGGTGGGGGAGTAAAAGATCAATCTAATCTTTATAATATTTTGTTGTTGTTTTTAGTGCAGAGCAAAGTGATTTTAGACAATGTGGTACCCAGACCCCTGGTTCCTTGCAGTGACCGCTTTCCGGTGACTTGGCTCTCAGGGTATTCTGTAACAGCAAGGTGACACTGCCATGAGGAAATTTGTCAGATTTTGCAATAATTAGCATCACTGGTGGCTTAGCAGAAAGCTCAAGGTCAAACTGTTTCCTTGAACTGATTTCTTTTTTCCTCTCTGAGGGAGGTGATCCTTGCAAAGAGGGGTTGAGGCATTCCTAGGATTAAATGGGGAAGGATAGATTTTTGTGCTTTTCTAGATAATTAGAGGCCTTTAGTCTCTGAAGTTCTCATCCTGCAGCTTTCATGAACATTGATTTTCACTGGGAAAAAAATGGAGAGGGGAGTGAGATAAAGCAGAGGAAGCTGCAATAGACTTCATTGCTCAGTGGACTTGGTATTTTCTAAGTGTTTGTTTTCCTCAGAAGACCAGCCTGCTACTGGGCTGTTTTAGCAATGTCCAGTCAGCAGAGTCCCGGCCATGAAACAGCAATGACCTTGCCAGTGCAGGGATATTTCTTTAGCAGTGTTTGAGCAATGTTCAGACCCTTCCCTCTCTGTAATCGTGCTCAGGTTAGTGATTCTGTTTTATTTTTTCTTTCAGGAGCTTAATGCTGTATTTTTCAAAGGAAAGATGTAAGTGAAGAAAGGAGATAGAGGAAATATATTTTGGACACCTTATTGTAAAAATATTACTTTAAATTCAAAGATTGACATTAAACATGTTAATCTTTTCTTAAACTCAAGATTTCCTCACTCTTCTTTGCCAGAATAAGAGCGGAGCTGTTCCCACTGTAGCTGTCTGTATGATGTGTAAAGTCATTATGTTGGTCTGGAAAATTATTTATTCAAATGTAATTAAAATACGTTTAGGATTAAAGAACTGAGTAATACTTGTTATTCTAGGATATTGACTACCTTCTTAAAAAGTTTCTGGAGTCATTTTGGTAAAGAGTTGGGGTAGTTTCTGCCTTGCTGATGAGCTCTCATAAATGCTCTGTTTAGTATATATGGCAGGATTTTTCTTTTTTTTTTTAAGTACTGATGAAAAATAATTAGCTATTGATGTTGTCAATTCTTTTTCCAAAGAGAAATTAGAGTGGCTCAGTTTTACATGTGGACTTGCAGTTTTGGGCTCCTGTGTTCAAACATGATGTTCTTCAGGTGTGGATTACTTATACACTTTCAAAACATAGTGTACAGAAAAACCGCAGTGTTTACTCTCAGGAGGTTTGTGGAGCCAGTGGTCAGGGAGCTGTGGGTGGGGAACAGGATCAGACCCAGTGAGGGGAGCAGTGGTCAGATCCAGCCAAGGGTGGATGGGCAAGGCTGTGGGGACAGGGGTGGGCCAGGACAGGGGTGCCTGGCTTGGTGGGGCAGGATCTGCAAACTGGCATCTTAATTTCTGCCAGTGCTAACTGCAATGTAACATAATAGGCAGTATTAACTCTGGCAAACCCAGAACCATTAGCCAGCATTTGCAAACTGTGCACCACAAAAGCTTAAGATGAGTTTTAGGATCTGAGGCCAACTCTGTACAACATTATTTTACCTCTTATGGAAATTATTGACAGTAAATGTGCCCACTGGCTGACAAATGTGCACAGCCTTGTAGCTGTCTCTTTTCTCTGAAACAGTTAAGAGACTCATAATGTTGTACAGTAATGTCACAGAGAAGAGCAGGCTTTAGAGGACTTCAGTGAGCCACCTGAATGAGGGCTGTAGTCCCTTTGGTAGCTCTGACAAGGACTGTGCTGTATGTGGACTGAAGATTTCGGTTTTGCTGCTCAAGTAACAGAGTACACAGTTGGGTTCCAGCAGTGCTGAGTTGGATGGAAGAGGTTTATGTGGTCTTGCTCACTCAGAAGGGCTGAGTGCTAAGTCTATTCCAATTTATATCACAGGTTGAAGAATGTGTTACAGTGCCTTTTCAGGTTTGAATGTTTATTTCAGAAGGTTTATTGCAACTTTTGATAACTTTTGCCAGCTCTTTAAAGTGTGTGTTTGTCTAAATAGCATCATTTTAGTCTGCACATCACTGATTTCTTAACACAAACAATGGGGAAGAAAAAACTCTTAATTAGACATTTTTAATTAGTACCTGTTCCTATTATGAACTTCCTAGTGTCTTCTGAAAGCTAAAATGTGGAATTATTGGAAATGCTCTGTATTGTCTTATTGAGTTCTGTGATTCATCTCAAAGTCTCAAAGAGCTTGCTTTAAGAAAACCTCATGGTTGCTCTCTTCCTCTGCTGTGGTTGAGTAGAATGGTATATTGCCCTCTGGTTGTTGCACAGAGCAGGACGTCAGATGCAGTCTCTGCTTCTTCCTGAGCATCACAAAAATAAACCAATATAAGGATAAGGGAAGAGTTGACTGGCTTTGCTGAACTACAAGGCAAAAACTGGCTAGAAGAATTTGGACTCAGATGAAAATCTGTGCTCTGAAGAGCAGTGGCATCCCAGTGCATCCCATTCCCTTGATGGAATCTGCTTTATGCCTCTCAGATTGTCTAACAAAGACAACAGTCAATAAATTACATTATTGTGCAAAATACTACAAGAGTAGTGAAAATCAAAATAATAATTTATGTAGTCCAATAGTTCTAAGGTTATAACATAAACAGCTGCTTTAAAAAGAAACAAAAACTGACATTTCCAGTTCTAAGTGTATTCCAAATATACTTTGTCACTAGGTTGAATTGCAACACGTATAATTTTGTTACTGTTATTCTGTTACTTGTATCCATCTCATCATTGGAGAGATCTGCATCTTTATTCATTGTTCTCCAAATTATTCTAAATATAACTCTACAATGTCTCCACTTTATTTTTTCCTTTATTCCATCCCAGTCTATTGTATCACGGCCCCAGGCTGTGTGTGTGATGGTAAAGTTTGGCTGCTGATTTATTGTTCATTGCTGCCTTTCTGGCACACTGAAGTCATGGGCATGATTTCCTTTTGAATCCCACTGGGAACAGAACGCAAGAACTGCATTGTTTGCCTAAAATATCCTAATTACAGAATGGTCATTGATCAGAGGTTTGGCTGTGTTCAGTCCTTTCATGTTGGTAGCTCTAACAGGATCTGTCCTGCTGGCTGTGAATCACTTTGGTCTTGTGTTTGTTTAGAGATCATCCAGTAATTTCCCTGTCCACAAAACAAATCATATGAGATTATAAAAAGCCAAAATCCTTTCCAATCCAAACTATTCTATGATTCTGTGAAGAGATTAGATGAGGGCATAGGGGGAAGTAATATTCACCTGCCTAGTCTGCTTTTTGTTCAAGGGCTTTTTTACCCCTGCAGAATCCCTGTCAGCCCTCAGGACAGTAATGTTTTATCTCAGTGAGACCACAATCTGCTTTATTGCTTTGAGCAGACCTATGCAAAAGCTGCATAACAAGACCAGCATGGGAGGTATGGGCAGTATTTTTTCCAGAAGAGTGTGTATCACGAGCAAGATGATTGACAGTCTTTGATTCTGGTATTAGGATGAGCATTTTCAGAATGGGAGTGAATGAATCTTATTTTGTGCACACAACTCTCTTCTGGATTTTTATCACTGTGGTTTGTCAGCCTCACTGTTGTAATACATGGGAGCTCTTGAGAAAGAGTGAAGTTATTTGTTCCAAGCTTCGGCAATGCAATATGTTATTCTAATTTTCTTTTTCTGAGTTAGTGGATAAAATTGCATCACTCTTCTTACCTATTTTTGTTTTGGCTCTGGAAATGCGGCGTGTACAAGATGGCTTTAAAAATTTAACATGTTGAAATATGTTACAGCTAGGTAGTAGTGTGCTGTTCCTGTCCTTCACCTTACAGAAGCAAGGACCACTGAGGAACACATTGACAAGGCATTTATGGTGCTCCAGAAAGCTTGATAGAAGTATTCTGTGCATTGACTCCACATATTAGCTGGTGGCAGACTCAGTTTTGGGTTTGGAGTTTTTAAGTTACTTTTCATAGTGCATATTTGCTAGGAGACAGCATTCTTAACCCAGGATGTTGTCCATATTAATTTACAAGGGTTAAAAGGGATATGAGCTGTGAGTCAGGAATTCCCTCAGCTGCAAACTGGTTTGAAATACAGAATACACTAGACAAGTACGGTGTTATGCGTTTTTCACATCGCTATTTCTATATCCAGTTTTGGTGCCTATTGGAGGAACTCAGGCAAGGTGGATCTTTGTAAGAGTATCTTTGCTGAACCAGAGTCCTTTTTTATGTTATGTTTTTATGGTATTCAGGGTGAAGGTATACAATGGGCAAAATGATACCTCAATTGTGAATGTTAACAAAGTTTTCTATAAAATCATCTCACAGCAAAGGAGGCATTCTTTCCTATGATATTTGAATTCATAAAAGATGAATAGTATAGCTTTTGTGGAGGATTAGAGAGTGTTCAAGTAATATAAAAGCAGGGGACCTTTTGGCCTCAGAGCCACTGGGGAGGTAATTACTGTAATTGAACTGCACTGTTTCCTTTCATCACAGCTTGATGCATATATGGTATATTTTGCTTAATATGTGTATAAAACCTGTAATCTTAAGTAACACATGCTGTTCTTTGGTGCATGAAGGCTTACAGTCTGTTTAAAAGGGACAATCTGACACACTTCATAGTTGGAGAGATGCAGCGTAAATAGTGACAGCAAAGATGGATCAGCACTACCAATCACTACCACTAGGAAGTGCTGGTGAAGGCTCTCTGTGCTTTATAAAAACCTGATGGATTGGCTCCAAAAGCTTCTCTTTTAACACTATGGCTGATAATTTAGATTAGTCATCCAAGTCTAGCTCTTGCTTTTTACCAGGTCTTTCTCACTTGATGCTGACAGCACTGGGTTCAAATGGAGGAGAGAGCCATAAGAAAAAGCAAACATAGCTACTTCAGTCGTTCTTACTTGTGTTGCTAAGTGACTTTTCATAGCACACACAATTGCTTTGGCCAGGAGAGATAGCATATGATATTATAGCTGTTGGCCCAGGTGTGAAAGGTTTCCTGCTTCCTCTTACCACAGAGATTACTGCCAGTAGGCAGTGGAGAGACATGAAAAGCTGTCCTGGTAGTCATTCATCTGCCTGAAGATCATGACTTTGTGTATTCAAGCTCGAGCATGCAGTCATAGAGTTTAGGGCTGCCTTCCTTCTCCATGCCAGCCTTCACAGGAGATCTGTCTGGGTATCCAGTCCTTCAGGGGCAAGGTTCATCAGAGGTTTTGAGTCTTGATTTTAGATGATTTTCTGACCCTCAACTGCATCAAGTATTGTTCAGAGGGAAATTAGTTCTTATTTGTTGGAAAGTTGAGATATTGGTAGACACACAGAAATGTCTGAATTCAGTTTTGGTCATTTTCCCACAAGAGAATCATAGGGACAGATTCCCCAAAGTATATAAAGAGGTCATGTGGTCTAAAATATAATCTCTTGGCACCATTTTTTCTGACTTTATGCAATTCAGTAAGGAGGACTAATCTTTTGGCCATCAGTTCCCCTTCTGCTGTCCCAATGAATGGTACAGATGAAATAAGAAAGAACAAGGCACAGATCTAAGCTGATTTTCCAAGAGGAATGTACTCAAAGTTGGGGTTTGGGGTTTGTTGGGTTTTTTTTTTGGTTTTGGTTGGTTGGTTGTTTTTTTTTTTTTTTTTTTTTTTTTTTGTTTTTGTTTTTTGTTTGGTTGTTTTTTTCCCTTTCTTCAGGGAGAAAAGCTACCTATGTGAACTGGGAGATAAGGTGGAAACATTTGTGTGTAAGTAGTTATTCCTCTGGGTGGAATTTTAAATATTGTGAATGTATACTTAAGAGGGCTATTATTATAGCTGCCCCAGAAAAGTGATAGCCACTTCTGTGTTTCATGTTGCTTGGGAAGCTAGAGTTTAAAGAAAAAGACGTTTTTGCCACTCATGAAAATCCAAAAGAGTATCTATCTGGCTGTTTCCACAAAGTACCATACCACTGTGAGTTTCTGTCTCCTTATGTCTGTATCAGTAGCACAGCTGCACCTGCTGCAGATTATTGTTTTTTATTCCTGCTCCCCTTTTCCCATGACTAAAGGGAGAAGACCCGATACAGGGGAAGAAGTGACCCTCTTGCTTCCAACACATTTACTAGCCTGCTGTTCTGTCTACTCCATCTCCCAGAGACACAATTTTCCCTGTGTTGTGTGAGGCTACGAAATTTATCATTTGTAGTAACTGTACTCATGATAAAAGTGACTGTCTGGTTTTAACTTGGAGATGTTTGTCCTTTTTCATGTTAACCCTTTCCACACGGCAAATCAAAGATGTAACTTCAGCTTCCATGTCTGTACCTTGAAAAAACTTCAATCCCAAACTTTTGGCATTTAATGGCAATGAAGATAAAAGCCTGAAGGGTCATGTCATACTGTGCCCTCACTTTCACAAGTGATCTAACACTGGTGCTCAGTGTATGATTTCTGCTCTTTTTAAATAAAAAACCAAACCACTTCAGTAGAAGTGAGATACAGCTGTGTTGGCATGTTGTGCTTAGTCCTCTGCAACCCCTCTTCCATTGCCGAGGTTTATCTGTGAAAGGGATACTTAGGCACTGAAATTAAATGCTTTGGCAAATCCCACCTTTCAGTGCCAGAGGAGAAAATCGTTCAGAAAGCTTGAGACTAATCAGAATCCATCCTAGTTTGGGGTTTTTTTGTTTGTTTGTTTGTTTGTTTGTTTTTTTTCCTTTTTTCCTTTTTATCAGAATGCAAAGAAGGGAATATGACTGGCAAGTCTGAGGCAGTCCCCAAAACAAGAGGGAGTATCACTTTGCAAGTAGTTTCTGGAATAACTCCAGATTTTAGAGCAAGCTCTGTGGTTCCTAACCCACCCTTCCTGGAGCTGATCCTTGCAAATAAGCCTGAAACTTTCAGTCTGCTTTCAGACAAAAGAAGGGAAATAGGCATTGTCCAGAGGGGGAAACTTGAGTCATACAAGAACCTTGCGGCAAAGTTGCCATTGGAGGAGAAGGCATGAATCATGGATGTTGGATCATGTGTAAGATCTTCAAGCACCTTTGAATAAAGCCATGAAATCAAACTTGGATTTCATCTACAAATATCTCCAAAGGAGGTGCTGTTGTTAGATCCCTGCTCCCTGTCCACATCTCCTGCAGTGCACAGACAATTTTATTAATTTAGGGCATTAGTTTTTCTTTGCTTAGTATATATATACTTTAATTTGATCTTAAAATATTTCCAAATAGTGAAAAGCCTCCTAAGTAACAGAAATAGTAAAATCAGAAAAAGAGAAGATGGAAAAGTGTTTTGCTGATCATCATTCCCTCCAGAGAGAAAAAGTCTTTGTGCTCTTTTATACAATATCATGATTTGTGATAAAAACCAGGTCTGTTGTAGTAAGGAAGCCTGGATGGAATATGTAGCCTTATTTAGTAGCAGCTGATCTTGGAAGGATGTTAGATGATCTTGAAAGGACAGTCATTAAAGACATGTCTGTGTCAGAAACAAGACTATAACTGTTAGGGAAATCATCTGGGAATCGTGATTTCATCTGTAAGTGTGCTTCAGTGACTTGGTGTTCATGTTATTCTTCTCCAGTAGTTTCTCCATACTGCAGCATATAACCCTACTGGCATAAGTCAAGTTCCTAAATTTCATTCATTTATAAGGAATTCACCTGTTTAAGCTGATAAATGGTCCTTAACTGTGTGTTATGAGGAATAGTGAAGTGAAATAATTTGCGGACTGGATATCTGATAGAGAAGGTGAAATATTCCCTGAATCTCAAATGAATAACTGCTTTGTTCCTGCTAGGATAGCCAGCATGCCTGGAAGACTTCATGTGCAGAAATTGGAAGATATATAATAGCACCTTGCTGCTGAAAAAATCAGCATCTTTTGTGGACTAGGTAGCAGTAGTAAGGAGAAAACTTGCCCCAAGGCTTACAGGGTCAATAGCATGGAGAAAAATCTGTCCCTACAATGTCCTCATGCATTGTAAGTCAACTTGATGTTTTTGTTGGGGGTTTTCTTTGTACTTGGTACCAGTAATAAAACACCTTGTGGTCTCTTCAAGTGTCAGAACTCATCTGGATGGGTGATAAATAGTGTCTCGCAGATTGGAAAGGTTGCTGCTATATATCTTCACACAGCTCTCCAGAGCCAGATAAAATACGGCAAGGAAGCAGCAGAAGCAATATTTGTGCCTTTTTGCCAAGAAGGCTCTAGCTTGCAGTGCTGATTAGCATTAGAGCAGGATTTTAAACATATTTCTTTCTTCATTAGGATGTTTCAAGTTATCAAGTCCGGCTCTCTGTTTACAGCAACCTGCATGAGATGGGGGTCACTTTCATGAGCTTTATAGCAAAGCTAGCAAACCTGGCTTATTCTTCTGTTGAAGTCAGAGCATTACTTTGAATTTAATGTATCTAGTATGTTAGTATTCACATGTCTTGGTCCTGTTGCTGCCTTAGATGCATTTTTTTCTCATGTTCATTAAAATGATCACTTTAAATAGGCCTATGTTTAGCCTATTAAGGGAAGAAAATTTGCCTAAAAGGTTAGTACATCGCAATGGAAACCCTTCTGGCACTGTTACCTATGTGGATATATAGCTGAAGCATATGTTCTCTTTGTTCCTAAAGTAAAACATTGATTATTATGCTCATTTGTTGAGATGGAAGCCTTCTTGGATGAAACCCAGAATGACACTTGGGTTTTGGAAAAGCTCTCCCAAGAGCCATAACCACAACTTTCCTCAGCAAATGTGATAAATATTTTTTTGCTTTCAAGCATAAACATTAAGAACATTAGTGTTGTTACAAAACGAAGGTGGGAAAATTATGTGTTCTGTAATAAGATCTGCTTGTTAAAACGCCGTGGTGTACCAAAAACATTAATATGGGCATTAGTTACTCAAAATGGTCACTTGGTGGCAGATTTGAGCAGGTGTCTTTTTCAGATGCCAGAGGTAAATAAGAACATGCAATTCTTAATTCTGAGCTGTACATATTTAAAGAGTAATTACTTTTTGTACACTGGAGTTGATGCAGCAAAGATCTTCTTATCATAATTCTCATAGAATCATAGAATTATTACGGTAAAGAATAGGCAAATTCTGTTTACTTGAAGTTCTCCTGTCCTCTCCTTTCCTCCCTCTCCCTTTCTCCAGCAAGATATGTTTCCTTGGTCAAAACAGAGCATATTTTACAGGCTGATAAATTAAATTTTCTATCAGAAGTTTTCATTATATTAAATTGGAGACCTGGTGTGGCTGTGATCTGTGATAAGAGACACTAAGGAAAACCAGCAGGTAGGTATAACTCCTCTGTAATTGAGGGAAGCAGAGTGAAGTAATGGCTATAAAAGTTGTACTAGCAGATTAATTTCCAGGGGTCCTTGATATTAGCAAAAGAATATGACAATTATTGTTATAATGGAAAGCTACCATACATTTTAATGGATCTGCACACATTATTAAAGAGCATAGAAAGAAAAGCAAATTGTAAAAATATATGTGTAGTTTAAAGCTGTGGTAGGGCAGGTGCTTTAATCTGTTATTTTGTGAAGCTTTGACTGCTGACAAGACTTCTAAGCAGAAAGTATGTAGTACAGTGGATTTGCCAATGCTATTTGCATGAGAAAAAAGCCCATGTTTTTTCCTCAGGGAAAAAACCTTCAGAGGTTTTCTGATAATTTGGCCCTTTTGGTGCTAAAATGTTAATGAGCATTAGTAGCTCGTTTCCATTCATTTCCCCTGGGGAAATGAGACTTTTGCAGTCCTGTGATCTCTGAATGCAGGTAGTGGGATGCAGGGAATAACTTCAAAATCCTTTGTCCAACTTAAGTCAGGTTTGACAGAAAGATGAAATTCCAGTGATTATGATTCTGCAGGCTTTGGAATAGAGAGAGTCAAATACAGTTCAGTTTGAGCACAGGTATGTTAGATATTGGAGAATTCCCAAGGGAAAGAGCTGTTGGAAATGGCCCATGCTGGATTGATGCGTTTACCAATACTTTTTTTATTGTGATGCTTGTAAATAAAAGGTTATCACATGTAGATCAGAACAACCTCCTCAACTTCTGTTTTGTTGCTGTGTCTGATCTAGTTCTAGGAAGATTCACACTTGCACAGGGAGCTTGTAATAGAGCTGTAAGCAGCATCATGTTCTGCTTAGTTTCTTTCAGAACCAAAGTTTTTTTCTAACATTATTTCTAATGTTTGTAAATATCACTCCTATTGTTTGTACATTTTTTGAGGGAAAAAAAATAAAAGCTCATTTTTCAAAACGCTTATTTCACTTAAGGCTCATGTGATAAATTCAAACCGAGAGACACCTTTTACCTCTATACTGTCCCTAAAAGGTCTTAAAAATCTTTGTTCACAGCATCTTGCGAGTCTTGTTCCAGCCTGGGAGCAGGTTCATTCCACAGCATCCACTGTCACGTCTTCCATGCCTCTCTATTTTTTGCAATAGGGAAGACAGGGAAATTCCAGACAAATCCCACCTCAGGAACTGTCCTGGATTTCACAGCTTTGACATAGTCTGTGAGTGCTGTCCCTTGAGCTGAAAGATGGTCTCCTTATCAGTATTTGTCTCAATTCAAATGTCTTTGATAGAGGTTTACAAATGTATGAGGCCATTTCTTTTTCTTCTTCCAGCTACTACCATATTCACATCTGTACCTCCCTTAATTGCATTGGATGCAGAAACATCTCTTAATAGAATGAGCACCACATTTTTCAGTGTCACTGCAGTCACATCCATCAGGAACTTTATCCGTCATCTAATTGTATTAACCTTGAGTGATTTCAATAGTTCGGCAGAACACAAAAAGAAAAAAGCTTTTTCCAGTTCTCTCTCTGTACTTTAAATGTAGAAACTGCTCAAATATACAGGCAAATAAGCACACAGCCAGCCTGTCATACAGGAAAAGAGTCATTAGACTGTTGCCCTATTACAGTGGGCAACAAAAAATAATCATATTCTTCTGGGACTTCTGTTGACCTCAGCCTGGAATATATTTTCAGAATCCATCTCAATACTTGTGCTAATCATATTACACACTAAACAAGGAAACTTTTGCAGGATGTATTTCCTTGGTAAAATCTAAAGCTGGTTAAGTCAATGCAAAAAGCAGCAGTCTCCACTAGTCTCTTTCTCTTTGAGCTCCAGCATAATTTGGCCACTTTAAATTTACAAGAAATTTAGAAGAAAAGGTCATGAAAGCTGCCGGGCATAAGATGAATCAGTGACTCTTTCTTGCATAACAGAGAGAAATGTCTTATTTTGGGCACAGATTTGGAGGAAAAAAATAAAATTTCATACAGATTTTTTTGGCGGGAGGGACTGGTGGTGGTGGTATAATTATTATGGTCCCAGATTTATGTTTCCTTATGACATAGGACATCTTAGTCTGGTTTTGAAATTAAATAATCTTTGAAAAGAAATCTACTTCTTTGTGACATGTCCTACCTTCAGATTTTTCTGAACATTTTGTATTTTTTGAAGAGCCTGCTTTTAAAAAAAAAAAAGACAAACCATTAACAAGACTTACAGAGCCTTAGAAGCTCTATTTAAAGACTTTAGTTCTTAATTTTCCCCTGCTTTGATGTAATTATGTCTGGAAAAATGTTACATACTAAGTCCGTAGCTTCGGCGAGCATGAGCAACAGCTTCCACTGTTCCAATTACAGCAAACAGGCCTAATTCAGTGGCAGCCTGAAAATCCATCAAGGATGGTGCAAGGTGTGGTTTTCACACAACTCTGTAGCATACAGAAAGTAGCAAAGGAAAAATTCCCTTCACGTCCATATAGGTCACTGCTCAGGGCCATTTAACTCTTGGGCTTATGGCAGCAAAATGCTTTGCTGTCTACCATGCTATAATTTCTGCTGCTTGTTAAATACAACAAACAAGGACAATGGTAAAAATTCAGGTCTGTTGTGAGTGCTTTTAAGTAATCTGTAATAGTAGTTGTCTGTGTTTGTTTTAGACATAATAAATGCTTCTGGGAAGGCTTTTTGCAACATACTTCTCTGTATCCTCTACCTTTGTCTTTGCTGGAGAAGGTGGGGTTTATGCAAAATGTTTTTCATTTCTTACTTGCACTTAGTGTTAATAAAACAGAAACTGGTATTTGCCATTTAAATAAAAGCACTGAACTGAACAAATAATTGAATTAAAAATGGAGAGTTATCTAGGCATCAAATTTGTTTAGTAACTTGTCTTCAGAGTGCCACGGTGTATGTATTTCTTTTCTGCATGATAGTTGATTAATCTGTTTCCACAGCTACTTAATTTTGCTAGCTAAGATACAGGGCTGAGCATCTATTAGCAAGTATTTCTTGTGAGGCATTTGCCTGGGGCTAGTTTCTTATTTAAATGAAGAGCTCTAAAGCACAGCAGCTAAGTGTACCTGGGTGTGTTTGAAATATTATGCCTGTCTCTGTTACTAATCAGAGAATGGCATAGTAATGAGACTGAAAATCAGTGGGTGAAAATTAGTGATAACATGGGATTCCTCTCCTCTGTGTCCTTTTGAAGAGGAACTAATTACTATTTACTTGTTCCTCCTTTTACTTTTATTGTATGTTTTCTTTTTTATTAGGATGCTATTACTTTAGCTCTCCCCATATGCATTAAAAATGTCAACTATTTGTAATGTGCTATGATTTTAAAAGTGGCACCATTTGTGTTATTCTGGCTGACCAGAGATGGACTGTTGAGTAATCTTGGTTGAGCACTTGAAAGAAACAGGAACCAGCAGCTTCTCCTGTCCATAGCTTTACCCTGATCAGGGAAATTAAATGAAATGGCCAAAGGAGTGCTGGACTGTGCAACTATAACAGGAGCGAGGGGAGCAGCAGCTGAGGGACAGCGCTGTGGCACACTCAGTCCAGCTCTCAGCTGCCTCCTCCACCCAGCCTGGGCCACCCAAACTTCTCTCAGGAACTCTCTGTGCAGATACAGCCAGGGCTGTTTAAATGGCAGGAGTTGCTCCATGCGCCAGGTAGAGATTAAAGTACTTTGTATTCTGTTGATGTTCTAGCCTGCTGCTGTTGAAGGCATTTTTATTTTTTTATTTTTTTTTTTGTGCTCAAACGAAGCTAGAAATGTGTTGATCCTGCCCTGGGGGATAAAAACACAACTAAACCAACCAACCATACAAACAAAAAACCCAAGAAAACCAAAACAAAATTCAAAAAAGGAACAAAGTTTTATGCTTGTCATCTGTATTAAATTCTCAGTTAGCTGCAATGACTGTGAGACAAGAAAAGATCTAGTGTGTTAAGGGACAAGGTTTGAACAGCTGAGAAAGGGGGGAAATGCCTCTGAATTCTCTGTTTATGAGGGATTAATGACCAAAATGTTTAGAGAAATAAACTATTCTTTGAAGAAGCATGGATTATATTTGAGTCTAGATGAAAATAAAAATGTGTGTGGTGGAAAGATGAAATGAGTGAGGGGAAAAACCTTCTGATCATATCTTACCTTCTAGATTTAAAAAAGTCCTTGGTAGCAGACATCTAAGCTTATATTTAGACCTTTTTTTTTGTTTTTTCGTTTTCCTCCCCATTTTTATTTTCTAAGAGATGACAGTTAAAAAGCCATCTTATTTCCTACTGAAACATTTTGTTTCCTTTCAGTTTGCTTTCTGGAGTCTTAAAATGACTATTCCTAGTCCTATCCTTGTGGCACTTAAATAAAATTGAACAAAATGTGTATATTGTCTGAACTGAAGCTACAAGAAAAGACAGCCATAAGGAGGAGCATGTTTGGGTAAAATTTTTTGTGCTATGCTATTGTTTTGCATTGAATAACCAAATGCAAGTATTGCCTTGAAAGAAAACTGCTAAACTGAGCCACAAAAATGAAAACAACTGAAAAAAAAATAAATAAAGGGCACATAGAGTAAAAAGCAGTAGAGCATCTAAAAGGTGGATTCTGGTGGGGTGTGTGTGACACCAGTGTTGGAAAAATACATAATGGAGCAGTATGTGCAGGAGAGGACAGGAAAAGTGAAAGTAATAAACATTAAGGGAGCAAGAGAAAAACTGGAATAAAATAGCAACAGAGAGATGAATCGAGAAACAGTATTAGATTTGAAATAAGATGAAATTGAGCTTTAAGAGGGTAAATGAGGAATTAAAGCAATAAAGAAATAAAATCCAGAGGCAGGGTGCGCTGTTGTCTTTGGCAGATGATTCTTAAGAATCTTTGAACATTGAATGTAAGGTTTTCTTTAAATACGGTGCTAATCTGGTGGCATTAGTATCGTTTAACCTTGTAAAAAATATTCCTTTTAGGGAACACTTACCACAAAAGTAATTTCCTGGGCGACCCCAGCAATTTCAAGTTTTAATAAATAAAAGGCGACAAGCAATTAATGGAACTGCTCTGTTAAGTACTTGCTGGTAAAAATCCCTCCTGAAATGCTGTTTCTAGGATTTTGCCCCCTGTAGTTTTTTAAATATCCCAGCACTGGTAGAGTTCCCACTACTCCCCTCAAGCAATTATTTCTCTATTTAAGAAAGCTGTGAAGATATCTTCAGAGCTCAGCTGTGGTCTTTGTCTTGTACTCAGTTAATTGCACATCCATTGACTAATGAGAAGCAACTCCTTCAGTATTAACTTTCGTCCCTTGCAAAAATATTTCCAAGTCCCTTCATGAGCTGTTGTTTAGCTGAATTGCATATGTATTTGAAACTACTTTCCTAGCTATTTCTTTCATTTCCCAGGTCATATTGTGGCTCTCCTGTGGTTCTTTTCTGTACTCTGCAGTTTTTCCTTCTTTTCCCTACACTATGCAAAATTGAGAGTCTTGATTTTATGTGGATGCTATGGGGTGGTACAATTACTGTTGTATCTTTATCTGTGTTGTCTCTAACCTGTAATATTTAATGAGAAGGTCAGAATTAAGCACAAATAATCAAGGTGTGAACAGATGTGGTTTGGTTTTGGTTTTGTTGGGTTTTTTGCATTTGTTTTTTGGGGGGGTGGGGGTTGGGTTTTTTGGGGGTTGGTTTGTTTCTTTTAGTTTTGTGAGGTTTTGGTTAGGTTTTTTCCTTTTTCTCAGTCTGTGGCATAATGGAGGCATATCCCCACCACCACCATCTACTCCCCCTCCCAAACCCTTCCCAAACAACAGTCCCCAGATTTGTTGCCATAGGCCTCCAGTGCTTGCAGCCAAGGATGAGCTGGCAGGCTCTCACAGCAAGCCCTGTGCTGCTCCTGCCCTTCCTCTAGTATGGATGTGAGCAATGGTTGCAGCCTGACAGTGGTTGCTTTAAAGACATGCACATGGAACATGCTTGGGCAGTGCCACCAAGCCGCAGGGCTGATTCCACCCCGGTTCTGGCACACCTCAGAGGGAGAGAGGACCAGGGTCCCAGAGCCTGGTCCCCAGAATCTGGCAGCTTGTCAGCCCTCTGCTTCCAGGCTGGAGCACATGGGCAGGGAGGGCTCAAGGAAGCAGAAATGGAGCAGAAACTTGCTCTGTAAATCAAGAGCTTAATTAGGTAAATAGGTAAATGAGTATTTTAACTTTTTTTTTTTAATGGACTGCAACCTATGCAGTTAAAGGTCTGAGATCCCTTCCATGCACAAAGGTGGATGTAGTTTACCATTTAATTACAGGCAAGTCCAGCATGTGCATCCAAGTAAGATGTGGCTTCCATGGAAAATAAGTGGGCAGGTGGTTGAAGTTATTCAGTGTGAGTAAATGGGGATTGTTGGACTCCTCATTTGTAGACAGCTATTAAATATTCCAACAAGGCAACAGTACAGTAGTAGTAAACCTGAGTTACTGCAGGCTTACAATTAATTTGCTTGCTAAGGTTTTTGAATTTTGCCAAGAGCCTTCACTGGACAGTGTTACATGGTTTTTCATGGGGATTTTGGATTTGATTTGTATGATCATGCAAGCCTCCAGTTCCAGATCTTCAGTATTCCACTTTCAGAAATGTTCCTAATTCTTTCAGTGCAAGTTCTGTTCCAGTCTTGCTGTGGCCTAAATTACCACATCTGTTGAATTCAGAACACAAGTAGGTCATTCCTACCTGACTAATCTGATTTTAGTTGTGCAAAGCCCAGACATAATATCTGTCTCCATCCTCAGCAGTGGCTGCCACAGGTTTTTAAGAAGGGCTCTGAAGATGGGATAGTCAGGTTGTGATACTTCTCTAGAATACTTCAATGACTTCCAGCACATCACAATCACAGATTTCATGTATTTTAGGAGAGGACTTGCTATTCAATAGTTGTCAATGGATTTTTTCTTCATAAAATTGTCCAGCTATTTTGTGAACTGAGGGAAGCACTGCAAGTCCTTTGGGAAGGAATATCATAGCTTAACAGTGAAATGTGTAGAGAAATATCTTCTGTTCAAACCTGCTTTGTGATACCATCTTTTGATGCCCCTTAATCATTGTATAAGAAGGCAATGAACAAGCATTACCTATTCATTCATCATTCCAAATTTCTTAGATTTCTTTCCTGTCCCATTCTAGTTTTGTCTTTTCCAGGCTCAAGAGTCCTGGTGTATACAGTCTTTGTCCTCTCCTGTAATATTTCCTATTTTGTTTTTTTTCAGTTCATGTTACTGTGTCTAATTGCATTCATTCCATCAGTACTTTAAAACAATAGGTATGGTCCTTGGGTTTCTTTCTCTGAAATCCTAACCTTGAAACTCCATTCCTTTGTGGTGATAACTGTTTCAGAGACAGCCACAATATACAATTCTTTTCCTCACACATATCACTTCATTTTAATTTATATTTCATTTTTTATTTCTTACCACTCTCTGCCTTGAAGCTCTTCCATGACATATCGAGTTGGCGTTTGTCTTTACTCCGTGGAATAGTTTATATTCTCCCCCACATTTGTTGTACTGTTCATTCCCTCATCCAGATAGAACTTGACCCTTTCCTGATTGTTTTTTCCTTTACTTTTTTGCTAGTCCAGCTTTAAATATGCAAGAGAAAATAAAATTGCTATGTCTCTCAGCCTTGAAGTGGTTTCCTAAAGCCTCATACAAATTTGACTCAAGCCTGTGGCTAAACCTTAACAGCTCTAGAGATTCCAGCTTTACCTTCTATCACTGACAGACTATTCCACCTGCCCACCAAAGATAAATTCTCTGCCTCAAGGAGGCACAGCAAAGACAAGAGGAGGTACTGCAAAAGCATTTAGCTGAAGAGTTAGTCACATCAGAAACCACAGAAGACGCAGATGCTGCAAACTTTCAGGCAGAGGTAGAGAGGGATGCGGAAATGGCAGCCAGGATTGCAGGTGGTTTTCCCTCCACCTTTCGCTGAGCTGACAGTGACCTCAGTTTTTACAATATATCTTTGCAAGGTTTTGTTTGATGAAATCAGAGGCTGCAGATGCAGTGGCTTTTTGCTAAACTATGGTAGTGATAGTTACACGCCAAGGAATAGCAAGTGTTTCTAACAAGGTACTTCAGATGAACAGGGAGTTTATAGGTCAGCATCTGTTAATTCATTGCCCAGTCCTTGATATCTTTCGAGGAAGTTATTAAGGTTGTAGTAAACAGGTTAAGTTTGATCATTTAAAATCACTTGAAAGATATGACTAATGCAGTCACTTAGCATTATGTGTCATGATGTTTGCTCTTTTTTCCCTCTTCCAGACTCTAGGTACATCTCATTAAGCACCCCCATGGCCATACATCTCCTAAATATTTTGTCATTCAAGATGCATCTCCCTGGTAATAAACTGGTGCTCATGCCCTACAGGGTTTTTCTCTGTTAATGAAATAGCCACAGATGTGTTTTTCAAAGAAATATTACAAGTTCTGGTGTTCCAATTTGCTCACCAAATGGACTTTGTGTACTGGGAGGAAGGGAAACAATCCTATTCACTGGAGTCAGAACTGTCCATATGCTTATTTCCCATTCTCAAAGAACAACCAAATACTTCTAGTCCAAATTTTATTTATGTAGTTTACTTTTCTAAAAGAGCAGCAAAACTGCTAATTTTACTGAAGTAAAATAAGCATTTAAAGCATTGTTTGGTTTAACGGTGAATTAACTGATTAATCATTGAGGATTTAATTGTTTGCTTTCAGGGTCAGCTCAAGAAACATCATAGAAACATCATGGAATGGTTTGGGTTGGAAGGGCCTTGAAAGATCATCTAGTACCAAACCCCTTCAGCGAGGGGGTTAAGTCCTTTTGCTTCCCAAAATAACCATTAATTTGTAATTTGGTTTAAAGACTATCATCAATTGTGTAGCCTCTCTTTGTATGTACAGTTTTGAATAACTTAGGTTATATTTGGCTAAATAAAAAAAATTATTTCTAAATTGGTAAAGAGCCCTATCATTTTATCCCAAATCAAGCCAAAGTCTGGGAACTTGGAATATACAAAGTGCAGTGGATTGACTTTATCTGACAATTTAAAAAGGGTCTGTCATCAAGTACAGAAGCTGTACTTTACATGTATTAGAAAGTATTGTTATCATGGGAAAACAATGTAGAATGTATTACTTTTCCATTCAAGGCCTATTCTTTCTGTAAGTTTAAATGTTCTGTGGGTTGGTTTCTTGCTTGCTTTCTTTCGGTTTTTGTTTGTTTTCCCTAAGATGCTCAAAACAATCTGAAAAAGAATGCTCAGGAAGTAAAGAAAATTACTAGGTTTTCATTTTAGTGAATACATCCTATACCCCTGTGTCACAAAGCCTTAGGGTTTGGCAGGTCAGGATCCCTTGTTGCTCAAACTCCTCTGATAATCTTGTTCTGTCAAATCCAGGTGGTTTGGTTTAACATTGTTGCTTTCTTCTGTTAGAATCTGGAAATTCAAGTTCCCCAAACAGTGACAGTTACTTTTTTACCATTGCCAGTAATCCTAGGAATATGAAAAACCAGAATAGTATGACAAGATTTATTATACAAGTTAATAATCTATGAAAACTTCAGCAAAGCTTGTAAAATAAAACCTGTTAATTAATCCTGTGTGCCTGAATGGATGGAGGAGTATTTGATCTTCTTAACCAGGTGAGTAGTATAACATCCATAGTGAACTATTTAACAATATTTGCTTGATGTTATTGAAGATTTTCCAGTATTTAGTCATTCTTCAAAATTAGATGTATTTATCTTACTCAATGATGCCTTTAAAGTTAGTAAATTCAACTGTACTAATTATATGTTCAATTTTTAAAGATCAAAATCCTTCCCTGCTTGCATCTATGTCTTCTAAAACCAGAGGTGAACAATTACCAGCTTTCCTAATAAAGACTCTTAGCTTGTCTCTGCTAGCACTGCTGGCAGCAGCCCAGGGTATTCCTAGAACATGCCATTAAGACTTTGCGCCAGGTGACAGTAAAGGTACCAATTCCTACAGGTAGCATTTAGCCTCCAGCAGGCAATTCCCAACTGTGCTGCTTTGTGTGTCAACCGTAAAATGTGTGTTGTCTTGCTGAAGCCTGACTAAGCAGCTTTGGATATTACAAAGGCTCTGCTGCATGTTTTAATTTGCATAGATTAGTCTTTTTTATTACATTGACTAATCAGGAGAATATCGTAGCCCAGAAATGTTTATAACCTTGTGTGGTTGTGTTTGGCTACATAGATAAAATATCCTCTCATTTGCATGATTATTGCATTTAAGCAGTACTCTTAGTAGGCCAAAACACTAATTTAATAGTCCTTCCTTGCCTCTCTTCTCTTTCTTTCCAGTTTTCCTTCCAGAACTCAGTTGTCTATATCCTCACTTTTTTCCACTTTTTCACCTTGGTGAAACCTTTTGCTAGCGCTTACTGAGCTACCTGGCTCAATTCTCAGATGTAAAAGCAAGTGGAAATATTGAATACGGATTTTGCAGGGCTGGGGTTTGCTGTGGCTGGAGTTGGCACTTGTCATCTGGCATTTGCCCTTCCCCATATCATGCAGGGCAAACAGTACAATCCAGTTGAGGAGAAGGAGATGAAGCCACAGAGGGAACAGAGAAAGGGAAAGAGGGAGCAGTAGTTTACTACAGAGGAAGTATTGGGAAGATTGAGGACAATCTTTTGGGTGTCTGAAGGCCCACCACAGGGTGGCTTTTGTGGCTGGCTGCAGCTTCTTCCCAGGCCAGGGGCTGGCAGGCAGAAGGAAACACCTTGATACTGAACTTCTCCTTGCTCAAAACATAAACTGTCTGAAGTATGAAAAAAAATGGTTTCAGATAAAATTCAATAAATATTATGTATGTCTTTTTATTTCAAGAAGCAAAATTATGTCAAAGTGTTACCAAATCTACAGAAATGAACTATAGCAGTGGACTCACTGAACTGTACAAATGCAGGACAAAGTCTCAAAGAAGCATCTGGCCTTTCAGTTTTTCCAGCAGATGGATAAGGGAATGCACAGCACAAATCCAGGCCTGAGTACTTCCTCTAAGTTTTCACTGATATCTGTATTAGCAGATTTAGGCTCTGGTATTTCATATCAAGTGTTTGATACCTCTGTAATGAAAATAGAAGACATTGCCTTAGCTTCTGATAATAAGGAGTGAAGCGTAGAAATAATAAATCAGTCAAAAGAAAGGCAAATTTCGGGATGGCACATCTAGACCAATCTGGTGTCTTAGTTTTGTAAGATTTTCATAAAGCATAGTGCATAAACTTCCAGCAATGAATCGTAACGCAGTTCTGAGAGATGGGAAAATACCTTTTGAAAGTGAGGTGATTTTTTCATCTTGTTTGGAAAATGGTAATTTTTTCCTAAATTAATTTTTTTGTGAAAATAGAAATCGTGTGAGTTTAACCTGAGCTCAACAAATAGTTAAGATAAAATACTTGGAAATACTTTGGAAAACCTTTGGAACAGTGGTTAAATTTAAATGAATTTAACCTAAATGCTGCTTAAACAAGTTACTTAATTTTGAACTTTCTTTTTTTCTGTTATTACACTAGAAAATGTAAGATACCTTCCTAATGAGTGCTGTACTTACAGCAACTGCCTGAGCAACTAGAAAGAGCAACAGTGACTCTCTTAAGTGTTCTGGGGAGATGCATCTGTCACAGCCTCAGTTTATTAGATCTAACCCCATTACCAACCAGTACTGGCTGCATGCTCCCATAACATGCTGTCATAAACAATTCACTTAGTTTCCTTAAACAGTCATCTAAACATGGTTCCTAGCAAAGAAAGCGGAGTAAACTGTCTTCATAGATGGACGAATGTGCACTCTGATTTATTCTACCAATTCCGCAAAGCCAGCTGTTTGACTTGAATCAAGGACCATGAACTACAGGCCAAGAGATCATCAGAGAGCAAGGGAAAATGGGTGATGATTTCAGAGACAGGTAGAGTTGTCCTTGTCCTTATGCTATCACAGGAAAAACAGACAGTTAAGTTGAGGTGTTTCTGTACTCTTATGTGCATTCTTTTTTTTTCATGTGGGCTTTGACATTTATTTCTTTGGTCTATTGATCTGTGTGTTATCAGTTCCGTGCCCGACACAGTCATGCCTTCCAAGTTAAAGTATAGGATCGTGGAGCTGTCACTTGTTTCTAATCTGCTTGTATTTGGAATACCTAAAGTGCGCAATAGAAGGATAAACTATAGAACTATAGCATCATTTGTTGGTTTTCTCTGCTTTTCCTTCTCTTGTGTTTTAACATGGGGTTAAAGAGCTGATGTGGAAAAAAATGCACATTTTTTTCCTAACATCTTTCACTTTGTACACCTATTGCAATGGGATCTCAATTTTACATTCAGCATCTTTCCACTGCTGAAGTACAAATGCTTCCATTCATATTCTAGGTGACTGGAAAAGTGTATCACTGTACCATACCAGAACACCCCTTAATAGCACTGTTAATAATGGTTCCCTGAAAATGTTTCCTATTAGCTATAAAGATCCATTCCTTACCCTTACCTTCACCTACATTCCAAATCTTTTTGCTAGGATTTCTATGGTATAGTGTCGGATATTAGTATTTATGCAAAAGATGGTGTTCTGAGAGGCCAAATGTATAATTTTCTATTCAAAACCAGCCTATTTTCTGAGCCTACTTACTCTGTCTGGTATCATGCAAATCATCTGAGCTTGTCTGAAAAACTAATTTTGCGTTGCTTCTTTTTCAGAATAGTAACTTCTAATTTTTGTTTGATATGCATGAACTGTAGTTTTCATTAATTCCTGTTACCACATTTTTAGGGAGAAAAATGAGTGAGCTGAGGTAATGGTTTGTGTCTGGATTTGCCATGCTTTTTGTTTTTTAATTTCCTTAGGGTATTGTGAAATGTGGAAAACACTGTAATGGTTGGGAGATGATAGCAAGTTTTTTGTTAATGGTATTTAAATTATAGAAATGAGGACAGCTGTTCAAGAGTCAGGAACTGTCAGTCCAGTGTGGGCAGTCAATGCTACATTCAAATTCAGAC
Source organism: Dendrocincla fuliginosa (assembly GCA_035047845.1). Taxonomy (NCBI): domain Eukaryota; kingdom Metazoa; phylum Chordata; class Aves; order Passeriformes; family Dendrocolaptidae; genus Dendrocincla; species Dendrocincla fuliginosa. The sequence continues at coordinate 10,402,314 of JAWWMO010000043.1, forward strand.
CCATAGTACTGAGACAGTCATAATTTAAAAGTGAATTTATGGAAACTTAGTCACCTGACAATCAATTTCTGGTAAAAATTAAGTTGAATAAACATGTGTGCAGCTTTGCCATTGGCAAAAGTGGTTATCAAGTGGTTTTACCCAGGCTTGGAAATCTTTTCCATATTCTGGTTCTTGCAAGTTACTGAATTTTAAATCACGTGAATGTGTTGCAGGATCAAGCTTTCAGTTTTCTGTTTCATTTATATTGTTTTAAATTATAAGCTGTACACTGTTACAAGTAGATCAGAAAATTTAAGGCAACACCTTTTATGGTTGCCTTAAGCTGCTTATATTTCAGTTGATTTGCATAAACCTGTCTTGCCTCTTTCTTAATCAGCATAAAATAATGTTTATATTCCTGGAAGAGGCTGAGAGGACTGTGGGAGGCACTTCACAGTAGTTGAATAGTGAGTGGCTCTTCACAAGTTCCTGGGTTTAAGTTGAAGTAATTTGAAATTTTGTTGAACTCCACCACTTTAAGCACCAGCACAAAGGTGATAGCTGAGACTTCTGTGACACAGCCGTGCTCCTCTTAGCACATACGCCGTCAAGCGTTCTGTGTGATAGCTCTCTTTACATTCCTATTGAAAATTGATTTAGGATTGTCAAAATAAATGATACAATTATCCAAATAAATAACACAACTAGTAAGTTTGACTATGTTTCCTACTGAGTGATTCAAAAAAGTCATTTGCTTATGATTCATTCTTGTAATTGTGTGGCCTGTCAAACCACCTGACTTTAAAAATGACTCATTAAAATATAGTTATGTCAAATTTCTCTTAGTGAACTGCATTCCTAAATGTTTTCATTTTAGTCTCAGTTTCTGTGACACGTAAGAGAGATGTTTGCTATCTTCCACGTGGCTGGAAGCAACATCCCGTAAGTCTTGTTTCTTCAGTATTGCCTTGAATATTTGCAGATCTAACTTTTAGCTCATTCCTGATTTTGACTGACTTTATAGAGAGGATATTGTGACTGAAGTGTTGAGGATGCTCTTTGGGTTTCATCACTTTACTGAGTGCAATTTTGCAAATCTGTACTGTGCAATTATTCTTTTTTTCTGTTTTTATAATCAACTTTAGTCATGACTGTGAATAATTAGGATCAGGATGTCAGACTAGATTTCCACTTAAAAGGTGTGCCCAGTAATCACTCTGATCTCAGATGATAAAAAAGATTAATTACTGTACTTACCCTGGCTACTGCCAGAAGGAACAGAGAGAAAGAGTGCAAAACAATTAATCAATTACTCTGTATACATTCCACTCCTAGTTCTCTTGCACTGTTTAGTATTTTGGAGTGTTAAGATCTTTTCTGAAGCTTTTATGAACTCTTGTATTTAAGCACTTTTGAAAAATTGCTTAACAAATAAAATCTGTGGCACACAAATCCATTATGATATTTTTCCCCCCAGACTGTGAGATTAGTAAATCACATTGTAAGGAAAATAAAATGGCTATTGGTCTTTTCCCTCCACAGCAGATGTGGCAGCAGTAGAGTGCAATTTTACCTGTAAATCCATAAACAAACATTAAAATAGAAAGCATGTACAGTGATTTATTTACCTATTTAATGGAGAGCAAAACAGGTACAAAACATGGCCAGCATTTTGTACAAGACTAATTTTATTTGACTAACATTTCCCCCAGTACATTAAAACCACAACCAACCACAGCACATGTTGTTTTACACAGTGCCTATAGACTACATGTAAAAGAGATCACTATTTGAAAAGAGTGTTTCCTACTCTTTAAATGCATCTCTGAGGAATGAAGGCACCAGTTTTAGTAGAAACCATTTAGATATGATGTAGGAAATGGAAGAAACATGAAGCAATGGTGTGACCTGCAGTTCAGGGCTGAAGACCATGCAGAAGGGCCCAGCTGAGTCACTGCTGCTGCCCCAGAGGTGTCGGTGGGGCCATGGGGTCTGATGGGGTCAGGGTGATGGGTAACTGAGAGTGTGTGTTATGTGCATGTGCTCCTGGGCACTGCAGTCGCTTCTGCATTGTGAGGCAAAACCCTCCCTCCCAGCCAGCAGCAGCAGTGGGAAGGGATGCAGATGTGGTCATGTCCTGACCAAAATTCTCAGCATTTATGGTCAGCAGTTCTCTGCATTGCTTCCCCTCGTCCTTGGGCTGCCACTCATGCTTCTTGCATTTCTTGGTATCAGTGTGGCACTCTTTTAAATCTGTTTCCTAAATAATGCAGTGGAGCCATTTAGTCTTTGTGCAGATATTTTTATTAATGAAGGCATAGATTACTATCATTTATTAATTATTATAGTATGGCAGATAAGCCCTACCCAAAATTATGACCCTACTATACCAGGCAGTGTTTCAGCACAAAAACAGAATGTTGTTCTGTCCAATAGTTTTACAGTTCTTTCTTTCCCGTTTTATAAAAGGAAGTTAAAGGCAGGGAATGAAGATATATCTTTTTTAATGTCACATAGGAAGACTGTGACAGAATCCGGAATTTAAAACGTTATTAATCTTAGTCTTAACCAGAACAGTATTTTCTTTCTTTGCAGTAGTTAATATTATTTGCTAAGTGTAGCTAAGCTTTCTCCCTTGGTTGGTAAGAAACACTATTAAACTATGGTATAAGAATACCATAAGTCTAAACCAATTAACATTATATTCACTTGGGCAAAGTCTTTGTGGTTTTAATATTTAGAGACTGTAAAGAGTATTTATTTTTACTTTAAAGCAAAAATGTGTGTGCAAAAACTGTATTTGTTTGTGTTTTGCTTTTCCCCTGAAGAAATGAACCAGTTACTCCTCTCAAACAGAGCATGACATACTGGAGTAGATGCTAAGGAAAAAAATTAGTCAAAGTTAAAATAAGTAGTTATGGCAAAAACAAAACAAAAGCCCTCTGTGAATTCAAAAATTTGAAGTGAGGCTGTTGCATGTCAAGAAGAAAATTACAATAGAAATTTTCTGGTTTGTAAATGAAACTGCTCTGCAAGGAAGGATTATGCGGATCTTTCTCCTTCATTAGGATACATTCACCTGTGAGATTATGGGATTCCCTACAATCCAAATGTGGATATACCTTCCTGAAAAAGAATTCTGTGGCAGTGCAGGGGGAGAGGAAGATGTCTAACCGAAAACATTGTTTTTTATTACTTGTAATTTATTTGTAGAGGAGGAGGAAAAGGAGATAAAGGATCCTTTTTATCTGGCCTTTTATTTACTATGCTGCGTTAACATTTTGCAGAGACACAAGCCATATAAACACATTTGTTCTTAGCATTCCAAACCCAGCACTCGGCTCTGTAAGGTGGAAGTGAGTTTTTGGGTCCAGCAACCCCCCATAGCTCAGCTCATGACCTGGGCTGACATTGCAGGGCTTTGCTAAACTTAGCAAATGTTTAACTGTGAGTTTTGTGAACAGTGTTCATAGTATCCTAGAATGGTTTGGGTTGGAAGGGACCTATAACATTCATCTAGGCCAGCCGCTGTGCCATGAACAGGGACATCTTCACCTAGATCAAGTTGCTCAGAGCCCTTTCCAACATAGCGTTGAATGTTTTCAGGAGTTTAGAGTCTCTGCAGTTCATTATACCTGAACATTATTAACTTTGTCAGGCTTTTGGGTCAAAAAGGTCTAGTATTTAATGACTAGAACTCGATGTTTATGGGTGATCCATAAAACTATTTAAATGAAGCTCTGTCAGAATTGTGACTGTGGAAAAAAGTATCACATCTCCAGGAAAATCTGTTTTGGAACATTTTTAATGTTCCTGCTAAACTTTTCTTGGCTTGTTTTTCCTACTTGTGCTTTCTGGTCAGTGTGCAGTGCAGCAGGAAGGGCTCTCAGGTGCAAGGGATCCCCAGTAAACACACCCTTCTGAGGAAACCAAGTAAATGGAGAAAGCATCTCATGGGCTCACTGTTTGCTCTTGGAAAAGAAAAGAGCTTGAGGACAAATGGCATCAGGCTGGAAGAACTGGAAATGTGAACAGCCATGGCTGGGAAGAGCCTGGGATGTGAGAAGGGAATGCAGGTCATTGCCACAATATCCCTGTGGCTCTGAACATGTTGTGGGACTTGCCAACACAGGGGATTTGTGTTCATCTGGGAGCACTTTGTGAACAAAGGACAACTTACATAGTTATAGGTAATGGTTTGGAGCAACTGTATCTAATAAAAGAAAAGTTGGGTATGGTAGTGGAGGTGGGCTCAAGATATTACATTTAATACAACAGTTTGGTGCATACCACTGTATGCATATTTATGTGTACAAAGACCTGGCTCTTTGATCTTCTGTAAACTTTGCTCAAAAAACGTCTTATTTCAACTTTCTGAGTTTAGTGTTTTCAGCTTGTTTTCTATTCCTTTTTTTTTTCCATCTCCTTTGCTTGTCACCACGCTGACAGCTGGCTCCCTGTGCTCTACAGGGATGTCTGCACTTGCAGGGAGAAACCACAAAGGTCTCAAAGAGCACTTTTTTGTAGTGAACTAAGGCATCAGGAGTACCTCTCCTCAAAACAGAATGAAAGCCTGAGAAAGGGAAATCTGAAGCTTTGAGGAAGAGATTGTTCAATTCTTACTTCTTAACATAAATTTGATGTCTTTGAGTAGGTAGCAGTCAGGAGTCTGTACTTTTAAAAAAAGGCATAAAAAATAATTCTTAGTCTCATTGAATTGAATGGACATGCATCAAAAGGCACTATGTACAGAATATTTTGGAGCCTCATGTTTGTGCCTTCCTTCTAATGTGAAAAGAAGAATCAGTGTGAAGAGGGTGCTCGTAAGTGTCAGTGTAAATGATGACAGAGTGCCAACTACAGTTTCCACTTGTATTTGGAAGTGAAATTAAACATTAACCAAGCCTGTGTTTGGGAGATATGAAAACAGTTCATATATTCTAGGTAATGCAAATAAAACAAAATGTGCATTCCGGAGTAACTTTCCAGAGCAGTGGTATAGTCCCTCGTACCAGGCTCTGATACTTATTTGAGGAATTCTTCCTGAATAGTCAGAAATTGTCCACTGATTCTGTGGTCTAAACTGAACAGAAATGACGGTCAGTGATGACAGTGGCTCTTCTTGAAGGAAGCTGTAACAGCAACCTGAGCAAAAAAGACTCTCAGGCAGAACACAAAGATTTTTGAAAGCCATGCTGCTGTTGTAGGTCCTGATTTGTGGAGAAGGTTTTTGCTTTCATTTTAATGAAGAATTGATTAAGGCAAAGTACAGTAGAGGTTTACAAAAGAATGAATGGATAGAAAGGAAAGCAACTCTTTCGTAAAAATTGGTACAGAGTCACAATTTAAAATTATCTGGCATTTAGCAAAACAAAACAATTAAGTACTTCATGCACTACTTCATGTAGAACTTCAAAATTCAGTTCTGTAGAATTAAATTGCAGAACTTGCTACTATGGGACATCATACATATCAAAAGGAGAAACGAGCCACAGTGTGATTGGACAGGTTCATTGAAAGAAAGAAAAAGAGACATATTACCATCTCTCAAATTCAATTTCCTAGAGTCCCTAAGCAGTGGGTTGCCAAATGCTGGAAGGTACACCATGGCACTACTGTGCGTAATTGCCACTGTCAGCTAAAAGATACTGACACAATACTGTATCTTTGCAACATGTATGTGTTTTTGAAATTAAGCCTAGAAAAAAAATAAATCGCTGAAGTAAATAAATGTATGTCTTTGGGGGGAGCGGAGTATGAAAAGTAATTTTTATGGCTTTCTATATTTCCTTTCTATAGTGTTGTTTCAGACTCGTGGTTCTGTGGTGTTTCCATCTTAGGTTCTGCGATCCTGCTGTTGAGTTTTTGAATTAGCTGAGTCTATCAGGGTAACTGGGGATGGATGTTTGGGGGAGTGATAAGACGTAACTGAAAGGAAGTGACTGACCTTTGCGCAAGAAATGGGGAGGTTTTGTAACTACAACTTGGAGTTTGTGATTGTAGAACAAGGCAGAAACAGGACTGAAAGAGTTATCTGAGAGTGTTGGAATGTAAAAGTTTTGCACAGGGCAAGACAAACTTCTGGAGGCAAAAAAAGTTTCTAATGAAGCTGTTTTTACTGGCTCTTCCTAAGGTTCTTTTCTCACTTGATCGTCTAAAAAAATGTTTTCTGACTGTACAGTTATCTTTGCATTCACTTTGTGTGCGTGTGTAACTCCAGTTCATAGTAATTATGGTGTTTAAATTTGACCATTGAAAAACACAACTGAATAAGACAGGCTCTAATTTTTTAAAAAAAATATTTGAAAGGATGAGCTCCTGGCAGCATGGAAAATGAAGTCACCTATTTGGACAGTCTGGAAATCTGTTCATACTGAAAAGCCTACCTTTTTGAGGTTTTTTGGAAATCACTGGCTTTTACTGAATGTGTTGAAATAGAAGGGAACCTGTATAGATTGCTGGAGATTTCTTCTATGAAACTTCCAAAATAAACATTCAGAGCACTTTTGAAGTAGGTCACAGCATGCTGAAGAAATCTATTTTTTGGCAAAACTAAACCAGAGTTTCTTTCCTGTGATTTGTCAGTGAAGCTGAGAATTTATTACAAAGACACCATGATGTGTGGCGCTAGACAGGTACATAGACATATATACTTCATGATGCAAAATCATCTGGGAAGCTGAACTGCAATGTCAACATCCAGTACATATTGCTGCATCTTCTCTATAAATACTGATGCATAGTCTTTTAATAACCACATACTAAGCTTAAGCAGTGTAACTGCCTAAGCAGCTGCTTTTCTGCCAGAACAACTTCCATTTTTGAGTTGTCGCAAATTACTTTCATCTAGAGAAAGTTTAGGCATGCAATATCTTTTGAGAGGACACTGTACCAAATGAAGTCAATACTTAATAATGTTTTCATATTTAATAAAACAATTAGCTAAATGAAACACTCCAAAAACCCCTGGGACTTTAAATGTTATTTTCCTGCTGATAGGCTGTCAAAATGTAACAGCAGGTGGTGAAAGATTTTCTGGAAAAAAAAAAAAACAAACAACAAAACAAACAATAAACAATAAAAGACCCAAAAGTTTACTCTGCTGACGACCAGGGAAAGTTACAAGCTTTAAATTACTTTTTTATTTTATTTTCCTCCCCAGCAACTGAAGTCACTCTCCAAATCTGAAAGAAATTAGTTGTAATATACTTGAAACATTAGAGAATAGCTGTCTAGTTCAAATTCAATGCTATAATTAAATTTAATTATTTTTAGCACCTATTTTAATGAATATAGCCTAAGTTAAATGGCTGTAGTTCTTATGCTGTAAGCACAGAGAAGCAGTAGTCCTACTAATAAGCAAAGGATGTTTGTTTATGAAAAATTATGGGTGGTTTTATTTACAGCTAAATTCTTTTGCCTATATACAATTTAGAAAATGGAAAATTTTGTACTGAATGCCCAAACTTGACAATCTTTGCTAAAACTACAAGTGAAATCAATCACCAAAGTTCGTGCAAGTTTTCATCTGGACAATGGCTGCCAGTTTCATTTCATAATTATTACTGTATTCCAAAATGTCATTATAGCTCCATTATGGAAAGACCATACTCTGTGGCTCTGATTCTAATCTGGAGGTAGGGTAAATTAGGTCAGTGAGGTCAGTGAAGTAACAGGTGCATAAACAGAAGAGTAAAGCCTGTCCTGTCTCTGAGCTGGGGAGAATCAATCTAGAAATGATCCTTCTCACGACTATGTTGTGGCTGTGTATTTTATTTAAAGTGGAAAGAAAGCAGTAATGGGCAAGGCTAATGTCGCTTTGATCTTGATTCATTGTCCCCTGTCACGTCTGTAGTTTACCTTAGGCCACAGGGTGCAGAGAGGTTTTGTTAGTGTGCTAAATCCTTGGAGATAAGAGGAATGCACACACAGCATCACAATAATATTTCCAACTATATCTTTGCACTCTGAAAATTCAAGAGAGAAACATTTGAATTTCAAAGCCCCCTTAGAGCCTGTGGACCAAAGATTAGCGGAAGAAATTCCATTAATTCCCTGAGACACTTTAGCAACATCTGCCTTTGCTTCTGTGGAAGCTGGTGTTCCTTTGGGAGACCAGTGGGTGTAATGGATGTGAGGACACCTGCTGAAACCTGTAGGATTTTATGATTTTAATGTTACCTATGAACTTAATTGCAGACGAAAGGCTAACAAAATTCATTGTTTAAAAGGGAAAAAAAAGTACAAAAGTCTTACAGTACCTCTTGGATCGTGCCTTTTAAATAACCTCCCCTACTTTATTTCCAGAACATTAACAGGTCCAAGGAACACGTATATAGTATGTTAGGAAGCAGTTTCGTTTTGCAGTTGCTTCACTGTGTAGTCTTATCCCTCATCAAGTTAAAATGTGTTCTAACTTTTACCATCACATATCTGACTACCTCCTTATTAAGATGATAAGACTTATTCTATGATAGCAGGTGGCAAATTAGTTTTTAACAATCTTGCCCACTGAAAAAGTCATTATTTCTGTGCCTTTTGTAAAGTTTTTTGTTTTTTTTGTTTTTTTGGGTTTTTTTAGCTATTGCATTTCATGCTGCCTTTGTTATTTTCCAGACTCCTTTTGTGAACTGTAATCTGCAATTACCAGACTGCAGACAGCCACTTGTTTGGACAAATAGAACTTAGTATTTTTCAAGTAGGTATCCATTAAAAGGGATTTGTCTCTCCCAATTTTGTTATTTGTGTGATATAAAAAAAAATTACAGTTTAATTAAAGGAGAATTCTTGTTGTTCATAACAAACTGCATATTTTAAAATTATATTTTTCCTCAAAGTTATTTAAGCTTTTTTAAAAAATATCTTAACCTGTGTAGTCAGAGTTCAGGTGTGTATCCAAAAAACTTACCCGCAAGAAGCAGGCACACACAATGAAAATCAAGAAGAATAAAGATGTGTTTTATTAAAAATTGATCTAATTTATGACACTGGTATAATTAAAAAAAATACATACATTCACCAAAGAAGGAAAAGCCAAATTTCTCTGGTTGATAAATGTTATTTGCCAAAGTAGAAGAAAGAAGTCTGTGGTGTCAGAGTTACTATTTGTTTACTCCAGACTAAGCCATCTTAAACTGAAATTCTCAGATCTGTAACTAGAAATGTAACCTTTATGTGGCCAACATCTGAGCAATGACACAGTATAAGAGCTTAGCAAAGGAACGTGGGGCAAACTCTGAAGCTGTGTCGTGTATTGTAAGTGAGGAAATACCGCTTGTGTTCAAAATAGGAAAATACTTTTAATTGTGAAAAAAAGTCCCATTTCTGGCAGAAGAATTTCCACCAAATCTCAGTTAAGAATTTTTTACAACTGTAGGTATGTGTAGTTGATGGGCTGCTGTTAAAAAGATACTTCTGTTATGTACTGCTGACCTCTATTGGCTTGTTCCCCCTATATGCTGTTGTTCTGGCACTGTTGTTTTCCTCCCCTGGGAATTATGAGCTTATCTTTGATTTAATTTAGGGAGTTTTGTAGCAGGATGACAAACACTTGAGCATATATTTATATTTCTTGTCATGCACAAGTACACCCATTAAGTTACTTTTCAGTCTCAGGTAAGTCAATGGAAAAGCCATTATCTTGAAATAGTGATTAGGTAGGAGCTTCTCATGTCTATGCATTTACAAATATGCTTAAATGGTTTTACTGAGGTGAGGCCCCAGATATACGACACTATAAAAATGAAAATAAATGCCATAGTTGCAGTTTTCTTTTGCCTTTTTTTAGTCAAAAACTGCTTTTGTTTTAGAAAGGATAATTTGGCAAATCATCAGACTGTAACATAGTTTAATTGGTTTTGAAGTCACAACATAAAATTTAAATTGGAGAAGATATTTAACTGTGTAAAATATTCTATTCGTTCCCTCATAGAAGTCAGTGCCATAATGTTACTTTCTGAGAGTTTGCTCTAATCACTTTTTGAGTCTGTTTTCTGGTTGATGAGAAACTCAAAACGACCTGGCAATGTTCACTGGCAGCCCAGAAAGCCAATCATATCCTGGACTGCATCCGAAAACGTGCGGACAGCAGGTCAAGGTTCATCTTGGGTATTAGGAAGAAATTCTTTCCTTTGAGGGTTCTGAGACACTGGAACAGATTGCTCAGAGAAGCTGTGGATGCCCCATCCCTGGAAGTGTTCAAGCCCGGGCTGGGTGGGGCTTTGAGCAACTGGTCTAGTGGAAGGTGTCCCTGCCCGTGGAGGAGGGGCTTGGAACTAGGTGATCTTTAAGGTCCCTTCATAACCAGTCTATTCAGTGATTCTGTGATTCACATACTTTACATCATCTTTCAGATATTTCTACACAGATACATAAATTTTATTTGCTTTTCTAATAACAATAGTATCTTGGATCAATTCTTAGCCTAAAGCCACCTGCACTGACAAATGAAAGTAATTAAGATGTTCCAGCTATTACTGAACAGACCCCCCAACCCCAAAAAATAAGATTTTTGTAATGCCATTCTTTTGGTCTTTGAGAAGTAGAGATTGTAGTGGAGATCTATTTTTCAAGTTTGCTTTTTAGAGAGAGAGTGCCTATGGTTAGCTCTATAGCAAGAACATAACCCTGTGGAGTGCATGCAGTAGGTAAACTGATGCTCAGTGTGCACATTTTAGAAGAAACCTTGGTTTGGAATTATTTTTAAAAGGAATAGTTGCTTTAACATAAAAATTAGAAAAGCTTTTGTAGGATGCTGCTTGGAGTACTGAATTGGAATTTCAGATCTTAATGACTTCACTGTCTGGAGAGGACAGTTCAAGGAAATGTCTAAGAAATAAGTTTTACATCATGGCAACCTATAAAAGGATGGTGATTCTCCATGTGAGCCTTCTGTAATCACTCATACTACTGGGAGCAGATGAGAAACAGGCTTCAGTGGCTACATTAGGCTCAGAATTTCAGAGAATCAGGTCCAAAATGGTTTGTGATTTTCTTATTTGATTCTCTCCAGGGAAACGTAGGAAATAGCACTGAGAGAATGAATAATAAGGCTTAGGAAGTGCTTAGGGAATGCTGCATTCCTCTGGGTGAGTTATATGACACATGCACAAATAGGAAATAAGTTTTCTTATTCTGTTTTAGAGCTGCCAGAGAAAGACCAGCACATTTCTAAACCATTGGGATAACTTCAGATCTAAAACTATCCCTTTGTCATGTAGTCCTAAAACAAGCAGGGCATTCTTTTTGAAAAACAGAGGAAACTGCTGTTCTGGCTACTCTCTACTGAAAATCCTGCTAGGAAGAAACATTTCAAAGATCAGTTCCATTGCTAGAGAAATATTTCTTATTTCTTGGCTTTCCTAGCAATCAAAATTTGCTAGTGCTTACTAAGCTAAAAATATCCCATTGCATCAAGTTGGATTTAACTGTATCAAAATTCTTTATAGACCATGATTATTAGTGCTCTTGCTATACACTGAAGATTTTTCCAGCCAAGTATTCTAAGCCAGTGAAACTCTAATGATGGGGCTACTTACAGTCAAAACTAAGGTTTAGGCTTTGGGCACGTAGCCAGGATAATGAGTAGCAGGGATCAGAAAGCTTTGCTGGAGGTGAGGTAAGACACATCCAAGGGTTAGGCAAACAAAGCATGCATGCAGCAAGGGAGGTCAGGCAGAACTCTTTCTGGACCCTTTCAGGGACAGATTTAAACAAGGCAGAGAGCAATGCTGAAAGACACCGAGAACTCAGATTCAGAGGGCTATGAGCAGTACCCATGCTGGCCTGGCTGCCTCTGCTCTGGCAACCTATCACCCAGGGAAGGGTGGGACCTACATCTCCAGCAATCACTGTGGGTACTGTGTAGTGTCTGTCTTTCTGGAATAAGAATTCCAGAATAAGAATTACTCCAGAGCAGGGGATACTGTAGTGTAACAGCCTCTCAGAGCACAGCCTGGAGTGGCTGCATTACAGCAAATGGAGAAGTGCCACTAGGCAGGTGAATCTGGCACTCTTTTTTCACGGGTTGCACCCTTGACTAGTTGGTGACTGTAATTTCCAGGTATTTCAAGAGCTCTATTAAACTTTGCATTAATAGCTAGTAATCTTTATTCACTAGATCACCACAGATGCAACTAATCATATTTTATCATTATGATAAGGACTTTCAAAGTGTCTTGCTTAATCTTACCTCATAAGGTACTCCATGACTGTGCTAGGCATATGCTAATGATCTAAACACTGTCTTTTCTGAGTTTGTTTGTTTATTTTCCCCAGAGGGAGCTTTATATTATTTTCTAAAAAAAAATAGAAAAATATTAAAGAATTGCAGGAGAAATTTACTATTTACCCCTGAAAACATTATTAAATCAAAGCAAGAAAAATTACTCTTCATTTCCCTTTCTTGTTTGAGTAATCATCCTTGAAAAGCTTGAAATTAATAGAAAATGAAAGCCTGAAAGACTGCATTTTCAACTCAGACTGGTTTATCTGATTCCCACAAGAATTTTACAAACTAGGTTTCTCTGTGTGTCTCTCTGTGACTATGCAGTTTCATAATGATAATATAAATACCCCTGCACTGGTTTCAGAATAAGATCAAACCCAGTACTGAAAAGCATCCTTCAGGCTGATACAGCTCAGCTTGCAGGTGGGGAGAAGTCTGTTTTAAAAGGCTCTATCCATTTCTTGCAGTCTTTTTTGTAGAAAGGCAATGAGCATGAGGCACCATACAACAGTATGATGCTGTTAAGATACAGTTTTTGAAAGCTCTAATTGTAGTTGTTTTTTAAGCTTACATTCTTGTTTAGTGGTATTCCAAAAATTTAGAAAAACTATTGTGCACCGAGTCTCTGTTAAACCTTTGGCAGGAGTGTTTGATATTTTAGTCTTGTAGGCAGCATTGAGTGAATTGAACTAATTAGCACTACTGTTCCCCTGCTCAGGGGTAGCAAGAATGTTTCTTAAGAAAAATGTCTTTTATAAAGTGTCTTTTATACATTTAATGTGTAAATTTATCCTCTTAAAATATTTATAATAGAGGGATTGTGTAACTACTCTGGGATAGGTTTGTAAAGAGGATGGAGACATGTGGTATGTGCAGTGGGTAATTGGCCCACAGTCGAGAGGGGCAGAAAGCCCTTTGTGTTTCCCTGTACAACTGCCAGAGCAGCATAGTTCACAGCAAAAGCAGTGTGGAAAAAGGAGGAAAAGCCTTCTGCATTTTGTGGGATTCAGTCTTGTGTGTTGGATTAAGCTTTAAGAGCATGTATCATAGCAATAACCTTGCATGAAGTTAAGAATTTAGAAAATCTGTCCCTCAGACATCAAGAAAAAATCCAAGCATCAAGTAATAAAAGTCACCCTTTCCCAAGATCTTCCCAGTCATTCAGCACAGCACTGAACTAGTCTAACACCTCTGTGATAAGAGATGTGTAATTCTGTTTTCTTCTTTAAACGGGCTCGCACTCAGAGGTTTCTGCCAGCATTGGTCATTGCACCAAGGGCACTCGAGCCCTATGAACAGTTCCAGTGCTCCATGTACTTGCTGCGCTTTGTGGCTATAGGGGCTGCTTTCCTGGTGCGGTGCAGAAAGCTCCAAGAGTCTGATGTGTTCTTGAGAAAGCCCTGTTGTTCCAGAAATAGGTTTGTTTTCACCACCTTCACCGTGCACGTGCCTCCCATTCATACAGTTCCTTCTTCTTTCTACCTCATCTGGTCGTGGATTATTAAGTGATGACTGGGGAACAGTGGGGAGAATGCAGTTAATTAGCATTAAAAGCACTATTGCCAGAAGAACATCCATCTGACTGGATAAGTGCATGTCCAAACTCAGTTTGTTTTATTTATCAGTGCCATCAGTCTGAATCTGTACAAGGAAAATAGTTGATGGATAATATTTAGGCCAATGTCCTTCCCTATATTAGAAAAGCTAGAAGTGTCCTATGACTTAAACTTTGCTCTATTAGCAATATTTTCAGCCTTATATAAAAGACATTAAGAGCCACAAGCAGTTTCAGTGTCATGTGAAATAAACTCCCTGAGAACACTTGTTTATGCTCATTGACCGCAGGATTCTTTACCTTCTTTATGTGTGTAGAACCAAGTGGTAGGAGGAGGAAGGTTTTAATGTCTGAGGTACAGAAAAAAGGATGAAATTCCCAAGCATTGACTGAATAGTAACATTTGACCATCACTTGTAAAAGCTGGAAATCCAGGAGAATTTCTTCTGTGAAATTAAATTCAAAATCTGCGACTAAACAATCAAAAATAGCATATTTGGATGTCACCTTCCATAGCTAGGAGAGAAACACTGGATATGATAGTGAATATTCTACTTCAGCATTTATTCTAGTCATGTTTTCCACATTCCCATGTATTAAAAAATGGTGAAGAACATATTCTTCCACAGATCTTAAAAAAGAAAGAATAAAACATGATTGTGACTGCAGGAGGCCATGTTTTCACAAAACCAGATGGAGATAAGCCATATTGCTGATTCATGTAAGAGTGGAAAACATATTGGATTGACTGTTCTTTAAAAGTCTTTGCTTGTTTAACACAAATGAGGGTACTAGTTACTTACTGCTTAAGTAGCTGTGTTAGTGTAACAATATTGAAAGCTCTATTAGCAGCAGCTTTTCCTCTGTTAAAAGAAATTCTCAATTTTTTTATCATGTCACACTTTAATTCTTCGTATCGTTATATTTGACCAGAAGTTCTGTTGGAGATACTCTGTACTGAAAACTTCTATTTGAGAAAATGAAGTATTTTATATGAATAGGTTTGATATTTAAAGAAGTAACAAAGCATCCTTGCTTTTTGAGGTTGAAATATTTTGTCTTGGAAGAAAAAAAAGACAAGTGGACTTTGAGTAAGATTGAAAGGTTTTATTGCAAAATATTAATAATATGAAAAATAATAGTTGTATCACACTATTTTATAATAGCAGTTCATCTGCATTGGAGAACATAGACAGTCTCTTGAGCCTTATTGACAAATACAGCCTCAGAAAGATCTTGTATTTTCAAATAAAACTTCAGCTCCTATGACAATGTTGTATTATTGTGTTAATGGAAAGCTACCTTCATGATTCTCAGGGATTTTAGGTCCCCTTCTGAATCAGTGTTCAGTATACTGAACAGACTTCAGTATTTCTGGCATTTCTCGCTTGGGAAACGCCAGTAGTGCTATCAGATATTTGTGTTCGTTTTGTGGCAGTGCTCCCATGCATAGAGTCAAACCTGACCACTGAGAATAGTGTTACTGTCGTTTCCAATGCAACCAGCTAAAGATGTTTGCAAACAAAGTATCCAAAACTCTTCAGCTAAACAAAAAAATAAAGCGTGAATTAAAATCACAGAATCAACAAGTAACAACAGTACTTTTAAGCACAGCAAAGTGCCAGTCGCCGTCACCCCCAACTCTATCAGCTGATCAAAAGAGATGCACCCCGTTCTTCTGCTGTACACTGTGTAACATCCTTAAAAATACTCTGCTATCATTGCCTCACATGAGCAGTGGGAGAAATACAGATCCTGAGGTAACACGTTCCAGGCTGCTAGAGATGATTGTGCCTGAGCTGGGAACAGAAATCAGGTCATGTGCACTCCCTTGTATAATACTGGTTCTCGACCAAGGGATTTGGTCGAGCAAATAGTCCAACAGAAAGTTGTCATAGTCCTTCTATGTCTACTTGGCTGGTATTTCTACATGTCAGTAAATTCTCTGTGATGCAGTTAAATACTCACTATTACTTGCTATGACAGTTGTACTTAGAAGTAGTGGAGATGTCTGTTTCGTTGAGTTTAGTTTATTTCTTTTTTCCTGTCTGTGCGTAATTTAAGAAAAAAAGAAGAAAAAAGTGTTTTAAGTCACTATTTGTTTTCTGCAATTGTTATTTGCATCCAGTTTTAGTTTTGGAAAAGTGGCTGTTTCCTTGGCAGTTTTCACAAAGACGAGAAGAGTTACAATAAAAGGCTGGCTATAAAGTATTTATTCCTACAGGATTTCAGACTTTTGTTTTAAGTTTTAGGATAAGAGCAGTTTTGCGTATTTGTTTCAACAGGCCTTTCATCTCTAATAGTAATAATAACACTTAGCACGTTTTGGCTTCAAAATGCCTTACAAATGATAATTTCACAACACCCCAATGATACAGTAAGCATTTTATTTGCCCAAGGCAATGAAGGGAGTTGCTGTCAGCACTAGGATTAAAGTGAAAAGGAGAAGGATGTGTACAGAGGGTAATATTTTAAGGACAACTTTATAACAGTTCTCTATTTCCTCTGAGCTCTTTCTTTCTTTGCCTTTTCCAAAATACACATTTTAATACGGAAGAGCTGAGAGCAGCAGAAAAAAAGCAACTAAGGATGGAGATTTCAAGTTTGGGTTTGTTCATGGACTTCTCACCTTCCACAGCTCATTGTGCAGAGATTTAACACTTTTCTGTGAGACCTCAGTATCAGCCTTAACCAACCAGACCAAGGAAAATAATTGTGGAGAGGCAAGAAGGAAACCCAGTGCTAGAGATTACTTGATGAACTGGAAACAATGTAATACTGCATGTCCTTTAGCGAGTAAGTCAGGGTGTAAAAGTTAGAAAGGAACTGCAATTCCATTGTCAGTGTCCCGAAATTTCAGTTTTTGCTTGTATCTAGAGAGGGCAGCAAAGAGCTGCAGTTTGAAACTGCTGCAGTGGGTAACCTGCTCTGTCTGCTTTTTCTTTGATAACAGCCTTAAAATAATTCATCATCAAAGTACTTTCAAAGCTTTCCTCAGTTTTCTGAGTCTAAGTATAGTGACAAGTTTTTTGGGGGTAGCTCTAAGTTATGAGACAGGATGGTTAGAATTAACAACTTGACCACAGGCAAAGGATATTGGAAAATGGAGACAGCATCATAATCACAACCTAAGCTCAGTTTATCAGTCTCAGTGCCTCCAGGTAATGTAGGATATTAGAAACAGAATTTTTATTAAACCTCTGGAAACCTATTCATTTTCAAATGCATTGCCCTGAAAGAGCAGGCTGGATGTGTACCCCAGACAGACTTAGTGGACATTAAACTAGTTTCATTACTCTTCAAAAGGAAATCCTGCTCCCTCATGCACAAATACTGCAGGAGCAGATGTACTGCAGGCAGAGGGGATGAGTCTTTTGAAGGTGAAGGAAGGAGGTTGGGCTATGGGATATTTGGAGGGCAAATCTGTGAACCTTACATCGTTAAAGAAGAGGAGGTGGGTACCAGTCCACTTCCAGTGGATTCAGCAGAGATGACTCCTTTGGAGCAGAGATGTAAGAACAGTAGGACATTAGTCTTACAACATCTGAACTTTCCCTCATACTGTTCATTATTCCCAGCTGCCTGGCTTAAGTACAGTTTTTTGTCCCAAGTGATGTTAGTGGGAATTTTGCTACTATTTTCAGGAAGAGTGGCATTTGAGGTTAGCAGAAGTGTCCTTACTGAATGTCCTGTGTTCCCTTGTGCTCACCTACAGCACAGTTGCAATCTAGCATGTTGACAGTCACCCCTGATCACCAGCTTGTACATTTTGTGGTGTGCAACTATGCCCAGCAGCCCAAACTGTGGATTTTTACCAGTTGTAATTTTCTCATATTGTGGGACCTAAAAGGGCTCTGTTTTTACTGTACCATTCATGTACTTTGATTCTTTAGAACAGGCTCAGAGCTGGCCCTGACCTCATGCACTGACTAGAACTGATTTCCATAACATCCCTTTTGAAAGCAGGACTTTATATCTTCTTTAAGTGGAAATTACCTGAGAGAGGAGGATCAGTGGAATGTTACCTATGTGTATAAATATCAGATAGGGGGTAAAGAAGGCAGAGTCAGACTGCTCAGCAGCAGGGCAAGAGGCAACAGTCCCAAAAGAAAACATAGGGAAATCTATTCATACATTAGAAATAAATTTTGTTGTTACTGTTTAAAGTGTTGGGGTAGATGCAAACTTAACACAGGCAGATCAGAGAGCTTGTGGAGTCACCACTTGTGAGATATTCAAAAGCTGGACATGACCCAGAGCAACCCATTGTAAGTGACCCTGCTTTGAGGAGAGGGTTTGGGTGGGAGGATGTCTGGAGGTCCCTGCCAACCTCAAGCATTCCATAAATCCCCACTCTTGACCTGTTTGAAAACAGTCAATGGTTGTGCACATCCAGTAAAAGCTGCATGAAATGTTTATTTAAATATAAAAAATATTGCTAATTTTAAATCAGTTTGGTTCTTTTCCCTAATAGTCCAACAAATTAATACACTTTTTGAAAACCTGTAGTACAGTATCTGTTTAAAAGATGATCTCCTTATCCCACTGCCTGATTTCCATAAAGAAGATTTTTTCCTAATGTCTGCAAGACTGTATAAATTCACTTTAAATATTCCATTTGATAATCTTCCTTCTGTCATAAAGTTTCTGGACTACAAATGTCATTTGAAGGTCCTGAGCAAAAATAAAGTATGAATTATGGTGGAAATCCGTCAAAGATATAAAGAGAATGGGCATGCTTTTTCTTACTCTGTTTTATAAATTTTGTGCCATATTAATGAAGAAATAAAATACAGCTTTTACAGAACTATGGGGGGAAAATGACTGATTTTTTGGTAGTCTTAACTGGACATTCCTGAAAATCAAGATCACTCTTACATCCTCAGTGCTGTAGTGGGAGAACTTCCGTGGTCATGAAACAACACTAAAAATAATAATTATTTTAAAAAACAAACAAAAACTCATGAAGCTGAGCTGAACATTCTGGCAGAGAGAAACAAAACTGATTCAGAAACAGCTACATCATGGTGCTTGGCTTGCATCAGAGGAAATTTTCAAGTGAGCGCTTTAGTAATCTCATCTCATATTAATCATTCTTAGATGTTGGGTCTATCATTTGCGTTACTTCCCTACTGTTGGCAGCAGCATTTTGAGTAATTGAATACTGTTTTCATGTTCTGTCTCTTCGTTGGTCATCTTATATTTAGACTAAATTGTTTGGGGTTCCCTCCATCCTTCTGTTTGTTCTCATTACTGCCATGTGGACTCTATCCAGTGCTTAACATCTCTCTTCATGTGTGGACATGCACCAGTCATCCTGCCTGCCAGCCAGCAGAGACTGCTACAACAATTTAGTGTTGCAGTTTTCAAGTGGATGCAATTTCTTTCAAAACAGGGCTTTTATAAGAGTTACTCCCTACCTCAGCCTTCTTAACTTGGAAGCTTCTCAGGTCTTGAAGCTGGAAATGAGATCCTGGCCCTTGAGCTGCTCATGTTTATTCAGAAGAGAGGAAAAGCTACTCTTTTGTGTCCTTAAGGAGTTACATACTGTATAAGACTGATTAATGCTGGCCACATCTGTCCAGTTGTGATAATTTACCTGGGCTGAATGGATTGAAAGGATATATGGCTGATGATGTCCCACCTAGTAAGATGTTTTCCCTCTCTACAATAGCCTGAGAGGGAGAACATGTTTGACCAGTGGATGGTGGAACCATGGAAATACATGACTTCTTTTGTACTATCAGTTCAGTTATTTCTTATCCTAAAGAAAATGTGTAAGAAGCTCTGTTCCTCATTACACTTCATTTTCTTGCTTCAAATTCCCTGTCCATGTCCCCTGTGATCACCTTGAGTAATAGCATTTTTATTTAAAGTGTATTTTCAGTTTGTTAAGATTTAATGATGCTCTTCAGGGTACTGGCAGTTCATCCCAGCTTTTCTGAAAATTTACTTTCTGTTCTTGTACAGAGGTCCTTGCTGCTTCTGGTGAGTGTTATTTTTAGGAAAGGAAAAGGAGTAATGTTGACTGCAGAGTATACACCCATCCATAATTTTCTGTGTATGGAGAGAATATAAAGATGGAAACCATCTGCTATCTGTGTAGCTGTCCTTTCCCCATCATCCATATTTCTGTCTTAAATACCCAGATAGTATGACTGTGAGCATCTTGTTTGCATAAAAATCTATTACTGGATGTGGAAATTTGAATTTTGAAAGGTGGTGGGTAGATCCACCATTATATGATAGGAAAGTTTTTTCCATGTGTCTTCTTGATCTGTGGAGCCACTGAAGTGCCTATATTGTTGTAGCTTTCTAGAAGAGGAATCAGGAAAGAGTTGCTGGTGAGTGACCCCCTGGGGTCCCTGAAATGGTGTGAACATGCTTCCATGGGGCAAGAGAAGGGGCAAATCTGCTGCCTCTCAGGGCAGCCAGGACAGCCTGATCTCATTAGCTCCAGTCGTGGGATAGAAAAGTAAAGAGATTGGAGAGCAGCGAGAGAGAAGAAGGTTAAGGATAATAACCCTTCTAATAAACCTTAAAAGTAACTCTTGTTTAAAGACCAGTCCTGGGAGCAAAATTCAAGCTATATATTGTTTTGTTCTTAATTGGCAAATAGAAGATAAGTCAAGAAAGGAGTAGGTTAGGTTTGCTGATATCACTGGGCTTGTTTGTGTTAAAAGTGATGTTTAAATTTTAGCTATTCACAGTTCTCTATGTTTGTTTTAGTTTGTTTGAAAACAGCTCAATTTTATTGAATTAGAACACCTGAAATACCCCTAAAGGGAATCATAACAGAGTGAAACACTGTATTAAGAAAACCAACCCAAACCTCCCTGTGTGATTCTTCTTGCCATGCAGAGTAAAAATGAACATAAAAGATCCAAGAAGAAACTCAGAGGCTTTAGCAAAAGATAACTTTGTCTTTTGAATGAGTGCAATTTTTCATGTGACCTCTAGACTCTCTCAAAAATTGTTTTGACCCTTGTTATGACCAAGAAACAGTTAAGGAACCATAGGGGGAAGAGACATTATGAAATACAGATTGCTTCAGTCTCAGATCAATTTTTTTTAACTTCCTTGTTTAATGCTGCATAAAGTACCATTAAATCTTCCTCCAGGCTTTATGAATCCTACTTTGTAGGTGATCGATCTCAGGCATTGGTAGGTAGTCAAGGACTGGTGAAAATGAATGTCGTAGAGAAGTTCAGAGGGGAGATTATGCCCTGAGGACAGAACAACAACAAAAACAAGTGCCAGTCCCTAAGTTTAGTACCTACAAATTTGGAGCCATCTATGTTTTTTTGGTTTTCAAATACATCCCTAGTGCCACTGATTTGCCAGAAATATATTCTGAGTGGTTCTGCAAGTAAGTGTTTCCTGCAATGTCTTAATTAACATTTTTTTTTCTTTCTTGATGGGATTCCACAAAGCCACAAGCGTGCATTTTAAAATGTACTGTTAGACGGAAAGAAAACAGTCACCAAAGCTTCCCCAGTGACTAATGTTGTGTAAATACTGTCATGGTACAGTTGGATTTATTTTTAATTATTAGGCCAGCCTGGGGAAGTGCTGTCAGAGAGCAGTGATAGCCTGTCCATTGCTCGTTTGAGCAGAACAAAGGGCTTGACTTGGAGCGAGTTGCAATGCAGATAGTGTTGTCTGAGTTTATTCTGCCTTTCTTGTTCTCAAGCAGCAGAAATGTGATCTAGATCTGAAATGGAATTAAATGCTAGGGCAGATCTCTGTGGAGGTGTAACTCAGCTATACACTTCTCAAATTAACCATCTTCCTTCTATTGTTTAGTTATGGTTCTGACCATAGCTAGGAAATTATAATTCTGGTCTATCAGAGGTGTTGCTCTCATTGATCCATTCTCCCCTTTACTTAATATTTTTCTTAATTTATACTTCTTTTTCTTCTAAGAAATGTCTTATTACATTCAAATCAGTATTAGATTCAATACAATCTTAGGACTTTTTCCTGTAGAGATTTGTTGACACTTTGTTGTTGAGGTTTTGCGGGGGGGTTACACTCATGGAAATGCTGTTAAAACAGAATTGGAATAAACTGAATGGGAATAAATAACTTACACAATGCATGTCTTACTGTATTGTCTTGCATACCGTATGTTGTCTTTTCTTATCCTCTACTACGATAGCTCTGTTCTGTTTTATAAACCCATTGTTCAGTCTGACTCGGTATCACTGCTTTTCAGAAGTGGATGTGCACTAAGATGCTGGTTATTTTTTCTGTTACAGATTGCTGCAATTATAAAAAGAGTTTATTCTACTTGCGTGAAGGAAACATTGACACATGACTAGCTTACGTTGAGACAAGTTGATATTTGGGGAGAATAGCTGAAACAACCTGAATAATTCTTCAAGCTCAGAAAGCAGTAAATAGCCAGGATGTCACACCTGGAGTAGGACTTCATTGCTTGACTGTGGACACCTAATGCAATTTTAGACATCCTGGAATATCTGAGGTGTTTGCAGAGGGTACGTTGATATGGCATGGGAGCTAATGAAGGTCTGTGCTGTTCTGAATGTACAACTTGGTGGCCACATGTCCAAGAATCATGTAAAGTATCCCCAGATGTCTTCTTTTTTGGTAGGCAATTAAAAACTGGCCCTGCACTCTAAAACAGCACAACAGTCTTGCAATGAGATGTGGATCCTAGAGGTTTTGCTGTCTCTATGTCATCTCATTCTCTATGCATACTGCCCCTTTATGGGTTTTGGTTGGTTGGTTGGTGGGGTTTTGTTTGTTTGGGTTTATGTTTTTCCCACACAGAAGTACTGACAGTCTGGAAGCCCTTTGTAAACGAATATTTTCAGGCCATTTGAAACGTAGGCTAGTTTTACGTATGTGTTTATATAGGTACATTATAATAAGTTTTAGGAGCCTAGATATGGACTCCTTAACCCACATCTTGAATCTCATGCCCACACCCTTCCTGCAGAGCAGTGTACTGCATCATGCAGGGAAGGTCAGCACATTGAATGCAGCAGTGCACGGTGCCATCTGTGGGCACCAAGATATTGGGAGACCCAAACTCATCTCGAGTTCATTGAATTCAGAGGATTACTTGGCATAAGCTGTATTTAGTGTCTAAAGGAGCTATGTCATTATTTCATTCAAATCTCTGTCAGATGAAATCTTCTTCTCAACCAGGCTTAAGCACATACATTTGAGATGTTTTGGATCAACAGGAACCAAAAAATTATTCAGAACTTATTCTTGGGGTCTTCATGAGGAAGGAATGTCATGAAACCACACTGCACAATGTCAATTTTCTGCCTTTTGCACCAGAAAGAAGGCATGGAAATGCTTGTCACCAATCTCATACCAACAAATAGTGTGTAACATCTGGGTAAAAGAGCAGTTTTGAGTTGATGGGGAGAGATGGCAAACCCAGAGGAGAGACCCAGATACGCAGAATTATTTTAACTCTACCTTTTGAACCAACTTGGAAGGTCCTAGGGATTCAGGATGGAAACACAGAAAATATTGGCACTCACTCCTTGCAGAGCACCAGGGTATTCGCATAATATAAAGGAGATCCCTAGCAGCTGTTAAAATATTAGAATTTAAAATGTTAATGTGTTTAATTGCAGGAAGTTCAAGGAAGGTTGAAAATGTCACCTACAACTTACATTTCATTATTCCTAGGTGGAACTATCCAACTCATCATTTCAGCCATTTTAGTGAGTGTCAGCTCTAATCCCCTTGAGAGATTCAGTTATTTTATAAAGGAACAGAATGGCAGAAAGGCTAAGATATTATTGTTGGGAGGATCAGGTGAGAAGAATCTGTTATTTCAGGCTCTGTATACATATAAAGGTATGTTCATAAAACGACAAATGATAAAGGTAGCTTCTCCCTTATCAGAGCAATGGTTACTGCATGTACTGCCTGTACTCTTCTTGTCACTTGGAAAAAAGTAGCAAGACACATGAGCGGATCTGCTTTTGTGGCTAAAGAAAGATACAGCATGTTAGCTTAAACTTGAGTGAAATCTCCTCTTCACTCTTGGCTATAAACACACATCCATGTGGTGGCTTGAGCTGACAGACGGTATCTTGGTTAATCACAGCAACTACATGGTGGGCTTTCAGCCTGGAGAGATAAATAGGACTGTCATCCCACTTGTCTGTTTGGGGAGCTGAGGAAGCCTGTGGGAAAGTCTGAAGTCTTCACAATCTGAAAAATCCTTAAAAGCTTTAGTAAATATTTCAGTTTCCAACATTTACAATGGAAATGCCACAGTGTGTTCTTGGTGAAGTCTACAACTCAAAGGTCCTGCAGTGAATGCAGAGAAATGTAATGGAAATCAAAATACATTCTCTAATAAAACTGATAAGGTTGTCTTAAAGTCAATTTTCATTATCATGTAAATTTTCTTCCCTCTTAGTGTCATATATAGCATGACTAAATCTATTTGCATGAGCTACTTGGTGCTGCCCAAGTACTGAGAACTGGGAATTATACAAGGAAATATTTTCTCATCTCTAAGTTAGATTAAATTAAGCCATATGTTCCAGAGTTTGTTTCTGTGATGCAATTGTATTTTCTGTGAAGACATTTTCACAGTCTTTCATCCCAGAAGGCATAGTTGTTGAAAACTTGATTTTTTTCACAGACCTTTTTGCATAACAGGTTAGAAATAAAAAGGCAGTTTCATGCAAAAAACGTGTGTGTTAATACTAATACTGACAGCTTTATCCTTTCTATTCCCACTTAGACTTACTTAATTTACTACTTCAGTCAAGCACCTTTTAAAAAGTCTACCATTTCATTATTTCTCTTTGTATGAGAAAGTACTATTAAGCATTTACAGGAACTAGGATTTGGGGAGTTTTTTATTATTGACTGAAATTGTGGTGGTAGAACAGAGGCATCTATCCACAGGTTTTTATCTACAGCCATCTACAAGTTTCCCACTATTCATAAAAGTTCTGAGAAAAATTCAAAGCCAGTATTCACAGAAATTTGTTCAAAAGAAAGTAAAGCATGTAATTTGAGTCAAACATGCCTCTGTTGTGATAATATAAATGTTCTAGTGCAAAAGTTAAACGCAGAAGTGTGCCTTCACTCAAGTTCTGGTCTTTAAAATTATTAATTCTCATTGAAAATCACTGAGCCTGGACTTCCATTACTCATCCCATTACCTAATATAATGCAGAAGATGTGAACCTCCCTAGTTAACCTGCTCTGAATTACGTGTCAGGAGCGGCCCGTGATTCATCAAGATTGAACTGTGTTCGCAATATGTGTCTTAAAAAGGGATCTCTACACTACTCTCATTTACATTTAAATCTTAAGGGATATGGAAATAATAGAAAAAAAAAATCAGTATTTGACATATGTGGTATAGGTGCAACAAGATGGGTATTAAGTATATTGTTTTCTTTAGCTCCTATTGAAAAAAACCTGAGCTTATTCTTTAAGATTTTGCAAATGTTAGTGTGGTTGATTTGTTGTTGAGATGGTTAATCTGGTCTCTTTAAATATCAAGTAATTGAACAGATGTACTGTGTAAATTTGAAACAAATATTTGCTATCTTATAAAATATAAAAAAATAAGTGGTGAAAATGAATGGCATAATAAAATGTAATAAAAATAATCATAATAATAATGTAACAACCTCCCCCAGTTATACATAAAATAGTCAGATATCCGTGCTCCTGGATGAGGACAAGGGCTCCAGAAAACAGCAAAATTCTTGCTTGCTTACCTCAAAATTAATTCCACATTAATTACATGCAGAAATTAAGTAACCAAAAGTCTTGGTTTCTCCTTCACTTTCTCTTTCCCTGTCATTTTTATCATTATATTGCACCTCCCTTTGCTCTTTAATAGCCTGAAACATTTCACAGTCCTGATTTTCACATTCCAGCTCTCTATTTTTTCCTGTGCCCAGTCAGCTTTGTGTTCTTCATAATCTTTCCTGCTTTCATGCACATGTGTTTATCTCTGCACATCCCCTTATCTATTCACTCTCAAATCTCCTTATCCTAGATTCAGAACATACACTAACCTTGCCCAGGCTCCAGTCTCCCCCTTGCTTTGATGGTGCATATGGCTTTCAGTTGCCCAGCCCTACATATCTGTCAGTTTGCTTTTTCTCTGCTAAAACTCTTTCTGCCCTGCTTTGGTATAGGATGATCAGGGAAGTCTGAACAACTAGTGAGTATCAATGTAAAAATTCCTTTTTTGTCACTTGCTACTTGGTGACCAAACTAACATGCTGTGAATCATTGCAGGAAGCTGTAAAAAGACTGACTGTTTCCTGCAAGAAATATGTATCAGTCCTTTTTCAAATCCCAGTCCCTAAAACCTTTGAAAAAAATCCCATTATTTTTATAGTAGGAGTATTGTTGCCTTCATTAACTAGCTATAGACTGTGAAAGTTTATAAGGACACCAAAAGATCTTCTGCATTTAATCAATGATGTAGCCAAATCTCACTGTCAATACTACGAGAAATATTCTTTGTGATATACAGTTGTTGTAACAGGTTTCTCTGGGGTGGTTCCAAGCAAGGCTCCCAGCCTTCTTCCACAGCTTGGAAACGTGACTTTACCTGCTACTGAAGGAGTCATTGCCTCTTACACTCCATTAGTTCATAGATATAAGTGACTGTTTAATGCATTGATGTGTGTCCTAGACTTTTTGTGCCAATTTCTTGATTTACTGCATTAAGTATGTTGAGTCTATTCTTCTCCAGTTTTGAAGCAGAATTATTTTGGGAGGAATATGCTACAACTATGTAACTTAGGTGAAAGAATGATGATATTGAACTGAGATGATCAGTTGGTAGAGAGAGTGATCTGCCTTAGATAAGGAAGGGTAGGCTTCGTTTATCAAATTTCAACTTATTCTGAAATAAATTAATATAGCAAAGCTGCTGAGCTTTCAGGTGGCACTGGATTCTGTCCCATGTTCTGGCAGTCAGGAGCAGTCAAAAGGGGAGCAAGCTGAAATGTGTATTGCCTTTCCTGCCTTGCTCCTCCCCTCTTAGACTTCTCCACAGAGAAATGACATGACTGGGTGAGAACAGCAACAAGGAAGGGGAATCTGATTTCTTATGCTTGTGAAAGTGTTTTTTCTTCCGTCTTAACAGGGGTCTCTGTTCTCTTGGTGGTGAACCGTTTAATGCACATAGGCACGCTTTGCACTTCTGGTTAATACAATGTTGTTTAGATCCTGGGTATCATGTCCATTGAATTCAGAGGCTTTACTGATGTAGACATACAAATATCCTGTGTCCTGGGATGCCTTTGTAAATGAATTTTTCTTCCTTTTTTTGTTTTGTTCTGTCCTCAGTGGCTGATTTGTGTTATTCAACATCTGTTGCTTTTTATCACAGTGAATGTCAACAATAGGCAGAGTGCTTCCTTTCAGTTCATATACCATTTTTCACAGAGTTATAGAAGGAGCAAGAATGAAACAATATACAAATACTGTTTAGAGAAAAAAACAAAACACCAAAACCAGGAGAAAAACCCACACTCCAACCAACCAACCAACCCACACTACTGCTGTGTGTAACAAGTGAAATATGTTGAGTTTCTGTTTCTTCTTTTGATCATTTTAATCTGAGGGGTTGTTATTCAGAAAAAATATTATTAAAAATCTTAAGATTTGTAGAATTCAAAGTGATAAGAATAAATAATTTTATTTACAAGACTATTCACCCTTTTGCACAAATGGCCAAGAGTGCATTGCATTTAATCAGCTTTTGAAAGAAAATGAGATTTTTTTGGAGGAAGGACCATACATGACATGAAGGTACCATGTATCAAGTGGATGGTTTGGACTTCCTTCACTCTTTTTTCAAAAACTGAAGAGTTGTGGGTTTTTTTTGTTTGGTTGTTTTGGGTTTTTCTTTTTTATCATCAAGACAAAGTGGGCAATTAGTGAATTTTTTACTCAACAGCTTCTGGAAAGGTAACAGAAATATGATGAAATTTGGGTGAGCCAAAACTGACTTGGTGTGCTAAATGACTTACTTATGATTTATTTAGAAAAAAAAAATCCATTTTTTTAACATTCAAGAGAAATGAAATTTTTCATTAAGACTTAGAAGTCCCAAAAGGATCAAGTAGTTAATTATTTAGTACAAGTCAGGTTACTTCATTAGTATGAAAAGACTTATGACTCATATTATACATGAGGAAGAAAACTATGCAGGGAAGAGAAGCAAAGGCTGTGCTTGTCTCGTGCAGAGAGAATTTGTATTTGGAATATGCTGTAAGAATGAACTTCCAAGGTCCTCAGAGAAGGTGTGAATGGGGAAGGGGTACAGGATATAGCCTTTGTGTTCTAGAGTCCTTATTTTGTACAAGTTAAAGCAGTATGCAAAGATGGAAAGACTAATGAGGTAATTAAGTTGTAATTTGTGTGTTTTTTATAGTCTCCTTCACTTAGAAGGATCCTAAGGAGGTTGTTATGCTGGAACTTTGTGTACAAAAACAGAGGCTCTCCCTCAAGCTGAGGTGACAGTAGGTAAGGTTACAGAAGAAGATAAGAGTAAAATGTGAGAGAATATGCCTGCATTGGTTAAAAACAATTAGGAAACAGGACAGGAATATGATTTTCTTATTAGAGGGTATTCATTGGCAGGGTTTAAAAGGAATTACGTTTTTTTAACCTGGTCATGAATCATCTGGAAAATGATAGTAAAGCTTGCTGATGATAATAAATTATTCTGTATAGCAAAGACAAATGTCAACTTGAAAAGCTACACTGAATAACTGAGAAATCCAATAGCAGAGGACAGGATGTTCAGTATTGAAAAATGATGCAAATGAGAGAGAAATATTTCCTACTTCTGGCTCAGCAGTGAGCACTGGGATAACACCATTCTGGTTTCTATGCCTTATAAAACATCCGGGTTGCTTTTCCTTTTTTTTTTCTTCCCTTTTTGATAATTTGAGAGCTGAAGTTAGCAGCTGGTGGTTTTCCCTAAAAATAGTTTTAATGTGAGCACAGTATGTGCATTTTCTTTCACTAATTTTGTAAAGGTACATTACTAGTGGTACAAAATAGCCCTAATTTGCTCTTGGATACCGGAACTACACAAAAAGATGAATGGGGAGTATATGTACTATATAGACAGCTTTCCTTTTGTTGCTTTGGGCAATCATATAGTTAAGTGATAATGTTCCTGGAGATTGAGTCCATGAAGCAATAAATGGCTTTTATAGTTGATTAAATGCTGAAGTGCAGCTGGAGCTACAAAAGCCATCTCAAGCAGTAAGTATGTTATTACCATTATGGAAAGATAAAAGGAGAACATCATGGGAATAGGAATCTTTAAATTTTTGAGGCAAGGGGAAGAACAGGAAGGATAGTATTTTCATTAAGCGTATTTACAGGGTAGATGTAAACCAATGCTGCCTATAACCTTTGCAATTTTGAACAAATCTAGGTCTATAATATGTAACTGAACACTGTTAACATTATCTGTAAAACTTTGAAGCAGTGATGACACTTGCATTTGAGCTGGCTTGGATCTGAATTGGGCTGCTCATTTCTCAAAAAACAACCAATCAACCAACCAACCAACCAA
>JAWWMO010000043.1:10431756-10452422 GCA_035047845.1 Dendrocincla fuliginosa
TGCATTTGAGCTGGCTTGGATCTGAATTGGGCTGCTCATTTCTCAAAAAACAACCAATCAACCAACCAACCAACCAAAACTAAAAATCACTGAGAAAGAACACCGGTGGGTTTTGCAGCAAGAGTCGTTTTGCACAATTTTCCTAATCCAGTACTTGTTCCAAATTACATTGGGCTTGGAAGCTACCCTGTTAATTTTTCTTTATAGTCTCTGGCCTCCTAAGGCATCTCCCTTCCCCTGGCAAGGGTCTTTTATTATTAAAGGAGGTTTGAAAAGGAAGGAACTGTGAAAAGGACAAGACTAAGGTCTTTCTGGTTCTGTCTCTAGTTAAGTAGACAAAAGTTCTGCAGCAGCTGAACATAAGAATTCCTTGTTCAAATCCACAGTAGAAGTGAGATTGCAGCTCCTTTTCTCAGGAAATGGATACAAAACTTAATCAGGCTAGGACTGAAGTGAGCAGAAGTTCTTGTGCTGGTGCTGTAACTAAGACCGGGGTGACCAAGTGGTCATTCAGAAAAAAAATCATGTATAATGCCGAAGATTTGATATCATCAAGCTGTCATGCTTTACTATAAATATCTGAAGTGATTAATTTTTTCTCTCCCTCTGGCCCAATGAAACATGTAAGAATAGTTATGTGATACAAAATAATCCATAATTGTGTAGAAGATTATCAGAAGGCTCAAAGCATATGAAATAAACCTTCCACAGTAATTGGCTGAATATAATATCCTCACTTTTGAACCAGGTCTTCAGGACTGGGCAGGCAAATACATCAGCATCCAAGTGCCTGAACTGAGTGGTGAGCACACGTTCTCTGTCCCAGTCCATTCCAGTCATTGCCATTATTTTATCCAGACAAGCCCACAGGTGTACACTGGAGTACTAGGAGTTTAAAACTGTAGGCATGGACTGCTACCACATGCAGGACTGTTCTTATGTCACATTTAGCCAACTGTGTTGTGATCTCAGACTTTGTAATCAGAGTCAAACCTCCCACAACTGCTGCCCGGTGTATGCGTCCCTGAATTTAAGACCTAAAGATGAGTCAAACAAATAGTGAGCTGAGCAGAACTGCTTCTTCATGGCATCTGAGATGCTTGGAGATCTCCAAGACTATTTCTCCGGAGTCGTACATTTAGATGAACAGATGTGTCTCCTTTCCACATATTTTAAGATTCATTAAAAATGGTTCTGTAATGAGGGCCCAATCTGTTCCCATTAAGTCAATGAAACTTTTGTTAGTGACTTAAATGGAAGCAGACCTGAGTCCAATACAAAAACATCCTCTCAGTAGAAAAACAAACTGAAAAAACCCTCAATTTAACTAAGTATGCCTGGAGTATTGTGTTGTTTAGATCAAGTTGTCTACAAGCATTTCTACTCTGTACCATTCCTTTAGCTTTAACTCTCCATTGAGCTTGAAATATATTTAATATAAATAACACTGGAAAGCTGTTATTTTCACTAAATCTTGTATATAGGTCTCGAATGCATAATGTGACAGCAGGAATACTGTGTTCCTGACTCTCTCTTTCTGTAATTTGATCCTGATGAACAAAAGCTCCCAGGGACTGAATGTGACCTTTATTCTGAATTACAGTTTTTGCATGTCTCTTTTTTCAGCCATTTGTCTAAACTCTTGCCTTGCTTCCTGAAAGAATTTTTAATGTCTCCAGAGGAAAAAAGCCTCCTTACATTTTTTACCACCTTAGATTTTTTAACATAGAAAATAATACTCATGTTATCTTATTTTGCCTTTGTTAAAGGCATGAGAGAAAAAAACCATACCTGCACTTTCCTTGTGTAAGTGTATTCTTCTGGTCAGCCCTTTAACACATTGCAGTTCTTAGCTGAAAACTTTAACTTCATTGTGTAAGGATGGCAGCGTATATTCACCCAGGTGGGAAAGGTCTCAAGAGTCCATCTGCTCAAAGCAGAAGAAACACTGAATTCAGAGCAGGTTGCTCAGGGCTTTGTCCAAGGGGGTCTTGGAAACACCAAGAATGGAGAACCTGCAGCCTCTGGGAATCCTGTTTCAGTGCTTAATTACCCTCACAGTGATTTTATTTTTTTCTTATACCCAGTGGAATCCCCCTGTTTCAAGTTATGCCCATAACCTTTCTTTCTTCTGTGTTTCAGTAGAGAGCTGGGATCTATCTTCTTGGTCAGCTTTTTGATATTTATTGGCAGATTGTAGTAGCTAGCCCTGAAGCCTTCTTTTCTCAGGACTAAAACAAAAAAAAAGGGTCCCTCAGACTATGCTTATTGAATTATATGTTCTGTTACACCTCCAGTCTCTTGAGCTGCGAAGCACAATTAATTAATTGCATACGTTGCTGTGTTTTTCCTGAGGTCAGATAATTTCTAGCATTATTCATTACAAATTTGAATGCTTTTCAAAAGTGGTAACTAAGCAAATGGCTTATAGCTGTTAAAGATTAGTCATAGACAATGTCTGTCTGAAATTATTTGAATCCATAATTGCATTTTCAGTCAATAGAGTCCATTATGAGTGTGTTTATCTCAAAATATCCTGATGCATACCTTTATTTTTCATGTACTTTAATATGTCAGCTGTCTAAGGAACTGTTAGTTTTCTTCAGGCTGCTTTCAAATAGACATATTAATGTAGGGTGCATACAAATGTATAGTTTATGGAGCAAGACAGGAGTTGAACATCTGCCTGCTGATGCACACACCAGGGATCTTTTTTTGCTTCAGTTGAATACTATGCCAGTCCTATGGCCAGCTTTGGAGCAGCAGATCTACTGATCTCATGCAAAGGTACCCCACACAAGCCCACACATCATGCTTTTATTCCTTCATAATTTCTTGCTTTACCCAAATGAGGCACAAAAGATCTTTCATTATTGCATTAGTAACAGAAATCTCAAGAGAAAGCTGTGAAAATTTTAGTGTTCAAATAAACTGAGTGTGTGCCACATCAGTGCTCCAAGCATGACAGCTCAGAGATTTCCTCGTTCCTGCAGCATGTCTATGAGCTGTTGGGAGCTGTTGAGACAGTCAAGTTCATGCAATGGGTTGCATATTTGAGACTAAATTATATCCCTTTTTTTTCAGTTGCAAATATGTGGCTGGACATTCATAGCTGGTATAAGGTTTTGGTAGCTATCCATGAGATTTTCACGTTCAGTTAAAGAGTGTAAACACAGCTGTTTACTTGTTTTCTACTCTTGTGACTATCTACTGAAGCAATGTAATGTTTTCACTTTTCAGCAAATGACATAGACATCCACTGCTGACATTTCAGCGAATGACATGAAATGCTCCTATTCTAACCCATGTTCCACTATAGTTGCTATGGTTTGCAGAACTTCAAAAATTATTTCAAAATAATTTCAAAATTATCGTTTGTACTTTTTTTGTCCCCCAGTAGCTAAATTTAAAATAAAAATGAAGAAAAAAAAATCAAACAAATCCAATGGTCATGCCTCTTTTCCATAAAGGCTGACATCTGACTGCTAGCAAAACAGGATTTTTTTTGTTCTGTGTTTCACCCATGATTGCAACTGTTAGGCAGGTGAGGCTGCTCTGGTGAAAGAAAAGTGTGCAGGGTAAGTTGGATTTCATAAGCCACTGCATTTGAAGGCATAGGATCTCTTGGGTTCCTGCTTCATGGGAACTGTTGGACATCAAAAGACATATGAACAAGATATTCCTAGTTGTACGAAATATATCTAGACACCCTACTGTATCTGGAATATGTGATTTAAAATGATACGGACCCTGTGCAGTTCTACCATAAAAGTTATGTTTCATCAGAATTTACATTTCTTTAAGGAACTGTGAAGTATAGATTTCAAAGATCATCAAGTGTAGCCCTTAATGATCTTTGCCAATGCAGTATATGCAGCAAATAATTTTCTGACTTGAGGCATGCATGAATCTTTTTTCTCCTTTATTTTATCCAGTGGTTACACAGTAAGTGATTCTGTCATTAGACGGTGTGTTTCTGTCTTGTAAACACTGATGTGTTTAGTGAGGAGGTTAGTGGCAGTGAGAAATGAGAAGTATTTCACCTGCTCTTGACATTATTATTATTAATTATTTTTATGGCTCACGAAAGTATGCTAGGCACTTGAAGGAGCCATTAGAGCAATTTAATGCTTTTTGTAATGCTCTAATAACCAGGGAATTTTTTACACATATATTTTTCTTTATGTAGATAATTTTACAAGATATGCTGCTAACAATCACCTGCCAGCCCTTTGTGTCACCATTGCACATGATGTGTATGGCCCTGCTGATTTCTCCTGCTCTCTTGCTCTTTCCATTTCACGAGTGAGGCTGGGATTCTGGCTTATATTGTCACAGTGCTGTATATCTAAGTGTGATATTTGATATGCATTAATTACAATATAATTTTGCATTCTGCCCATCCTTAGTCACACCGTTATGTATGAAACCTAGAGAGAGAAGCTGATGTCAACAGGTGTTCTTGAGGCCACACTTGCTTGCTTGAGTTGGACCCTGAGGGAGAGTTTGTTTCAAAGGAGAATGAAAGTGCCTACTTGTTTTTGCTCAAAGTTAGCTCTGGTTTTCTTATAGCGAAATCTCTACATATCCTTTTACATTTAGAGCTATTGTCATTTGGAATTTACTTCAAGGATTTGCAACATGAAAAGATGGCGTTGCATGATTGGCTTAGCACCTCCAGTTCATGCTGCTTAATGTTTTAGACATGGTCTAGGTTACTGCATAGCACATCTCTGTGTACAGAGATTTATCCCCCTGTGGCATTAATGAAGAGTATTTCTTGCCTACAAAACAGTTCATGATTTAGTGCTCATATATGATACAACTCCATTGCACTTGGCTTTACCACCCAGATAACTTTGGTTTAGTTCATTTTGTGTTTATATATATATATATAAATTTATATATTTAATTTTCTTTTGTATTGGTTTTGTGCAAGGTTTTGTTAGTAGGGCACTACAGGAATGGCTTCTGTGAGAAGCTGCCAGAAGCTTCCCCCATGTCCAATGGGGCCAATGCCAGCCCCAGGATGGACACATGGCAGGACAAGGCATCAGTGGCAGTAGTACTGCCTCTGGGATAAGATAGTTAAGAAGGGAGGAAAAGCCCTGTGCAGCAGCAACTCCAGCTGCAGAGGTGAGTGAGAGTGTGTGAGAGAAACAGCCCTGCAGACACCCAGGTCAGTGCAGAAGAAGGGAGAGGAGGTGCTGCAGGTACCAGAGCAGAGATTCCCCTGCAGCCCGTGGTGCAGACCATGGTGAGACAGCTGTGCCCCTGCAGCCCATGATGGTCCTCAGAGGAGCAGAGATCCACCTGCAGCCTGTGGAGGAGCCCATACCAGAGCAGGTGGATGCCTAAAGGAGGCTGTGACCCTGTGGGAAGGCGATGCTGGAGCAGGCTTCTGGGAGGACCTGTGTCCCCACAGAGAGAGGAACCCACACTGGAGCAGCTTTTCTGACACAACTTGCACCCTGTGGAAAGGACCCACAGCGGAACAGTTCATGAAGAACTATAGCCTGTGGGAAAGGCTTCCACTGGAGAGCTTGTGGAGGACTGTCACCTGTGGGAGGGACCAGAAGAGTGTGAGGACTCCCCCTGAGAAGGAAGCTATGACAGAGACAATGTGTGATGAACTGAGCACAACCCCCATTCCCCATCCCTCTGTGCCACTGAAGGGAGGAGGCAGAGAATTCAGAGTGAGGTTCCACCCAGGAAGAAATCCAGTGGTGAGGGGAAGGTGTTTTTATGATACAGTTTTATTTCTCGTTACCCTACTTGGATTTGATTAATAATAAATTCATCTAATTTCCCTGAGTCAGATTTGTTTGGCCCATGATGGTAGCTGCTGACTAATCTCTTCCTGTCCTTATCTCAACCCATAAGCCTTTCATTACATTTTCTCTCCCCTGTCCAGCGGAGAAGGAGGGTGATAGAACATCTTTGGTTGGCAAGCGGCATCCAACCAGAATAACCCACCACATCTTTGTACATTTTAATGCTTGGACCAGTCTCATTAACATTTTTTTCACATAATTTGTGATAAAATTTCATTATGTTGTTAAATCAAATGAGAATGTTTTTACATATGATATCGAATCATGCATGTTTAAGTCTGTAGCCATCAAGAATGTACAAAACAGATGGACTGTCACGATCTCTTGTCATTCCTAAGCAAACCTAAATTGCATCTTCTTAATTAAAATTCTTTTTCTTTCATTTGCACTGACTTTGAATGAATTGGAATGAAGAGCAAATGCTGCTAGTTTTAATAAGAATAGAAGTTCTATTGGACATCCAAGTGAAGTGCTGGAAGCACACCTCATTAATGAGATTGGGAGGATTATATTTGACATTGTAAAGGGATGCAGTAGCAAAAGACCATTAACTTTAAGTGCGACTTGGAATAGAATTGTACCATTTCTATTTGTATGTGAGTTTTTGGAAGTGCATATATACAAGGAGCAAGCAAATTTAAACAGCAAAGAAGACGTTTCTGTATTTAAAAGGTTGTCAGAATTCATAAGCTATTGAAACCAACCTATTAATTTGAGACAGTTCCTTTATCGAAAAAAGAAAAAAAAAATAAGAGGGAGAGAAGAGCTCAGTGAAGTGTAACTGATTCCATATATATATGCTGAAATAAAATCACGGTGACAGAGATTTGTTCAAATACCAGCTCAGGGCAGACTGGAAGTTGTTCTAAAAACACGTGTGTTTTTAGTGCAGGTTTTTAATGGTAGAGGTACTATATTAATATTTTTCTTTTCAATTAGAGAAAGACAGTGGGTGTTTGTGAGTGCATGCTTCCTCTTGGCATTTAACAGCATTTGCCTGGAGGGGAGATTACTGCAGTTTGTTTAAAAGATCTGAAATACAGAGTCAGTATTTTATGAATGTCCAGAGAGTGGAGTTTGAGTATATTTCTATAATAATAAGGATATCTTATAGTACTCTTCATCATAACACATCCCAGAATGCTCTGCAAGGCTGTGAAACACAGAACTGCATAGCTGCAGGTCCTTATTGCACCACCTACCAACTTGCAGGTGACAGCACAGCACCCACCTGCATCAGAGAACAGGGAAATTTCTTTTATGATTATCTGGCTGTTGTAAGAATTGCTTCATTATTATTTTAATATTGAAGTTCTCCTTGGGTTTATAGACTTATGAAAAAATGTTAGGAGCTTGTTTTAATACCTAAATGTCCTACATGGTGTCTCCTGCTTCTCTGTCTTCCTGGTTTGGGGTGGTTCTTTTGGACCGCATGCACAAACATGCAAGTGCTTTCAGAGCCCTCAGCTCTGTACTTCTTTTAAGTTTGGTTCAAAAGTGGTGTTTGGAGTTAGAAAATGAATCAAACATGACTGAATTAATGTAGTAAATTCAAAAACTTCTTCTACCACTAGTTAATTAATTGATTTGTCTGTAAAAATCTTGCTGTGGAAGTGGGGAGAGCCTTGACGCCAGTGTAACAGAGCTGTGTAAAAGTGGCAAATGCCCAAGCGCTCTCAGCATCTGGTGTGATGATCCAGCTCAGTGGTGAGCCCCAGTGCTGTGCCAGTGGAACAAGCACCACCATTGCCTTCACTGTCAACTCTATCCTTTCCTAGAGTTAATAATGGCTACAGGAATGTTCCTCTGCCTTTGGAGGGCAATGACCTTTCCATCATAAAACATTATTAGCTTTCAAATGCCCTATTTTTTTTCTTGCCATTTTGCTTCTGTCAGAAATAGACAAAAAACACTGTTGAAATCTATTACATTAAAGCCTTGTATTTAAACAGTCTTGAGATTAATTTCATTATTGAAGCTTGCAGAATATCATTATTCAGCATTTTTTATGCCCTATTCAAATTGCGGGGACTTAGGAGCTGTTTGCACTTTCAAGTGTAAAGATTGCTCTGAGGGATTTGATGCTTCAGAAATAAATGGCTTCGTATTTATTGCTATAAAGATAATCTTCCAAACATGAATTGATGCCGCTCTGACTTCCTGAGAGTTTAGCACTTCGGTTATAGAAAACCTTTCCAATCAACAAAAGAGGGAAGCTGCTGATTACTTTAGTAAGATTTGCTACTGCTACCTGAAAGCCTGAAGGACAAAGATGGCATGATGTGACCATAAGTTATCAAACATTCACGAAGGGGAAAAAAAAATCACATGGATAGTTGGTGCTTAGGAAATGCTTCTGAGCATTCTGAGCTAAAACAGTTTTTAATTGTAAAACTATGCCTGACACATTCTTCACTATGCAGGTTCTCTACACCAATAGTACATCTAGTGGTTGTAATTTTTCAACTGAATCATAAACTGCACTCTTAGATTTGGTCAAGTTGCTTTCATAAAACTTGAAAAGAAAAAAAAAAAGGAAAAATTGTTTAACTGAAGAAGGGATTTTTACTATCAACCTACCACTCCACTTCCTTACAATTTTCTTTTGTCCCTGTTCACTTGGAGATTTTTTTGTAAAGAGGGACAAAACAAATGGTGGAAAATAAGAAAATATGTTCTCATAAAAATAATTCCTGTCTTCCTTGTTCCAATCTCCAGAAAAGCAGATTGGTTTAGGCACCTGTTATAATATGTATTTTATATTTTTCTTTAATGGCACTAAAGGGTTAAGAAATTAAAAATTTTAGACACTGCGTGTGCTGAACAAACAAATTCAGAGATTGAATACGAGTCAAAAACATCTGCAAGGTGAATGACTAAAGGAACAGAATCAGCATGTACAGGTCAAGATTGATAGTTTGTTTTATCTTACCTTTTTCTAGACCTGCAATACAATGTTTGTGAAAGCAGAGGTAGAGATAATGGATATGTTTAGAGGACAATTTAGGGAAAAGAGGATCAAACTATTAAGTAGCAAACTTTAAAAAAGAAAAAGATTTGTTTAAAAGTTTATTTTCAGTTTAAATAGAAAAATATGGAAGCATTAGACTAGAATAAAACCCGTTAATGTTTTTTTATTGGGTGACTACATTGTCTTTGAATGAGAAAATCGATGCATTGTTGATGTGCTAGGGAAAGATTTGTGCTCATCAAGATTGTTCCTGATGGATTAATTTTCAGGATAAAGGTGGTATTGTTTGGAATTGTATGTGACATATTTTTATAATGCTTTCAAATTACTGAAATGACTGCCTTAGGAAACAGAAAGAAAACCAACTATATTTCGTCTGAATACAAATGTGCAACATGTTCCTCCCTTTTTAGGAGCTAACCTTTGCCTTCATTGCAGGTCTTTTCTAGGAGTATGCTGAATCCAGTCACAGTGTGATGTGACAGTCACATTATTACATGTGTGACAAAACTAAAGCTATATTAAAAAAAAAATTATTTTACTTTTTTGAAGACACAGTTTAAATGCTTTCAAATACAACATAGACATATTTCAGACCTGTGATGGATTGCATGTTATTGTCTAGTCCGTGTCTCTGTAAATCTTGAAAATCGCTATTTCTGTTTGGTTAAGGTTATTATCCACTACTTAAGTGACAGGTGAGAGTTCATTAGATTTTATTGGTCTTGGGTTGCCATTGGCAGTGAGAAGGGATAGTTTGGAATTGATAGCCTTCTTGCCTCCTTGTCATTTCAGTTTATACTTCAGAATCAGAAAAGATGAACCACATAAAACTCATTCATAATCAGAGATTGTATTTCACTGCAGTTATTCAGTACAACAGAAACACACACCACAATTTCAACTCTTCTGTTAAGACTTAGAAGCTGTTCCAGTACTGAATAACTTTTAGAAGTGAATAAGCCACCAGCTTCTCTTCTTTTGTGAGTTCTGTAATCCACTCTAATCCGTTTTAAAGATGGAAGTGATAAGGGTGATATGTAGACTCCGCAGAGATCTTGGGATCAGTCATCTTTCCAGCTGCTAGAAGGTACCTCATTTTCTAATAAAATCAGGAATTTTACATTAACTATTCATAATTTTTAAGATCAGATAGTGTCATTGGGTCTAAGTGACTTGTTTTGATGTTTCTTTACCATGCCTTTGTATGTGTTGTGCACATATTTTGTACTGTGCAAAATCTTGTTGAAAAAGCAACTCAGCTTACTGCCAACTTGAGACTGAAATAAATGAATAAGAAACATCAGGTGATTTGGTTTCCCGCGGACAACATTCTTTTTTATGAAATATTGTCTGATGTTGCTGAGCTGTGAGAATCAAAGAGGGAAAATGCTTGCATTATATATAGTACATGTGACATCTACATACTCCCTAAACTCAGAGTAAATCGTTGAGTGGGTGGGGCATATTTTATATGGTATCCACAATAATAAAGTATAGGACAAAATCTGTAGAATCCTTCTCTAGTATTAATCAAGTTCTTCAGTAAAGCCACTTTTCTAATAGCATTGGACAATGTTCTGCTTGGTAGAACAAAAATCTTTCCAATTGATTAATTGATTACAAGTTGAAAAAGTCCTGCATGGTGTTCAGAACTGAAGTTCAAAGACTACTTCTAGATAATACCATAAAATTAAGTTTATTCTCTGACCACTGGAGCAGTTGGCATAGTCTGCCTGGCTCACATCCCTCTTGCTGTTCTACTTTCTAGTCAGAGTCAGGGGCAGGAGCCATACTGAAGGAAACTTCATTACCCTATCCCTTACACTTTATCCACTGAAAAATTTCTTCATTGTATATATGTTTTTCATAAATTTAATCCTTATTTTGGATCTTGAAAATATTTTCAGGTAAGTAATCCACACCTTCTTAAGTATGTTTGCAGGCAGCTTTAAGAGTGGTTTTTACAATTCCCTGTGAGAATTTTCAGTTATATTTTCGTTCTGGTTTACTTTGTAATCCACTTTGTTCCCAAGGTGCTAGCCTGCTGTTTAGAGATTAGAGACTTTTTTTCAAAAGTCACCATGAGCTGCATCTAATTTTGGGGTGTTTTTTTATTATTATCCTGGTCATCTCTGAGTCCTTTCTGCTCTATGATGGTCCTCAAATAGCTGAACCAAATAAGCTTGGTGCAGGAACATGTTGCTGGATGTGCTCTGCTTTTCTGCTTAGAAATCAATGGCATAAGAAGGCAACATTGGGAACAAGAATATAAGGAGCTGTAGTGTTCAGTGAGTTCTGCAAGGTGAGAGTGACAACCTGGAATTTCCTGTTGTGCTGGAGAAGGTGACAGGATTTATGACTTGGGCTCCATTCCAGCAAAGTACTTAAAGCCAAAGCATAGTCCCATTATGTAAATGTATTTATAGAGCTAGATATATTCCCTCTTTAATAAATGCATGCAACTCATTAGCATTAATAGAATTTATGAGTTAACAGTAAGGAGAAAAGGTAGCTATTAGTTTGAACAGCAGGGTTTTTTTGTGTGTGTTAATCACTTCTAACCTTTGTCCACAAAAATATCTCTGCTTTAGGTTTGTTCACATAATATCTCTGAGAGTCAGATAGTTTTGGCACTATCTTTTGGAGCAAAATGTCTGTCACATTCATTATTTGAGGTGCAGCTTTTAGTATATAACTTTTATTTCCAAAAGGCAGGATTTTAAGTTAAATTATTAAAATCATAAGAAAATTTAGGGCATCAATCACAAATATGCTTATTTTGCAACAATAGGAACACTTTGATATTGTTCCTTCCAAAGTGTCCTTTAAGAATATATTTTCACAAATTTTAAATCATTGAAACATCATTTTTTATGGGATCCTGCAATTATTGATGAAAGTACAGAAGATTAATGTCTAAATGATGAAATAAGCATGAAAAATACTTATTCAGCAGGATCTGGGAGGAGTATGGGATGATGTGACATAGAGGCTAAAGGGGCTACAGGCAACTGAAGTTTTTGAGTTACCTTAAAAATAAATAAGAAGCAGCAAAATATTGTCTCTGCTTTGGGTTCAGTTTGGCCAAGTACTGCCTGTTACAGAACTGCTTTTAGCTGCTGAACCATAATAATATTTCCAAACTTAAACATTTGTGAGTTCGGAGTCTGTGGAGAAACAATGTTCAGCATTTGGCAGAGAGCAGAGCAGGTAGGAGGAGGTGCAGCAGAAGACCCAACAAAAATGAAAAGAATTTTTGCAAGATACCATGAAAGGAAAGGTTTGGCAGAGGTGGAGAAGAAAAGCAGGAGCCAAAAAAGTGTAAGTTCTGAAGGAGTAAGGCTGGAAGACTTGACAAACCTGGGATAAGGGATGTGGAGGGTAAAGAAAAACCAGGGGTGATACAACAGAATTGTGTGCAGCTGATATGACAGGCTTACTGTGAGTCCCTAGGCCTGGATCTGTTATTTCTTAGCCCTACTTGTAATGAAAAATGTTCATCATCAGAACCAGCTCAATGCTACTTGTCAATTCAGACAAAATGGAGTATTTTTTGCCCTAAGTGAAAGAGAAAAATCTCCCTCTCTAATTGCTACGGTGTGTGGCAAGAGTGGGAACGCCTCCCTCTGTTTCCTCTGTCCTGTCCCAGACACACAGGCTGTTGCTGGTGGCAGTAATAACAGCAAGGTGATCGCCTCAGGACCATGCCACAAGGACAAGTGACAGCCTGGACATCTCTTACTAGGACAGTCTGTCAGTGTGGACTTATTTTGCCTCTGCCTGAAACTGGCCCTATGTTCCTCTCCAGGTGGTAGGTCCACATGGAAAGAATGCCTTCTTCCTGCCAGCCACTACTCTTTCTTCACGAGCAGGCTATCTTAGTCTGGGCCATGTCCTTAAATAGCACCATAAGAATTTTTCTTTTCAATTTTAATTTTTTATTTTTTTAAAAAATACATAAAATTGCTTACAGTTTGCTACCCCTTTTTTTTTTTCTTCCTCTTCCCCAAAACCCTTGTTTTCTTCACAAAATCTTGTCTCAGTCAGAGCAAGGGATAAGTGATGATCACTGAACCAGTAACTACTCAATATTTCTTTTTAACATCAGCCATATGGTAAGTCTGTGATCATTGCCTAACTCGGTCAGGGGCTTAGAGATGTAAAGCTTCTTATGCTTTTGTTAGGCCAGCTGTTTCAATTGGAGGCTGAAGATCAAGCAGCCATAGTGCTGAATTTATCTAAAAAATCTTACCATGTAGGGAAGGATTTTAAAAAAACCTGACTCTAATATGTGCTGAGGATTCTTACCTAAGAATTCTTACCAACTATTCAAGGCTAGCCAGAATGTGATATTCCTTCTTTCCTATCCTTTCTAGTTTTCTCAGTTCTTAATCACACTATCAAATATCCATTTCTTTTACTATTTAACCAGTTTCAGCAACATCAGAAGGGGAAACAAGGCTATTTCATTTTCAGTTTTATTTTAAGCACAGTTCAAAAGTTTCTGTAACAGCTGGGGGTAATGCAAGAAACATTTTCTGTCAGACTAGTTTAAAATAAACTTTCCAGCACTATCACAATAGCAGCAGCATTATGATCAAATTAGTTCATGACAGTGCAGTTACATGACAGATATCTAGTAACTTCTCGCTTTGCCGCAGATTGTGA
Organism: Dendrocincla fuliginosa; assembly: GCA_035047845.1. Classification (NCBI taxonomy): domain Eukaryota; kingdom Metazoa; phylum Chordata; class Aves; order Passeriformes; family Dendrocolaptidae; genus Dendrocincla; species Dendrocincla fuliginosa. The sequence continues at coordinate 10,445,233 of JAWWMO010000043.1, forward strand.
TCGGATGTGCCTTAAATGCACCTTATCAAGTAACACTGTCCTTAAAGCTCTTAAGGACATTAATAAACTTCCTTATGATGTAATTGCAGAGAGTGGAGAGAAGTGTTATTATTCAGAAAAGTAAGGGGGAAAGCTTGTGTTTTTCCAATGTACGTAATGGCTTTACAGTGAGAATAGAACTGGCTGCTGAGTTGGCCGTGGGTGTGTGCTGCGGTCACAACCAGAGCCCACCCAGCTCTTGCCTTTGGCTTGCCCCAAAGCTGTTCCCATTAGCCCAGGCACTGATGTTGCTGGTCCCATTCCCACAAATGTCTCCTGCTACTGTAAATTGAAGCAATTGGATAGACAGAAATTATGCTTATCTTAAGCTTGGAAAGGGAAGAAAACTTGGTTGAGAGGATCTGAAACATCTCTTGGAAACAACTTGTCATCTGCCTCTCCTCCTCAGCTTAGGAATTCTGTTAGAAACAGAAGGCTTCTACAGGTATGTTAACCAGAAAAGGAAGGTCCAAAAATGTGTGCACCCTCCTCTCCCCCAATAAACAGCATTGGTAAACTGGTAGGAGATGAGAAGTCTGAGGTACTCAAAAACTTTTCTGCCTCAGTCTTCAAGAGCAATGTGAGTGCTGGTGGATGAGGGGCTGGATAGACCCAGCAATGTGCAATTGCAGATCAGAAAGCCAAACATGTCCTGGGCCCATCAAAAGCAGGTCAAGAGAGGTGATTCTGCTCTGCTCTCAGGACACCCCACCTGGAGTGCTGCATCCAGCTAGGGAGTCCACAGCAAAGGAAGGACATCCCTCTCCTACGAGGAGAGGATATGAGAATTGGGATTGTTCAACCTTGCCAAGAAAAGGATTCAGGGTGACCAAACTGCATCCTTCTAGGACCTGAAGGGAGCCTACAAGAAAGATGGGGAGAAAATCTTTTCAAGGGCATGTGCTGAAGTACAAGGGGAATGACTTCAAACTGAGAGAGAATAGGCTTAGATTAGATTTTAGGAAGAAATTTTTTACTGTGAGAGTGGTGAGACACTGGAACAAATTGCCCAGGAAACCTTTGGAAACCCCATCCCTGGAAGTGTTCAAGGCCTTGTTGGATGGAACTCTGAGAAACCTGGTCTAGGGGAAGGTGTCCCTGCTCATGGCAGAACTAGATGATCTATAAGGTCCTTTCCAACCCAGGCCATTCTATGATTCTTTGATGAATTTGCCAATCAGAAAGTCCTATTTTTGAGTCCAAATCCCCAGTTAGAAGTAATCAAATAGATCCTTCAAGACCAGTGTTACAGAACCATTCCGTGTGCAGAGCTTGCACAGAGGGGTTTGTGTCTGCTGGAGCAGGAGACAGAGGAGTTGCAATCCAATAAATAGAGCTGCAGTATCAGCTGCTCTTTATTGTAACTTTCCACAGTATCTCAGACCACATGCTCAATAACTGCTGGCAAGTGTTGACTTTGGGAACACTAATCTCACCGCCAGCTTATTCACGATACCAGTGAGTTGCTGGTAACAGTGTGTCAGCAGTTGTAGTTACTGCCCTTTCCAGTTCTGCCTCTAGGTTAAGAGGCGTTTTCCCGTACTCTGTAATTACGAGCAGAACACCAAAGAATTAACACTGTCCATCTGACAGATTCTGTGATACTGTGTGATGGCTCCCGCTGAAGCAATAACCATTCGCTCACCGACCAGTTCCTGCAGGAGATTTGTTTTATAGCTCCATTCAAACACATTTAAGAAAACAAGAATCTGAGGAGAGACTTTATGGGCTGATATGAGTAAAGCTAAGACATTGTAGCTTTTACACTGACATTTTTGGAGCTTTAATTTCAGCCACCAAATGTCACAGTCATCTAGGCAATCAGTTTAAAATGGCAGAACACATTTAGATAAACACAAAATTATCTGTTGCATAAATACAGGTATGGGGGAAAAAAAGAGATGAGTTTGCTAATGAAAGAAAACAAATAAAAAGCCTGTCTATAGAAGAAAAATTAAAATGGAGTGATGGGGAGGTTCTCTTCAAATATCTGTTTTTAATGTGCAGTCATTTCAGTTTAGCACCATGAGGAATGAAAAGTATAAGCCAGCATTGAGGGCTTCAAGCCAAACCTAGTGTGCTGATTGTCAGCAAATGGTGAAAACACTGTCAATTAGCAAAAATCTATGTCTGTCTTCTTGCACCAAAACAGTGATAATGTGCCCTTTGATTGCCTGGCAGCATTAGCATGGGAGAAGGCAGTTCTGCTCATGGGAAAGGGCCTGTGTGAAAAAGAACACCCTGTGCATTGGTGGAGCTGCAGCCATGGCATGGCCAAGCACATGAAGTGGTGATGGCTGATGGGCTCAGAGGGGAAAAGCATCAGCCAGGGGCCTGGAAAGTGAGAGAACTTAATTTTTCTGGTTATTTATGTCACTGGGTGATGCAGCTAAGTCATCCCCTCTGCTGAAGGAGTGAGGAAAAAGAGTGGATCTCAGACAGAGGTGAATAACTTTTCATTTAACATTTCAGGCAGGTATGTTCAATCTGTCTTGGTTCTGAGACTCAAAGAGGAGAGAGGCATTAAAAAAAATCAGATCCAGCACGAAAATATCACCAAGAAATATTTGGGAACCATAGATACAGGGATACAATTTTAATTTTGTTTAGGAAAATGGCACTGAAGTTAAATCTGATCTTGATTATGTCTCTATAAACCAGTGGTAAAGCATAGCTGAGAGTAGAAATTGATCAATAAAAGTCAGTCATAAACCCAAAAATAGAGAGAGGTATTAGGAGTTTGTTAAAGTAGAAAAGGATATGAACACAACATGAGAGAGCCAAACCCTTTAGCTGGAGATTCAAATGTAGTTCTACTCATCATGAAGCTCTGATCCTGCAGAGTTTCATAGCAAAAGTGCACAAAGTGCAAAAATAAACTGAAGACTTGGAAGCTCTCATCACCTTTTGCTTTAAATTGTGGTAAATGGGAAGCAATTTTTCATTATCTTGTTCTTTGAAGTTTTCAGATTGTTGAGTTCAACAATAAAAATCACATCAGCAGCATGAAGTTTAAAGCAGTGAATTGATTTTTAAGCCCTGAAAGCGAAAAGCAAAGTTCTCAGTAACATACATAAAAGTGTTAAGCCTTGGGGTTCTGGGTCTGAACGCTGCTGTAGATCATTTCCACTTGTGCAATGGGTACAGAAGAAATCTAGATCTTGTTAAATGCCTTGCTTTAATACATTAAAATCGTTCATATGTACTTAGAGCATCAGCATCTGAGCAAAAGGTCTGAATGGGAAAGAATTCTCTGAATTCCTGTAGGTCACTCAGTGAAAGTTCTGTATTACTAAAAGGCAAAACAGTTGCTAATGGATATTCAATATTAAAATATGCTATTGAAAGAGGTAAGAGAAGACCTAGCTGATTAGGCAGTGTGCTGCTCGTACATATCAGAAGTATTCCCATCCTGTGGCCACATCTTTGGCTGGATGCTTCTTTTAATCCCAAACTGCTGTGTTGCTCATTGCATCTTTTTGTTGTCCTTTTTGCAGTTTCTGCAAGAGTTTTAAGAGTTTCAGAGCTGAGTGTTTTTTTGCTGCAGGCAGCCAACACCACATAGCACAGTACTGTGCTCTGCTCACTTGCCACAATTGCCGGTACTGCAGAAGTAGTGAATAAAAATGCAGGTTGCATCTGCCTATTCAGTACAGTTGGAATGTAATAGAAAAATCAAAATATTTTGTTATTTGGAAATTGGAAAGACAATACTCAATTTAATTTGAGTTAACAACAAAGCCTGAAATCACTGCTTCTATTGGGAACTGTGTAGAATAAGTTTGCTTGCATTTTGCCTCTGTGATTTCATTGATAATTTCAGGCTGCTGAACAATGTTTATTAAATTGCTCTTAATATTCCTGGTTGCCTGCTTTTGTCTGCGTGATTAGCAAAGCAATGATTTTGCACATTTCTGGGCATTTGTGTAATAGAAAAGATTTCAAGGGAAAAACTGTGTCCTTCCAACAGGAGCTGATTTGTAGAATGCATCTCACTGTGCATATCCTTACTTTAATGTTGGGATGTGTTCTTCCTGCTGTTGACTATGAACTTGGGGAGAGCTAGGGCATTCCAGAGAATGTTTACAATATTATTCCCTGCTTGTACTGCATGGAGAATGTTTTAGACTTCCCCATTTCAAAACTCAGGAGTTGCTAACTCTTTCTGCCATCAACTTTTCTTTTATAGCAATTCACAGGGCTACAGATTTTTGGGTGTAACAATTTACAAAATTATTGTTAGCTTGGATTTAATGTTTTTTTTTTTTTTTATATTGATGAGTAAAACAACTCTGTTGATACTTTGGTGGCAAAAGCGATAATTTTTTTTCCTTCTTACATCTGATATCTTGTGAAATTTCAATGGGAGGTTTGGGTCAGTGTTTCTCTCAGCAGCTGTCAGTCATGTAGTAATTGTTTTTTGTAAAAACTTCCTGATCTTCTCATAGAGATGGCAGCAGCGGACATGCCTCTCCCCTTTATCCAACCTAGGATATCCTGTCCCAGACTTGCTTTGAACCTTGCGGTTTCTTTCACTGTGTAGGCAAACCTGCAATGCCTCTCTAGAGATAACAAAGTGTGAGAAATCTCATATAAAAATATGGTAATAAACAAGCTAAATGAATGTAAAGCAGCTGGAGAAAAAACAGCGCCAAAATTAATACTAGTTCTAGAAGAGGATTAGTGAAATTAAGGACATTTAAAATTCATGCATTATTTCCCCATTGAGCTGTCTAGAGTGCAGGTAAATAGTTACAAAGGAAAATGTCATATTAACCTTTTCTCCCTGTTTTTAATTCACACAATCTAAACACAGCCACTGTACAGGAACGCAGATAGTTCCATAAGACAGTTATTCAGCTGGAAGAAACATTAATCTTTAAATATAAGGTTGTTCAGTTTGTATTCTGTTACAGATTATTTAGTGCTTTTTGTGTCCTATAGCTCAAAGTGTTTTACTCAGCAGTGAACTATGGTAGAGATGTGCCGTGAATGCAGAACTCACCAGAGCTACAGATACAGACACATTAGAGGTTTTTTTGTGTCTGAATGCTGTCACTTGGACCTATACAAATGATGGATAGGGATGAGTCTTGTGCAAAATAGATGTATGCTTTTATAGAGTAACCAGAAAATGTGAATCCAAGAGTAATATTTGCAAACGGGAAAGCTGTCTTTGAGATAAAGCTTTTTTTGCCACCCCATGAAAACAAAATTGAATATGTGTGAAAAATACAGGCAGAAAAAAAAATATTAGTAAATATGAAGCAGTATTCTACATTTTATTTTTCTTTAATGTATTTTTCATTTCACCAGCAGCTAGAATTCAACAAAATAACTAGACAACACATATTCCCTTGGATAGCAGAAGTGTGTGGTGACAGTTATTCCCAGAAGACCTTGCACTCTGGATGGATAGGACAGGAAAAGGGGGATGGTGGCAACTAAAATATAAGAATTGATGTTTGAAAGCAAATGAGTTACAGTTGTATAACAAATTAATGGTGAGCAGCTGCAGAACAATGCACGTATTTTTAGTCCGTTCAGTCATGAGGTTATGGTAATGTGCTTCATCATCTTTCTCTGGAAAAGCAAGAGAGTCCTTGCTATTGTTGATACTTCCTTGGCTGATCTGAAGTGACTTTGTTCACTACCGTGACTTGACCTTGTGTGATGACTGGCCTACATCCTCGATCACATAGAGATTGGAGTAGTTTGTGCCTTCTTTGATATTTGAATCTTGGTGTTTCTATTCCTCTTTCCAGTATCTTGAGCTCTCTTATCTTCCATGGAAGTACCCTGTCTCTTGCTGTATTTACGGAAGCTTATAAGAAGAGAGAGGATAGAATTTAAAAAGAGCATAGAATAGTATATGTGCTTCCTTGAAGTCTCATCCTTCTGTATCACAACAGTGTGAAGGTAGTACTCAATGACTCTAGGAATACAAAAAAAAAAAAAGAAAAAGGTATCTTGATAATTAAGTATTACTATTGCAGTGAGTATCTTCAGTCACATGGTGTGGTATGTTATAGCATTTCTTGGGCACATCCCTTGGGCAAAGTGAGTATCTTCATCACTTACTGCTCGCTCTTATGATCACGGAAAGGAAAGAGTCTGAAAATTGTTTCAAGTAAGAGGATTAACAATACACCGAAGCAACTTTTTTTCTATTTCTGTTCTTCCTGTTGCTTTTATTCAGAGGAGATCAGAGAATCACCAAAGTCAGGTTTTAGTAATTTTCATAACTAGCATTTTTTCTTATTCTAGAAGAACTCTCATTTTTCTGTGTATCTCGTGCTTATGTATACAGTATTGTACAAAAATCACAGATCAATTATTATAATAATTGGCCTGATATGACATTAGCAGCAGGAAACCACAAGAAAATTGCTTTTTGGAAGAGATGGATTACAGTCCAGCTAGCCCATTTCTAGAGTATCAGTTCTTCATGTCCTGCTACAAGTAACAGTCAAATGCCTTATTTTTTGGGCTGGAATGCTCAAATTTAGTTTTTGAGTACTGTTCTGTTTTGTTATATTTTTGCATGTGTACATAAACATTGTGGGGTACATCTTCTTTAGGCATTGGGCAAAGTTGAATTTTTCTGTGATTATTCAACTGTGTCTAGTTATTCACAGTGTCTCTTGAGTGATGGCTAATGTAAACAGAAATTAAACTTTTTATTTCAATTGAGCTTTGTATTCCAAGTAATGGATAATCTAGTTGGGTGAGCTCTGAAACTTCGGAGTAAATGTTCCAAGCAGACTAAATAGACCAGAGCCATTTTTTTCAAAATCTTTCCTGTGTCATTCCCTGCCACCAAGGGAGGTCAGCTCTGATGCCCTACATGATCTTTCATGGCAAGTCATTGAAACAAACACAGTTCTCCCTGTTGGATCTAATGGTCTCTCCATTCTTTGGTATGAATTGGTTGGTTCTTGCTACAAGCACATCAGTACATTATTACTTAAAAAAAAAAAATCAGTGTCCTGTTAACATGAGATTTTGGCTCAGTGTGACAGCATTAATTTTTATACTAGAAGACTGACTCTGGTATAAAATACCAAGATCAGCTTTCAGCCCCTCACTCTTTAACAGTTTCTTCACTGTCCCAAGCAAGTCATGTTAACTTTCTTCTCTTAGAACTGTGG
>JAWWMO010000043.1:10452522-10465647 GCA_035047845.1 Dendrocincla fuliginosa
CAGCTTCTGAGTAGCTAATATAAAACAGCATCTATTATATGCTGTCAGGAGCAGAGAAGAAAAATGTCAAATGTGCTCTGCTTTGTTACAGTTCTAGATGCACCCCTTGTGTGCTCCAGCTCTCAGAGGCCTTGGTGTCCCTTGCTGGACTGGCAATGTCTGTCTCATGCTGGGGAGCCCCAGCCAGGACATACTCCAGGGCTCACCCATGCCAAAGTGAGGTGCAAATCCCTTTCCGTGAGAAAGTCACATGTAGTGCAGAAATAGCTACTCCTTCCACAGTCTAAGCTCTTTCAGAGCTTTGCACGTGATTTCTCTCTTTAAAACCACTGAAGAGGTCTCAAACACTTTAGGATTGGATTTGTATTAATTTAGCAGTCATTTGCCCTAAGGATCTTGAAGTGTGGAAAGGAATTCATAGTATTTTATGTGTAGAAAGCCCAGGGTAGGATTCTTTGCTGTTAACTGCTAAGGACCAGTCTCTCTGTGGAACAATTTTATTCATGTTCTTGCAGTTGGTGTGCAGCATGTCTGTTATATTAGTTGCTGGAGAAATAAGAATGGCTGACTCTTCTCTTGCATGACTTTAAATGTTGTTAATATTAAAAGCTTGCTAGCAGATACAAAACTGCTGCCTGGCATGGCAGGAAGGACAGTGCTTTCCAGCTACACCTGGAAATTGTACAGAAAAACAACTCTGGGAGAAGTCACCTATAAAACAAATGAAATTACTTGGCATTGATAAGTACCGTGACAGTTATGTAGAACACAGATGTTATAATAGATGGGAAAATGAAAGTTCATTTATTGAAATGAGTGAATATTCTAACCAAAAGATTGATTAAGACCCTGTTTAATACGTGTCAGGTCATGACACAAAACAGCAGGGCAGTATTCCAGTACTTGGTGTGCCAATTACAGTGTGATGAAATAAAGTATATTGCTTTGCAACTTGTCAGACAACTGTGTAAAATGTGAAACTAATCTAGCAGGTTATTTTTTCTTACTGATCATCCAGCACAACTGATGTAAAAGCCTGCACCTTTATATAAATAAGGCTTCAGTCACTTTAGAAGAATGTGAAACGTGAAATTCATTTTTCTAGGTTATGCTATGGTTTGGTGAAAAACTGTTTTTATGGAGGGGGCAGCAATCAGTTCTTAAAGCACAGAAGCAATCTTTCGTACTTGACTAACATTTAAGGCTGTCTTATGGAATCTGTTTCTTGCCTTGCTCTTAGCTATTTGAACTTTCCTGTTGTCAGTAAAATCTATAAAAAATGACAAGGGGATTCTGGTTTATACACAAGTGAACTTTGAGCTCGTCTAAGACAGTGGTCACAAGCAAAACCTGGACATATCAGAATTATTATTTCAGAAAGCAGCCATGGCTGATTGTTTAGTGCACTTGATGTTCAGCTCATCCAGCAAGATTCCAAAACTGAAAATTCATTCCTGCAGTACTGCAAAAATTGTCCTCAAGTAAGTGATGTCTGATCCAGGAAATAGGGTGTTTCTTAAGTTTCATACTTTTTTACCCAGCAGTGTGTTTTGGACAGCAAACTGTTTGATGAGATAGTAGGTGCTGTTTGGCAGTATCCTGTATGCAAAAATGTCCAACGCTTCTGTGATCCTCAGCTATAAAGACTGCTAAAGTGTTCCTGCAGGAAAAAACCTCATAAGTTGCTAGTCATGGCTTCACCTTTGAACCACAGCAAGATGTTTTCCCTTAGTCAATACAATACTGGTCTGAATAAGGTATCGCTTGTTTTGTGTTTATCTGCATTCATTTATAATGCAATAGCTGTATTTCTGTAAAATTTAAATTTTAAGCACTTATTGGAAATAACTTAGAATGGGGGTCTTTTTAAACATTTTCGTTGCATTTGTTTCCTGTGGTAAGTATTGGCCATGGTATCAGCCTGGGAAACACGTATTCTGTGAATGCCCAGATGAGCACTGCAGTGAGGTTTTAGGACAAATTCTAGACTTTGTTATATATTTGTAAAAAAATACTTTCAAATTGTATATGACAGAACCTTCAATTCTCAGTAGTTTAGGAGGTAACATTCAGTACAAAATGTAACCACAGACCTCAGGTACTAGATTTATAATAAAATTGCTTTCCTGATTCCAAGGCTTGCTTTATAGAAGTTTTATGAAAAAGCAGATGTGAGGTTTTCTTTTTCTTTGAGGACTCTCTTTTGAAATTTGGATTTTTTTTTTTTTTGTCTAAATGATCATCTGTTTCATTGTTAGAAAATGAATTCCTGTTTAAAAACTATGTACTGGTTTCACAAAAGTGCGAATAGTTTATAATAGGAAGGCAGCAGCTTTTACTAGAAATGAATGAAGGTGCTGTTCAAATGGATAAACATAAAAGCAATTTCTTGGGATATCGTGCTTTATTTATAACTTTTCAGTATGTATAAGTCAGCACTACTATGTTTAACCCAAAACTTAAGACTAAAATCATATATCCACATATAATAATCATATGTAATAAATAATATTTTAAATAAACAAAAATAACAACAAAAAAAAGAGTGTAAGGTAAAATCTCATCTCCATTCAGCTGGTGTTAAAGTCTCTAAGTTCAGTGTGCCAGGGTTTCAAAATCAGCCATGCTGAGCCTCAGAAATATTTTGCTTTCTGAGAATGTCATCTGAGGATGCGGTTAGCCCAGTGTCACTTTTAGTGTTCCCTGAGTGCCACTAACAGACCCTGGCAGCTCTTGCAGGACGTGGTGCCTTCTGCCTTCACACCTAGACCACTGCCATTCATGTTTTTGGTAATATACTGAAACATAAACTATGAAAGAAAACCCGTCAAATACTAGATCTTTCAAAATCTTACCCCTGTATAATAGTCTTTGTCCCTCAAATCATATTTGCTATAGGTTGTTTGTCCTTCTTGGAGTCTAAACTTACTCTGTGTAAAGGGTTCTGAAGGTGTAACACTGATCGATATTTGATGAGTAGGTTGAGATCTTTAATGCAGGAATGAAATTTGGAAAATCCAGCTGTGTTTTTTGGAGGGGAAAATAGCAAAGATTTTGGTCTATTATAATTTGGTTGTAAGTCACCACTCACATACTAAAGACCAATAAGGACAAAGCAAAGAAACCTCGTTTCAAACTGATAAAGGAATTTCTCATTTAATCTATTTTATGATATACTTTTAAGATTTTTATTCATGGTGAAGACAAAAAAATCAGTGAGCAGCATATTGCTACTCACAGCTCCTTTTCAAAATCACATTTAATGTGTTTGTTGGTTGTGTAACTCATTATGGCAGTCGTTATGGCACTGACAGTCCTTGCAACTTCTATGCATCTTTCTTCATTTTCGGTCTAAAAGAGGGATTTTTCTTGTTCCACAGCAAAATTAAGCAGTAACTTCTGAAAAACAATGAAATGAAACAGAAAAAAAACTTTAGGTGTTTCAAAGATCTGCGTTGGTACCATGGAAAGTTGTGCAGCACAGATGCCTGCCTGTAAAACAGTAGGGCTGGGAGAAAGGTAATAAAAAAAAAAAAAAAAAAAGAAAAATTTGCTAGACCAGGGTTGCTGCAGGATAATAAAAATTTAAGGCTATTTTGAGATAAACTTTAAATCTTAATCTCACTGTAGACATGTAAATAGGAAGGCAAACTGCTGAGGTATTGCTCTACCTCATTTGAGATATATATATATCTATATAGATATATAGATATAAAATCTTAAAATACTTGATGCTCTTGCTATTGCAAGGTGCTGTATCTATTTAAGAGGCAATACTTCATCAGGGCCACCACCCACCCAAAGCAGGGATGTCAGGATGTGCAATCTCGGCTGTGGATGCACTGTGGTGTATGGGAAATGGTTGTATCTGAACAGTAAATGCAACAATTTTGCTGTTTGATTCCTGACCTCCTTGAATATGAAAATAAATGTATAATTCTGCTGCTCTTCATTGTGATGCTGCTTGGACAGTGTAGCAAGAGCCTTTGGACAAAAGCAGCAAGGGCTGGTTAGGGTGCTGCACACCTGGGAAGCTTTCAGCTGGAATAGGTGGCAGGCATCACCAAAGGTCAGGGAGGACATCTGGGGGTTTATGGATCCACTTTGTTTGCAGATGTTACCTGATAACCCTTGTTATCAGCACCAGCTCAAGAGGCTATGCAAGTTCTTACCGACCAATTTGCCAGAGCACCGAGAAAGGGCAAAATACACTTACAATTATCCTGACAAAGGAAGCCCAGTCCAGCAAACCTCAGGCTAAAGCCAGTTACTGCTATGGACAGAAATTGAATCATGATACCCAGGTAGTTTCTTGTACAGTTACTCTTTATAGATTTTGAAGTATTCTTTAATATCAGATATGTCAGCTTTGCTTTTTCACTGCTGTGTTTCTGAGTGCATACATAAACCCATCTATATATATGTGGAAATATAAATATCAAAATAATGGAGCTGAAGTGAGCTACAGGAACAGCCAAATTCCTTTGCTGAAAAGACACATTTTGAATTTGTCTTTATTTCTTTGTCACAACAGTTCAAATAATAAAACAGTTCAAGTCCTCCTAACTGTATTTTTAAGAGTTTTTGTGACCATGCTTAGACAATTTATACCAAATAAGACTGATGGAAAAAAATATTGAGCAAGACAGAACACTAACTATGATAAGCAATATTTCACGTCCTTGCTAATTAAGAAATGCAGCAAGAAAATATTTTGCTTATTTTGCTATAGTAATGAGTTTCTATTTTTTATGGAAAAAATACTTAGCTGAATGATAGAAAAACAGTCCACTTTCTTTATCCCTCTGAAATACTTTGTTATAAAAAATGCCGAAACTGTTTCTCTAAAAGTAAAACAAATTGTAAAAAAAAAATGATAGTTACATCATCACAATCACAGTATCAGAAATATGTTTAGAATAGTAGGAAATAATATTAGTGTATTGTTGTTCCCTAGGAAAGAAGAAGCATTTTGAAGTTGCAGTTTTCCCCTTGCTGGGGACTACACTGGCGATGGAGGCAGACACTGCAGGTCCATCTATTGCCTACTCAACAGGCCTGTGCAGAAAACTGACTTTTGAGGGTTGCTACCCTTGCAGGCTTGTAACTTATTTGATGGTACAGTTGTTTCTGAAGTGCATTAGCTTCCCACTGTCAGTGGAAACAGAGGACGGCAATTCCAGATGGAAATTCAGGTCTTTCTGATTTCCCTGATGGAGTTGTCCATTTCTTTTGTTGAGTGTAGAGGCAGTTTACGGTAATTATGGTGTAATTATGTTCACCTAATTTTAGATCTCCACAGGCATTTGTAGAGTCTGGTTGGTGTGGCATGTACTAAGCAGCTGCTTTAGGGTGAGATGAATCATGCCTAAAAATGTGCATTTCTCCCCATTTACTGTAAGAAAAGTCTGTATAACTACCTGTTAAGTAAATGTCTCAGTTTTCTGTGTAGGAGAATAATTCAGTCATCAGCGTTTCTGTGATAGGGGATTTAGCCTAAATTCTTTTCCTAACTGCTGCTCCACTTGGCCTAAACAATTAAGATCCAGTAGCTAAAAAGAAAGAACCTTTTTGAATGTTAACATAAAAGAAGAACGTGGTTGTCACAGTTAGGAAGGAACACGTGAGTTCCAGTTTCAGAAAGTGCTGAGCAAAACGGTATAAAACGGACTGGGAAGCCAGAACTACCATCATGAATAAATGCCCTAAAACTAAGCCTTGTGCCCAATCTTTCTCTTACTCAGCAAATATTTATGCAAAATGGAAATTAGTCATGATTTAAAGTTGCCTACAGCCTTATGGACTTGTACTTGGCATACCATGTTAGTTGGGCTGAATAGGTTTGAATTACCTGCTGCAAAAGAGGGATTTGAGGTTGGCCCAGGTACCACCGTGCCTGGATGACCTTCCTGTACGTTGTAGAGCGCAGGTCAGGGTTTGAGGTTTCCTATTCCTTATGTTAATTTCACATGCAGCATATCTGTTGCAAATCCGTTATTTTTTTGGTGGCATCTAACTCATCTCAGCATTGTCCATACTGTCAGCCTCACTCACTATGGATTCTAACCGGGAAAAGGGAAATATTTGTATGTTCCCTAGTTCCTTTAGTCCTGAACCATTCCAGCCCCGTTCCCATATGACCAGACTTCTTGAACCACAAAGGACATACCTTTTGTCTTCTCAGGGAAGCATTTCAATCTCTGACAACATTTCAAGCATTCAGCAGCATTTCAAACCTGACATCTGAAGATTATTAAAATAAATTGAAATAGAGTGTTCATATGTGCAAATTTCTTTTTTAAGCAGCAAAAGTTGACTTGAAATCTGCCCCTTCTCTATATTCTTTTCATTACTTAGTATGCTACCTGAGAGAGATCTGGTTCATCTCTCAGGAATATAGTCTACCCTCGAACTAAGGAAGAGAGGAACTATATTCTATGTGATAGTGCTGCTACTATAGTTTTAAAAAGGTAAAAAAAAAAAAAAATAAACAAACTCAGACCCTTCCAACACACTTTGACCAAAAAAAAAGAAAAAGAGTAATTTTCTGTGGTCAGTCTAGAATATGCTTGATAGTAAGACCTTACAATTATAGAGAATTTTTTTATGTTAAACAATTTATACGTACTCTGTAAAGAGGCAGTGAGTTCATGTGCCACCTTAGAACAAGCAGACAATGCGCAGTGACTGACACTACACAGGAGAACAGTGAGAAAGGAATCACCTGACCAAAACCAGAACTTTTCCAGACACTGGAAATAATTCCTTACTCTACTTCTTGCTGATTTTTGACCTTTATTTAGTCTAAATGAATGGACTAATGAAGTGGCACATCAGTTTTAAATGCTGCTGCTGTGCTTTTTTGATTAGCCAGTTTGCCATGTGAATGAGTGTACTGTCATAAGCAGACACTATCATTGAATTTTTTAATTTTAATATTTATCATAATAAAAATGTGCATGCTATTGTCATACAGGTGTTAAATTAGATACTTTCATTTATTGGTGGAATGAACAAAACAACAGTAAGGGAACACAGGTAGAATAAAGGATAACACTGAAGATGGAGCTAAAACTTTCAAAAACATAAGTAATTGGATAATATAAATTTTGTTATATATTTTTAAAAATTGACAAGCTTCTTTTTTCTTTTTAAGAATTATCCTACTAAATTTTTAATGCATTTTCAAAAAGTATTGTAATCTGTCATACTTCAGTGTGTGAAGTATGCAATTGCCAACTAATATGCAACTATGCAATTTAGACAGACATAAAATCAGGTAATATAATATCTATGCTATCTTTATTGCACTTTCCTTTGAAGCATCTAGATTAGCTACACCCAGGCATTCATTAGGCTAAGTGGACTCAAAAGCAATCCTGTTTTTTGATTTCTGAAAATAATTATTTGAATTTTTAATTATTGGTTTTTGTTAAATATGAACTTCAACAATATATGCACCATTAAAAATAATAATATTTAGAGTGCCTTGGTGGAACTTATATATAGTTTTTATATAGAGCCAATAAAAAAAAAACACAAAGGAAAATAAATGGATTCTGTCTAGAAGAATTTGTAATTTGTGATCATTTTCTGGTTTTCTCAGAAATCAGTGTAATTAGGGTGATGTTTGTAACTTCTAAATGTATAAAATTCTTTTTATGTACTTTGGGATCTGTCATGGTAAACATCCTGGTATTTATGACACAAACCATATAACTTACTGGGCTACACTGAAAGACATGGTTGGCCATCCAGTGGGGTAGAACTATGTTAAGCTTCATTACCTTCTGGAAAAGTGTTTTGCAAACACTCACTCTTTTGCGCTGAATAAAAATGACTGGTTTTACACTAAACATATTTAATTGCAGTGGAAATTTAGAAAATACAAAGCTAATTAAACTTAACTCTAGGTAATATATGTATAGCTAAGACCTGAACATTTACTGTGTGTAGCTATTTATTTTTTCTCTATGAAGAACAATGACAAAATGTTGGCCCGTGACACAGATTAGAGGATATATGAGTCACTGACATGACATGAGAATATCCAGTTGTCAAATCAAATGTATCATTTGTATTAGCAGACTTGTTTAGTTAGAAATAATTATTTCACATTAGACTTCAAAGAATTAGGTCAAAACTTTATTTAAAAGTGGAGGAAAACCAAGCTGCTGCTCTATTTTATTATAGCATTATTTCCCACAGTAGTGTCTTGGTCTTACCTGGACTTCTGCCTTGGTGAGAGACACCACTGTTTTCTAAATGAATTTATGAGTAAAGAAATTACCAGATTCTTAGGCAAACAAGTAGCTTAAGAACATGTATAAAGTATAAACAATCTTGTCAGAAATCATTGGAGTTTATTTACATACATAAATGCAAGGACATCTCTCAGTTTGGGTGGGCCCATTGCTAGCAGAAGTGGAACTCAACTGGTGTTTGAAAATTTCTAAGGGAGTATGTTCTTTTTCCCAGGGAAAATATGCCTCTCCAGATTGTTTCCTGCAGTTTCCAAATAGCTTAGATATGCTCCTTCTAGATTTTGCTGTTCTTATGGTTCGTGAAACCAAGGTAATAAATAAAAATTAAAAAACAAACAAACAAAACAACAACACAAAAACGGAGATAAAACCAAAACACAACTAACAGATGGAGAATTAGCAAAATAGACTAAACACACCTTCTTGCATTGGAACAACTTTAATTGATGGTGTGTAGAATACTATTTACTTCATCATTTAAATGTGGTTATTCCCTGTGTAGATCCCAGTATAGTTTCCAGGAAGATGGTAAAGAGCTGTTCCTCTGGGTCAGACCTCTTCTTACACAAGTTCTCTGGTTTTGCCGTGGACTTTGTACCCACACAGGGCTCAAGGGGCAGCCAGTGCCCTGCAGTGAGAGCTGTGGAGCTCAGCACCAGCTGGTAAAGAAGGGCAACAATGAGTTGGTCTGTGCAACACACAAACTGATTCCAGTTTATTAGCAATAGTAAAGAGTCTTTAGAATTGGCCCATACACCCACTTTGGAAGTCTCTTGACTCAGATAGAGAGATTAAACTGAAATCATCCCTTGAGAAAAGCTAAAGGACTGCCATCCAGAACTGTGAATAAACTGCTTAGCCAATATCAGGTTTTAACTTTTCTGAGCAGCTGCTGAAATCTCAAGTAATTACAAAGTTCTACAAAAGACTGCAGATTCAATGTGTTGTGAGGGGGAGTCTAGATTCAGTTCATTTACCCTGAACAGCTATTCCACAGCTGAGATGCTGAGATACTAAGCTTTCCTTTGTCTTTGTGTCTCTGTTTTATGTACAATTGTGGATTCTTAACTGCATTTTAATACCACCTGGTTTTTATTTCTACATACTCCCTCTAGGAACACTTTAATTCAAGCAAAAGATGAATGTATATTTTTATTTTAATATTTTTGCTAATAGGTAACTTTTTTAGTTACAAAATATATTTTAAATTATTTTAAAATGCCTAGATCAATCTTTCTTATGTGTTTCAGCATTGTCATTAAAAATACCTGATTCAGAAGAAAAAATTACAAATTCTTGTGTTTAGATGACAGCTCATCTACTGATAAAAAAATCATGATTGAAAATCTCAGCCTGAAAGCTATCTGCTTCTGCACAACACAATGTAGTGCTACCAAGAAAATTCACAGGAAGTTTTTTAAATATTCAAAAATTGTGAGAGTCAATCCTCACTTGATTTCTTGTGACAATACCTGAGAAAAAGTCCTCCCTTTGAAGGGTTCCTGCTGTGCTGCCCTGTTCTGTTACCAGCTTGGAGTACCACAGTATCTATCTCCAGTTTTTCTTTTTGACAGGTGGAGACCCTTAGGCATTACCCATATTGGCCAATTCTTATTACCTACTTATGCAGCATCTGTGCCAAATGGTTGACTTTAGTGGAATCATTTTTAATAGACTGGACAAAGTGGCTGTCCTGGGTGCAAACAGTCCACTGTGTGAGTTCATGGCTCATTGTGCTAGAATTCAAATGAGACCTTTCCAGCTCTGCACAAACCTTGGAAAATAAAATATTGTCCACAGAATATCTTCTGGGAAGAGTGAGGGATTCTATCAATTGGAACTTCCTTCCAGGAAAAAAATCTGGTAGAAATCTGGGCAAGCAACAGGACTAGAAAGCTTGCTGCTTCTCCTTTATGCTAAGGGTGATGGTGAGAAATGTCTGTTGCTTTGTGTTGGGAGGCAATTAGTTGTGGAGATGGAACCCTGGAATAATACTAGCCGGTTGTTAATGTGTTGGGGAAAAAGTGAGGAAGGAGCTGAGCAACCAAATTGACTCCATGAAAAAGGAAGAACTACTTCAAGTGGTCATTACTTTAATCTCTAAAATGTGAAAGATGAAGTGCATTAGGTACTAGGCTCCCTGAGCAAGGGAGCTTTATTGTCATCTAATTTCTACATGTAGATGTAGTTTGGTTAGGGTCTCAGGTTCCTCTGCCATAGCCACACGGGTCATTGAACAAATGTACGTACCTGAGAAATTTTCAAACCATGAAGCAAGGAATCTCAGTTGGTGTTTTTGTTTGTTTGGGGTTTTTTTGTTTGTTTTGCTTTTTTGGTGTTTTTTTTGTACTTAAAGTATAACATACTTTATGTTAAATCTTTTTCTTGGTTTGGGCTCAAAGTGCATCAGGTGCAGTTCGCTAAAGGAATGAGGACCTGTACATTGTTTAATATAGTTCTTTGTAGTGTGAGACACACATGTTCTCCTTCTGGTAGCACCAGTTCAAAAAAGGCACTCCAGGAGAAAGGTCAAGTGATGTTAGTGTGAATCAGTCAGATGTGGAATGGTGTGTTTTAGCTTCATTCACAGGCCTCTGTGTTTTGTGCATTAGTTCATAGTCTCACATATTCTGTCTGACTTGAAAGTTCTTTACAAATAGTCACTCCTTTTTTGACAATTTAAGGAAGGGCTTCCATTTACCAGCGTTTTGTGCTTGTGCTTAAAAATGAAGATTTTCTTGTAAGGTATTCAGTTAAAAGTGTTTCATATGTTAAGTACTTGCTAAAAAAAGATTATAATGTAGTTGAAGCATTGGACAGGTCATGCTTTGTGGCCATAAATAGATCAAATCCAAGCAAATGACCGTTGTGGATGTTTACTATTCAGAAAGTAGAAAGCAACAAATCAGGCAAGGATTTTAGTAAGCCCTCAGCAGGTGTTCTGTGTGCTTATATGTACAGTAATCTGAATAGGTCTTCCTGGTGCAACAGCCCATGGACTGAAGTTGTTCATATAAACTTGTACTGGGTCATCTGACTCACCGTACTCCTGCCAATAGCACGCTGGAAAAAGAGAACCACAGAGTGCTTTGGATTGAATGGGACCTTAAAGGTCATCTGATTCCAACCCCCCTCCACCATGGGCAAGGACACTTTCACTAGTCCAGGTTGCTCAAAGCCCCATACAACCTGTCCTTGAACATTTCCATGGATGGGGCATCCACGACTTCTCTGGGCAACCTATTCCAGTGCCTCACTACCCTCATAGTAAAGAATTTCTTTCTTATCTCTTCCTGGAGCCTTCTTTCCTCCAGGCTGAACAGCCACAACTCTCTGAGCGTGTCTTCATAACAGAGGTGTTCCAGCACTCGGATCATCTTCATGACCCTCCTCTGGGCTCATTTCAGCAGATCTGTGTCCTCCTTGTGCTGGGCCCCCATGCAGCTCTGAAAATAGTTTTGCAATAAAAGAACAGTGTTTCAGTCATACATGGGTCACTACAGAAACATTTTTAAAAAATGTTACTAGTTGCACTGCAGAACATCTTGATCTGAAAGTAATTCTTTCTGCCAGAAACTTCTGTATAAAAATAACTGGATTTCAGCTTTGAAGAAGAGGTTAGAAGTTAAGGAACTGGAGAGCTGACTTACTAGAACTCATACATATTGTATTTCTTTTAATACCTCACTTTTCACCCCTCCAGCACAGGTTCTAATGGATTCTCAAGTCTCTAGAGATAATTTTAAACATTATTTTTTGATAGGATAAAGTGCATCCATATGTCTGCTTTATTGGATGTTCCTACTGCTCTCTGGAAAATAGCACTTGTGTTGACAGCAATACTTTTTAGCTTTACTTTCTTCAATTAAACTTTTTGAGAGACCAAGCCATATGGATTTAGGATCAAATTCTGATTTTGGTTGCACTGTTACATAATGTGGTGTAAACAGATTTAACATTTCAGTAGATGCCTAAAAAGAATGAATTAAAATATCCCAGTTTCTATGTCACTAAATCACTATTTTGTCCTAAGTCAGGTAAGGAATCAAAATGATAGTAAAACACAAAAAAAAAGACTTTAAAGGCTTATTCACTTCCCATCTGGTATTGTAAAAAGGAGTTTAAAATGAAGCTTGAAGGATACTTAGGCAAACTTTTGTTGATAGTTTGGCAAGGAAGTTTCATGTTCAAGCATGAAACCTAATTAGGAATTATCCCAAAATCTTGATGGTGGAGGGAAGTGGATTAGGTGGAGTGGCGAGGCTGTTGGTAGAAAATTTGGAAGTGGACTTCAGGCAGTCTTATGAGACACTGGTTCCTAAATGCTAATGTTGTGTTTTCGCGCATCAGTTTAGGATATTTTTTTTTTCTCTTTCTCCTTTATGATTCCACTTCTCTTTTACCCTGTCTAAAGGCGTGTCTATGTTGTGACTCACCTACATAGCTGCAGTTAGCCTAGCACAGGTGGCAGAAGTCATGTTGTGCCACAGCACTGCACTGTGCCCCAAAAAAATCAGCCTTGTTGGAAACCAGGATCTGCAACCTGAGCACAGCTTTGTGATGCTGCGACTGCATCAAGCTTTGGTCTCCTTGTGCCCCACTGTGCTCTGCAGAACTGCTTTGCAAGGCATTCTCTCTCAGTTTAAGTGTGTAAAAGTTAGGCATATAGATTTCAGCCCCTCTGGTGGCACTGAAAAAAACCAGACTGGCCAGAGCAGTCATTCTGCCATCTCAAACATCTATTTCAGTACTGGACAATGGCACCCATCTCACTCTATTAACAACAGAGGGACACCAAATTGCTATTGGAACTGAATATCTGACTCTTAGACATCTGAAGATAAATCATATTTGATCTATA
>JAWWMO010000043.1:10465747-10541545 GCA_035047845.1 Dendrocincla fuliginosa
CAGAGGGACACCAAATTGCTATTGGAACTGAATATCTGACTCTTAGACATCTGAAGATAAATCATATTTGATCTATATTATCATTTAATTTATTCCTAGTAATTGTAGAAATAAACGATGAGTGGAGCTACAAGAGTCACGAATCCTTCAGCTTCAGTGGTTTGGGTGTTTTCAACTTTAATTTTCCTCTTCCAGTATCTGTACTATTAAATCCCTGGCAATTCAAAAGAGTATCAGGGACACCTTTAAGAAATTAAAATCTGAAAGTCAGTGAAATGAAGTAGTTGGGACAGTGAAAATGCATGAGGAATAAGGATTTCTGCAAGAATTGTGAATAGCCCAGGTGGTGCCCTAGGGTACCAGAGGACAGCCAACCATTGACCAGCTCTCTCCCTCTGTGGCCTGTTTGGAATTTGCAACTTCAGAAGATTAGACACAGGTATCCTCTTTTGCACCAGAAAATATGTGCCTTCAGTTTTGCAACTGTCCTAAAGGGATTTTGAGGGGAATCTGAAATTTATACTCTTATGGGTAATAAAGGTATGTAGAGTTCTGTTTCATACTATTAATACAGAAGTGAAAGATGAGAAGTATAGAAAGTGGGGGCAAAAAGCAAATGATAAGTAGAATATAAAAATTTTGACTTAGTACATAACATTTTCTATGTCACTGTTATTACCTTGTTTTATATAAAAGTATGGTATTTTTTGTCAGTATTATGCATTGTAAGAGCTATAATGCTGTCTGATGTTGGGAGAAAAGAGTATGGGGAGAAGCAAATCAATTGGTGGGAATAAGTGCTAACAGCATAATAACATCTACTTTTGGGCTGTTGAATCTATGAGATTGTAAAGTGATTTCCTTAAAGAAGACCAAAGATTGTATTTCTGTGATTATGATAAAAATCCAAAGGGGAGCAATCCCCAAGCATTTTGCAGGAGTCATCAATACATTTTTAAAAGTCTTTCTTCAATAGTGCAACAACTTTATTTTTCTCAAAGCATAGCATGCTGTGACTGGAATCTACTGATGTGAAAACACCATTGAGATATTTTGCTGCAAAGATGGTTATCACAAGTGGTGAAGCACGGCAGCAGCTTATCTGTGAGATTTGATCTTACACATTTTCTGTAGGTATTTAGAGTTAGAATTTCCAAACACAGTAAATTTATCAGTTGCATGATCCAGAATGCAACTTCATAAACATGCTGGTTGTACAAATTGTTTTTAAATGGTGGTTTCAAAGGCAGAGGCTGGTGAATGATCTTCCCAGATATCACCTCAGCAGGAGCTTATTAGACAGCCTGGGAGGTGTGTACTTAAACTGACTCCATTATATGGACAGCATTATTCTAATTGACCTTCAGCACATAAAATCCAAGTAGGTTTTTTGACCACCTAATAGGCAGCAGACAGAGAATAAGGGTTTATATAAAAAGTATATATACTGGATACTTCAGCTTTCTGGTGCATATAATATTTTTAAGGTAACCTAAATATCGAATAAAGAGCTGTGTTAGGTTTTTTATAGGCTTTTATCACCTGTTAGTTGTTCATTCTTGCAGAGGAAAGTCAATCATACTACTGTGAGGTAAGGGAAGTTCCACCACTTTTCAGCACCTCTCTTCTATCTCTAATGTGCTCACCAGCAGCAAATACGGTGTCTAACAAATCTGACTCTATTCCAGGAAACCTCTTTAAACAATTGTTTTCAAAGCATAATACCAGTTACAGCATTGCAATATGAGTAATCCTACTTTTAAGAAGCCTTTTACACCTTTCACTGGTGCTCTCTATCTCTTAATGAAAATATACTGTAAAGAAATTATTTTTTTCAAGAAAAGCATCTTCTAAAATAAATTTTGAAGGAATATATGACTTTGGAATAAATGGACAACTGTTACTGAATAAAAATACCAATTACACCCATACTTAGATTTCTTTTTCAATAAAGCCTGTAAAATTTTTAAATAATTAAAGCAGGGAAGTTTTCCTTCCACTTTTAAACACAACAGCTGGAAGTGAAATTGGGTATTTCTTCTCTTAGCCTCTTCTCTTCAACACTAGGAAAAACCAGAAATTCCTTGTTGAAAAACAGGTTCAAAAAGTCCTAAAACATCTCTTACAAGCTTTTTCTAGGGGAATGATGGTTCATGTTTCTCAGAGAAAGGACCTGCCAAAATGCCTGTCTTTAAAATGCAGGAAATTATTTGCAGCAAAGAGTATTATGTTTAATATCTGGTTTGGAATGTAAAAATTAATGTGCCAGCCACAAGGGATTGAACCGATTTATGGAGGCCAGGAAAATCAGTTCATCTCGGAAGCACCCAGATTTCTGGAGGATGTGGGGAGGTATCTTAAGGCCTTGAGTGATGACAACTTTTAACTGCAATGCTTACAAACCAGGTAAAACCCATAGCTATAGGAAAAAGCTGCTCAGGCTAGAGTATCATTATTCGTCATGTCCTGTTATGCCATAGGAATCAGTTTGGAGAAGTGGCACTTTGTTTGGCCAGGTCAGCAACCTTTCAGATGCAGGAAGACACCAGAGAACCTGTTGATTGCAAAAAAGGTCTTAGTTATGGAAGAGGTGTGAGTGATATACAATACCCATCATTTTAGAAATATGCCATAATAGGGCATGATCTAGGAAAAGCGGAGAAAGCTTGTTACTGTAACCTGAGAGAATTTGAGTGGAAACCAAGAAACACCATGTTGGATAATCAGTGCTCTGCTCTGTCAACATTGACTTCTGTATCTTCCATTATGAAGGGACTTATATCTGCAGAAAAAAAGATGTGAAAATGAAATTATACTTCATTTGAAGAATCCAGTATTAAGTAGAATGACAAATATAATCCTGTCAAGCCATCTGGATTCCTGTCTTCTGTGGTGTGCCAAAAG
Organism: Dendrocincla fuliginosa; assembly: GCA_035047845.1. Classification (NCBI taxonomy): domain Eukaryota; kingdom Metazoa; phylum Chordata; class Aves; order Passeriformes; family Dendrocolaptidae; genus Dendrocincla; species Dendrocincla fuliginosa. The sequence goes on from JAWWMO010000043.1 coordinate 10,468,652, forward strand.
GAGTTTGGAAATTTCAATTATTTTGTTCTGCTCATTAGCAATACCTATTTTCCTCCGTAAGTGGAGCAACTATTGAGCTATCAACAGAGTGCTTTGGGGGAGGGGAAGGAGGGCAAGCAACCTGGCTGCTATAACATTTGTCTCGGCTAACTGAATGGTATAAAGTACATCCCTAGAGTGCAAGAAGAATGTTGATGTCAGACAATTAAACCTTCAGAAGCAGTGAAATGCCACTTAATATAGCATTATTAACTATTGAGCAGCATTAACTGTCCCTTTTGCACATGTATATTCTGATATTCCTTAATTATGTGATTGCTTACAGTTTATCACTTAATATTGTATAATGTCACATGCTCTTCTTCAGCAGCCTCAGACCTGTCTCTGTTATTAAACATGTCTAGTAAGAGCAGAATTATTAAAAGATAATTTTTTTATTGTCCTTCCCTTTTTGACCTTGAACATCAAACATTAGTATCTGTAATCTTAAAATATAACTGCATATCTTTGCCTATACTTGGAGTGGTTTTTGATCTTTCCAAATGTGCAGCCATCAAATGACAGATCTGACTTTTCTGTGTTATGCTTTTAAATTTCCCACCTTTGTGATGCAGAAATTCAGAAAATGTAATTTGCCTTAAAAGAAAAAGTAAGTAATACTCATGCTCGGTTCCATGTTTACAGACATACTAAATTGGTCAGTGACATTTTTCTAACCCAATCCTTGTTTCAGTAGCTTTTGGCAGCCTGGCTACTTTGAGTCTGAAACTCTGAATAAATTATTTAGAATATTCAGCATTTTTCAGTATCATTTTTCTTGTTTGTGGTGCAGTAGTTGGCTGCTGTCCTAAAACACATCCTTTTTCCCTTTGTGGTATTCTATTTTTGACGCAAGGCACAAATTATTGCTTAGAATAGTAATAATAATGATGATTATGATAATGATGATGACAATAATAATAATGAAAGTAGAAACAATATTAAGTATCTCTTCAGGTACCTGTTAGGGCAACAGATAACCTTTATGCTTGTAGAAAAGAAGCAAAAAAAGGGGCATAGCGTTAATTAGTATAACATGACTAGAAAGAATTTATAACATGAGAAACCTACTTGCAATGAGAAATTAATTTTATACTTTAGTTCACCCCGCAGATCAGTATCATAGGATGCAGACTGGGTTCACTTTGGGTGCAGATAAACCAGAAAATGACCAGTTGTGAGAGGCCCACTGTGAGTCCATGGGATTAGAGTAGAACCAGTACTAAGTGACACCCCTTAAGGATGCACAGTCTGCTTGTTGCATCCTCAACCAGTCACTCTACCAGTCTGCTGACATTGAGCCACACTATTTTGTAATATAGATATATCCTCTCTAACCATTCACAAGAGCACACAGCAGTAGTTGATAATTTTTGGAAGATGTACTGGCAGCATCCTCAGAAGTTAGCTTTCCTCCTGGTTTTCATTGATGTACTGTATTCCCTTTATCACTGAAATATCTTCAACCAAAAAAGTTGATATCTCCATACACTGCCTATTCCCTTTCTGAATCAGGGCATCTGCCTGCTCTTCTTTGACAACTGGTGAATTAGTACATCTTTTATGTGTTCCTTAAGAACAAAACCCACATCCTTTTTTTCCTGGTGTCTTTGGTATTTTGCTGATTAAAAGATACCTCCAGACTGCAGCACAGGACAGAACCGCTCTACTCAATTTTCTTTGAAATCTCTCTCCTCCATTTGTTTAATTAAAGCACCAAAAGTCAAATGCCTTTATGGAACACTTCTGAATTCATCTCATGAATAATATCATAGCTTCAACTGAAATCGCTCTTGAAACAGCCAGCCAGTCTTTCTGATGCTCTGCTCCAAGCTTCAATCAACATTACACATTCATAAACTTCCTGAAATATTTTGGTTGCTTTTTTTATTTTTCTGGGACAAACGTGATTTGCGCTTCCCTCACTGTCTCAGTTAAAATAAGAGAGTTCGTCAGCTCTAAATGTTCCCCCTCAGGAGTTCACTATTTTCATGTAGAAATCTAGTACTGAATCTGAGTTAAACTGACATGCTGGCACCATGTAAAGCCTAACTTGCTTTATATATGTGTGCAGAAAAAATCTGATCATTAACAAGGGCTCTAAATTGTATTTGGTTTATAATGTTCTTTGATTGCAGAGTCTGAAAGTCTTTAGGGTGGTTGGTTTGTCCTATACTTACTACATGTATATATATTTCCTTTTTTACAAGGTGATTCCTTAGGTCTGACATCTATTGCAAGAAAGAGGTATAAGGACATAAATGCATTAGGTTCATGCAGTTATATATGGACCCCAGTACTTGCTTGTTTGGGATATCAAGAGCTTTGGTCCTATGTAGGTCTCTTGCTCTGGGGACTTGGCATGACTGGCACAGCTGGTAGGGCGTGCTGTCCATTAATATGGATCCCAAGCTGCATTACTTTTTCAGGTATCCATGCAGTTTCTGAGAACTTCAAATACAGTCAGCCTGATGCAATCTCTAAGTTCTGTCATGAAAACTAACTTACGGTTTTGGAGGATCACTTGGTGGCTCAAGGAGCCTTCAGAAGCAACCTCAACATTTAAATTGAACCCATTGAACATTTTGGTCAGAAGGGAGTCCTGAAACAAAAGTCTGCTTCCTAATGTGAGCGGATGATATGGTTTATTTATTGCATGAAATATGCATAGTGAAGTAATTTTTCTTCCTATGTTATCATCCTTTGTCTGTCTTCCTGAATCAACAGAGACACTTGCAAAGTTCCTAAATGTAACCATCTGTTTTCTCTGGTCTGACACCTCATACCCCAAAATCTGATTGCAGACCTACTTTGGCATTAGCATTATTTGAGCTTATAAGTATAGGATGAGTAAACAATCTGACTTGCACACTGACATTGTTTTGCATATGAGGCCTAATTCCACCAACGTGTGTCCCAGAGGCCTCACAGTAGTGTTTCAAAATAGATAAAGGTAAAATAATTAAAGCCAAATGCTGAAGGGAGTTCTGTTTCCCTTCAGTCTTCAAGTGTGTAGAAGAGAATCCATAAGATGAACGGTTTTCTTTACCACAGCCGCAAAAAGATCCATGATTCTGGCCCTTTATTGTTTTGGTTTCTGTTTTTATTGCAGTCTTAGAGAAACAGAAAAATTTTACTAGCTTCCTGATTTAAAACCATAAATACCTCCATTATCTCTTCATGCTAGTTTAACACTGTCAAGCCTATTAAAAATAGAAAAGGGCAAATTGACTGCTGTCATTTCTTATATGGTGTAAACTTGCTTAGAGAATATTTGGCCTGTAGCTCTAAAAGAAGGAAATGGCATTGGGAAAGTACAGGTCTAATATTTTATATGATATGCATCAAAATCTCAGTGGAGAAAGGTAGGTGAAATTATGAGCACATCCTCCGTTGTAATAGTTGCATCTGAGGCTCTTTTAATGGCTTTGTACCATATGCAGACTGATATTGACCTTAACATGCACAGATAAAGATGGAAATGTGTAACTATTAATCCACACCTCAGTGGCTTGCCAAATTCTTTATTGCCCCATGATTTTAGCCTACTAGTTTTCTCTTTTAATTAAGTAACAACTGTGAGAATGTAATAAATCCTGTGCGAAACAACTGAGCATACTCCTGAACTCCAGACTCTATTGATTTCAGTCCAGTAGATCACAGCCATGGGGACAATGTCCCTGAAGGGTAGCAAAGTGAACCTAGAGCTCTGTCATCTCGTTTTTGTCCCCTGATGTGACACCTTCCTGCTTCTGGGGATGCAGAGTGAGCAATTTTAGTCCAGCTTTAATCCTGTGTTTTGTTCTGTGGCTCAGCAAACTGGGATATTAGGGAAGTGCAGCAGCAGTCTCTTCCCCAGAGATTGAGGGCATCACGTCTCTGCAGGCAGAGTGCATGATCTTGCTGGAGTACCCACCATCTGCCTGCCTACAGCTCCTGGGAACAGGAGCATTTTATTTCTCTGTTGAAACATATTATGTAAGCACACATATTTTGCACAATCTAATTTTGTACAGTGCACAGTGTCTCTTGTGGTCATTTGCATTTTCCAGCAGTGCTAATTAATTCAACACAAGGGGACTCAGCTAACCAACCAGACTGTCCCAGAATATAACAGCCTCTTCATGCACCGAACAGCTGGTTCAGTGCTCCAAAACCAAGTGCTGTCTTTCATGCTAAAGTACCATTCTACAAAAAAGGTACCTTTGATGGCATAAAGACATTGCCTTACTGGCTGGGCTTAGCAATGTACAGTAATTTTGAAAAGTTTATTGAGTGACATTGCAAAGACTTTATTTTTTTTTATTATTTAAAAAACCAATCCTGTTTTTTTAGCTTTTTGAGAACAAGCTAATTTGAAGCTACCTTGTCGTTTCATGCTGGGGATCTACTGTTGTCTTCTGACACAGACATGTGGGTTCATGCGGGCTGAGGCCTTGCCTAGAAGTGAAGAGAGGTATTGTACTGCTTAGAAAACACTGTCAGCAGTAAGTACATGGAAATCATTTGCCTTCTCATCTACAAATCTCTGTTGTATTTGGTGTTTAGTCATTTTTTTGCTTTAATTTTATCTTGCTAGCTTCTCTCTAAAACAAGTAGGAAGATTTTACTTTCCATATGTGAAAAAAAATGAGTGACTGTAGGAACTGCATCCTCAGTGGGAGTGATTCAGAGGCAGAATTAGAGAGAGTGTCTGCCCTGCCACATCACAGCAGCCAGACTCTGATGGGCACTTGGGTTCTTTATTTGCCTTGACAAAATGCTTGCCAAAGACAGACCAGCAAGCAAAACAGCACAGAGTGTGACCTAGAGTAAGAGTTCTCTGATCTGCAATGTTGTGATACCTGTAGCTGAGTGCTTTTATGACAAATATTGTTGTATTTAATTAACACCTAAGCAGGGCAAACTGTCAAAGTTGGTTTAAAGCTGTAGCAAACCTGATGCACAGTGCTGTACGGGGCAACTGAGGCCTCAATAGCTTAAATTTTTAGTTTTCATATTGAGTATGACTCAGTCTTTTACCAAAATTTACACTGCTTTGATTGCACTTTTACTTTACATCTTCAGAACTTGACTAGTGTGATGGATGGTGCCGGGAAACCCTTTGAATGGCTTTTATATTAAGGTAACAGGTGCTATCTGTCATGCTCTTGTGCTATAATAGCTTATAAGTTTGTCACAGTAAAAGATGCTTCACTGACAAATTGCTAGTTTTTTCAGCCTTCACTTTTATTTTTTAAACTAAAATTTATTTTTTAGGCTAGGCTTTTAATTCTTAGTATTAATTAATTGATTAATATTGTAAGATTATTAATCACTTTATAAGACTGCACGAAGAAACAGGATGTTTTAGATGTCTCCAAGAAAGAAAAGAGGATCAGTTATGCCTTGTTATAGAGTCATTTTAAACAACAAATCCTTATTTTGTTGTAGATTGTTCTAGCTATATCTATCATTTTAAATAATTAGTATTATAGTGAAATTGTGTGCCATTTCCAGCTTTTTGTCTGCATTTTATCAGAATTTCAGGGGTTTTTTTTCTGGCAGTCATCTATATAATATTTAACCATCCTGAACGCCATAGAAAAAAATGGCTTCCCCAGGCCGGGGAAAAAAATTATTAAAGGCTTGAATAACAAAGCCAGGGCAAAATGAAAACTGAATAATATATAGCCTTAGAAACATGTATGCTATCCTGTCAATGGAATTAACAGTAGTCTTCTTGTAAAGTTCTAAATATTACACCTACTGTTAGTATAGTTATTTGTTGTTTCTTTTTTTTAAGCCTAGTAATGACCTGTTCCACTGGTAGAGCAGCCTTCCTTCCAGGGAGCCTCAGACACTCCACATTGTTCATCTGCTCTTCTATCTTGACTGAAATGCAGGTTTCTTGGCATGTAGCACATATCACCACTTCAATGTTGTCCTACAAGGACTAAATATTACTGAAAAAATAGCTGCAAAGCACCTCCCCTTTTAGTTTTTCTCAGAATTTTGCTCGTGTTATGACTTGATATGAATGCCGTGACACTTGATTCTGTAAAAAATCAGCTTTTTGGTGGAAGGTTATCCGTTTGATAACATATATGGAATTCCATCTCAGAGGCTAGCAATAATTTTGTGAACTCTGCAAAATTCAGATTACCTATTGCAAAACTGAGTTTGCAATTGACAAGTTTCATGAGTACAAAGTCTGCAAAATGTTGTTATTATATTTAGGAGTATCAGAAAGCAAGGAAGTGATGTATTATGGTAGTGATTTTTCATAGTACATTATGAGTTTAGACTGAGATGCTGCAAAGGCTTTAAAGAACTAGGCTACCATGATTCAAATACCAACCTAAATCATATTTTTAAACTATTATTGGAACTCATACAATGGTAGCCTCTGTGAGCTTGCTTCCCTCATAAATTGTGTATTACTGGGATTCTTTTACCCAGATTAATCTTTCTTTTTACAAAATGTCAGCACATAATTCACAGCCTATTAATATGGCAATATTATTTCCAGAAGTAAGGAAAAGAAGGCTCTATCTCAAGCAATTAAAATTCTGAAGCTATGATTTAAGTAAAATACCTCTCAAATAATTTAAGTCTGGTAAAATTATGCCACTATTCCAATTCAGTATTTCATATTTTATTCAAATACATGTCAGACCTCAAAGTTCCATCACAGTTGTCTTTTGCAAAGAAGATAAAATGAAGAGAGCATTAGAGAAAAAGAGTATTTGTGTCCCAGTAGATGAACAGCTGTATTGATGTATTAATAGAAAAGGAGTATTAGACAGAACAGTAATTTTCCCACTAGAGATGGGGAGCAGTTGCTCTCTGCTTTTACGAGGAGCTGGCTTTACCCATTGCAAAGCAAGGACAGGAAAATATTTGTCCACAGGAAGAGAAATTTGAACATAAAAGTTCTGTTTTTTCTTGAAAAATAAAACTTGCAACAGATTGTTCTTGAAGATGGACAATCTATCCATGTATCTCTCAGCACAGGTTTTTAGGAGCAGGCGGAGCTCAGGGAGGGCTGTAGAGGCTCTGGATGTGGACAGGAGAGGTGGCTTTCAGTACAACTAAGATGTGAGTGGCTGCTTACTGAGAAGCACCATCTGAACATGCCCTTCTTGCAGGTATTGTGGGCATCCACCTGCTGACCCCAAGAGAGCTTGCAGGGTTTCAGTGCTAGGTGAGTCACCCTTAAAGCACAGAGAATTACGCTGACATAATGAAACATAATTTGTACCCAGCCAGAATGAACGAGCCCCACATTATCACCATTATGGTGTATCACACATTAATGCTGCATTTGAGCTTTTCCAGAGAAATCAATTCGTGTCTTTTTTTTCTAATGAACATGTCCGTAAGCAGCACACAGAAAGAAGCATGGGTATTTTTTGTTTTCCAAGTATATATATGAAAAAATATTTTGCTATAGTTTGATTAAAAATACAATTCTTACATCTTTATGACTTTTTTTTTCTCTCTTTGATTAGCTTTGTCTGTTGGACATTTGTTGCTAATGTAGATTTTCCCAGAATAATAAACAACTTTCTGGAAATATATCCAACTCAACAAACAATATAAATGTTTTTCTGAAGCTAAACCCAACCTTAGTAATTCTGCTCAAGTGTTTTTAGTATGCTGAAGTCAGTCCTTGGTTAAACGTATTCTATGCGTTTGCATCTTTATGTCATCAATTTTCAAAGATACTTTGTCTTTAGAAGAATGCCCCTTTTCCAACTGACTTCTTGAAATCAGTTTCTAGAACTTTCTTTGGGAGCTATATCTGGGAGTTAGGTTATATAAAAAACATTGGTTTGTTGTGATACCCTTTGACCAAATAAAAGGAGATTTCTATGAGTGGGAGCATCTGAATGCCAGGTAGTATTTGACTGCTAGTAAAGACATTTGTAAATAACTACAAATTTCAAGAGAAATCTATCCATGCAAATATTGCTGGATTCTGTGTGACTGCAGAGGGTGAGTGTAGTTTTTGACATTCTCACTTTGTAAGTAAATGTATAATCTCTTACAGTTTTGTGTTTGTCAAAAACATCTGTGAAGATAATTATTTGCCTTGTAGTAAGTCTTGTAGGAATCACAGTCTTTTAAATATCTCAGTAGCAATCATTAATGTTTGTATCTAAGTTATCAATCAAATCATTGGTAAACTGGAGGTTCCTACAAACAGCTGATTCATAATTAGCTTTTTGTGAATTTACAAAACTGGAGTAAAAGGCAGTTCATTTCCAGACAGGCTTTGTAGAGAAGCAGCAGCAGTGTTTGAATATTTCTTTATTTATGCACTCGCTAACTGGAACACTGAATAAAAGACAAATATTCTGAAAGCAAAGTGCCCCAAACTGTTTTCTCTGTTACAGGAATAAGAGCTGAACATTATTTTTACCAACCAGTTCAATCATGGCATTTCCCAGAAACCAGTCTAGAACTGTGCTGAGCAAATTAACTGAAGAGAACAAAACAACGTACCTCTAAATAGCAAAGCTACAAAATGGTTTTACTAGTTAAATGTCAGTTTTTTGAGGTTAACTTGAGGTAACTTTGAAATAACAATCCATGTTGCATGGTGCCAGCAGGCTTTGGAAGGTGCTGCAGCTGGATTTGCAATGCATGACTGTTTCTGTAGCCAAGAAGAGTGGAGATCTATATTGTAATAAGAGCTGAAGTTCAGTAACTGAGATAAGGAACAAAATGCAGATGTGTTTGGCTCACTTGATTTCCCTGTTGACAGAGTCCCCCCGAACCATTACAAACCACATTTTTGCTTCCAGCACAGTGCACACTTGGGTCTTCTCATTTCAAACAGAAATTAGCCACAAAGCTAAGAAAATAAATCCAGGGCATCCTACACTTTTCAGAGTGTTCCTAGGATCAGTCTACCCCCGTGGTGCTGGTCTCACCTTGCAGCTGCTGCAGGGTATCCTGTTTATCTAGTCCTTACTCAGACTGCTCCAGTAGAAGGTACCACAAAGGCAGGTGCAACGCAGGAGTGAATTGAACCCAGACTGTCCTAGGCAGTGAGGATTCCTCCATTCCCAGCAATACAGAAAGTGGAAACTTTCTCCACTGTGAAGATCACAAAGTGTGCAAACCTTAGCCTGTCTCTTGGTTTTAGGAGAGCAGGTGAAATATATTGCCTACAGAGATTAGGGAATTACATATTTGTACAGAGATATCTGAATATGAATGCTCACCATGGAGAAAATCATTCATTGGCTAGATTTTGGTGTGGGTTTATTTAATACAGTCTTTATACAGTGCCCATGCATTTTAATCTGTAATCCCTACGGTCCTGTATTTTTAAATTTTGAATTTAAAATGCTACGACAAAGAAATCAAAGAATATAGCTAAAGATGGAAGTGTGTTATAAATACATGTCTATGATATATAATGTAAAAGATCAATAAGCAAAAAGGTTAGTAATATAATCCATACCCAAAGAAAAAAATAGCAGGCTATGAAAGAGAAGGCCATTTTCCATCAATAAACTAGATCTTAAAATGTTTTTCATCATATGTTGCACCTATAAGAACTCCAAGATGTAAATTTTTCCAGAGCCTTTATTCTTGAAATTTGTTTAGGTCTCCATTAAAGGATCAAGAAATAGAATTGATTGGAGTAGCTTCAAATATGAAATAAATTAATTTTCTTCCAGAGGAGTCTAATATTCTTGCATAATTCCCTCTTGGTTCTCCATCACACTTTATCTTACCACACATTCCACCGTCAAGCTCATCAATCATAGCTCACTCCTGATGATTTGAGACTGCAGATAAGTCAGATGGCAGACTTGGCTGAAGGCAGTCGTGAAAGGCAGGCAGAAACTCAAAGAAGATTCACAGAGTTTAATCTTGGGATAGAAGGCTTTAAAAATAAAATGTGTGATCTTCAGCTGATGGCTGGAGGTGTAATATTTGCTTCTTATAATTTATTAAATATTGTTGTACTCTTCTCAGACTGCTATTATAATGATGATATATATTACATGGAAACCCAAAGGAACTTCCCTTGTTGAATATGTCCATTACACCATGATTAAGGAAATGCCAACATTCATCTTTATACTACCCTGAGCACTAGATAGGTTTGTTGAGAATAATTTCCCTTAAATAATAGGCTTATCTACAGGCTGTATTTTAATAATGAATACCAAGAGGTTTGATATTACTTGGAATTTTCATATTCTCTCTTATAAGTGATTTTTCTGGTTACTGTTGCCTGTTAAAGAAACTGTTAAAGTAAATCATCTCATACTGGTTCAGAAGTTTTAAATGCCTCAGATCTTTATTAATCAAGTGCTAAGTTAAGTCATACTCCATTTGTTTTAAAAGTACCATTTGTATTACAAACACTGGCAATTCATATGAGTAATGGTAATCATCATTTTCTCTTTAATGAATGCTCTCTAAAGAATATTTTTTTAGTCTATTGCAATAAAATATCACTGCACTTGTGTGGGGGGGGAAAGAATTCTGATGCTGTTCTTGAGAGGATTATCTGGGCAAAGAACCTGTTTTGATTCTTTCGTATGGCAGTTAATTTTTTTTATTTTTAAAATATTTCAGGGTGTGAGTTGGTAGGAGTGTATTGGAGCCTCAGCTGGCACAAGATTTCTCACAGCTAGGTAGTGCCAGTCCCTCACTGCTGCTCAAGTTTGAATTGCTGAATTTTGTGCATCCAGCAGCCTAGACCTCTTGGTCTGGAGAACAGCACAGGAGGAGAGGAATTACAAGTCACCTCAGATACAACATTAGGTTGCATGTGACAGGATGAAAAAGTCATAGAGATGCTCAGAAATGAGCAATTAGACCATGTACACAGCTTTTTATCCATGATGACTAAGATTTTCTTGATATATCCCAGAGAGTCACAGAAGAAATATTCTTGCATCCACCTTCATGGGTAAAAGGCTTAACTCATTCATAGAGAAAAATAACTAATAAATCAGGTATTTCTGATAGCTGATTTAAAGAATTCAGGTCATAATTTAGGTCAGTTAGATCATCTGTGAATGATGAAAGATAAGTTGGTCTAGCAGGCACCAAATTGTATGTCTTCTACTGAAGATGTTCAGACGGAACTCAAGCTGTTGTCAGATATCCATAGTATGGATATAAAGCACCACATATCACCTGAATAAATATTTGGGATGAGACTGCAGTAGAATAGTCCTGCTGAAGCTAGTGAAAGCCTGGTCATTCAAGGCATTTGACCTTGCTAAAGATATGCTTTATATTTACAGTTAGAAATGGAAGTTTGTTGATGTCAAAGGGAGACCCAGACTGATGCAAGTCAGGCAGTAGAAGAGAGGAGGCAGTTTATACCGAAAGTTTATGAGCTTGTCTGCTTTCTCAGGGTAACAATGCTAAACGTCTTGCTTGCTCATAGATGTTTCTAACCAGGAGTATTTATGGGAGCCAGGGAAGCTGAAATCTTTTACATTTTAATCCCAGCAAATAAAATATCTAAGGCAAGTTATTCTTGGCTGAGATGCAATTGATTGTGCTGTTAAAAAACAATTTGCCTCATCACATTTTAGGAAGTCTGTTCACTGAAAGGCTTTGATACAGGATGAGAAAATGCTAATGGGTGAATACTCAGAAGTGTTTGTTGAAAAGTTGTAACCATAAAAAATTGTTACAGGTAAGACAAATTATTTAGAGCTAATATTGAGGGAACAACAAGAGGAATGTTCATGTTTAGAAGTAGTCCTTCATGGAAAATAAAATACAAGACTAGACTCCAGATGGAGCATGAGTGGGTTACCAAATTGGAAGTTACAAAATAACAGTTACAATATTTAGGGCTGGAGAAAACTATAAACCTTTATCCCTGCTATTTTCTCGAAAATGGCAATTAACTTCTTGTTTTGAATGCTCTAATGAGCTACAAAGTATTCAGTACCCTTTTGTCTGTGTGTTCTTTATTGTATTTCTTTTCTGATAGGACTTTGCAACTATAATTTTATAAAGGGAAGGAAACTTGACAGAAATGCATTCAAACATTGTAAAATTATATACTTTACTCATTAAATTCATAAGTATAACATGCAAACAGAACATTTTTTAGTTCATCCAAGTATATCTAATTTTGTAATGTCTGGAATCAAATTCAGTCATGATTATGAGTTTGCCATCATGATTGGTAGCTGTACCTAAACCAGACATACATTATGCAAGAGATCATTACTGGAAGTATTTAATTCATGTCCTGTGTTTCCCATCTAGCAAAGCACAGGGATTCATTGGAGTGAATTGACACTGAAAGAGAGCACAGGCTTCCAGCCAGCAAAAAGAAAAAAAAATAAAAATAGAAGCCCTGCATGGCTGCAAGCCAGTGCATACTCCATCACTCAGCTGTCTGCCTCCTCTCGTGGCAGTGGCCAAAAAACCCTTTAAATGATGATCTCTGGATTGGGTTTCTAAAGCTTGAGCTGCATAATTCCTCTGACACACTACAGTGCTTCCTTTTGCTGTCACTTGTGGTAAGCAGGATCTTGCCTTGGTGAGCTCCTTCTCTCTGAGCTCCAGCTCATGAGCCCTGTGCAGCATCAGGGGCTTTGTGCTACAGTGCCATGGGCACACATAGTCCTGAGCATCATTCTGAACTCCTCCACTGTGGACTACCTGGGAATAATAGAAAAGAAAGGGAGTTGGTTCATGTCAGGAATTGTTTAGCATCTCAGTAGTTTTCAGTGTACTTCAAAAAGAGAAATTAAAGGACATTGAATTATATAGAAAACAAGTTAGTCACTTGTCTAACTGGGTTGGGTGGGACCACTCAGTGGTAGTTACTGGTTGTAAAAAAACTTTGTCCCTGCTTCTTTTTCTATGAAGTTATTGACAATGTCACTGTTTTTTGTCTCCCTCCAAAATAAACCAGATGAAAATATTTTCTGCCTGTCATTTTCAGGCTTTTGGAGGACATAGTCCTATTATTATGTTATTCTTGATATTAGATAGTGAGCTGTAACTCACTGCTGCTGAATCTAGGCTGGTTTACGTACTTGTGATTCACTGTAGTTTTTTTGCAAAAAGTCTTATGGCCCCATAATTGCACACATAAAATGCTGTTCTGATTGTACTTTCAAAGGATCTGGCTGCTCCAAAGCTCAGGTATTAAAAATACCACAAAAGCACATCAGAAGTGAAGTTTGCTTTTAAAAAGCACTGGGTAAAACTGCAAAGTTTTTTAAGGGAGAAAAGCAAAATGACAGTTGGAAGGATAAGCTAAAAATATTGCATAAATATTCAGGACTCTAGAAATGTTTTACTTTTTTACAATATCCACAAGGAAAAATTCAATGTTATGTCAAATGAAAAAACAAAGTTACTTTATGCCCAAAGAATTTAAAAACACCAGTTAGTTCAGAAAACAGAATCACATTTGAAGAAGAAAATTTGTCTGTAGTTCATCTGACTGCTCTTTAAAACTGACTTTGCTAATCTTACGGTATATACTCAGATATTAAAAAAAAAATTATATTGTTTCCATTGTACTTGGAAACTGGTAATTTTTTTTCCTCTGCACCATGTACTGGTTTTATTTCTGTTAGACACTTACTTTTGAATCTGCATGTAACAAATGCAAGGCTGCAGACATCACCTCCTGTAAATACATGTTGTACTCCAGTTTGGAATATGCAATTTGCCAAAAATATCAGGTGAGTCTCTTTATAAAGTGCTTAGGAGGTTTTAGTGCATTTCATTACACATGGTGATCTAAATTAACTAAATGGCTGTGTTTGAAGCAAAAGGCTGTAAATAAAAAATGCACTTTGTGGGTCAGAAATCTGTGTAGGTTTCTAAACTTACTTACGTTATAAGTTGAGTGATTCAGGTTTGTGTCAGTGGGCAGGCTACAGCTGTTGTTCTCGAGCTGGCATTTTCTCAGGCTGCCAGAAAGCATCTGCATCACTGGGCATGTTCTGTATATTAGAGCGAGAGGAGCAAGAGCTGCAGGACCTTTACTCTCTGCAGCTGATCAGAAAGGACAGCAGATTCAGAGCATCTCTCTGCAGCCTCCTCTAGCCCTTTTCTTCTCTGGAATCTTTCATGAAAGTATCAGGAGAAAGGATGGTCTGGTCTGCAAGGCAAGCCCATTGCTCCAAACAGGGTTAGTGGTACAAAGTAGTAGACTAAGTGGCTCAGCTGGGATCCAGGAAGAACAGCGATCCATATGGAAGTTCTCAACCACTGAGAACCAGGCATACAGGTATTTCTTTGTGTCTGTTATGAGCTGAGGTGCTTTTTTCCTCCCCTTTTGATTCGGAAAGTTTGCTGGGTTTTTACCTTTGGCTAAAGATGAAAGAAAATATTTATGAGCTTTTTATAAATCTGGAACAAAATGTTTTGAAGTTATTGACAAAGAGCAACAATAATAAGATTATGGACTTGTAATTGGCAGATAAATATGAATAGCTGTAAGGAGAAATATATTTTTATTTGTAACCATTTTTGCTCTGCAGTGACTTTCAAATAATTAGGTAGGAATGTTATGTGTTCCTTTTTACAGGAAAATCTTTATATAGTCTAAGTCAATAAGTCTTTTGACAGAGGGTTCAATAGCAAATGCCATTTGAAAAATGTTTTAAGGTTGAATGTGTGAAGCAACAAGTTAGGGATCTATCTGCTTGCAGTTTTTTATCTTGGGAATGTATGTCAGCACTCCATATAGTAATGATTTTCTATATTTTTCTTATGTCAGAATATCAGAGAGGGAAGAAATTGAGTTATTTATAGACTTTTTCTCCATAATTATAAATGTGATCCATATTCAACATTAAAAGAAATGAAGAGGAACTGTGCCAGGAACTGTTTATTAATCATGTTGGATTAGATTTGTAGATATGCCTTTTACAGTAGAACATGATACACCAGTCAGTGGCTAAAGAGTAATTTTTTTTTCTCCTGAAGTTATAGTAAAAGTGGCAAATGCAGGTTTTTTAACTCAGTTTTTTCAACATTTCCAGTGCTATGCTGAGATGTTCTATTACTAATGACCTTTTTCAGTGGTGGAAATAAAATATGAACCCTTGTTTATGATAGTGTCTATTTCTGATGTGAGTTCTATTAGAAATAAATAACACAAAATGTAATATAACATTTATATGATCATTAAGTACAACCACATTTTATTCTGGTTACACATGGACTGAAAACAGTTAACATTGCAGAGAAATTTTGAACCACGATTTTTGGTTTAATAAGTAGGTGGGAAATTGGCACAAGGCCATGGGAAACATAATACCTAATAAAGTATTATTTAGATACATATGTAGGTAGCTATATAATAACAATACAATCAAGTTTTGTGTAGGAAAAAAAATTGAAACTCTATCTATAACCCTGTATATATTTTCTGAACTGTACAGGTTTAGCTAGTTTTTAATTAACTGTTTTTAAGCTTTAAAATTATCAGTGGTAAATAATATTGTACCAACTTCATGCTTTAACCAGAAAGCTCTTTGTTCCTCTGTCCTCCATCATTATAGAAACACGAAGGAAAATGATCCACAAAGACTTCACAAATGATTCATTGCTTCCATCAAGGCAATATAATTTTAAATCATGCTTTCATTTGTCTTCTCCTCGACAGGAGGCATTGTTGATAAGGACCTTCGTCACTACCTCAATTTACGGTTCCAGAAAGGCTCGGTGGACCATGAGCTCCAGCAGATCATAAGAGACAATCTCTACCTCCGCACAGTGCCATGTAAGTAGGGTGGAGATGAACAAATCTGCTTTCTTAGTGACAATGGGCTACCTGAATTAATGCTGTTGAGGCCATTTGTGAGGTGTGAAGAGTCTTCCTGTAAATAGATTTTTGTCTTGGTTCATGTCTTCTACATTGTTGCTGAGAAATTCAACTGTGTATTGCCAAATTAGTTTCTGACAAGGCATGGGATAGTTCCCAAAAACTCTGGCTCTATAATAATAATAATAATAATAATAATAATAATAATAATAATAATAATAATAATAATATTTCTTCTGCAGTTTTAGAAAGAACAACTTTAAAGAAATTAAAAAATCAGTTTTCTGAGCTGATTAAATTGATGTCCAACAGAGAGGATTTGATCTGCCTCATATTTCACATATTGTACACTATATAATAATATAATGGGATTTAGAATGCAATAGGGCAACAGGTGAAACTTGTAAACTGGGAGATTTTGTTTGTGTGCAATAGGCATTGAAATGAAAATTCATACTGTCTTGAATACATGTCTGTTGTCACATAAGTCAATGGCATCTGTATCCAAGGTATTCTGAAGCCTCTAGAATAGTTTTTGTTCTATTGAAATATTCACCTATTTTGACAGTAGACATGGAAATAAACAGAGTCACGTAAACCTTGTCCAACTGTCAGGGCCATGACTTTCATAACAGATCTACTTGGCTGACAGGCAGTATATCATTTAAAATGGACGGAAGTTCCATTACATTTCCCTCATAAAATAATTGCTCCGTAGACATAAAATGAGTCTTCTGGTTCTGGCAAAAAAAAAAAGGCTGCACTTTTGAACTTAAAGGTTCGACACAGGAATGATAGGCAGAGGAAGGTATTCTGAGTATGTGTCTGTGTTATTTATATGGTAACGAGTGGATGCTCTTTGAAAGCTGAGTTGTGAATGCTACTGTATTTTTTACTTTCATAATGTTAAAGAATGGAGCTTTGAAAAGCTCCACCTCAAGAAAAAAAGATGTTCAAGTGTTTCCTCTCTTTTTTTTGGAAGCTGATGAGAAATAAATTCTTAATTTCAGGAGTTCCTTTTGCAACTTATTAGAAAGGTGGAGAAAAACATTTAAAATTTAAAAATTATTACCTGTGTGCAGAATATCAAAAACATTACATTTATGTGAGCTTTATGATGAATTAGGTCTGTCTGAAAGTGCTGAGAAACATCTCAGCTGAAGTGGAAATGCAAGTACAAATAAGTTTTGAGATTAAATCCCACTTCTAAGGATGTCTGGGAGTGTCATTAGCATAAGAATATATTTATTGTAACCCCAGTGCATGCTCATTAGTGCCAGAGATCCAGGCACAAGGAAAATCCAACAGTATTGCAACTACTACACATGTAACAGATGCTGTCTGTTGGCAATATGGGCACATTGAGGAGGTTTTGGGGTTGTTTTGTTTTTGATCAAGGCAATAATAAAGTATTCTCATTTGTCAAGTAAAACTCAGAGAAGCAAATTTGTCATTCAAAAAATAACACTACAACTATGAAGACTACACTTTGGAACCTATAAACAATAATAACCTTTCTGCTGTGGCTCATCCATCTTCTGTTTCATTTTGTGTGGATGAATTCATAGGTCATTATTGTATTACATATTGAGCATATTTAACTAAGTAAAAACTACATTTTGAATTGTAGTATGATGTTGCAAGTGACAGCTGCTGAATTTCTAGGTATGCTGGCATGTTCCTGGAGAGCTGAGGACTCTTCAGCAGTGGTGGTAGAAAAAAAAAACACCAGTGCCCAGCGGGTGTATTTTCATCAAAATTTTCTCGAAAATCCTATGAAAGTAATTCTTTTGAAATGTGTGTGTTTTAAAACAAATAAATCAGTAAATGCAGACAGGATTATATGTGATTAGCTAAGAATTTTCCATTATCAGGTAAATAAAAAGGATACTATCACATAGTTTGTAACGCAGATTTCCCCTCGGTCATAATTGCGGTGAATCTTTTTTTGAATGCTGTTTTACTCTATCTCCAACATTCATGTTTAGGAAGAAAAATTTTCTCAACAGTTTTCTTATTTTCATATAAATGTCATATGAGACACATGTAGGACTCTGAATGCTATAGGCAGACAACAACTTAGTCATGCTGCATCTTGTGCTTGGTAGTGCTCTTGACAAACTGCAGTTGCCATGTGGGCAAGCAACTTTCCAGTCCTCACTTACGTGAGAAGAGAGAGCTCTAACTTTGTGCATTGCAAGAATAAAGCTTTGAGGAGAGTACATCACAGGAGAGCGGTTTTGGTAGTGACAGTCATGGTCAGTCCTGTCTCCTTTGATATGTCCTTCCAAGCACTTGCAAATCTCCTTTTCATTAAGAGCTGGCAAAATAGTGTGGCTGTGGTTGAAAACAGGATCTGTGTGTGCTTCCTTCCCAGACAGGGAATATGAAACGATAGTGGAAAACATTTCGATGAAACAGCACTGTAAAAAGTCAAACAATGACAAGCTGATTCATAGAAGTAAAAAATTATCTATTAATTTAAAGAGCTGCTCATTGATATCCTGTGGGATATAACCTCAAATTGACAGTAGCTGAGGTGTTTCAGTCTAAGGGGCGTGCAGCCAATAAATGCATTTTTCACAGTAACCATTTGTAATAATAACAAGAAGAAGAAGAAACTATAGGTTTGGGGTTTTTTAAAGTTATGGGGATGATTCCCAATTTTTGCATTTAGAAAACAATTAATGATGTAAGAATGGAGAGGACCAGGTGTGTGGCTCAGGCTTACTGCATTGGATATTGCAGTATTACTACTAACACAGAAGTTGGAGGAAGAATGGTTTGTTTAAGACATTTGTCATCAGCATAGGAAAAAAGGTTCTGTTTGTGACTCAGCCACACGCTCTATGTGAGTGACCACAGGCAAGAAATGGAGTCATTATGTACAGCAGTTCCCCACATACCAAACTGTCATAACAAATCCTCAATTTGCTATTGATATTATGGGTGCTCTGTGTTAGATGAATATAATTAACACACTGGAGTGCAAATATGAAACCTATGAACAATTAATAATATATTTCCTTTCTTCAGTGGCTTCTTTTTTTCCATCTTCTGTGAATGTTTAGAATTGTGGGTCATTTGGAGGCAATTTAAATAAGAGCCTCATTTTCAAATATTGTTGTGTTCTATTGTATTTTACTATCATCTGGTCTTATGTAAATTTAACCTACATGCTGCAGTGTTTGTGTACTGTTGAAATGCTATATATTTCAACATGCTGCTGCTTAGTGTGTAGTCCTCTTGAAGAGGTAGAGTGGTGGTTAAACTGGTGCCTGTGGAGCTTGCTTTCTTTTCCACTGATGTGTTCAGTATTCCTAATTACCCACTGGAAATGCACATGGTACAATGACTTGTTTCTCTGAAGACACTGGGAATGTCTTGTTGAAAGAGTTTGGCTTATGAATCTTTCCATGTGCTTTCATGGGAGCTTCTGTTTGTTTCAGAGCAGGGTGGGAAATGTTGCAGTCAGCACTGCGCTTCCTCTCCATTAGTGGGTACAGAGCATTGCTCAGAGCATCTTTGGGCTACAGGCGCTGCATTGCCATCAGCAGAAAGCAGTGGATGAAAAGGAAAGCAAGGGGAAAAACCCATTTTTTAAGTTAATTTATTAAAGTGAATTATGATTTTATTTTAATTAAGTTCTAGGTTAAACACATGTCTAGATTATGTCTACAGCTAGCAGTGCTGATGAAAAATACTGTACTGTTTTGTTAGTCATGCGAGGGGAAGAGAACATTGTATCTGTCTCCTTTTCTCAGAAATTTCTCAGTTCTACATATTGGAGGCATCAACTCTCGGCTATTCAGTGACTAGGTACTCATCTTAAAATAAGAGGTATCCAAAGAAAATAAATACTGTTCAAGATGAAGGAGAGAAGGAATGTGTTTGATCTAGTATAAATGTAGTATGGAGTGATAATAGATGTAACAAAATGAAGAGCAGTCATTGTGTATCACTTCTGATATTATAACTTGAATATTCTATAAAGATCATATGAAGATATTAAGCTGTTTTTATTGTCTGTACAGTTGTAATACCTTCTGTTTCTCAGAGATCCTTGCACCCAAATCACATCTGTAAGAAACTGAGGCTCTTGATTCTATCCCCTTCTCCCATGCTTTCCACTCCTCTATTACCTCCTTTCTGCTCCCTTAAACACCACGCTTTTCTTTCCCATTTTCAAAACCAATACCATCCAAAGACAGTAAATACGTTTTTATGATGCAGTGCCAATATAAATTATTTGTCTAACAGGTAATCTGATGCCTTGATAATTGGAGAGTTGATATAATACCACTAAAGTCACTAGAAGTTTTAACAGTGGAAAAAGGATAAAGGTTGTGAAATTTCAAACCCAGTTTTTTAGAACATTTTTTCTACAAAAGAATATCACATACGTTCCTTAACTGATGTTAACTGGCATGTGATTTAAAGAGTTCTTGAAGAGCTCTTAGAATTCAGAGAATAGCTTGTCCTTTAATGATATTGTCTCTGACGAGAAGTTCAGTTGCTAATCATATCTGTCTGGAATTATTTATTCATTATATAACACATGCAAAAAGGCAGATGAGAGTTTAGTTACAGTATTTATTTAGTTACAATGCTGATTGTCCCCAGGAATCGATCCACCTTTATTTAAACTTTGGGGAGGCTTTCTAGTGTTGCAAAATGGGTTCTCTGATTAACATGATATCAAAAGGACAAAGGAGAGTGGCAGATTTACTGAATTTTGATGACAACACTAATCTTGCTGATTACTTGAGAACTAGCAGGAAACTAGAGGGGCAATAGCATGAATCTGATGAAGCATCTTGTCTCAGAACAGCAAGAATAGAAAATAATAGAAGAGGCCACAGATAACTTATTTCAAAAGTGTAAGTCATGGTTCTTGGCTTGCCTAAAGCAGCTTGAAGTTTGGGTACAGGCTGCATCTCCCTATGACAATAGGCTTTTCCAGCCTGGAGGGTTTGGATGTACTATTGACCTTTCTCCTTAAATAACCAAGGTATCTTAGAAATCTTGGAATTACAAACATGATGAATAAAACTTGCAACATTATTTTGTGTAATCATTCCTGTGATTTCCAAATCATTTTTTACTTTGCACATTAACTTTCTAAATTGCCTTCTTGACATTAAAAGATTGAAAAATATATCTTCTAGATAAATTTAGCCTACATCTACAGTCAAATAAGTAAAAAATTTAATTTTTTTCTTGAGCTAAGCTGAGGTGATTTAAACAACTGAATCTTCTCACAGCCTGTAGAAGATAAACTGTCAAAACTAGGATAATCTTTACTTGGTGATTTTCATCTGAAGAACAGCTGAACAGAGAACATGGAGCACCAAAAGCTGCTGTTAGAAATTCACAACCATATCAACAAAGGAAAAAGAGTTGAGTAAAAGAATCAATATTCTGACTTGGATGACCAATTAGGCTACTGAATCCATATTTGCATAATTGAATAAAAAGGTCAAGTATCAGTTTTGGCAGGATGTGCTTCTTTTGTTTTTCTCTTCCGGGATTTTTGTCTACAATCACAACAAAAGCAAATCAGTGCTAGTGTTGATGGACGTCCTTGTGAATAGATCATCTGGTGCTAACTGAGCACCTTAGATGAATTTTTAAGCAGTTGGCCAAGTTCACCAAATACCCAACTCACATTTATGTCTCTGAAGCGCACCTAAAGTTCAGTAGCATCCTCACACCAACTGGAGCCAAGGTCCTTGCTGGTTTGTTTGGACACTGTGCTCTGTGCAACCACTCCCTTCCTTTACAGAGGTAACTACTACATTACTTTAATGAGATTATACAACTCAGACTACTTTAGATATTTTTTTCAAGATGTAAGCTTTTGTCATGCTCCCACATTTAGAGAAGAAGGCACCCTTTCTGTGTCTTATGAAAAAAGGAAACAATTTCAGACCTGTATGTAGTAAGCCAAGGTCGATGGGCTCGTGCCTCTGGTGGTACCATGTTTTTGATTCAAGAGTAGCCTGACTAGAGTAAGTCCCTTTGAGAAGAAAAAAAATTGAGAATGAGGATTACAGAGTTGTTTTGTAACATCTGAAGAATGAACAGAGCTTTGGTTTCACTAGTAGGGGTGAGATTAATTTATAACTTACTGGTGGAAAATTGTTATGAGGAAACTCCTTTTCTGCAAGTCCTTTTCTTTTTATTTTGCCATATCCTAAGGATACTGCTGTCCTGGTTTTGTCCCATGAAAGTTTGTCAAAACTGTATTTCTCCTGTGTTTCCAGGTTTTGATTCTACCAAATGTGTTTTTCTTTTTCCAATGTATTACTGTTATTAACACATCAACCTCTTGACTAGCTATCAATCTAATATGGATTATTCAAATAATTCTGTCACATTTATTTCAGCAAGTCTGAATAGAGAAAATTTCTTACTGTGGAGATGGGAGAAATATACTTTGGTTAAAAAAAAAATTATTATAATAATGCAGAGGTTCCAGACTGTATTTCTATTGAGAGCAGGAATCTGGATTTAAATGCAGAATAGTGTTGTTATTTCAGGTTTAAAATTCTTCTCTTTGACTTTAAAAGTATGGCCTGGACATATATTAAAGGGTCTAGAAAAGACTATGCTTTCCGTTTAAGAGATTAGATGGTTTTAGTATTAAATTTAATAGTAAATTACATTTGCCATTATTTTATCAATGTATTTTCTCTATATCT
Organism: Dendrocincla fuliginosa; assembly: GCA_035047845.1. Taxonomy (NCBI): domain Eukaryota; kingdom Metazoa; phylum Chordata; class Aves; order Passeriformes; family Dendrocolaptidae; genus Dendrocincla; species Dendrocincla fuliginosa. The sequence goes on from JAWWMO010000043.1 coordinate 10,491,173, forward strand.
CTGTTAGAAATAATCACTAATACCTGTGATATGTTGCTAAGAAATTTTCACATTGTTCACAAAAAGAATGGATTACTTAATATGTAGGAAAGCATGAAATTCACTCTAGGCTGCTGAAGGTGCAGTCTCTGTATGTGTTCTAATGGCATTTACCTAGTGACAAAATTCACACCACCACTCATTTTAAGTCATCTGTACTTTCTGATTCCCATTTTTGTTTCTGAGCTTTCTGAGCATTGAGCTTTCTTTTTCAACTCGGTACTGCTATGAGTTCTTCAGCTTATATTGGTACTGAATTGAGTAGATTCTTGAACAGTATTTCAATTGGCATTTGTTAATAAGAGTAACACAGAAATGTTGTGGGGGTTTTGATCGTGTTTTTTGTTTGGTTGGTTGGTTTGGTTTGTTTTTTTTAACCTTTAAATCAAAACTAACTACTTGCAAAAATTGAATTATATTTTTTCTGCAGAAGATTCTGTGAAGCGCTTCCTGGTTATCCCAGGCTTTACTCAGTGACATCTGATGAGCCCCAGACAGCTGCACGTTTGTTTTAATTTTTCATGTCCAAATAGAAATAATTTGTTTGCAAAAGAAGACAAAATCATTCCATGTGTATCAGTACAGGTAATCTGAAGCATTATGAGCAGACTGAGGCTCTTCCAGTTATTTTACAGCTTTTTTCAAAGAACTGATCTCATACTAATGGGAATACTTTGCCATACCACATCTGTGAAATGGACATTTTATCATCATTAAATCCACGTATCTATATGTTGTCAACATCAGTACCTAATCATTCTTATTTCCTTGTTATTAATATTTTTGCATGATTTAAGAAGTGTAAACTGTAAGACTATACTTTGATGATCTCATTTTTAGTGTTATCTAATTAGAATAACTTAGAATACTATTGCTTGCAATTACATTTTTTAGATGAAATTTAAAAAAAAAATCTTCAACTAGAGGGCAAAAAAGACAATACTTATTTAAAGAAGATGACACTAACACACTACTGAATTTTGGAAGGTGCTAGAGTAAATTAAAAATAGGCTAAAGACATTGAGATTCTTCAATGGCATCTGACTTGGCAAATTACATTCACTTAGTGGCCAACGCTACCAGAATATTGCTGGGAAGAAGATAGTATTGATGCAGCTAAAACAACATCTTGGTAGTATATACAGCTTGCAGTGTCAAGTTGTCTTGTGTCTGAACAGCATGAAAGAGGATGTGGTTGCTCGTGTGTCAAAAACTGCTATAGGTGCCTAAAGCCATCATTCTTCTTCATACTCCAGTTACTTTATATTTCCATAGCAATGCAAAGGACATCAGGTTGGAACCACAGAGACACTGGTAGGTTTAGGCAGACTTTCGAGTTTTGTCTAGATCTGTGGTCATCAAAACCTGCCTTCTTTTGTCATCTAACTTTACAGAGAGGTAGAATTCCTAGTTGCTTAAGTTTTCATCAGTACAAGTACTTAAGCACCTGTAACATTGTTCTGGGCAGTCATTCACATAAAATAGATCAAGTTCCATATAAAGCATTGTACAAGTCACTGCTTTTGTTGGAAAACATTACTAATAGGGAGAAGAGAAACACCCGACATTGTTGGCTCCATATTACTAAACCCTGGCCAATTCCCTGCTCAGAAAGCTGTTTCGGTGTCTGACCCTGAGGAGAGCTCAGCTGGGCAGAGCATGGTGCTGATAACACCAAGGTTGTGGGTTTGATCCCTGTATAAGTCATTCACTTAAGAGTTGGACTTGATGATCCTTGTGGATCCTTTCCAACTCAGAATATTCTGTGTTTCTGTGACTCCAAGCCTTCAATAACTGGTCAGGGAAAGGAAACTTATGACTTCAAGCTGTATGCTTCACACAGATTGCAGAAGCTGGTTTTCACCAAAGCCGATACTTAGGGCATGGAACTTTGTAACTCTAGTACATACAATAGGCAAGACACTTTCCCCAATGTTTATCTCCTCTAGATAAGCTCATACAGCTTATCTTCTTGAGGATAGGCTAAAAATCAGGCTGGTTTTGTATTTCTCTCTTTCTCTCTTAGTCCTGTGAGGAGATGGTGAAAGGTGCAGCTGAGTAGTGAGTCATTCTACTGTTCAGGGCTTCATTCAATGTATATGTGGAATGTAAAGTTCTCCATCAATTACCAAGGACAAAGATTGTTCCCCCTACCCCCTGCCCCCCACCCCATACATTATGTAGAATGAGGCTAGCTATAATACATATTATCTAATCTTTAGTTTTTTCTTTGTGTGCTTCAAAAAATGATAATTTCCTATAGTGCTTCAAAACTTGCCATGAGATCATCAGTCACTTTTATCTGCAATGCAAATGAGTCTGTGCTTGTCTTATGAGTTGGGCAGCAACTCACTACTATTTAAATACACAGTTAAAATTGTACTGACTCAGAAACATGGCAATTGGAGCCAGAAACAATTTAGTAATCTGTATTTTAAAGCTGTCACAGAATAGTTGTCATTCTTGTTTTGTACATTATAATGCAATGTCCTGGAAGAGAGTGATGAATTTTGGAGAAAATCCTTCCTTTCATCATCTTGACAAAAAGAGAGCATCTAATTACTCCTTTCCTGTCATTATCCTCAGTTTGCATCTCCCAAGTCTGATACGTCTGGTGAGCTTTTGCAGAGATTTTTACTGAATCTTCTGAGTAAGATGCAAGATTATTTCTGGCCAAGTGGACAAAAGACCGGGATATCTGAGGGTTTCAGTGGGGACCTTGGTTCCCGCTAGCTTCCACTTAATTTAAAAACAGTATTAGAAGTTCACGTGGCAATGTGCTTCTAAGAGTGTTTTTGCCTACTCAGTTGAGGAAAGTTTTCAAGCTCTAAGTTTTGAAGAATTTATTTCTGTTAAATAATTCCTACTTTATTGAAATTCTTCTAAAATTCTGAAAAAGCAGTAAAATCTAAAAGAAAAGAGAAGGCCTCTGCAAGATGCAATTATATTGTCTCTCTTTGTCCCTCTTGTATTAAATGCGGAAGACTTGAGCAACAATAATAAACATGAGAAAATGTTAGTTCTTGTATAATCCACTATTAGCATCATAAAAGAGAATTCTGAATAAAGGTATTTTTTTTATAAAAAGAAAAAGGTTACAGATTTATCTTTTCTACAAAAGAAGGAAACTTGATAGAAGACGTTCATAAAGGAAAATGTGCAATAAAATAGAAGGATTTGTTGTTTCTAGAAACAAGTGTCTTTTCTTCTGATATTGTGTGCCCATCAGGCAGTGGAGAGGCCTGAAATGCAGACATATCATGGGAGAAAGCTGTAGTGCAGCTTTGTCCTTTAGCCCAGTACAGACCTTGGAATTCACAATGTCATTTCTCAATTTCTCAGTGAGCAGCCTGCACACGTATCAACATTTCCATAACACTGTGAAATACTGTCTCTTCTTTTGGTAACTTTAGGTTAATCAAACCTAATCAGGACTTAAAAATTTAAAGATTCTAACTGAAATTCTAGAAATAAGGTTGCAATATTTTGTACTGAAGGAACACCACGGATAGAGTTGCCTTTCAAGGTCATGGGTAAAGCTCAATAAAAAGACATTAAACATTTATGCACCACGTGTATCACTTTCCTTTTTAAAAAGTGAAACTCCCCTTATAAATTCCTCACAGCTCACTAGTCACTGCAACCTCCTAATGGTAGTTTTCATGGAGTTTGGAAACATGGAGAGGTTGCTGAGGGCATGTGTTTAATTGCATTATGGCCAGATCATGCTGTTGTAGAAAGGCAGAAGCCTTCCTGACTTGGGCAAGAACTTCCTGAGGATCACAGCATTGCTGCCATTGTTAAGGATGTGCTATGTCATAGACTGCAGTGCAAAGTGCAATAACTGGTCTTTTACACTGCTTTGGAAATGTCTGTGCTCATAAACAGTTACCAAAGACTAGGCAAAAAACACACCTCCTATCCTCCCATTGAGTGACACCTCACAGGTCTCAGGGCACGTGACAGTATTGTGTGGCAGTCATCTGTGAAGCCGTTTGGGTGGTGGAGGGAGCATCAAAGGTAACTTCAGAAGATAAATTTATAATGGATGTGATAAATTGAAAACTTTCTGGTTTCCTGATTTTTCTTAACACTCAATCTGAAACTAGACCATTGTTTTAGACTGAAGATCACCTTAAATCCAGTTAAAAATATACATGCAGTAAAAAAGACAGAACATTTTCTATTTCATTTCTTGAAACCTTTTCTGAAGTGATTACTATTTATTCACTCATTTATGTTCTGGCTGATCTTAAAAGAAGGAAGAAAACTAACACTTTAGCCTGGGTTAAGCAGTGAAAATAAATCATAAGTCACTTGAGGGATGATTTTAACCTGCTAGGTAAGAATACAAGCAAAATTCCTTGGGAATTGTACAGAGGAACAGTCATAACTTGGAGGACAGTTTTTACTGCTTGAGTGAAATATCATCGTGAACTTTCATTGAGTTGAAGTGAGAATTAATTTCATTCTCTATGTCCCTGGTAGAATTTTGTTAAATTACTGCAGGCTTTAACTTTCTGCCTGTTGGAAAATAATGCACCACTTCCCCAGACAATACAGTGAGTTTTATAGCAGCTTAATTTTCTTTCATTATGCGATTCCATGTAGGACCTATAAAGATGTGACCTGCACAACACTCACAGTCCTTCAAAGTTGAACAGTTCAACGTTTTTGGGTCCATTAAACTCAAAGCACAAAGCACATCACATTGGTGGCCAGAAGGATTAATAAAGGTGTAAGAGTACACAGAAATAAGAAAACCATGATTAATTACAGAAACTAGACTCAACTTGAATATTCCAGAAGTCATACACAGGAGGCTCTGCAATGCTCTGGCACCAGGTTCTTCCAGTCCACTTTTTTTCTGGTGCAGGATCATGGCACAAGGTTGAAAATGTCTTTTATTCCTGTTAGGTACTCCAGCAGAGGTGTTATAAATGCGTTTATAGAAACTGCTTCTAGTTTAGTGCTGTATCAGGACAGAAGGACGAGAGAAGGGGGATTTTCTAAAGAGAGAGAGGGACATTTAAAATGGGCTCAAGCCATGTATGTACATTACCATGCAGGGCTGCTCTGTTCCCTGTGAGCTGTGTACTGTCCCCATTCAGACAATATTGCAGCATGAAATGGACTGAGAAATCTGTGTCTCCATACAATCCTCCGTGTGGTGCTGTAGTCTCCCTTCACATCCCAATTCTCCCTTCATACGCTGAAGTGAGACCACAGGAAATACGGGAACACAATTTCCTTGGCCGATGTGGGGTGTCCATATCAACAACACACAGTCCTAACAATTTCAAGGTGATGGCTGTGTCTGTGCTAGAAAAGAACTCATAGAGATTAATGGAAAATAGTGACCCTGTAGACTGGTGGGGAGGGTTTCTTTCTCTTCATTTCCACTTATAAAAACATATGATGTAGTTAAATGTTCCATTAGCTTTGTCTCCACTACTTTATCCATCTCTTACAGAAATGTACTTCCAAACTTATTTTCCAATGACATTTTCTTCCAGGTTTGAGATGAGAAAACTGATTCTGAGTGATAAAGCCCAATTTTCACTTCTGGAAATATTCTGAAGAATATTGCAACATCTTGGCAAATATTAATCTGAGGCTATTATATCAAAGCAGTATTTAGAGTATGTCCCTTAGCACACACATAGGTGGGGTTTTTTAGGGCTCTTTTTGCTGTGGTGGGGTGGTTGTGTTTTTTTTCATGTTCTGCATAGGATAATTTATAAGATAAGAGTTTCGGATATGTTCTCCTTGTTCTTGGTTAGATTCAGGACTCTGGCCAGCTGCTTTGTTAAATCTGTGCTATATATTTCTCTGTCACTAAAAAGCTTGACCACAAGAAAACAGTAACTGCCTGATAGTGTGAGAGAGACTAGCAGTAAAGAGAGTTCTAACTTACCTTCCTGTGACTCTCCAGCTCCGCAAATGAGTTCTGCAATGTCATAGGGAAGAGGCAAGTATAGATAATCAGTCTGCTTTATTGCCATGAGTTCACTCATCAAGGCCAGAAGTACATGACCATAAGTCACCTGTTCATTCTCTGCAGGCCTTATGAGCACCAATATCACTCTGCTAAGAATTTGGGCTTGTTTGCAGTCCACAGAGGCAAGGATTTGGTTCTCTATATGTCACTATACCAGTAATGCTGCAATACTGTTGATTGGATAGAATTCTGCTGTCATGTGTTGTTCTGCTATCATGTATTGTTCATGCATAACACTTGAATGGTGGGTCAGGATCGTGCAAGACATTCCAGATGAGTAACGCCATGAAAAGTAATTGTTATTAGAGCTGTTTGGTGATTTGAGGAAGCAGCCTGTTTTACATGAATGCAAAGAAAAGGAGCTGGCAACTAAATAAACCACTTCTTACATTCTTAATGTTTGGTTTCATCTGTTTTATTTTTTCTCCTATATCGTATTATTCAAATGAAAATTCAGTGCATGACAGCTAAAGCACATGTAGCAATTCTATTTTGTTTTTTTTAAAATGCTGAGTTTTCTACTTATCCCCTTATGCTTCAATGTGTGTAAATGTTATATCAATTATATGTTGTTGGCTATTCATACTGCCTGTAGTTATTGTATTTCATACATGTTGAGAGCCTACATGGATTGCAGATGTGAAGGGAGTCATACATCCTTGCTGGGCCATGTGCAAAGTTCTGGAAGATCAAGGCCTAAAGCATGGTACTCACAAGGACTTTGGTGGAACAGGGGACTTGGAGCATGTCAAAAGCTGTACCTTACTGATTTAACAGCTGAATTAGGTCTGCAGGTCTGTTCTCATTCTGTTTTGGAACTTCTGAATTCACACTGGCAATCTAATCTCCCCTGATGTCAATCAGTACAATTTCATTACTGTTGGGAACTTGCAGAAAATAATAATGTTTTGGGCTTTAACCTTGTTATGATAACCAGGAAACACCAAGTTACTTTTCCAAATGATTACCAAATGCTAACAACTCTCTGGGTGTAACCAATATAGATTGGCACAAATAGCTTTGTTCACTGTTGTGCTAAATATGTTCCTGAAATATCATAATAATTAAATTGGTAGTTTTGTAGCATTTTTCTGTAGAGACTTGTAAATTGCTTTGTTCTTCCGAATTACAAAAAAAAATTAGCTAAAAGTGTAATCATAGAACTGTGAAAGGTTTGAAATGTGAAAAGCAGGAGCTTTCTTCTTTTCTTTAAATAATAGGTTGTTATTGTCATTTGCATAGTTTAAAAATAAATAAACAAAGGCCAGTCTTCACCCTCAGGTTTCAATTAAGAAAACTGTTTTCATTCATTTTTATGTTTTTGAAAGAAATCACTCCTAAAGGCTAGTTTTGCAACATAGTGAAGATTACTTCTATTGCTGCTTAGGAAGGCATACCTTTGCCAGGGTCATTTCTATCAGTTCTCCTCGTTTACTTCTGCAATCTTTACCTCTGAAAATAAATGTCATGTTGTGGCTTAAGCATTGTTATAAGCAATAGCATGCCTCAGTGCAGCTGTAATTGAGGATCCACCTATTCTTCCCTTTACAAAAGCAGTGCAGGCTTCACAGTGAAACCCAGGTGCACCAATCACAATTAGAGGCAAGGTGAAACAGTGCAATTCTGTGTGGTCTTGTTCTCATAAACATTACTTTGATTGGGCAATTTCAGCCCACATGTGCTCCTGTGAACCGAAGCAGAGCAGTAAGACAATGGACTAGGACTGTTCACAGGCAAAAGGAATTAATTTCCTTGAAAGAAAGAACAGCAGATATTGGAGGTAGACTGTGCTTTTATGACAAGGTGAGAAACATTGTGTTTTATCCTATCAGTCTTCTGAAGAAATCAGATATAAACCAAGACCTTTTGAGGAGCAAATGAAAGTCACAGGATTCAATTACTTCAGTGATAATTTTTGGACTAGGAGCGACTTTGGAAGGAAAGGAATTCAGGCTGTCCCGAGTATTTTCACAGCAGCACAAGCAAGGTCAAAACTAAGAGGTGAGACTGAGCCAGGACAACAGCTTGGTAAAGAAGACCCAACTAAGGACAGAGGCAGGGAAAAAGAGAATGGAAAGAAATAAAAAGAGTTGTCAGTGATGGATGAAGAGATGACAGAGTGGAGATTGAACCATTGAGGCCAGGTCTCCTCCTGAAGAGTCAGAAGCTGTGTAAGCAGCCTTTTGGTCAGAGGGAAGGTGGAATTACACCTTTTAGACTTAAAAGGACGGTATGTTGAGAGGTAGAAAATATGTTGCAGCATGGCTCTTGCACTCAGTAAGATCAGTGTGACAGATTGAGGAACACAGAAAAGAGTGCAAGAGGAGCAATCCAGGTAGGTGGATAATGGAGTTGGTGTAGGTCTTGGCTGTAGATGGCAGCAATGAGGAAACAGGGGGCGGAGGGAAGAGGGATACAGTCAGAAGGAGGGCAGACACAGGAGAAAGACTTCAAAGCAAAATGAATCCAGAATCACAGAATTATTGAATTGTTACAGTTGGAAAAGACCATTAAGATCATCAAGTCCAATCACCAACCCAGCACTGCCACCATGTTCACCACTAAACCATGTTTTCAAGTGCCATATCCACAGGTTTTTTGGAACATTTCCAGGGTTGGTGTACACTTGCACTGGTTTATGCTGATTTTCTGCACAAGAACTCAGAATTGCAAGTGTGTGAGAGAAGGCTGTGAAGCCTTGTGTGCATGAAGACTGATTGAAGTGGCAAACTCCTGGGGAAAATACTTTGTGCCAGGATCATTAAAGACTGTATTATAATATAAATAAGAAATTACATGATTTAAAACTGCTAAACTATGACATTTCCTAATTTTTTTAGTGCTACGGTTTACAAGTGTTATAATTTTCTTCTGTCATAACTTACAGTGTAGAGGTAGTCGTACAACATTTTTTAATTTTTATTTTTTTTCCTTTCAGGGTATAATAACATTTTAAGGGGGATAAAAGTATCTAGATTTTTATTTTGCTCCTGCTTATAGAACTGCCAACACTAAAGACTATTCAGGAAAGAAAGTTTTCAAGCTCATTTTAATGTAAAGTAACTACAGCTCTCAGTAAATGTGAACACTGAAACAATTTCTTAGTAGAAAACCCAGTATTGCTTTAAATATTAAAGTAAAAATTTTAGTTGGCCTTCTCAGGGAGGCTGTTTACCCATAGATTTACACTGTTTTCAAATATTTAATTAGTTTTATGCAATCGTTTGGATATTATTGGAGGAAAGAAAAAATAATAAAATACATGTTGGCATTTGCAGGTACAAGTCTTGAGTAATACAGAAAAAAAAATTAAAGAAATATTATGAAAAAGTAGAAGCCTGCTTAGATCATATTTATCCCAGTGTTCATAAAACAGAGATCCTGTTGTTTTTTTATAGTAGTTGTGTAAAGCTTATGTGAGTCATGAAATAATTAATAACGTGATCCTTGTGCCAAACAGGCATTTATGTACCAACTAGGAATGCCAGTAGCATTTTTTAGAAAACTACAGTGGAGCTATGGTGAAAGAAAAGAACAATAATTAATATTTTCTGCTGTCAGTTGATGTGGATTATGCTCTTTTAATCTCAAACATTTCTTCTGGGTTTCTGTTAAACTCAGAAGCACTTGAAATGCATTGTGAGTGCTGGGGTAGCTCAGAAATACGTTGCAATTTAAAGCTGTTTAAAATGAGAAATGTTTTTGGCTAAATAATAGCGTGAACTGAGCTTTCAAGGAGTTTTCTCCACACAGCAACACTATGCAGGGCTCCTTACCCAGAAATGTCCCTGGACTGCCTTACAGTCAGAGGTGCTCAGACAGGTCCTGGTTCCATATGGCTCTTGCAACGAATCAGGAATAACTCTGAAGTCTGCAGGAGGTAAAAGAGTGAGAAACAGATGTCCCTTATGAGATATGACATGGTTTTAACCAAATTGTTGCAGTAAAGGAGACTGCTGCTACAGAAAAAAGCTCTATGTTTATTTTATCTTTAGAGACTTAAAAATTTCTAGATTAGCTGAATATTCACAACAAAATCAGTTTTGAATCTTATTTATTATTTGGCATTCACCTTTGGCTATATGTGTCTCTATCTTACTTGACTCAATATATTAGCATTTGAGCAAAATAAGAGTGTACATGTGAAAAGTTTCTTGGTTAATTCTTTTTTTTTTCAATAAATATATTTATTCTCAACTTCTCAAGTGATAGCCATGAAGCTGCAACAGCTTTATGTCATGTCCGAAGACCAAAGAAAAGAATGTTCTTGAAAAGGTATTTTTATGTGCATTTTAGTCACAGAATAACTGCTGTAGCCAGGGTGTGAAAAATTAATTGATAGTGAAATGACTTAACATATTTAATTTAATTTACTTTAAACACGAGTAAATGATCATGAATCTGATGGTTTCTGTTACTGGCAAGATGCAAGCAGCAGTTTACTGCAAGAAAGATAATTAGAATAGGAGCAGATTTAAATATGCTCCTTTTAAATGTCCAAAATTAAACACAAATATGACCAGGCTTCACAGGATTTTATGCTGAATTTGGCCATATATGCTGTAGGAAATTAAAGTCATTCTATGGTTAGAAGTGAAAATTATTTAGGATTAAAAAAAGTGTCTGCTTCATTTTCGCGTGTATCTTGTTTCCTGTGTGACCTTAATAAGGTCACTAAACTTTGGCTGCAAAATCATTTCATTCATATACAAACCAAGACAAATAACAGCCTTTGTAAGCTGCTTGTGAAGGCAGATTAATGAAGATTCATACAACAATTTCATATCACCTAGTGTAGTATGAAATGGAACGTGCCAGCAAGTTAAATATATTTAGTTAGTATTGTCAAAATCGAAGTCTCAAAAATTACTCAGATCAGAGGACAAAACATTCCCAGGTAGATTTTGAATAATGGCATATTACTACAGTCAATAATTTTAGGGTTTGTTTCCACCCTCTGTAATAATTCCTTGCTATTTGTATACTAATAAGTCACAATACATATGCTCTGGAATCATAGAGCAGGGTGGTTTTGTTAAACCCAAAATATGTAAGACTTCATAACATTGTGGGAGGACTGGGATTTTTATTATTCTTTTATCTAAAAACATGATTATTATTTTCATCATTATAGTTAATAAACATATGATTTCATATCTTTCAAGAGGGAGAACATTTATTGAGAAAAATGTTAAAACACTCCTTATGTGAGTAATCTCCTCAACTTCATGGCACCCTCATGCCACCTTTTTCTTGGGGGAAAAAGGTATTCTAGGCCTCTCTGACTTAGTTGATTTAGATTTTTTTTTTCATGTAAGGATGGTGAAAAAAGATAAAAAGAGAAATAAATAAAAAATTTTAGACTCCCTATCCAAATATGGGACTTTAAATACAGATCCAGATCCATGACTAATCTATAGCTCAGTAGTAGTTTTAGCAAGTAGTGAAATGGAAGTTCTGCAGTACATTTGACTAAGGTACAGTTCTTATCAGTTACTCAATTCTCAGTTAAAGATTTGCAATTAAACTTGCTAATTGTTAGCCTGTTATAGGCCTTAGTGGATTTCTTCTGCAGCTTTCTTCTGCAGAGTATCTTCGATTACTATTCCATTAATTTCTTATTTATAATTTTAAATATGTAAACAGAGGTTGACAGAAATGTGCGAAGTGTTATGACCTACTGTTCATTGCCCTGAGAATTGTTTTGTGAAGTGTCTCGTTATTGTCACTTGCACATTCAAGCACAACTTACATGAACAAAAAACATTTTGCTTTCTTTTTGATACTTTGTATTGAAAAATAATGCTTATTCTGTAGCTAAAACATCTCTAGGTGGGCTATGGCATGAAAAGCATTATAGCTGACACAGTTAGTGACTTAGATGTCAAGGCCCTCAATTACACATTTATACCATAGATATTTTTCTAGGAGAAAGTAACAACTATGAAAAGCATGAAGTATTGTTCCAATGTGTACCACGTACATGTCAGTTTAGCTCCAGACATCCATTTTCAGATGATGCCTCATAGTTTTCCATTTAGTAAACACTGAGTAAATAGTGTTTTGATCAATGGGGTAAGAAAAATGCTATTCACCTCCACAAAGTTTGCCTTTCAATTTTTTCCAGTTTTATTTTCTTCTGAACACAAAGAAAGCAAAACCAGGTTGAAGCAAACAAGAAACAAGAATGCAAAACCAGGATGAAGGACACTTTGACAAATAAGCATGAAAACAAGTACATCTATGTTCACACATTGAAGTGTATACTTTTATTATTTACAGGTTTTATTCAAATATGTTCTTTCTGGAAAAAGTAAGGAGATATATTAAGTCAGATAACCTGAGAAATTTCATAGCCGGGGGTTACAACTTTTGTAGGATGAATATGTAAAACCATCCATAATTTTCTTCTGGGCAAAAGAAAAAGAAAATCAGAGAAAAATTCAATGTTTAACTACCCTAAAAAAATATTAGGAGTTAGTGAAGAATCTACAAGGAACAGCAAAGACAAGAAAGTATGCTCTGTTCTACTCTTTGAAAAGTAAGATTGATAAAAATAAAGATTAATTAGACCTCTCAGAGCACAAAACAAAAAAATAGGTTATTTGACAACTTAAATAGAAATAAGAAGAAGGAAAGGTGGTTCATTAAGAAGGGGTGATTAAGATTAGGTATACTCAGCAAAGTGCTTGTCTTACTGAAATAGCTTTGCCTAATTGCTTTACCAAAGTAAAGGTCCAGTTTTAGTCACACTCTATAGAAAGATTCAGGAATTAATACCAGAGTGATAAAAAGAAATATTTAAGCTAAAAGAGGTTAAAGAAATGGTTAAAAACTGAATATGAATCCTTTAAGCCTGGAAATTAATGGCACCTTAGAAAATCTGATGGTTTTGGTTTTAGGGAGCAAATTGAAACTAATTTTAAATATGTGAATGAGGCTACCTCATATTTTCCCTGTGATTGCAAACTGAACCTGATGATGGAAGGAATATCTTTCTAGCTGTTCTTTCTCATCCTGTATGTGATTCTTCTCCAGTGATGTGTTTGTGTGCCATAGCCCCATTGACAGGATTGGGATTCTTCTTGATATGAGTTTATGCTTTAGTCCAGATTAGCAAAGTTTGTCATTATATACTTCAGTCCCAGTGAAGTCCTGGGTTGTTGAATTTAATTACCAAAATATATATTTCTGTATAAAAATTACTTGAAGGAAGAAATTATGTTGTTATTTTTTTTTAAACCTGGATATAGATAATTCCATTGATACTTTATGAAGATAGAACTTTGACTACACAAACTCTGAGGAACAGTGGGAGATTTCTCAGCCCTTCCTAAAAAAAAGCTTTTCCTCAAATCTAATTCACGGGTTTGTGATTGTCATCAGCTCATGCCAAGCAACAAAACAGCGCTGATGTTAATCTGTGATATAAAGCCATTATTATAGTATCAGAAGTGTAATATTCTCTTTGAGCTGTGTGTTTATATGCTTTTATGATATGTATAGAGAACTATAGTCGATTAGTCTCAGTGTAGTCACTACTGTAATTGTGTGTGTTTGTGTGAGATATAAGTGAGAAATAGAGGAAGGAACAGACAGATGTGTCTACTTTCATGTTTTGGCAGTTTCTATTAAAAATAGGGTCCTCTTGAGGTTATGATAATCAGTGGGATGCTCATTAGTGAGAAGTAAAAGGATGAATGTGAGTTTGTTTTCACTGAAGCTGGAGGACTGCTAGTAAAAAAGAAAGATGATAATGAACATCTTGAAGGTGAGACAGCTTCTTAACATTAAAATACTGTAATGGCATTAATTTATTTCTATTCCATTTTTAAATTCCTTTCAGAACTGGGCATTTTTTTTTATTTTGCTATCTATTAGATTTTTATTAGTTCATTTCTGCGTAAAAGATTTCCATGTATGAAGTGCCATGCAAGGATTTATTTAAAATAAGTTGTTGATTTAAAAGTATTATAAGTAAAGTAAAACTGTAACAAATCTAGTGGATGGAGTGTAAGGCATGTTGCAGAATGAGGGAGCATTCATAAGCACAAACACCTTTTCTTTCCCACATGAACTGTTTCTAGTGAAGAACGGCCTCTGGAAAAGAAGATAAAAATGTGTCAGTCCAGAACTAAACGGCAGTTTGTATAGCACAAGTTTTATATCAAGGAAAAGAAAACCAATAAGAGCATTATGTTAAAGCTTTCATGGTACCAGAGGAGATATGTTTATCCTGTTCCCTTCTCACTTTCTCTACTCTCTGTGTCTCTAAATAAATTTGGAACATAACTAACTGTTAGTGAAATAACCTTTTTTCTTTTTAAATGAGAAATGAGCTCTACAAAGCAGATAAAACACAATGCTTCTACTATATCATGGCATCTCATCAGTATAACAGATGGTGCAGAGGGTGACCCACCTGCTGTATTGAGTCTCCTGGAGGAAAGAGGCATTTTGCAAAACACAAGTAGCTTCAAACACATATTTTGTGTAAAACAAATCAGGTAAGGTAAAAGAAATGTGGCTGCAGCCATCAAATACATTGCATAAATATGTTCACACCTCCAAAAAGTTGTTTGGTCAAAGATTGATATTGCCAAATAAAAAAAAGAAAAATGTGTCCATGTAACGATACTATCCATGTAATGATAAAGGAAACAAATACCTTCATAACTGAGAACATGAAACTTTCATTCTTTTGAACAGAAACCTTTTTACTCAGAACGCATGAACAATAAAGAATATTTAGTTGACAATATTGAGTTACATATTTACTCCTAGAGTTTCAGATGCAAAAGTCTCAACAGAGAATTTAAAGTAGCGATTCCCTTTAGGATTAATAGGTGGATGGGGTGATGTAATATTTTAAGGCGTTCAAGTCACTGAGCAGCGATCACCCATGGGGTGTACATCACCCAACATAGTTACTTTCCTTGGCTATGTGGAATGGTCAGTAGTAAAACTTGTTCATTCCGATCTTTATAGCTCTGTTTCTGGTTATTTAAAATTAAAAAACTTGTGGGTTTGTATTTATTAAAAAAATAATGTCTATATTTGTTACAGGTTTGGCCATATTCATGTGCCATCAAAAACACTGTTTTGTCAGTACTTTTGGGAAGATTGCATTGGCATGAAGTGGTTGCTAACCCTCTCTCTAAGTGCAAAAAAACCCAGACACATCAAGAAAGGGCCTTGATTGCAGAATCTATTCACAGGAAATTTCATGTTCTCTCTTATGAGAGAGTGACAGCATTGCCTCTGAATTCCAACTGTGCATATTAAGCCATTCTGCTAAATTTATATATCTTTGAATAGTTAATTTTGAAAGAATTGTGGCGTCATAGAGTTTTACTGAGAAAATCAGTCTAGAAAATTACCTATTTATGCTTTTATCCTCATTTTGTCTTTCTTATTGATTGACTTTTTAGGTGCTTGTCTGACTTAAGATTTGAGAATTGCTCAATTATGATGTAATGTAATGTCTTGATTTATGAAAGTTTTCAAAGCCTTCAAACATTCAAACATTCTAAAAAAGCTATTCAAGGGGCCTTTTAATTGGTCTTTAAACTCTGTGTATCTTTCATATAGATTCAGAAAGTTACTCAATGAGTTAGGCAGGAATTTCCAGACTAGCTGGCTCTGTCGTCACCCACCAATGGCAGTGACAGCTGCTATCACTGCAGATCTATATTTATGCACACAAATAGAGAGGCATAATTTCCCTTCTAACTTACTAAACTGTAACCTACATATTACTATCTTCTCATTTACATGATGCTCTTCTCACTCTATCTCACAGACCTTTCCTCATTCCTGAAGGAGCCCCAAATCATCCAAGGCTTCATTGCTTTAAGGAGCATCCAGTCTAAGCTATAGTATAATCATCTCATTACAAGCAGAGCTAAAAGCTGTTGTATTTTCTGTCTGATATAAGCACTCCACATTGATCTGTTTACTACACCTCACCCAATAAACTAGTCTTTTTTAGGTAATAAAACTAAGATGTTGCAAACATCTAATGAGCAGATTTCTCATCTATGTAAATGTTAATTTATGTGGAATTTATTTACCACCAGTTTGACACTGGCATGAATACCATGTTCACAGCCTTTCAGTGTCATCAGCTCTAAATATCAGAAATTGCTTTCTTTATATTTTGCTTACTACTACCATAATCCTTTTCCCTGAAAACATCATTTTGGAAATCCAAACCTCAGTAAACACTGCTGCCTACAATACCCAAATATTTCTTTGGTCACATCCCATTAAGTATTGATAGGAACCCTAACATTGTGTTGGTCTCACTTTTAGCCAACAAGGCTGCACCACTGTAGAGTTGTGGGTTTGCTTTGATTTATTTCTGAGTGTATTCCAAACCATATACTTGATTTATCCTGACATCTACCCTGGGACAAATGCTCATTTCTTTTCACCATTTATAGTCATAGGCTAAATAAGCATCTTAAACACAGATGTCTAGGTAGATAAAGTTGGAGGGGATGAGTTCCCCCCGGAGTCACTATTCTGTCAATTCACCTTTTGCATTCATGATACTAATTTCACTTTTCCATGGTAAATTTTCATCTTTTCCTTCAGCAAGTATTTTAAATTCTTTGTCTGTCAAAAACTCTTTTGAAAAGATAGGTTTTTTTCAAAATTGAAACTCTTTTATAGACCAAATTATCAAGGAAACAATTCACTTTGAAGTATATATGAAGGAAACTGCATTACAATTGATTCTTCTTCAGGACTTTTTTCTCTAAGGTGAGCTTGGACAGGCAAAAGAGATCCTGCAGCAGCAGGGTCTCAGCAGCACCATACTTGTAGTGATTTTTGCTTTCGACATTTTACATGAAACCTTTTGTATATATTGTATGAGTGATCTTCAGCTGATTTTAAGTTAATCCCAAAGGGGGCTGAAGGAAATCTTTGGGAAATGAACAGAGCTTATTTTAAAAAAATGGGCAAGTACTGAACTGCAGTCAGCGCTACCAAATGCAGATGAGAGCAGAAAAAACTCTTTTTTCACTGATGCCTCAGCGGGTGAACAACTCACCTCCACTTCTCTGCCCCAAATGAGGTGTAAAAAATGGAAAATGCTGTCATCACCAGTGCTGTTTTCCATTGACTTTTGTTCAATTGAAAGTGAAACTCTGCCTGCAGTAGGAACTAATGGAGTCTGCTCTTACACACATCCACTCAAGCTCCAGGGATCATATTTAACCCCTTATTTCATATTTCTTCATAGCTCCCAAAATGTGATAAAGTTTCAAAGCTCTAAAACCCAAGGTAACCTTTTCCTTTAAGTTTGGCCTTTCTGAGATATACTCTTTGCAGACATCCATTTTGGATGTCAGAAAACACGCACAGAAAACTAAAGAGACATTGCAGAACTTATTTGTCACATGCAAGTAAAAAGCAATTATGACCCTTTTACCATGAGATAGAAATGAGCAGGGAAAAAAGCTGTTAAGTATCTTACTGTATGCTAATGAAAGCCTGAGATTGCAGATATTTCTGTTATGACTCTGAGACATTTTTCCTTTCCTAGAGAAGAGGTCAAGGATCTATCAAGCTGCTTCTGTCCAACTGAATCTCTTTTGTGTTCATACAGTACTCATAACAGGACACTGACATTTATTACTTCTTATGAAGTGCCACTGTATACAGGTGATTATGAGATAACACTGCTGAAAGTATAATGAATATAATCCTAATTTAGTTTATTCAGAATGTGCATTCTCTGATGTACTGCTGCCATTTTATTTGACTCAAATGAAAGGAGAATGCTTGACATAATTTAAATAATCTAAAATCATGTACTGTTTGGGTTTTTTTATTGTTTGCCAGCCTGAGTAATGATATTCTTTCTTTGGCATGTCATAATAATGCTGTGGTAAAATATATACTTTATGATTACATGAGTTAGTAACCAAGGAAACTAAATTGGTATTGTACCAGTGTCCTCCAGGACATGTATAATTAAGGACCTGTCAGGTTTTCTGAGAAAGATCTTCACTGTCTCAGGACTTAACAACATCCTTGTAAAATTCTGATATACAGACTGAAATGTAAGAGGTGAGAGAGCAGGTACTGCATCGACTGTAACACAGTTATCTTTGTCTATAAAGGTGCTCACCAGCAAACTATATACACAGGTTTTACATTTGTCAGTGGGTTTTTTGATGTCTTCTCAGTTGCTCACTGAAAGCAAATGCCTCAGAAATAAAGCCTTCTGTTAAAATTGAAGTCAACTATTGCACTGAAATCACTACCTGTTGAAAACATTGGGCAGCTTCCAGCTGGATAGAATTAGAATTATTTTAGATTTTCTCTACATCAAGACTTTCATTCATTTTACCTAACCTTAGGTAAAAGCCCAGTCTAGTTTTGCATGTACCCAACTCGAATCTCAGTCATACGTACAACTTATGTCAAGACATAAGGCAAAAGTATCTCAGGTAAAGGTAAGTTGTATGTGTCTTTGTAGACCCTCAGAGGAAGATCATATCCACTTGAATACCTGAACCTAATTTAATCAGGGAGACCTTTAAAGTCACCTACCTCTTTCTGTTTTTATTTCCTACACAGCTCATTAAGGTACTCAGGAAAACTGCTTCAATAAGTGCTTAAAATCTAGGAGGAGCTGAGTTGGCTAAAATGGGCAGATTGGATTCCACATATGCATCTGTCCTGTCACCCACATGTCCTGTCACCAGGACAATTTGGTCAGTTCATGTAGTTCAAACCAAGTCAGGATCAAAGCAGTTTTATTAATTTATTAGCAGCATGCCATTTTCTGGCAATCAACAAACTGTATAGGATCAAGTGACCACTCCCACGAGGCCCCAGCCACACCCCGCTGTTGGTCCCAAGCACTGTGTCCCACACCAGCACTTCTCTGCTAGGGTGTAGATTCTCCACTACCTCTCGGGAGGCGGTCCCTGCTGCTGGGGGTCAGCTGCTGGCAATGACAAACCTAGTTTTAGCTACTGCTGTCCTCACTCCCACGTGTCTCCCCAGTGTTAAAAATTTCCACTTTTCCTTTATACTTCTTTAAAGCTGATGCCTTTTTGTTTTGGAATTCTCTGTAACTCCCCATTCATGTTTAATCCAGATAATGGTCATCTTCCTCCTTAAGATATTTTTTGGAAAACAGCTACTTAGATATTCTTAACAGCCCTAGTCACCCAGTCCATTTTGCCAAGGGTTGTTCATGAAAGCTCCCCACAGATATCCCCGCACCTTGTTCTCCCGTATTAGCTGGGGACAGGTGCTGTGTAGGGAAGGAATCAGATCCTAGGTGGCCTGAACAAACTTGGTGAGCCTTAGTGAACAAGAGAACCTCTGGCATTTCAATATTTGGACTCTAAGTTTTGAAGAGAACCGGGGTGGATTTTGATGCAGTTTTTCAACTTGGATTTGATATATGTTGTTCACCTTTTTGATTTTGGAAGAAATATGCATATACATTTTTCACAGGAAGTCTTGAATGCTGTTATTTCTGCAGTTTTGAAGGAATACTGTTTTAGTTTTAGGGACTCTTGCAGTCTGGGTTTTTCTATTTTTTTTTTTTTTTTTTTTTTTTTTGTCATGGACAGCAAGAACTATATACTCACAGTACAGTTAAAATGGTGACTTAATACTTCCCTGAACGGCAGCAGTTGAAGCTTGACAGCTTCATAGTATTTCTGATAACTTTAAAAGAGCATACACTGTAATGCAGAATTAGTTTGCTGTGAGCTACAAATAAAATATTGATGAAACATGCTCATAATAAATAATCTTATAATAACATCATTTTTCCTGGCTGTAAAACATGGTCATTTCCCCTTAATCTATATTACTGGGTAAGTTTGGGTTGCATGCAAAACTCCTCTTGCACTAAGGCGTAAATTAGCTGACATTGCATCTATTTATCAAACATACAGGTTCAGAAGTCTTCAGAGCACAGAAAAATAAAACAGCTTTGTCTCAAGTTGCTCATTTTTTTAAACAACAATGAACTCTGTTTTATTTTTCCTAATATTTTTAATGCTCAAAAATGGCATCCTGGTATGAAGTTGATCATGCAATTACTGGACACCCAAAATACCCAAGCTCCCTAACTGATGTGTGTGGAACACTCCTTCCTCTTGCATGAGTGGGGGGCAGGATGCCCACAGATTTTACTGCCAGTAAGTTTAAGTGATTTCTTCAAAAACTTCTGTAGAAGAAGAACTTGCTGTAGAGGCATAGGACAAATATAGGTAGCATTTATCATTTGAAATATCAAAAATAAATGCAATGATCCAATAGCTTCTGTGTTGCCGTGTGTGGAAATTGTTCCTACTAATCACAGGTAAAAAGTTCCATGCTTTTGGGAGTCTTTGTCAACTTGCCTTTAAATACAGCATTGCTTTCTCTAAAAGAAGAGCGATTCTGAGGATATTTAGGCATTTGGGTCTGCTGTGAACTTTCTACTGTTTGTTAACTGGCCACGATGTGAAATCAAAACACCACAGAGCCAAATCAAGGTCAATTCTGGCATGCAGCAGAGACCAACACAAAAGAAAGGTGATTGTTATTCCCACACACTACACCGTAGAGATGCAGGCACTGTTCTATTTTTCTGTCTGCACGCTCCACAGTTGCATGAAAATAATATGGTGCAGGACAAAAATCATATCATAAAATCATTCTGAAACCTCCTCCAAGCTGTTGTCATGGCAAAAGAGTCTATTGAGAATTCTTTTAATTCAATAGTGTTTCAGTGGGCCTTAAACAATATGAGTTACAGCCAGCTAGAAAATGTTCATGAGTAAAATACAACCTGGAATCATCTTGTCTCTGTGTATTTTAGGTTTTTCATCATAGCCTCAGTACTATGAGTATGGGAGGATGAGATCTTTCTGCTTTGTGAATTGTCAGAGATAATTGCTGGACAAGCTGCAGTGTAATAATGGTGAGGAAGGAATCACTCCATTGTTACCCTCAGTCCTCATATAGTGTGTGGAAAATGTCACCACACTGGGAGGCCCATTCTTAGATCTCTGAACCTGAAAGATGTAAAATTATCCCTGTTTGGAATCTTTTATGGCACAACTGCAGCAATCTCAAATTACTTCTGCTTATGATTTCAATTCAGGAGTAATTTCAAAATAATCTCTTTGGAAAAAAAAACAGCATTCATTTTTCTCTGTAATTCTCACTGTTTGTAAGGAAGAAAATAAAGATATGATTGGTCATTCATCTGTTCAGTGTGGTGGTTTGCATCTCTGTGCCAGAGAACACAGTTAGGGAACAGATTTATTATATGAGCATTTCAGAATCAGTAATAACACTAATTAGTTTTCTTTTTTCCTGGAGAGAAATCAGAGTAAACCATCTTTGTGTCTGTGGAAAAAAATAGTTCAAGATCCAGCTGCTGAAAATAGAAATTTGAAATACTCAGACTGGAAATAAAATGCCGCTTCCTAACAAAGATGGCAATTTGCCACTGAAAATTTGCTCTTAGAAAAACTGATCAGAAAAAATGAGAAATTCATCTTTACCTGCAATCAACAGTAGCAGAATCACAGAATGGCTGAGTTTAGAAGTGACCTGTGGATGTCATCTGGTCCAACCCCCATGCTCAGGCAAGGCCATCTAGAACCAATTTCCACCACCTGGGGTCTCCTCCAGATCCTTTCCTGCCACGCTGCTTTCTGGGCGAGTGTACCCCAACATATGTGTGGGGTTGTTCCTCTGCACTTCTCCTTGTTGAACTAGCCATCCTCAGAAAGTGGAGAGACAATTTTTTGTTTTATAATTGGAAATAACTATTCTTTTTTTCTGTAAATTAAATTATTTGCTGAGGCTTCATTGTACAGGTTTGTCAATACAATGACATTATAGTTGTTCTGGCCTAACATGTGAGCAGCCCTACGTGGATCAGCAAGGATAGTTTGAGTTTAATCTGTAAATTTAGCTTATCTATTCATGTCCTGAATTTCAGAGCAGAACAACAATGACCAAATGGTTAGGTACTGCCATGGTTTAAGTGGTGGTCTAGTTTTAATTGCCTTATCACTATAAACAAAGTGTTTATAATAAAAAATAAATTAAACATTTAAATTGTGTGTTGTTTTTATTATTTAATTCTCACTAAATAAATAAATATCCCTACTATAGTTGAGTAATATTTCTATTTTTTAAATTTCAACTTCAATTAAAATTTGCCCATCAGGTGAAAACTAAAGATGTGCTGTCCTATCCCTGTCTTTTCAGGAGACTGGAAGGGTTGAAGGCAATATGTATCAGGTCTCTTTCTAAAAGCATAAGCTGATTTACACCTAGTTTAGAAGTACTGGGTCTTAGTCTGTGTAAAACATGTAAACCACCATGAAGCAAAAGATTTCCCTATATTAATAAAAACAGAAGTGGTTGGAAGTGTCCTAGATATTACTGGTGACCCCAATTCTCAAAAGTAATTGCAAGGAAAATAGCATTCTACTTTCTGATCTGAACCTTAATTGCATTGGAACAGAGACCCTGGCAGAGGAAACTGGCAGTTATTTGAGTGAGGAGCTGGATTTTGACAACAACTGTGGCCCTTCCAGGTCAGAGAAAGATATCTATTAGACATGTAAGAAAGATAATCCTGTCACCAGGAAGTGAAAAATAAATATGAACTGAATGGGCAGCAGGGCAGTTTGAAATTGAATGCATATAAAAGCAGTAAAAGCAATGAGAAGACAGGTAAATGCTGAAGAATAAAAAGCCACCTAGCAAAATTCAGTTACTTGAGAGGGAAAGCAGGGTGTGATTAGGGCATTATCTGAGATAACTGCATATCAAACTGTTCTCCCAGTCCTTGTGATACAACAGTACATCTTTTCTTGGCTTTCTGTTAGCATATCACATGGCCTTGGAGTAAGGGAGGAGAGCTAAAATGGTGCACTAGAAGATCATGGTGAAATGAGCATTCCTGTAAATGATGCAATGATCGACCTATCTGTGTCACATAACCTTTGACTACAAAGAGAACTGCAGAAACAAATTAAATTGGAAAAGAGTAGTACTAAGCTAAGAGGCTCTTTGTTGCAAAGAACTAAAATTCCTTTGTATAGTTGCCTATGTAGCTGTGCTTATGTGTATAAAAATCCCAAATCAGAAGACTATGTTCTACCAAGTACCCCAGTTGCACAGAAATCAAAGGAGGCATATTGTGGTGCAGGATAGCAAAGAGGTTATCTAGTTTGTAAAAAAGCAATTCTGTCATGCCTTAAGTGACTTAGAACACCTGGTTTCTACAATACATCAGAAGAAAAATTAGTATTGACTTAGTCCTAATAAAAATGCAAGCCTTGAAAAATAATTGTGTGAGGAGTAGTATCCATAAAATAATTAACTTCTCTTTATGATGAATCACAAGTTAAAACTTTCTTTCTGTCATTTCATTTTTAAAAATAGGGATGTCAAGGAAATGGAGGAAGAATTAAAAATTGTCCTACAAATGAGAGCTCAATGTTTAGTTAATCATAGTCATAGAAATGTCACAAGTGGGCAGGCTCCTAAATGGTCAGGAAGGCAAGAACAGAAACAAGTCCTTGTAGAAAGGTGACACTGTTTTGAGTGGGAGCACTATTTGCTTTCTTATAATTTAAGAGAACATAAATAAGCTCTAAATAAGCTCAGCTATACTGAGTCATTAATCATTTTGAGTTGCTGCCTTTAGGACAATGTTGAACAAAATGTTTTACAATTTTGAGATGTTAAAATGTCTTGTCTGACATGTTGACATCACTTTTTGTTCCTGCATTTCTGCAAAGGTGTAGCCTACTTGAACAAAAACGTATGGTGATCTCTTCTCTGTGGTGACCGGTGACAGGACCAGAGGGAATGGCCTGAAGTTGTTTCAGGGGAGGTTGTTAGGTATTAGAAAAAGGCTCTTCACTCAGAGGGTGGTTGGGCACTGAACAGACTCCCCAGGGAAGTGGTCGCAGCACCAAGCCTGACAGTTCAAGAAGTGTTTGGACAATGCTCTCAGGTACATGGTGTGACTCTTGGGAATGATCTTGTGAAGGGCTAAGGGTTGGACTCAATGGTCATTGTGATTCTCTTCCAACGCAGCATATTAATTCTGTGATGTGTAATTTCCCACATTTCCACTAGGGGGGCATAGCATTTAATCATGTTTTTGAGGCTTCCTGGTCCTTTTTGTCCTACTGAATTCACAAGTATTTTCAAGCTGTATACTAATTACTAAGGTGAATCCTCACCTTCATCAAAAGTAGCATGCGGCTTCATTTAAGGTAAAAGGGATCACAGAAACAGTGATCAGGGGAAATGATAATCAGGAACAGTGGATATGGGCACTCTGTGTTTTTCTGGGTCGGGATTCTTCCCAAAAATACACAGACCCAGTCTTCAGTTTGCCCACAGTGCTACCTTGAAAGGAGACTGTGGTGTCTGTGTTCTCTCCAGATGTGCTCATGCAATTTTAGAGGCCTTTTTCCCCACAGAAACACATGGTATCCCTCGGAGAATACCTTTCTTTTTATCTTTGTTGTGTGCCTAGGACATTTCTAGAGAGCTTTTAACAGCTTGAATTCTGCTTTCAGCTACCTCTGAGAAAGCCTTATTCAGAGGGGCACACATTACATGTGTGGCAACTGTCTTTTGTCAGTAACTCTTAAATAGCCCCCTAACAAAACTTAAAAGCCATGCATGCAAACAGATTTTGTCACAACACTATTCTTACGAGAATTGTGCCTAAAGCTGCTGTTTTCTAGAAATTTCTGAAGTATGGGACTGTAGAACATAAGGCTTTTTATACTTCCCCATTTTTAGTGTCTCTTAAGGTAAAATGTTTAAAATGTGAAAATTCTTCCTTGGCTACCCTGGTCAGACTTAGCTAGAGAGGTGTGAGATGAAGAAGGGTACTTCCAGAGCTAAAGGGAATAGCAGTGCCTTCTGAATGAAACATCACAGAATACTGATGTCACCAGACAGTTTGCAGTTCTCTTGCTTTTTGTAGCCAAATACTAAAACAGTTTTTGCAAACTGATGCCTACCCTCTTTAAGAAAACACCAGAGGCAGTACTACATAATCACTGTGCATGAAGTAGTGCAGAAAAAAAAAAAAAAAAGAAAAAAAAAAGGACCAGTAGAGAGGAAAATAAAATTTATGAGTAATAGGAATGAAAAACAGGTTTGTACCAAAAATACCATCATTAAAGCCAATGGAATAACTACAAAATTTTTTTGAAAACAAAGTTAATGAAAAATCTTAATTCCTAGACTGAAGCCTTCAATAATGTCATCTTTATTTGTTTTTAAACTGAATGTGTTTTTAATAGGCTCCACTAGAAGATTAAATGAACTGTTCCATAAAAATGTTCTTTTATTAAATGTTTATTTTGGGGTTAGACTGCAATCTGTTAAAAAGAGCAACTCTTCCAAAACTGTCAGAGTAGATCATGCAGGAATTTGAAAGATGCAGAATATTTACTTAAGAGGAAATGGCCTAAGGAATTATTGCTAATTTTAATTAATTTTTTTGCATACCCAATTGGTCTGCTATATCTGGACGTCCTTAAAACTACTCGTTTGCTCCAGAACACTTCAGGGCCGCCACAGTACCTTCTGGTAATTCATTCACAAAGAGTGCTTGTCATTTGATCTTTATTAATGCAGAAGTGGAAGGAACAATTTATTTTTGGTATGGTTAAGAAAAATTATTTGGCAAAAAATAATTAAATCTGATACTGTATCTTCTGTGAACTTATTGCATTCCTCGTTTTTTGCTTTTTGCCCTGTTTATATTGAATGAAATAGCCTAAAAATTTCTCAGTGATGTCTACGTGTTTTCCTTTTCCTACAGAAGGCAATACATTGGCCATTTGAGAGGCCAGCTGAGAATACTGAACCACTGAAATTTTACTTCACAATGACCTGCATAGCCCAAGCTGCACTCAAAGACTGTTTGCTAACTGACCCATGTAGTTTATGAAAGACATGAACTAGATTAACATGCCATCTAATCACCACTAATGGTCTATTCAGGTCTAATGGTCTATGGCTTTCTCTCCTTGTCCATCTCTTCTTTTGCATCTGGAATAACTTTAAATATTGTCCATTTTTATTAAAATTGCTAAGACACAAAGATCAGTTTAGTGTTGCTGAAAAAAAAAAAAGTCAGAAAAGCACCCATTCTTACTAAAGCAAAAGAACACAAACCAAAGCAACCAAATGAATGAACAAAAAAAACAAGGCAAAGCAAACCAAAATTCCTCTACCCCTCTGCTAAAGCTGTATTTCACTCCGAGTAATGATACAAAAGAACAACAGTCCAAGCTGGGCTGTTTTGTTGGAGTTTTTTCCCATAAATGTGCATAGACTGTGCAATAAAACTCCTTAATCCAAAGAGCTACAAAACCACAGGCACAGGGAGATTCTGAGAAGTCTCTGGGTAATTACAGAAGGCATTATTTTTATGTTTTACTACTGTCTTCATTCAAAGGTTATAATTAGACTGCTTATTTTACAAAAATCTTTTTAATGAGGTTCCCATTCCAGTTTACCTGGCAGGTACCCCGTTTATCCCAACAGATTTCTAATTACCTCCAGTGTGTTGAAGAGAAGTGACTTGCTGAACTACCACCATTCTCTGACCAGGGAATCACTTAAAGTCAATGAACATAATGCACTTAGATATCAAGTTTCTTAAAAGAGCCTTAGAATTCAGTAGATACAAATGATTCCTCCTGCTGGTAAGAAGCCCTTTCTCGAAGCCAGGAACTTGCTAGACACCTTGTAATTCCTCACAGGTTGATTTTAAGGAGTTTATTGCCATGGCAATCACCAATTCTTTTTCTCAAGTGAGATGCTGTTATAGTCTGGTACCAGCCAGTGAAGGTTACTTCAGAGAACAAAGTGGGGAACAAAGTGCACGTTTCTTTGGATATAATGCCTTTGATATAATTTCTTTACCAAGATCTTTTGCCTCTTCCTTACCAGCTTAGGTGGGAAAATTTTGTTTCTTTCAACAAAATGGCATTATCTCAGTGTTCAGAACTTGCACTGGATTATTTTTATTTGGAAAGAATGTTTGATTGATAAGAGATAGCAATGCACAATGAGAGGCCTCTAAGTCAGAAGAAAACCAATCAACACAAGATTTTGGGGGGCTAGAAAGTGTGATTCCGTGGGTATATTTATTGTGTAGTAAGTTTGCTTTCTCTGTGTCCATGACAGTGTAGCCTTTTGATTTTCTGTGTTTATAGGGATCTGCCTGATTGACTTTGAAAAAGCCTATCTCCACCTGACTGAATAATTGGACTTGCAAAAGCCAGTCTTCCGCAGGAGGTTTTACTTTGGGTAAAACAGCTGCAGATTTTGGCAAACTCAGACATGAATCTACTCTAAATGAATCAAAATAATCAGAGATGTCAGCTTCATCGAAGCTATTACACCAGCATTCCACTTCAGGAAAATTAAAATCCTGTAGTAACAACAAGTTATTAAAAATGCCCTTCCACAGGAGCATTCTGGTGTAGAGTCTCACAGCCATCCTGAATCTTGCAGCACAGTTGTCATGGGCATTTATTTGTGATCAAACAGCACCATGAGTAAGAGTTTGGCTGCTGATGATCAGAAAGTGCCTTTGTGGATAAAGCAGCCTTTTCAGCAGCCTCTCTGCTCTCAAGAAAACTAGACACAGCAGGATCCCTCTACAGGGGAGTGTTTTCATTTGGAGAAACAGCAGTTTCAGTAATGAACATTTTTTTATTCTTATGCAAAGCTAAGTGACATTGATGGTGACCTGATAACACTGAAATACAACTTGCCCTTTAAAGGATGAGTAAATGCAGTAACAATACAAAGATGTATCTATTCGTAGGATTTTTTTTTCTGTCTGTCCCATAAATAACAGATTGCTTAAAAATATGCTAATGTATATAGTGCTTGCAGAGTGAAGTGGAGGGTGTATGTATTTAATGGCTCCTTAACCACTTTAAATATACTTCAGAGTTTCAAAGAGTTGAATTATCTGGAAGCAAGTAGTTTAAAGAAGTGACTCTCTCC
Source organism: Dendrocincla fuliginosa (assembly GCA_035047845.1). Taxonomy (NCBI): domain Eukaryota; kingdom Metazoa; phylum Chordata; class Aves; order Passeriformes; family Dendrocolaptidae; genus Dendrocincla; species Dendrocincla fuliginosa. Next base: position 10,519,266 of record JAWWMO010000043.1, read on the forward strand.
CCATTTCCTGTCATCCAACTCTTTCCCCACTGCTATCCTATCTAACACGTGCTGTAATCCCAGCACAATTTGAATTGGCATGATATGCAAAAATCATTAAAAGTGTATAGGGCAATCTGCACAGATCTTTTTCTGTAAAGCACTTGATAGATATTTTCCTTAAGGATGTAACACAATCCGCCTTGCTATGGTAATAAGAAATCATGGAACCAGTCAGGATATTAATACAAACGAGGAGTGTTAAAGCTGAGGAGTAACATTTCATCCCACCAAAGTGAATGTCTATGAGAAGAGCACTTTGGGTAATATCTTTTGTCTGCTCTTTCAGGTTGCACACAAACACAGAGACACACACTCTCATTCATTCCAGCATCCTGGGCAGCATTCCTAGGAAGATGAAGAGTATTCTCTTTAAAAAATAAGAATAGTATTATGGGCGACAGTCAGATTTTGTCTGGATCAGTGGACCAGTGTCAGTTTTGGCAATCCTAAATCTAGGTGGGAGCTTAGTCTTGTCAAAATCACACACTAGAGAATGGCCTGGGCAAGCACACATCCCTCCCCTAATTTGTTTATTTTTGGTGTGGACACCCAAAAGCATAATATACAAGGGAGTTGTTGATCTCCAGCTGGGATGGACAAGACACCAGCGCTGACCATGGTGTGCATCTGTATTTCAGTCTGTCTCTAGGCAATCTTTGTGCTGCCCAGGGTGTCCTTTCCAACATGGGATGTCTTAGATGGCAAGCCTGCCTCTGGTGTACCCTCACTTCTGTGAGGGCTTCTTTCATCTTTTCATTCTAAGTAACAAGGGATTAAAAGTCTTTGAGAGAAAAATAAGGTCAGCTGAAAGAGCCTTTTTATGACTGTACTCCTCAGTGTTACAAAACCTTAAATAAAGCATCTGACTTGGCATAAGAGCTCAGTGTCACAAAAATTAATATCTGAGAACTGCTTCCTAAAAAGTTAAGTGTGCCGTTGTAATTTCATCCCTTTTAGATCTAGGTCAAAAATGTCAGTACCTATCAAAGAGGTGAAGCCTGTAAAAGGGAAAAAAAAAAAAAAAACCCACTACAGAGTGTGTGAATACTTCCAGGGACACCATCACTGTCACTCTTAAAAAGGAGAGAGGTTCTGCCATACACCATTTACAGAGTATGAGCTTATATAATGGAGAAGTGGGCTTTTTAAAGAAAATCAGTAGAGAGAAAATGCAGAGATAAATTTCATTATCCAACCAGAATTTGCATATAATTTAATATTGCATTCTTTTTTCTTTCCTAAGAGGAATCAGTTCAAGTTCTTCATTCCAGACAATAGAATAAGAACAGCTTTTAGCCTAAGGTAATTACTCATTATCATAATCTTCACAAGAACTTCCTCAGACGGACATGAGTGTACCTGGGGATCTTTAATCAAATTGAATGGATACTTTCCTTTTGCTAATTAAAGCTAGGAAGTTTGGTGTGATACAAATTAGCAAAACCTGGTTGTTCTATGAAATGTTAATACAGTACTAGCACATCTTTGTGTAATTGAAACCCAGTATACCATCATAATGGTTCTCTAGAAATGCATATTGAAAAAGAATAGCTTTTTGAAGACTGTGAAGTATTATATCTAATTTAGGAGATAGCAACTCATCCTGATACTGCAGAATGCCATATAATACCACCTGTTTTGAATAAATCTCAAAAATATTCATGTTTCATATACACTTCAAAACTCCATGGAATTTTATTTACTCTTTGTGGTAATATTCAACACAGATTTTCCAGGAGAGAGAGGGATTCCAATGCAGCTGTAGTCATTCTTCCCACAGCCATTGGCCACAGAAGACAGCGCATGTACAGGGTGCCAAATGTTTTAGGACTGTTTCCACTGCAGGTTGGCAGCAAATGCAATGAAGGTGGATGTCGGGTTCAACCATTCAATTCTATTTTTTTTTTTTAAATTTTCCAATCCTTAAATGTTTAGACTAACATATCTGAACCCATGTATATGAAAACTCGGCTCACACATGCTTCTTTTTTATTTCCTCTGGTGCATTTTTTGCCATTGTCACATACAGCAAACATTAGCTTCAGGTGATAGTTTCATTTCAGAAACCTAGGCATCAAGATTAATTAGGCATAAGGCATTTTTGTTTTAATGTTAAAATGAGTGCTTCTACAGAGGGCTGTGTGAATTTAAATCCACCTGAAAGGATAGGCATATCTGAATAAAACTAATTCAACAGATAATATTAACATTGGGTTGTTTAATTTGTGCCATACTAATGTTAAGATGAAGCAAACCAGACAAAATACATCAATCCTTATAAAAAAAAAGAGTAGTTAAGGTCCTAATGCAGAAGTTTAATGAAGATTGAGTTTAAATCTGTGAGCTGTCCTATTGACATAACGAAAATCATACACAGGTACATGGAGAATAAATATTCTTAAATAGTTTTTGAGGATAAAGCCTTAAAAGAGCTTGTTAAAGATATATGGTCATGTGTAAGGTATACAACCACCATGCTATCAACAAGGCCTGAATTTAAGATGTTAAACATACAACCCCCTGCTTAATATCTTCACTAATTATTCTTAAGATACAGAGTCTCACCATTGCCATGACTAGTCAGGAGAGTTTCACTCAGTTGTAGGTACCAGCATAATGTGTTACACTGGAAGTGTTTGAACATCCAGCTCAAATGGATTTGGGAATATGTCGTAGCATGTTTCTTTTAAAAGCAATTTCAGTCTGAGGCAAAGTGTGTATATGTACAACTTCAGCCATCCAGCCTTAGTTCATTAAGACCACAGGAAATGCACAGCCCTGTTGCTGCTCTGACACTGTTCCCTTGCTGGGTTTGTACTTTGTATACGGTTCCTTCTCACCTCCACTCCTCCACACACATACTTGACATTCAAACTGTGTGAATGTCCTCCTACAGAGGATTTGGGCACGGAAGTACATAAAGCTCTAAAAATAGGCAATAATGTTCAAGCTCCCAAAGGTAGGGCAGTAGATTTCAACTAGTATATGAAATAGAAGTTGAGCCTAGTTTCAACTTCATTGCCTCATTTCAGTGCTAGATGGTAAGTTAGGAGCAGAATGAGATTAGAAAGGACTGTCTGGCATTTTACAGTTTTCCAGTAGTTAATATTCAAAGCAGAATATTTCTTTTGTCACAGTTTAGTTAGTGGATTTTTCCTGTGTGGAAAGGTGTGGCAGTAGTTCTCATATGCCTTTTGAAAATTATAAGCATGTTTGTATATTTCTGTGCTGTGAACATTCAGTACCAGATGAAGTTCCAATAAGTTCAGTATTTCATCCACCATCTTCAGGAGTGATGAACTGTCATTGAGGAAGTGCTGAATATTGCAAAGCTTGGGAGTGTCATCTGGTTCACTCTTTGAGTTCCAGATTAAAAATTGTCACAATATGTTCTGGAAGTGTCACATTGCTACTAAAGATCAAAGACATGAGTGGTAGCAGAGAATCTGAACCTTGTAACAGTAAAAGCAAAGTACCATGGCCAAGAAGTTACTCTTCATATTGTAATGCATCTGGACTAGGCCTAATTACACTTGAAGATTTCTTTAAGGAAATCAGATTTTGAATCTTCCTTTACCTCAATGCATTCCTGTGCAATGACTAAAACCAACATAACTTTCTATGTTGTTGACTAAGCAATTACCTGTGCATACTCAACCTATATGTCACTGACATTAAAGATACTGTTTCCATTTCAAATCCTTGCACTTCCCTGACGCTTTCAGATTGTGGAATTTCCCTAGGCTTCTATTGTGGAATATATACATTACCTGGACAATACTACTTGTATTGAACTCTGCATTGTTAGTGAACTGTATATTCCTTCTAAGACCATTGACCAGGGAGATCTGTTACTGTTTATGTGTGGTCTGGTCTTCTGGTTCAACGTGTCACTAAGAGCAGACTTTAATTTTTCAGTATAAGAACTTCAAGTCAGTAAACAGGGTGAGTAAAAGTAAAGTTAAGGTTTACTTTGCAAATTATTAAGGAATATCTTCAGTCACTCATCCAGTAGAGGGAACTCTAATACAGTACATGGCAGGTGACCTGCAGAACAGAGTTGCGTCACCAACACAAAGTGTAAAATATATTTATGCTATATATCATGTATAAAGCAAAGTACCTTCATCATATGTCACACTTACTATTTAGTGAGCTTATACCTGTTGGCTTATTTCCTTTCTTTCCTTTCCTTTCTTTCCTTGTATTCTGTGGTAGCAGTTCTTATGTCTGCCAATTTAAGGGATGGATTGCCAATGACAGTGTCAGAGTTCTAATAGTTCATAAATATTGCAGACCATGTACCATTGACCATTTATTTGAAATTAGGCCAAAGACAAAAAAAAAGATTTATTTTTTTTTTAATCTTTTAAGATATCACAACTGTGTGACAAAATGGCAGGTAGTGGTCTCTTAGAATGACTGGCACATGTCCTTTCGAGAGAGAAGCAGTTTACAACACTAAGACATAGTAGTCACCAAAAAAACCAATGTTGTACTAAGCTGCCTTGCCATGAAAGCTTTCAGCTGGTGTATCACTGTTTCATTGTTTTAAGGCTTCATGTCTTCACTCAGTCATCATTTTGTCATTTACCGCTTTCTTTTTTTGTTGTTTTTGTCCTTGGAGACAAAATGTCACCACATAGGTTGATCACTAAATAGGTTTCTTGGAGAAATTGTTTCTTGTTTCTTCCAAACTGTTAAAAGTCAGAAATAGATGTAACATTTCTCTGTTGCGGCTTGAACTTGATATCCTTCATGTGTCTGTCTTCACCAAATAGCTTTAGTTCTTCTCCTACACTGCACTGAGCATTGAGACAGTCTGTTATTTCCACATATTGAGGTAATCTATGGTCCTCTATAGAAGATAAGGAAATGTTTAAAAAATGCAAAGCCTGCTGACATCACTCAGGATTTTTTAAAGCTTTTTCAAAATATGTACAACTAAGGTAGGTTATTCAGTATTAAGATCTCACATGAAAAGGGATTGAATCACATAGTTTTAAGGAATATTTGTTCTTATGGAAAAGACAAACATCCCTGCACATATGATGCATTGGTATTTCCAGTGGCAGCATTTCAAACTCCACGCACAGCTGTGAAGCAGAGCAAAAGTCTAACCCAGCATCTGCTGGGGACTTGACAAGTGCCTTGGCTGTACCTGCTCGAGCACAGTACAGTGGCCTCTGCTCTGCTTATGTGCATTTCCAGAATAAAAGTTGCACGACAGGAATTTGGCTAGCTAATTCTCCTTCTTCATGAAGTGACCTGCAGTATTGTGTTTTTCAGATGAAACTCAATTTAGCTTTCCACTATATTTAAGTAGTAGCTTTTTTTGAGAGGTAATCATTATGGGTCATCTAGAAATGCTGGTTAATAAAGGAAGTTTCAGGGAACTGGGGTTTTTTTTTGGTTATTTAGCCATGAAAAGCCTGATCTTTAATATTGTTGAAGTCAGTACAAAACTAATCTTTAGCATCTACAGAACCAAGAGGCAAAAAGGTGCAGGCATTCTTATAATTTTTGCCAACAATATTTTGTAATTATTGTAGAGTATAACTTTTTGAAGAAAATTGGAACCAAATGAAATATAGATGTGAAAGGCAGCCTTTCTCTTTACCCAATTCTTTTACTGAGTTTGGATCCTGCTTCCCTAGGAATAAGTCTAAAATGCTAATTCTAAGATATAGCACAAAACTTAGGAAAGAATGAAGCCATGCATTCCAGAGGACAATTCAAAATATCCTGAGGATACCAAAAATTAAGGAGGAATTAACTTCATGTTTACCTTTTACTTTATGGACACTCTTTAATATGTATTGATATCCATATACAGAAAAAGATATTTTCGAGGCTCCAGGTTGTGTGTCTGTTCATAAATTCCCTGTGTTTCATGCTTTGTATCAGCTTCCTTTGGAGTGTACTCCTGTTCAATGTATCCTACATTAAATGTGTTAATCTTCCTTTAGATTTGTCTGAAAACAAGGGGCCAAAAGAGGTACCTCAATGAGGATGGAGCCCTTGATCAGTTCTGCTGTGATGTCAGACTTGAGAACATCACTTACATTCCCTGAAAAATTACACTTATGCTAGGTATTTAATTTTATAGATTACAGGTCTAAATTAGGCATTAAGTGGATGGTCAGAATATGACCCTTATTCAGGGTACTTGTGCCATGTTACTCTCAGGTTGGATTTTCTGTTCTCTGCTCACCCAGGGTGGCAAAGCAGGATAGCTTACTTAGTTTAGAAAAACAGTTTCAAAAATAGAAAACTGTAAATGCATATTTATCCACCTAAATAATCTGAAAGCACCAGTCTTGACAGATATCTCTAGCTCCTGAAGTACAAATTCTAAATTATAATACTTGCAGAACCTTGACACACCATCTCTTGTGTGTATTTACTTATGTTGTTTGTTTCAGGCTAATTTTTGCTGTTTTTTTCCCCCTCTTTGTTTTCTGATCTATGTCTAGAGGCAATTAACAAGCACCAAACATTTCCATAACATCTTTTGGGTAAAATAAGCAGGTTTGTTCTGCAGGAAAAGGACTTTGCTGAATTCAGTGCCTCTACCAAGATGCTATGCAATGTCAATTCCAGTCGGTATTGACAGAGGTAAGAAAAAGAAGACTAGAAAAGGTATAAGGACTTATTTTCATTAACTGTTCATAAATGGATTGTTCTTTGCAAGAGGATTGCTGTAATGATGCACAATGGCTTGTGAGGCTCTTGCATTTTCAGAACATTTCCCTTTTCTTGGCATTTCCACCAATTGCATAGGAAGTTTTTGCATTTTCTGTGATAAACACTTTTCTGTATATACAATGCAAGGTGAGTCTGTGCAAATAGATTGCCAGTTTGTGTTCCAGTTTTCCTGCTACTGCTGGCATCTAAAATACTTCTCATTTAGCATGTTAGAAATTGATCTGGATAGTTACTGCATTATTCTAAGTGATGGAATGGATAATAATTTCCCAAAGTAAATGCAGAACACATCATACAATATTAAATAAAATGTGTAAAGGGCCACATGTACAAGACAGGAAGGTAATTTGATCTCTGTTAAATTATTTAGAGCACATTTCCATTTAAGTAAGGAACTAATGGTAAGCAACCAGGTGAAACTTTGTACATTGATTTATAGATTTGTATTAAAGATTTCACATGGTTGGTTACAGATCAGCAAGCTTGTGGTGTCTCTCCTGTATACAGAGCATTTTATATTCTGTGTATTGAAATGAGAGTTGGTGTTTAGGTTTCCACTGCAAATATGTGACAGGACAGATGTAAAAGGACGGTCTCTGAAGTAATAGATTCCTTTTTTTATTATTATTACTTCTGTCTAGTACAGTGCTAGCAGAACCTCAGGAATGATAGATTTCTTTAATGAATTTTCTCAGTACATCAATATGCTATATTTAAAGAAAACACTGAAATGTTTTAAAATTTTTTGCTATCTTGAGTTTTTTTGAATGTTATTTATTAGCAGATTATACTGTACCTAATATGCAGTGGATGTCAATGCTATAGGCAGTGGGATGGCTGAATCTGAAACACTGGAAAACATTCAACAGGCCTTTTTAAAGCTGATATGCTTAGCAGGTTCGCTTTTCCACTGAAGCCATAGCTAAACCCTATATATCACAGTAAGTAAACCCAATCCACATTATAGTTTTATAATGAATATATTGTTACTAACATGAAGGGGGTTTAGGTTCTACATTTGTATTTGTAACGTAATATTTGTTGAATATTCTGCATCGAAAGATAACTTGGTGACTGAAGAAGAGGCACCCAGTGCTCATCCTTCTGAAGTGCAAGATGAGACAAACCCCAAGAGCTTGTCTGGCGTGGCATGTAAACCTTTGCAGCTGTGGTACATAAATGTGACTGAGCTAATTTCCTGATTAAGTAACAGTGTCGCCTGTGGTTTGCTGACCTCCCTTAGAGAGTTTAGAGTGGATGTTTCAACCAGTAGCTCCGAAGCAGCTCTTGGTGTTTGACATCAATTTCCAGCCATGATTAATCTTCACTTCCTTCTGTGAATGCTCCCCTACACAACATGAACCAGCAAGATGCACTAAAACTGCAAGATCAATTTGTAGTGCTTATGATGCCTTGAACAATGTATCTGCTCGAGTACAAAATCCAGAAGGCAAATCTGCTCCCTACAACCCTTAAACGCATAAAATTGATAGAGCCAGCACTGCCCCATGGATCAGTGGGTCTAGAACTCTGCAAGTACAGCTGATGGGGAATGCACTAGCATGATGTTCCAGAATCCCTAGTTGATGTTAAATATATGTCTTTAACCATTAGTGTAATATTACTTTCTTCCATGTGAAATGGGATTACTCTTTTGAATAACAGATGAGAAAGAATTCAGTAATCCTTAACCTCTGCTAACTGGTTCAACCAAGCAGCCTAAAGAGGTGTGCAAATTTCCTATATATAAAATAGGAAGAAGAAATTCAGTGTTTGATCAATGAATCGTGCAAGTCAAAAGGGCATTTGTAAAAATAGCTGATTACATTCACTTTATCTGTTTGCAAGTCTGCTTGTTCCCAAATGTTTGCTTTATGAAAGATGATAAATACACAGTGAATTTTCTAGACATATATGTGCAAACTCATACCTTAGCAAAAAGCAAAAATATGTCTGTAAAAGATCTAAATTTTTCATTTCTGACCTTAAATGTTTATTATGTTCAGCCTCAGCATAATGGTATAGTACAGGGGATTTTTTTCCTTCCATTTCGATGCCATTCAACACCTTTACAAGGTATATATACAAGTAGTGCTGTATACAACATCTCTCCCAGGTACTTATATGATCCCATTATCATGTTATCTGAGCATTTCATGATTTTGATTCTGTAAATGCACAGCACCTTTGCAAGGAAGAAAATGTAGTTGGACCTCTCATTCAGTCAGGAACTTAGGCACACCATTAGGGAATGGTTGAGGAAATAATAGTTAGTGGGTTTAGGATGTTTCAAAGTGGGAATTTTTCTCTTTTCTGGTATTTTTTGAAGTGACTTAAATTCAGATGAAATGGAAACTCTTTTAGTGTGTCTAGTCTAGCCAGATCTATAACACAGAAGAAGATTACTCTCACCTACCTTTGTACATTTATAATGCAAATTTTACATTTGAAATAGTTGCTAAACTTGTGTTCTAACCCTCAGAGGGAAATGGTTGTTGAAGACGTGAGTCATATTGCCTTATTAACTACACAGGGAGTCCGGATAAGTAGCTGAGATAGCTACAGAGAAGATGACTAATTAAGCTAAATCTAACTCAAAGCAATTAGATAACTTGGTCAAGACCACAACAGAGCAGAACAGGAGGCTGAAGTAGTATTTCACCATTCCTGGGTCTCTGTCCTAAACTCTCACACAACCTGTCCTTCAGTGAACTCGATTACATTCTTATCTTCTGATCTTAGTACAGCCAGAAATTATACAGTGAAATTTATCCCTCTGAACTTCCACTGCCTATGATGTGGCAACCAACTCAAGTACCAGTCACTTTAGACTCTATTTATTAAAAAGGTATTGGAGAGGTCAAAAGTGAATGTTGACGTGGTCTCATTGACAGAGTGTAAGCTTTTGTAATGATAAGGAGTTCATTTCAGAGAGATCAGATGAAGGCAACCAAGAAATTTGGGGGAAAAAAACCCAACTGCTTGATTTCTACGATTCAGGAAAAATTGATCAGGAAACTCTTGACATGATTTTTTTCAGCTTTTTATTGATGATGCCACTGTTTGTAATTTGTTCCCATTCTTTATTCCTCAGAGCAGTAGTTGCTATGAGGAAGCATTTTTTTTTTGGATGTTATGCACATCATGATATACTTTCATACTACATTCTCATACATTATATTCAGTAAGATTAAAATCTGTAGCACATAGAGTGTTTTCTACTTTCTGGAGCAGAAGGTTTTGTTTGAAAGTAAAGATATGTAACATTGACAGGCAGGTAGGTTTTACAGTTTTTGTGGTCCTGTCTGGTTAGAAAATCTGTTCGAGGTGATGTGAACTCTTTTTTCGTTATGTTTATTATTTTTCATTTGTAGTTCTATAAATAGTATATGAAGTCTTGAGATGAGATTGTGTTGTATTTCATGAGGGACCTTAAGTCAACCAAGGTGATCAATTGTGTGACTAGGAGTATCTCTGGGAAGCCTCTGGTTTGCTGAGGTTTACAACTTAGTAAGGTCTAGTCTTGTACAGTGGCTCAAAGAACATATGAATCAACTAAGAGATTTTGATTCAAGTATCTTTTTCATTCATTTGAGCCCTAAAAAGAGTAGAACTCTTTCTCTGCATCCCGGTTCTATCCCTGAGTCTCAGTACAAATTCTGAGGCTTAGAAATGTTGAGATGTGACCTGCTTTTTTATTTCAGACTATCTTTTTTTTTTTTTCCCCTTCTGTAAAGAGCATAACAAAGACAGCTCATAAAAGTTCAGGAAATATTTTAAAAGTGTGAAAGGGACAAGGCAGAAAACAATGATAAGTGGAGTGATTTTCTGCACCTGGGGTTTCTGTTGAGTGCTTATTAATCACCCCTACTCTCTTTGCCCTCTGAAGTCAGTGAAACCACTCAGCTGAGTAATAGTGCAAACTTTAGAAAAACACATCTCAACAGGACAGGCATTACAATGAACTCAGAGAAGTCACAGTACCAGTGAGTACAAATGAATGAGTATTGATTGCAAGAAAAACACAAAAACTAAAGAGAGAATGATATTAAAAACAACAGAAGAGTTAACAAGGAAAGGTAGGTGATTGGGAATAGGGATGCTTTTGCATGTTTTGAGAATAAGACTAATCCTCACTATCAAAGTCGCGATTTATGGAAATCAAAGTATGGAATTTTCAAACTGTACTGTAATATTTATATTGAAAGCCTTATGGATTTTCCCTTTTTTGTACTTTTTCACATGGCACTTGCTGATGAAGACATGGAGTATCTGTGTTTCTAATGAATACAACTGTCAGAACAATAGCTGTACAAACAATTAGGTCTGTGTTATGACACATGTGGAGTGCATATAGGAAAGGGCAAGAAAGAAGCCAGAACCTTGGGCAGAGGCAGATGCTCCAAAATAAGGAGTCACTAAATACCAAACCTATCAGGGACTTGAATGAAGGACTTGGGTCTTGTAGTCTTTAGGAAATAACTGTGTGAAGCAAATGCTGACTGTTGGGGACTCAAAGGAGTTAAAGTATTCAGAGTTTGCTGTACTGCAATACTAGGGAAGCTGCAGCAAACAGAAATTAATATTTCATATGTATAGTGCGGGCAGCAAAAGGGAAAAGAAAATGAAAAGCAAACTGTTCTATAAAAATTACTGTTTCTTCTATTTAGGTCAGCTTCTATATTATGTGGTAACCTGATTGTTTTGACATGCTTTTGTGCTATGAATTTTGGTATCATTGAATAATTTTATTACTTGGCTAAAGAAATTCCATGAAAGGGTCCAGTTCTGAATAACATGCAATGATACTAAAATGTTAGTTGGAACCAAAAGCTGTATTATGGTGATGGGGTAATAACAGTGTATTTGCAAATTATCACATCTGTGGCTTACATCCCAATAAACACAAGAGTAGCAAGGTCAGTTTATGATTCAAATAAGAGTTGAGGAATTAGACTTGATCTGGGCAAATGCTGGTCTTGTACCCCCTCCACAGAGAGCATGATGTGGGATCCATATGCTTTTCCTGAGGAAGCAAACCAGGGCCTCCCACTTGTGGAAACAGAAACAGCTCCAGGTTTTTTTGTTGTTTCTATGGAAACAAACTCCCACTTTGTTTACAAGGTAGAGGAAATGCTTTTTAGTGCATGAATTAAGGGGACAAAGCATTGCACAGAACAGGTGAGCCTCCGAAAAATCCTAGGAGTCAAGACCAGAAAAGCCAGTTGTGGCAAAACCAGGGCTTAACAAGAGTTCATCTGAGCACTTTGCTAGTTAAATGGAGGAGAAAACAAAAACATCAGCAGCTGCTTTAGGGAGGATGGATCGCTGCTATTATGACAACAAGTGTTTCAGAGGTTCCTAAATTGTCTTCTGTCTCACATTCAAAACTGCCACATTTGAACAGTGAAAAATATTCTCTCACTTCCAGCTAAATGCACTTTAATGGCTTCTAGACAGCCATAAAGCTGAGCAGCAGGCATAACTCTTCAAACAGGATATAACATCTAGTGTGTTTCTTGATTATCCAACTCAATCTGATGCTCTACAGATTTCCAAGTGCCTCACACTTTCATATAAGCTATTTTTCTAATAGAATGGACTCATTTACCAGCTTGGATATCTTTCTTTATGTTATCTGTCAGGATTTATCAGTCCCCATCAGTCTGTATTTTATCAACCTACCCTCTATAAATTTCCAGAACAAGAAATGATTTTGTTTCATGGTCTCCATTAACTTGGAGGTCATATTTGGTTTCCTGCAACATTTTTTCAACACAGCAACTTCAGGAAGTTTGGCTGCAGTCAGTAATTTGGCCTACAGTGTTAGGGCCAAGTAAAAAGGTTCATGAGGAAAGTGATGGGGTCTATAAACACTTTCTACAAAGTATTTTCTTTCTTAAAATCATTAGGAAAAACTCAGTAGTCAAACCTGTGCATCCACCAGTCACAAAATCTTCATTGTCATCCTGTGAATATCTACTTTTTTCTCCAATGTTCCTCAAAAATCTGTACTAATAAAGTAGAATATCATGGAATCTCAAGTTGGAAGGGAACCATAAGTTTCATTGTTGTTCCAGGTACTAGGTATTTTACTTTACTAGTTACATCTCTGTAGTAAATGAATATTTTAGTATGATATTGGGATAAATACTCTTAAATAGTACCTTCAACAAATTCACTGCACAAAACAGTTTGCACAGATGTGCTTCTCCTTACTTGCTAATATCAGAATTAGTAATTCTGAGACTATGTGCTATCTGCTGCCTTGTCTGCAAGCTTCAGTCACTGCCACTCATCATTTGGCTTTTGTTAATATTGTTTATTCCTGCATCTTAAGTGAATTGATTAACCTCAGTGATTTTAGAGACTTTCCTGAACGAGGTCCGATGGTTCATTTCCTACAATAACTCAGGAGAATGCACAGTTGTAATGTCTGGTGAGACTCATACATGTGATAGCAAATTTGAAAGGCAGGATATGGACAAGTATCCAAAAGACTGAGGTTAGCATTAACACTGTGGCTTTTTGTTTGATTCATTCAATCAAAGACATTTGTAAGAATCTCTCATGACAGTGCTTTTTCAAAGTTACCCAGTAATCCGAAAGGCAATGGCATTTTTGCTAGGTTCAAATACAGTTATCCTGCTCTCCATTCTAGCTCTCTGACATTTTGATAGTTAAACAAAAGAAAGCTATAATCTCAGTCGTCATCCTAGGGTCATGCAATTTTTAGAAAATAAGATTGGATAAAAAATTAGGTAGCACTTCTACACATTTTTCTTTCTCTCAACCTTCCAGTTCAACTGACAAGTCGTCCTGATGCATGGTGAATACCCATTCAAAAACAAAACGAGGATTCATTTACTGTGGTGACAGAGAAGTGTATTAATACTGACTATGATACAATAAAAGATGAAAACGGAGTAAAAGACCTGGAAAACATGTAGTATTATCTGATTGCCTTGAAATTTCATCATGTTATTTGATGCAGCATATTATTCAGTGACAATTAAGTCTTATTAGTTTGCTTTTTCTCATTTTTTTTTAAACAGCATTTGATGCCAGAAAAGCTGTTGAACATTGCAAGTTGGAAAAATATATTTTGCTCTCACATACAGCTAAAAGACTACTGGTTTGATGGGGAGCTTGCAAGGCAAATTAAAAACAGTTTATACTTTGAGTTGCTTTGTTAAATTGCATGCACAACTACACTTGGAGTTTTCCCTCCCGATGATGCTGTCTTCATTTTGAACTGCTGTTTTGACATTTGTAAAGTTTTAGCAAATGCTTCAGGAAAAGGTCAGTTTATAGTGACATTTTCTCTTTTCAAAAACCTGTGGAGAGGACACTGAATACAGGTTTACTTGATAAGTCATTACGGATTTAAAAACACGTCTCTTTTTTACTGTTTTAGAACACTTGTTTTTCACAATCTTGTTTTGTTTTTGAACTGCTCCCCTAACCATTTACTGGAAAGCTCTTTTCATAGAACTCATTTCTGAATATCTTCCTTGCACAGTGCTAACTTGAAAAATATTTCACAGCTTGGGGGGTTTTGATACCAGAATAGAATGTTAAAAAACATAGGGCTAGAGTGTTAATATTACTGACTTATGTCTGAATGCACTGAAAGAGCTCCTGCAAAAACCTCCCCACATACCTCTGTGGTTTGGCAGTATTTGCTCCTGGTGCTCTGTGCTGGTGCTGTATGTGCAAACATTTGTTTTCCACAACCTACTGTGGGTCACTTCCATCTGTCAGTCTGTTCTCTAATGGTTTGAAATCCACCAAATTAATTAGAAATTGTCTGGTAACATCCATCGATACTTTCTAACATAGAGATTCTGTCGATGCCATTGAGCAATTTAGCGTTTGGGAAATAAAAGTCCACTTATGAATGAGAATATGTCATCAACTGGTTTTTTCATGTTTTCAAAATCAGAACGTTCCAGTGCTTTCTCTCTCATATATTTTATGACAAGAAATACGATTCTTGAAAGAAGTTCTCTAAGTACTAAAGGAGAAATATTGCACTTTTTCAGAAGCAAGGAGTTACAACATGAGAAAATATACTGAGAAATATATTTTTGTCTGGATATCAGTATATTCACTGTCCCTGAGACTTCTGTGCTTTCAGCTCTCCAGGAATTATGTTGGTGCCCCAGTGAATGCAAAATCTCCTGCTACCAAAGCAAGGCCAATTAACAATAAGCACTTAGAGAAAAAATGTAAGAAACTGTTCAGTGTTTCTGTCGATAAGATGGTTATTGGGAAATAAATGCTATAGAAAGATGGAAATATATATTTTTAACCAGGGCATTAACACTTTAAATGCTGTATCTTTAATGATTGAAGGAATTGACCTTTAGTCATTATGTACTATAAACTTTTTGTACAGCAATGAGACTGAATATGCAAACTGACCTTTTCTTTGCATGAATTAGAATAGAAATTCTACTGAATTCTCAGGCCTGTGTGTATGTAACTCATTAGAGCTGTCAAATTACCTGCTCCCAGTGAGCTGATAGGATAAAATGATAACAGTGCTTTACATGGCCAGATGATAGAGATCCCATGAGCAAAATGGCTCAGTTCAACTTAGATGGAAAGACTAGTCAGGATATCTCAATGACATATATTTAGTCAAACATTATATAGCCACTCTACCATCAGAAAGTAGAGACATCTGGGTAGACATACTTGGTGAATTTGATGGATGAAGAGGATGAAAATACCTGCAGTAATTCTACTCTTTTTGAGAGCCAGCAGACATTCATATGAACATTCAGCCTTTCTCAGTTTTCTATATTTCCATTTGCATTGTTTTAGAGGGGATTATTTTTCAGCATCTACTTAGCATGTCCTTATGGGTACACTCAGGGAAAATATTTTTGATTCCATCAAGTCAGCAAATTTTTTACAAATTGTTTACCTTTCTTTTGGCTGACCTACTTTGTATCAGCAGAGTGCCATCAAATAAAATCTTTGTTCATATGTAGTTAATGAGAAGCATGTGGTTATTAAACAGATGTGTTATATAAGCCAGTGAGAATATTCATAGCATATAGTCTTCTGAGCTGCTGCTGCATCATCCATTTTGGTGGATTCACTTACAAAATTATAATATTCATAGAAGAACTCTTCATCACATCTTAAGTAACAAAGATGTTTAATTGATGCTTTGCTTTAAAGGAAATATATATATTTACAAGTTGTTTGTAACTTTCACCTTTTAGTTTTCGGTTGCATAGTCTTGGACTGAAAGTTGCAGGAAAACAAAAAGGCAAGCAATATACAATACAGCGTTTAAGCACGAATATTATTTGCTATCTTGAATTTTGTGTTTCTTCCTCTAACAAAAAAATCTATCAACTGACCTGTAAGAACTTTAAAGTTTTCCTTGAAATATTAGCCATATTTACAAAAAGGATGTTTTATAAAATTTTTACTATTTTGACCTTAACTTGATTTAGCATTGTTGCATGGATTTCTGTTGGTAACTTCTTCAACTATTATACTTTATTACCTTTCATGTTTTTGTGTTCAAGCCAAAAGAACATATTACATGAATTATTTATTTTCCATACTAACTAAATAATTCTATTAGATATTTGAGAGGGTTTGGGGTTTTTTTCATTCTTCAGCTAAAGCAGTGAAACTTTCAAAAATGCGCAGCTTAAGCTCTGTCAATGAAAATCTCTTTCCTCTTTCTTTGTCTTTCCTGTTTTGTCTCTTCATGAAAATTCCAGTGTAAAGAAACCTGCCAGAGCAATTGCCCATCTGATCTGAGCAATAGCCCCTCCTGTTTGTAGTTGGAGAATGATTATTTGGGGAATTCAAATCTTCTGTCTTTTATGGAAGAGCCAAACTGAATTTTTTTAGCCTAAATATCTAGTGCCAGAAGGTTTTAGGTTGGACTCAATACTCCTAAACATATATGTAAACAATTAAAGGCTAAATACTGTGACTGCAATTTTGGTTTGTTTTGATTTTGATATAGTGATTCAAAACTATGTCCTCACCATAGGTCTGTGTACCTGGGCAGGAATGGCTCTTTTGAAGTCATTAAAATTAACTATATGAATAAAGTTTAGCATGTATGTGTCCTTTTGCTTTCTCAGTCTATGCCTTTAATATGAAAATGAAAAACAGCTTAATGAGGTTTATAAGGTACCTGAAACAAAAGAGAAGAGTTAACTGTGCTTCTTTATGCCACTGCATTTTTCAAAGCCTGTAAGATTTGTCAGCTGAAGTTACTTGGAAAGAATAATTTTGAGCTTTCAGTAGTCTAAGAGAAAAGAAGTTTCATGACAGAAGTAAGAGATATATTCTGTTCAGTAAAACCTGCATATTTGGAAGGTGTTCAGAAAATAACAGTAGGATAAGACTGATTCTAATTCTAGAAAAGCTGACACAGAATCCAAACCTGAACACATATATTATAAAAAATAGAGAAATAAAAATCTGACTTCATCATGCAAGAAAGTACTTAAGAAGGATGTACCTACGGAAAAAGTAGTTTCTGAGAGCAGAAACATTTTATCCTAAAAGACAAAGACATAAAAAAAAGCTATAGCTGGGGCCTAGATGTAGGGACATCCGAAAGAAAACAAAGGAGGGTAAGTAGCACTGCATCTCACTCTGAAGAAGGGCAGTGAGTTGTTCACTTGACTGCTCAGAGTCTATTTCTATAGGCTTTTATTGTGCTGAATCGATTTATGTGAAACATAATAGTAGTTAATGCACCTGGCTTTAGTGTAGAGACCTGTGTATAGGTTTCTTAAAGCAAATCATTCCCTTCATGTTTGTCTAAGGAATATTCTCTAGGTCAAGGAGACACGACTGAGACAGAATTTCCTGTATGAAATCCTGTGCGGGCCATGCCTTTGAAAAGGTCGGATTAATCTATCATATCACCCCACGAAAGGCATGCGTTTCCTTACAGCCTGGAGCGTTCCTTAATTGGGAGCTGTACCTACATCAGCAGTAGAAATAAAAAAGAATGTTCTAGATACTTTTTCCAGTGTTTCAGCTCAGATTTTGGGTTGTTCTGTGTATGTCTGGATGATTTTGGAAACAATCATACATTTTAGCACTTATGTTAAAGAAAGGAAAATCACAGTTTATCCTGAACCTTGCACTTGCTTCAGGCGTCTCTCAGTGAGCAGGGAGGGAGGTGCACTTGTGTGTACTGCACAGGGCTGAGAAGACACAGGGTGCCTTGAAGGACTGGAACTCCTGAGTACTGATGTGAGATTATGTAGAAGTCTTGTGCTGACCCAGTGTTCCATTTACATTCCAGAGTGATGGTGGCCAAGTCAAACACAATGACAGAGACTGTAAGCCAATTAGAAGTGGTTTAGGTTGCTTCTGCATTAGAGGTTAGCATCTAAAATACTGCTGAATTAAGACAAGTGAAGTGTTTGTAAGAGATTTAGGCATAAAATATACATTCCATAATTCACATCTGTTCTTTTAAATTCAAAAAAATATCCTTCTTTTAAAAGCTTAAAAAGGTAATAAAATAAAAAAAGAGCCATTGTATTTATATATGTTTGCACTATGCAAATGTTGATTTCAATATGCCAAGTAATCAGAGAATTACGTATCTGAATGTTTCTTTTTATTTTAGAAATAATGCTGTGTATTCTCTCATGTTTATGCAGTGCAATGCCATTTTCTCTGTCTCTGTGGATAATACTATTTTCTTTTAGTTAATTTGCAGTAAACTTCAAAATTTGTTGCTCTTGTATTCCTGTTTGGTCATCCCAGTGTGCACTTATATTCTTCTTGTTATTAAAAAGGAAAAATTTCTACCCTTAAACAGTGTTCTGTAAAGACAAATATGTATTGAATGTGTTTTCTGCAATGCTATAAAATACATCAGAGTGTAAAGGAATTCTTGATTTTACATTTAGTTGAGAAGTTCTTCTCTCTTCCTTTTTCCATATCATCTCTCTCTCTGAGATACCCAATGGCTTCCACTGGAGCACAAATGTTGGTAGGCCATTGGAGCAGTGGGGGATTTTTTCTGCAAAATGTTTGCTTGATCATCTTTTGATATATTACTATGTAAAGTGCTTTGAAGTATCTTGGGTATTAAAGAAGCTTTAAAAAAAAAAAAAAGAGGAAGGAAAGAAGTTACATTCATTTCTGTGTAATTCTGTGCAAACATTTCCTAGGACAGAAAATTTGTTGAAAAGATTATAGAGGAGGTCAGTCTGGCTAATCACAATGGTTCCCTTGGGCCATACAAAAAAAATCTATGACTAAATAACTAGTAGCAGTTTCTGTAAAGTGAAAAGATAAACATTATTTTAGTACTTGAAAGGTATTGCATGCTTTCTTTATTTCCAATAAAGTTAGAGAGAAATTGCAGGTCTCTTTTCACTTATGACATATGTCTTAATCTCTTAGAATTTTGTTTATTCTATTTGAGGAGAGTAAGTGAATCATATCATCAGTTTTGTGTTACTTCAATATGTTACTTCTCATTTTTAAAGAAAATAGAACCATTGTAATGTTCTCTAATCATTTACATATCATGTTTTTACAGCAGGAAGAAAAACATCCTCAAGCTATAACCTCTGTTGTCTACTGTGAAATTACTAGTATTTATTTAGGGTATGAAGTCTGAAAAATATAGTCAAAATTCATATCACAAGACATTGTGGAGATTATCAGATGATCAAAACGTAACTGGATTAAAAATTTAGAAATGGCAGGCCTATTACTTTGCTGAAGAAATGCTCAACCCTTCTCTCAGATGAGAGAACCCTAGGCCAGGAGTGTAAATTTATAAGAAGGAAGATGAGTATATTTATATTTTAAGTACTACTTCACAGTGTTGGCTTTTTTTGTCCATTCTGTTATCAGGAAGCTTCTAGGAGTGCTGGTTTAAAATAGATACCTGATTAAAATTAAAGAATCCAACACTTTCTCCTATTGCAGCAATACCAAGTTTAGGTACATTTTAAAAAGTTAATGTACACAAACTTTTTCACCTCTCCAAAATAAAAGGAAAACCTGCCATTCCCTTGACATTCTCTGTGTTTTATACAATACGTAACATGTTTTCAGCTGAACTGAAACTTAAGGGCTTGTAATGATATTGGCAGCATTTCTACTGCCCTTCTGAAGGAAGGTAAAAGACACTGAGGACCCTCTAAATTATTTTATTACAGTAAAGAATAGTGGTGAGTCTAGGCATAATTCTAATTTGTTGAGATTTCTTTACATTTTCTTTCCCCAGCAGTCCTTCAAGGGTCTCAGGTCAACCTGACTCTCAGAATGAAGGAAACTTCAGTGGAGCTGGAAGACCAAGGCAACAAGTGACCATCTTTGATGCTCACAACAGCTCCCTCCAGTTCAGATTTTTGCACAGCAGTGAAGTCAGGAAACTTTTCCTCAAACTTGGACAGAAGGACTATGCCAGAAACAATAACTAAACAGATGAAGTGCAGTAACTTTTATGACTCATATGGCAGAACCATGCGGTGACACTCACGATGCAATACAATTACAGTATTACATCTTTTAACAGGCAGGGATAATTTCATTCACTCTCTCTCTATGGGACATAAGGCAGTTTAATAGGGCATAGTGATACTATAAAGCCATTTGGAATTGGAATAAAGACTGCCCTAATCATGTGAAATTCTAACCAGAATTTTGCTGTAGAGTAGAAACTTATGCAAAAAGACCATCCTTTTCCTAGAGCCAGGGGAAAAAAAATAAAAAAAAAAATCCATGTCATTAGAATAAATATTTAAGAATTTTATGTATCAACGAAAGTCATGTTGCCTACTATTTTTCTCATGTTTATCAGGCTTAAGAGTCTATTTCCTGCTTGAAACAGTCTTTCTCTTAACCTGACTGGGAACTAAAGAAAAAAAGAAAACAGAAACATTCTGCCAGCTTTGCTTACAATTAGTAAACCTATCTTTTACTGACAGAATTTTATATGACAAAAGTGAGATCTGTCCCTTTAATGCTGGAAATATGTGAGTTCAAGAATCCTCTTTTGGAGTTTTTGTGTATATGAAAAGCCGCATTACCAACAAAGTGTTCTTTGTATGTGTAGCTGCTCAGTTCATGAAAGATGGGTTCATGACCTCTGACTTTTGAACTGCAAACGTCTGCACAGAGGACCAGGCCTAAGCATAATGTTTGAAAATAATTTTAACTAATTGTAATTTACTGTGTGCCAGATCTCATCAGTATTCAGGAGTGGCTAAAAGACACATTCATATGCGCTGGACATTTGAAAAGTCTTGTTCCAAATATAACCACTTAGATAGTGACAGAACCTAGTAAACTGTGGCAAAAACTCGTCTACAAAGTGTGATTTTTTTTTCCTGTAGTCCTGGTTGTTCCTCATGGTGGCTTTGAACACTCATAAACCCATCCTCCCCTAGCCAAACATAAGATAGTTGTTTTCAAATCAAATTGTCTTTCATGCTATTTACCTTTCTTATGCTGCACCCAGAGTATCTTGCAGGCTGGTTTTTACGCTAATAAAACCCAGTGGAAGGCATGATTGGGGACCATTAACCTTTAGAACACAGAAGGCTTAAGCTCAGGGAATTTTTCTGAGCTGCCTCACAGGGCTTTGAAGCCACTGCTTCCATCCTTCATCTAAATTGCCTGAATTCATTTTCAGGGCTGATAAACTGTCAAGTGAATTATGAGACATCGGCCTTGGGTTAATTTATAGAAATGCTCCTTCACTGATGCTGAGTAAATCCACCTTTCCTTTTTGAGTATACCTGATTCAGCCTCCAGAACTATCTTATTTGGCCCCATTACAAGCTCTGGATTTCAAACTTTTCTTTCTTCATTCGTAAAAAACTGTTTTACTAAATGGGTTATTTTAAGGAGCATTTTTCTATCATGTTTTATACTCCTTCAGATACCATAGTAGCAATACAATATGTAAACAGATGGTCAAGTTGGCTTATTAATTATTTTTTAAATAAGATGAGAAAGTCTGTCTCACAATACTGCCAGCACTTCACCTGTCAAAAATGAGTTCAAAGGAATAATTCATCTTTTATCTTCCCATATTCAATGGCTAGACAGACTGCAATTTATGCTTATCTGGCTAGCTGAGTTCAGAGGGAATTCTATACAAGGAAATTCTGTACTTGCCAGTTACATTTCAGTGTTAGGTTCTGCCTCTTTATTTCCATACAGGTTCAGTATAGGTAATATGGAACTGGAAATAACTTGGCTGTTCCTTTTTAATTAACTCTTTTGCATATTTTATAAATGAGAGAGACAGGTACCTCAAGCTGAGATATTTAGATTGTATTCCCATGAAAATTGCTAACAAAAAAACAATTCATCACTGCCATGTTATGTTTACCTTTGGGTATCTCTCAGATTGACATTTATGTTCATATTTAAATATTTGCATGATTGGACATTCAAATGTGTGATGATAAATAGAGTGTAAGTTGTCTTAGTGAGACAAAAGTTGTGACCATGTTTCTTTGGAAAGAGAGAAAAAAGTAAACTACACGAGT
>JAWWMO010000043.1:10541645-10555278 GCA_035047845.1 Dendrocincla fuliginosa
CACTCACTCACTGCCCCTGGAGGGGATGGGGAGAGAATCAGAAGAGCAGAAGTGAGAAAACCCGTGTGTTGGGATAAAAACAGTTTAGTAGGTAAAGCAAAATCCCTGTGCAAACAAGCAAAGCAAGACAAGGAATTCATTCACCACTTCCTAAGGGCAGGCAGGTGTTCTGACTTCCCCAGGAAAGCAGGGCTATATCATGTTCAGTGGTGACTTGGGAAGACAAACACCATCATGCTGAAAGCTCCCTGCTTTTTCCTCTTTCTCCCAGCCTTACATGCTGAGCATGATGCCTTACGGTCAGCGGGGGTCAGCTCCCAACTCCTTGTGCACCCTCTGGCTAATTGCTGATGGGGTGGGGCGAGGAGCAGAAAAGACCTTGACTGTGTGTAAACTCTACTAAGCAATATCTAAAATATCCCTGAATTATCAACACTGTTTCCAGCACAAATCCAAAACATAGTTCATACCAGCTACTCTGAAAAAAATTAACTGTATCCCAGGCAGAGGCAGCATCTGAAAACAGTCCTGTGAATGAACAGGGTTTACCAGGCAGTCATGAAGTGTAACAGAGGGGCTGACAGAAAGTATTTCTTGTTCAGAGAGGGGTACTGTACCTATCAGCATGTAATAGTTATTGGCTCCATTTTAGTCACTTCTTTACTAAGAAATCTTTATTATCTGTGCACCTGTTACAATTATTTTCAGCAATGAAATAAGGATTAGTAAATATGCATCCTGTTTCCTTCAGTGTATCTTACTAAAAAAGCACCACATTGCTATGACATACTGCAAGCATTTAATGTTTGGAAGCAAAATGCATAGAATGGTAATGTAAACCCTTCAGAGGTCTTTAAACTTTGTTATATATTTGGCACGAAGAACTGTGAAGATCTGCAAGGAGAATGATTTTTTTTTTTTTTTCAATTAGAGTACTTTGAAGCAAGTTACTTTTTTTGCTCTGTGTATTTTCCTGATCTGAATAATTAGAATGGTAATGTGTTCATAGATCAGAAGTATATCCTGAAACTTAACTCACTTGGCACCACAGACAATTAATATTGAAATGGGAAGCATTGTTTTCTGAGGTCCTGATCTTACAAAGGGCACCATGTAAGAAAAACTTGGAAAGACAGAACTCGCTACATGTGGAGGAGGGGTGTGGAAGGAGAAGGAGGAGGTGAAAGAGGTTATGCTTGATTGGCACCACTTACATCCCTACCATGGAAATGACTGCACTGGCAGGCATTTCCCGCTCCCTGCCTTCTATATACAGGACGTGTCAGCTACCCTGAATTTCTTCACTTTTCTTCCTATGTATCATCAGAAAGCCATTCCGTCAAAACAAAGGTACCTTCATACTTGTAGAATCTTGATAGCCCCATGGTAGAGATGTTCTCTGCAGTCATAACACAAACTTCTTACACACAAAAGGATCCAGGTAAGACACACAGCTGCACACACATGCAGCAGATCCATCCAGTGCAAACCATTGTGACTTTGCAGAGTATTGCTCACGGCCTCAGAGAAACTACTGTTTCATCTTTGCGTTTTATGTTGCTCTCACTGTTTTGTCCAAGATTAATAAACAGAATATAATAAGAAAAATAACCAAATATAATAGAACTAGGGCTGAGCAGACATGTTTATTATAACAATGCATTTCTTTTCTATTATTTACCTTTAGAAGGTGTATTGGAGTTATAGAGACTAAATTGATTGTGTTTTCTAATTAAGAAGAAAATAAGGAAAGGGGATGAATATTTATTTCAAAATTGCAGTCTACAGTATTTAAAATGCATCACAAGCTACAGTCTTGCTTTCTAATTACTTAGTCCCTGTCACTTCTCATTAACATGTAAATCATGTTATAAACATAGTAAAGGTGGAGTAAAATATGTCCTGAGGGGAGAGGGCATAGTGGAAAATTGCTCTGGGCAGTGTGGTGATGAGAGTGTTTCATTTGCAGCTCATCTGTATTCCACTCCCATGAGAAGCTGCATATATGAGATTTAAAGCAATCATATTTTCTTTGTCCTGGGCTGGAGTGGTTGTTGCACTTAAACAAATCGATCTGCAGGTTTTGAATTATCTACAAGAAAATTAACATACATATCTAAGTCTATAAAACAGATTGAGATTTAAGAAATAATTATATTCTTCTTTAAAAAGAAGCATTTGTTTGTGATTTTAGGTGATAGTCCTGAAAATAAAAACATTGTTAGTAAGATGTTTTGATTCATAGCAATACACCAGCAAAAGCCTCTTGGCCCCTTACTATATAAAAATAGATTATACAAAAATAAAACAACACTCAGAACATGCAGAATTACTTATGTTATTTAGTCAAGTTATTTTAAAGATGAAGATATGACTTCTATAAACTCAATTGCCTTTTAGTATCTAATATTTAATATTCTAAGAATAATTGTTTCAAAATTAATTTATACAATACCATTATCACTTTCTACTTAAAAAACTCAGCTGATAAAAAGACATCAAGACCTATAATTTTGTTGAGTTTATGGATATTCAGTTTATGGATATGACTTTGCTCTTAAATTACTTATCTGTCACTAACTGAATGATGAGTAAGTTTTCGTTCTCAAACACTATGCTCAAATATGAGGAAGAATGCATACTTCTTTAAAAATAAATCATTATGGTGCTTTTTTTCTCTGTGGACAACTACTTTGGAGTCCTTTATCTGAACCAGAAAACTGAATTTGACAATTTCACCACCTTCTGTAGTCAAATTTTACAATGGCTCATGAATAAAAATATTTGGATTAAATATTATAATGGAATGAGTGACTTATATGTATTTAGCATAGTTAGTAACATGATTCAGTTCAAATTTCACTGATATGGTGAAATGTAGAAATAAGGGTTGTAGAAAGAGAGAAAAAAGAGATGAGCACTTAATTAGCCAACAGCTAAGTTATAGGTATGTGACATTGTACTCTACTTTTTAGCACTTTCCATGTAAGTATGGAATCATATTCAAAAAAGAGATATTGGCAAGTGATTAGTGGACAGCTGGGACTTTTGGCATGAAGGATGTATATTTCACACATCTAGAGCTTACTGAAATATTTAATATTGAGGAAAAGATGAATTTTCTCTCCCATCCTGAGAAAGGTGAAACAATTTTCTTTTTTCTGGGGAGAAGGATTATCTCATTCCCCAGCTTCGGCAGATTTTCATGGCAGCTGTTTCCCTAGACTGTGCCTTGTTATCTGCCATTGCATCCACTTACAAAGCACCAGTTGTATAGTTTCACTGAAATGATGTGTTCTGGTTAGCAATAGTGTAAGTGAAAGTATCAGCTTTGAGCTACATTTACAGTGAAATGATTTGGACAGTTTACTTGCCTCTGAGTCTTCTTGTTTCAAGAACCCAGTACTTTTAGGAAGACATGATATCCCCATGTTTAGTGTTACCTTCACAGCCAAAAGATCTGGAGATATATATTTTAGTGAATTAATTGAAATTTAAACGGTGCTTTGCAGCACATTTTTTAATTAGATGACAATTACACTACAATGGCTGCTCCCTCAGCTCACTGTGTGGTTTACTGGACATACGGGGCTGTCAAGCAAAAAGGAGATAATGGGCACAGTGAACATTAAGTGAACTTTAAACTTCCTGATTAAAGCAAATTTAAGAGATTTGAGAAGATGAAAATGATAAGAAGACTTTTGATGAGTAAAGACAGAAAAGGGATGGTTCTCAGGATGGTTCTGTGCAGGGGTATGGGCTGAAATAAAGTTAGTTGTCATTATAATTTTGGTAAAAGTCAGTATTAAAAAAAAAAAAATCTGTTGATTATTACAAAACCAAGTTAAGCTAAAAATAAGAAAGGTGATTTTTCTTCAGCTAAAGGGGACTGCACACAGACTTCCCTCAGCATGGCAAGAGGTGAATTGAAGTGGGGTCAATCATTGCACTGTTATGTTATTCCCTAAAGACAAGGAATGTAGTCCATACCTGGAGCGGAGTTCTGGCTATGGAGTCAGAGTCTATAATTTATGAACAAGCTGATGGTAAGGTGGATTCACAGGCCCTCATAAACTTGTGTGCTGTAGTCACAGAGGTGGAAATGTCTTTGCTTACAGTGGTAGGAAGAGGGAGGAGATGGGAAGTGACAAGTTCAGGTTTCTCAGTGGTTATGTAAGACAGCACCGAGGCAAGAGGAGAGATGAGGCTGCCAGGGGGGGTCAGCAGCCTGGCTGACAGGCAGCTCAGCTGCACTCTCAGCCCAGGTAGATCAGCAAAGCCCCCATGGGGCTGACAGCTCTTCCCATCTGCAAGGGCAGCAGGCTCACAAATGCTGAAGAAGTTGCAAGTCAGCCCCTTTGTGAGCCTCCTGGGGGCTCTGGGTCATGAGGGACACTGCCATCTATAGAAAAATATGCCTTTAAGCAAGGGTTGAGAAAGCAATTCACAAAAGCTCACGGTTTGTCCTCTGGCACTGCTATCCTTTAGTCACTCAGTGGCAGTCCAGCCTGAAGTCAGTTCCCAGATAGGTCAAGGTAAGAAACCTGAGTGTTGAACACCCATGTAGTTAGTTAGTTACCTACCATCACAGCAGTAACCCAGCATCACCCAGTAGTTAGTTAGTTACCTACCATCACAGCAGCATTTCACCCTGCCTTCTTCATTGGCAGGTACAAGAGCCTGACTCTAAGAACAGACACTTCACCTTCCCTTTGACTCATCCCTGACCCAGTTCCCTAAGGGCATTTTTGCTCCCAAAAATATTATTCCCTAGTCACCAGCCTGCAGATGTAGAAGTCTTCAAATTCACTCAAAGATTTTGCACAGAGCATCATGCATAGGGCCAGCAGGAATTTGGGACCTGTTGGAAAATAACAGGAAGCCACTGAAAAGGTGACAGTTTCCTTCGAAATAAAAAGAAGGGTCTGGGGGAGTCAGCACAGAGGTACAAGATCCTTAAACGCACCATGTACTGAGCGGGAAAATGTTGAGGGGAAAAAAAGATTAGCACCAAAAGCAACCTTTGGGGCATGGCAATAAAGAAAGGGTGGGAAAAGGCATGATTGCAGGGTTTGGGTGGGCACTGCAGTGAATAGATTGTCAATGGTGTTCTACAGACAATAATTATTTCTACCTTGGTACATGTCTTTTGTTGCCTGTGTGGTTTCTTAGTGGTTATTTTTAAAAATAATCAAAAGACTGAGTTGTATAAGAAATATCAACAAAAATTTTTAGTTTAATTTAATGATAACTAGAGAGGAAGAGTTAAGTAAACCAGAAAATGGGCAGTTTAGAATAGTTTCCTGGTAACGAAAAAATTATATGAAGCACAAAGCAGAAAACGAAAATTGAAATAGAAGGTGGGGAGGAGCTATGCACTTCAGTTAAATTTTTGCATTTGAATTCTGACCTGTTATTAAAATTTTCTGAGCCAGACAGAAAATTAAAGGCAGCCTGGGAACAGTGTTCAATGACAGTGACATTCCCTGACAGAGCATTTCTTTGCCTATCAGTTGTACTAATTGTATTCAAACTGACAGCGACAGTTTAACCCATTCACCAGGGGAATTGTCTTGCTGCGAGACCAGTGATCTATGTTTTCATTTAGATGTCAATCTAGCCTTGTGCTGTATATCTTAAAAGTAGAATTAGCCTTAAATAATTATACTAATATGATAAACATCATGTCCCCTTAAAATGTTGCGCAACAGAATCTTAAAAAAGCAACTTGTTTTCTCCTGCAGGAAAACTTGGAAAACTAAGGCTTTTTGCCCTTTTCAAAGCCAGGTTGAATGAAATCACTTCTTTCCTAAGGCAGTTTTCTTTATTTGATCATAAATGAAAATAATTCTGAGCATCAGAAAGTGTTTTGCCTCCACAAATATCCAGGGTGCTTCATACATTTGGAATGACTGAAATGCAAGTGCGTGGGCCATCTTCTTCCAGTGTGAGTGGGTTTTCAGTTTTTACATGAGAGGTAGGAGACCCTATCAAGCTGGAAGACAGGAACATCAGAGGAAAATCACTTACATACATCCATTCACTGTAGAAATTATGCTGCCCATAGAAAACTTTATTGTGGGTGGAAATGGAGAGAGATGAAAATCCTGTATGACTGGCCAAGCTCAGAGGGTTGGAAGCTGCTTTAGAAGCACGTTCAGTTGTCCTTTGGAAACTGTCAAGCCTTATAAATGCTTCCCAGGCCTGTTTCTCTGCTTCTACAACACTGCTAGCTGCTGCAGAAAATATCACCAGAATAAACCTTCAGAAATTACACCCTGCCATTGGGTTGTACTGAAGATGATGGGTGCCGGAATAGTCTTTTGAAGTACAGCTAAAGTACTCACTAAATACAGTTATGGTGTGGAAAATTCAGTGATACAGGATAGTTAGTCTGTTACTGTAATGTGTGAGCTTAATTGCAGAAAAAATATGAGAGAGAAGGGGAAAGGATGGGATGGGAAGGGAGGGGAGAGGAGGGGAGGGGATGGCATTATAGGTAACCAGGTAACCTTCAGGGCCTGAAAACCTGTGGCTTTTAGAATACAGCTGGTTTCTGCCTGGTGCTATTGGCTTGAGTGTTGAACAGTTTATATACCATGTTAAAATTATGTCTCTTATAAAAGACTGGGCAAAGAGAGCAAGAAAAAAGTTTGAAGACAATGCAAGAGAAAAAAGGGAAAGTTTTATAAAGAGATTAGAGAAAGAAGGAAAAAACAGGTGGAGAAAAATAAGAAAGATAGTTTGCGTTTTGCAGAAAATCAATATAGAAATGTTAGCTTAAACAAAGTCTAGTAAACCCTTTGACATAGCACAGAAAGGTACAGTACATCTGTCAGTGTATTGGGGTTTTATGACAACTTCTGCAGAGCCATTCTACGATGACGATATTCATCTGGTAGCCCAGACTCAATTAGTGCGCTGTAGATTTTTCTTTAGATGGAGTTTGATGTCTCTTCCCACACACACTTGGTAAATAAAGGCTGTAGAGCTCTCCTGGAGCTTTTAGTGGAGATACTTCAGAATTTTTCTTGCTGAGAGATGAGGGAAAACTTAACCTAAGTAAATAACCAACATGATTGTGAATGAATGTTTAACTGAAAGTAATGGACATTGATCCAATGGAGAGTTCTCTTAATAGACTTTGTTTGCAGGCTCAACATTAATTTGATCAATGTATTTAACTCAGGTGAGGGATCTGTGCATTACTGTATAGAGTGCAATAAGGCAGCATGTTTATGTTTATCTACTATCTAAAAATCCTGACAGATACAAAAATAAACACGGTATTAAATGCACGTATTCCCATGCCAACCCTAGAATGAAAGACGGATGATTTGAACAGGTTTAATTTTATGTAACTTCAGTCCTGTTAAAGTGAGTTGTCTAATTTCATGCTAGTCACACAGGCTTCTTTTGCAGTAAATGGAATAAATAGGCGTAGCTGAAAGATAAATAATCTGGCCTACTTTAGAAGCTATTTTAGGATGAAATGTATTATCTTTTGGAGGTGCTTGTTTCTCTTTGACAACAATGAAGAGAACCTTCAGTGACTGGCCTAGAGTAATGGATTTAACTTTTAGACACCTAAAATATGGCAAATCAGTTGCATCCTTTGCTACATGAATGAGGGTCAAAGTGTAAAACACTTGTCTGCCAACAAGCAGTGTTTTCATCTTTTTTCACAAAACATGAATTGTTGTCTGTTAGTAATTCGGACATGGAGTAATTTAAGAATCATCTGCTTTGTTCCGCCTTTGTGTTCTCACTGTTATCTACAGCTCTTGCTGGTCTGTCTTTCAAAGGCTAATTCACAGATATTTATGAAGACTGCAAATGTGATGTATTATTTTTAAGGTACAAGAATATTTTGTGGAGGATTCATATTTCCATATTTTGTATGCTCCACTGAATAGCATAGTAAAGTCAAAAATATCTTCCAGTATGAATTTTTTAACAAACAAAATGTCTTTAGATGTTTCTGAAAACTGTATAAAAATAGAACAGAAAAAAATATCAAATGTAGAACAACACATAGGAATGCAGCTTATTTTGATAGATGACTAGAGATTGCTTATTCTTTGCTTTCAGCTGATGACTAGTTTTGAGCATGTTAGCAGCAGTTCCCCAGAAGCTGTCCTGAACTTTTGTATCTGTATCCGAGCTGTGTACTTCTCAGAGTATCACACTCATCTTCTGGACATTTTCCCAGTGTTATGTAGAAGCATTCTTTTACTGGGATCAAAATATGGTATTTCCATAAAATATACACAATGATCTTTATTCCTTTGAATGTTTGGAGCGTGCCATCATGAAATGCTGATTGTAATGAGCCCTGATGATTTAAGTAAATATTTGGTGTTCCATCTGAGCAGATCTCTTCATATGTGGCAAATGGTCTTGTTACAGACTGCCAACAAGACACAGCGCAGAGCAGACAGTTGTTCAAATACATGCAACTGCACGTAACTCACTGCAGAAACTGAAGATCTGCTTTTGTCATTTGCACGTAATCAGGTTTTCTACAATATTAATCACTTTTTCCTGCTATTTTGAAATTACGGATTTCTGCTAAGTAAACCGTTTTGCTTTTTTATTCCTTTTTAAGGATTTTTTTTTTTTACTGATTATTATAAGGGCTTTAAAACCAGGAGCCACTGTTAGCAGAGCTACTCTATCATTGTGATGTTAAAGCTGTCAAGGACACGAAATAGCATCAAAACCTTTTGACTGAGTACAAGTGACTGTGCTGTAGTTTTGAGATTGTGGTTTGCAAGTCAAGTGTCAGTAGAGGTAACACAGTAGCTATCAGGCTTTCAGTAAAAGACTATATAGTGGATTGGCAGTCATGTAATGTTTAGCTGTATCCTCACCCTTGGGTTTTCTTGCAGAGCACACCTTCTCAAAAAGTTTGCTTCTATGTAAGCAAATATCTTTGGTTTTGGGCCCCCAGACTTCAATCTCCTCCTTATTAAAATAACAGCACAAAGTAAGACTCTTACCTTTTCCAAAGTAGGCTAGGCCATGAGATGAACTGTGTTCTTGGAGAAGCATTCACAATGTACAAGTGTCCTGGAACTTGGCCTCTTGTTCTAGACTCAGTGTAAGAGCAATGGTGTTTAATGAGACGTATTGGGGACCAGATGGATGAGTAAGAATGTTGTACTATATACACTGGCCAGTCATAATTTGTGTAAAACAGCTGATATTATAGCTTATTTGAACTAACGTTTTTCACTTTTTGGTTTTAAATATGATTTCACATAGTATTTTCTTCTGGAGTCAAACCTGACCTGTATTTAAAATAGAAATGGAAATGGAGCATCTCACATAAGAGGTGTCTTAAAAAAGAACACATGAGCAACTTCAGTTTTCTGCAGTCATTAAGAGCCCTGATGAAGAGTGTATTTTCTCACCCTCTCATCGGACTCTATGTGTCAGTCATCTGGAGAAAAGTCAATAGTGTCAGAAAGGTGCAGTGAAAAAGTTTCTTGAGAAGTTTTGATGAGGAAAAAGTGGATCCTTTTCTGTAAACTAACATCAATTATATGTAACGTGTCTTCTGGTTTCTATATTTAACAGTGAAAGCAACTGTGATTTCTCTTTTCCTACGCAGTAAGTTTATATAAGGTATTTCAAAGGTATTTTGGTGAAGAGAAATGAAATGTGAATTTATTTTTTTTTTAAATGAAGTTAAAGGATTTTGTTTGAATCACCACAAGATTCTTCCAGACTTGAAGGGAGTTTGAATAGAGACTTTTTTTAATGAGTGTTGAAAGGAGTATCAGAAGAAAAATCTTGAACTGAGGATAAACTATTTTATGTATATTGTATGATATAGATGTATAAATAGTATCAGAGCTATTGAAAGATGGAGAAGCTACATCAATCATATCTCAGGCATATGGGAGGAAGATGGCTGAGAATTCTTTTTTGGAACTACATCTGTCTGAGAGGAAGATTCCAACAACGCCATGAAAGATTTACCTATGCAGATTAGTTCAAATCAAATAATTTGAGACAGGATATTAACTTCTTGATGGTTTTGTTTGGGGGTGGTTTTTTGTTGTTTTTTATTGTTTGGGGGTTTTTTTAATTATTATGTTCTTAAGAAATAAATAATTGCTTTTAGAAAATAAGACACCAAAAGGATAATAGTATATTCCCCTGTAGTTTCAGACTGTTCTATTCTTTTAAGGACATCTATTAAAAATACCTGGTGATTTCTAACTTACTTTGTTCTTGAATAGACACTATTGAAAATTTTAAGTCCTGTCCATGCCTTTTGAGCAAATCAAATGTGTCTCTAATAGTCAGAGATTACAGTAAGAAAACTATGACTCTTGGAACACCAACACTAAGGGCATGAGACAATGAAAGGCAGAACCCTTTCTAGCATTTTTTTATCCATCACCCTGAACAGTAGCTTTGAACATGGACATTAAAGAAATACTGCTTACTTGTGTGAGAAAATTTGTCATTCACAGTCAGGAAGAATCTAGTCATCTTTTTGTGAGTGCACCCTCAGCAGTTTTGTCAGTGACACCAAGCAGTGAGATGTGGTCGACACGCTGGAGGGAAGAGATGCCATCCAGGGACCTTGACAGGCTAGAGAGGTGGGCCTGTGCAAACCTCATGAAGCTGAACAAGGCCAAGTGCAAAGTCCTGCATGTGAGGTGGAGCAATCTCAAGCACAAATACAGGCTGGGTGAAGAATGGATTGTGAGCAGCCCTGAGGAGAAGTACTCGAGGTCTTGGTTGACAAGCTCGGCATGATCTGGCAATGTGCTCTTGCAGTCCAGGAAGTCAGCTACGTCCTGAGCTGAATCAGAAGCAATGTGGGCAGGAGATCTAAGGAGGTGATTCTTCCCCACTATTCTGCTCTTGTGGGACCCCCACCTGAAGGTCCAATTCTGGGCCCCCCAACATAAGGAGGATGTGAACCTGTCAGAGTGAGCCCAGAGGAAGCTGCAAAGATATCAGAGGTCTGGAGCATCTCCCCTACAAACGTAGTCTGAGAGTGTTGAGGTTGTTCAGCCTGGAGAAGAGAAAGTTCTGGGGCAACCTTAGAGCACCTTCTAGTACTTCAAGAAAGCCAGAAAGGGACTTTTTTACAAGGGCATGTAGTGCTAGGACAAGACAGGAGTGGATTTAAACTGAAAAAGAATAGGTTAAAATTAGATATTAGGAAGAAATTCTTCACTGTGAGGGTAAGGAGAGACTGGAGACACTGGAACAGGTTTCCCAGAGAAGCTGTGGGTGCCCCATCCCTGGAAGAGTTCAAGGCCAGTTTGCATGGGGCTTTGAGCAGCCTGGTATAGTGGAAGGTGTGCCAGCCTATGGCAAGGGAGTTGGAACTAGAGGATCTTTAAGGTCCCTTCTGACCCCTTAACATTTTATGATCTTTAAAGCACAGATTGTTCATTTAGTTGATGTGAAATTTGTGATTAACTATAGTAAAATGTTGTTATTGAATGGTCCTAAAATAGTTGTCCTTCCTATCAGTTTAGGATTATAAAATGCCTTTGCAATGTTTTGGTTAAGATCCTTAGTGTTGCACTTAGAAAAAGAATTAAGTATATTGTGCATATCTGACTTTGTACTGAGATATTATTTTTTGAGAACTTGACTTATTTATAGGACTTAATATCAAAGGTAGGATACTGCTGCCAGAAGTGTCAAGGGCCAGAGAGGTTGAGGTGTTGGCAAATATACTGATCTAATCAGTACCTCCTAGTATGAGTTAAAATATAGTGGAAATTACACTGTAGAAAGAATAACCAAATAAAAGTTTTGAGTGTTGTCTCATATTGCTGGAACATCAGTGACAATACTTCTTACAAGAAAGTAGCAATGATATGTCAACAGTGTCTCTAAAGTAATCACAACTCCAGCAAACTGAGATTCGTTTTGTTTTGTCTTGTCTTGTCTTGAATAGAAGCACTAGAAACATCTACTGAAAACCATTAGCTCTGCTGCAAAAAGAGGAAAGAGTATTTCCAGGATGCTTTAAAGTACAATATATCCAAGTCAAATGAAATATTAATGGTCTAGATATCTACTGGTATACCACAGTCACACAAAAAGACATCAAGGGTTTTCCTGGGTTGTTAAAGGGCTGTCCTTGTGATTGTGGAAATTAAGATTAGATTGGAAGAAAGGCATTCTGAATTAAATAAATAAATAAATGAATAATTTGATTCTCTGAGAATGTGCTAATAAGAGAGCTCTATACAAGTAACTATGAAATGAGCAAGGATGTAAAATGGATTCTGTATTTAAAATAATTCACAAAATTACTGTGTGAGCTAATTAAAGAAGACTAGAGGGAGTTTTATTGCTCGGGGTGTTGGAAATTAGAGTGGATGAGACACTAGGGGGCCTGTTCAAAAATCTTTGAAACCTTTTGAAGTGATCAGAAGCTTGTCCCTTGAATTTCAGCAGTTTTAGAGTCAGCCACAGATAGTTGTGCTAAAGGAATTATTCTCCACTCTTAAGCTATGCAGTACATCACCTGAAAGTGTTTTCCATTTTCTGACTTAGACATTTCTATGTGTAGGAGAGTATAAACACTTGTATTTTTATCTCTCAGAATGAAATTAGTTTCAGTATGAATAGAAAAGAAGATAGATTTCCCATTTATATGACATAAAGTTATATATTTCTGTATTTCTCAGTGTTGGTAAAGGATATGAATTCTGTTCTTTGCTAAAATTCAAGGTCTTTTGCTAGCCAAGGTACACAGAAAGCAGTAAATTTTCCAAGCATAAAATTAACACTGAAGAAAATTTAGTAACTGAATTGGGAGTTAATAAGAAATGTAATTTTTCATTATCGTTACTGATTAATTAGGTGAAGAAGCGTGGACTCTAATATGGATCCTAACAGGAAGGAGGCATCTATTTCCCATAAGTTTTTCATCAGGTATTCCAAAATTTTAGAATGAAATTTTTAAAATGCTTCAAAATGGATGAGTACATTCCATTAAACCTGCATATTCATAACTCAGTGGGTTTTTTTCAATAAAGACCAGAAAAGTCATGTGAAGTTTAACTTCTACTCCTTTAAGTCTTGCAAAACTGTAAACTTCAAATATATAAAAATAATTGTATTAAAAATTCTCAATTTTCCTTGAAGGACTAGACTCCATCAGGCTGTTTTTGCAGATATTTACATATTTGCACGTGCAGGTGTGTGCACGTGCTCCCTAAAAAGACAGCCGGGTGAAATTACTCTTCCAATACATAATGTAACATCAGAACTGGATGAAAGTGCTAGCCATGGTTTTTGGAAATCAGTGTAAATCAGTGTAAATTCTGACTCTCAGCTGTCTCATATTGGGTAACAAAATAAACTGGAGGAGAGCCAAACCACTGGCCAAACCCCAGCACCTATTCCTGTGCTAGTGTCTGAGGGGATCTGGCTGCAGGAGTTTGCTCTGGAGCCATGCCCAGGTGAAATGATAGCAAAATGAAAGTGGCTGGTACCTGCTCACTCCAAACCTCTTCTGAAGTAGATCTGCTACAGAACTAACTATTCCACTCCTGTCTCAAGTGTCATTACTTTATATTTCTATATAACCAAATTTCATACCTTCTAGCACTCTAAGAAATGAGACTAGTATATCCATTTT
>JAWWMO010000043.1:10555378-10574455 GCA_035047845.1 Dendrocincla fuliginosa
TCATTACTTTATATTTCTATATAACCAAATTTCATACCTTCTAGCACTCTAAGAAATGAGACTAGTATATCCATTTTTAAGGCCATTAAAAGATGGCAATTTGGGATGCCTTTTATATAACCTAAAGATCAGAGCAAAATTTGTAACTTTTTTTTTTTTTCCTTTTGTGGTCATAATTTTCCACCCTGTACAGTTACAGCCTCATCCAATTTGTTTTTGCTTAGGTGAAAATTCCATGGGTTGACCATTCATCTGTATCATCTTTACTAAATTAGGTACTCATGGTTAATAAAACACAATGACCAAATATATCTATCAATGGCTTAGAAGTAATGTAAAATCCCCATCACTTCATATAGAAGGTTTTTAAACTTTTTAATGCAGCTTTCAGATTAAAATGGTGCTCTAAAAACATACCTGTGAGAAGAAACAAATGGACCTTAAAATAGTGTAAGATCTGTTTTAAATAAAATCCTTTTTTCCTCCCAGAGTTGTCAGGAAAAAGGATTTTAGTTACTGAAACTTGAGTACATATTTAGCGAACCTAAAATATGCAGTTTAAAATAAATCCAAGTTGATCTATTGAAATTTACAATTTCTATTCATCCTTGAGAGTTGAACTTGTGTCTCTAAGGCTTGAATAATCCATTCAGTAGATTCCACTCAAGCAAAACCAAGTAAACAAAGAAGTGGAGCTGAAATCCAAGACAATGATATTTTAGAAATACCTATACACATCATTTAATTGTAACAGCAGAGTTTTTACTGATTGCATTTTATTATATGTGTATTTCCCAGTGAGGAGTAAACAATAGCTTTTTTCCCACAAAGATTAATGACATTCTGCCCAGGCTGTTACAAATTAGCCAGAAGCAATGTAAATTGATGCAGTATCACTTCAGTTCTATAAACTTGATCTAGTCAGACAAAAAAAAACAAACTGATTTTCTGTCTATCATGGCTAAATACAGAATTAAAAATATCGACATTGTTTAAAATCAACTGAAATATGAAACTATATAAATTTGGTTTTAGTGATCCCATATTAAAGTATATGTTTATGTTTGTGGTACAAAGAATGAAATTAAAATGCCAGTACTGCTGTTCATGTTTTTCAAAAGAAAGCTCTACAGTATCTCTTTTAGAATTATAATAACATAAAAAGTGGTAGTGAACCTAGGATAATTCTGTAAGGGAGGCCAGACATTGGGTCCTGACAAAACTGGTTGGAAGTCATTCTGATCTTTTGGCTATAAACAATCCCCAGTGAATAGGACTTGACATCAAATTTTGTCAGTGACTCAGTTTATGTAGCAAAACCATTACAGACTAGACAGAAGTGGCATGCTCTACTTAGGGAAAGCTCAGAGGAAAAAAGGAACTATAAGCATTGCATAATTTTTCTTCATATAAGTTACGTGAAGGATGGGCTTCATATAGGATGTAATTCTTGCCAAAACCCCAAGACTGACAGTCTGTGTGGATTGGCAACATGCAGGCAGAGTTTGCACAAATGCATAATTGAGTGCTGACATCAGAGGGGACATGAGAAATGCATTCCTCTCTTTGACCATCATTGAAAAGACACCATGACGAAGAAGCAGGGTTTGATAAAAGATTCTTATGTCAAAACAAAGTGCCAACAATTTTTGCTAAAGTTCAAAACAGCACTACAATGTTTTCCAATAATGGGAAAAATAAATTGCATCACAGAATATTGTTATATGTTGTCCTTGAATACTGTTAATTAATTTTTCTTTTGCTGTCTATCCATAAGAGATTAGAATGAATATTCATTTAATATGCTGTACATACTAATATATCTGTCTGAGGTCCTATTTTCTTCCATTATGTTTCAATTCCTAAAAACTGCTGTTCTACTCAAAGAAAAAAAAATGAAAACAAAACCACCAAAACAAAACTGCTAAAACTGCAATAAGTACAAAAATAACAAAAAGTGGTAGCCATTCATAGTATCAGAAAGTTATACTTAGGAGCTTTTTCATCTCCACAGATAAGGCTTAAATAATATTTTTTTTAAGAATTTATAGAATATTTTCTTCTTCAGAAATCAAAACACTGTGAAAAGATATAAATCAGGAGTTCTTTGTGGAGATGTGAATCTCAAAATGTAATTAGTCACATCAGTTTCTGGAGGTCACACAGAAAGTTAGTTGAAGACTTAGGAGTAGGCCAGGCATCTTATTCATAATTTAAGACCTCTTGCTAACCAGAAATTGATTTTAAATTCATTAAATATAGGATTTTCTCAAATTTTTTGTGTGACAGGAAAGATTTCCTGTGTAGATGGGAAACCAATTCCAATGCAATTTTTTACTTTCCAGAAGTTTCATGCTTTTTTTAATGGGACAAGAAGATTTTTGCGTGATCATTGAAAGGCTTAGATCTTAGAAGGTCAAGGTTAAAGTACTTTGTATATGACTACCAGCAAATAGAGGAATCTATATATTAGAAAAAGTTTTCTATGGTTCATGGACTGACAAAATTTAGATTTTATTTTTGGTAGTGCAGTTAGTGACAGCAGAGATATTAATAACCAGACATTTGAAGAGTGATAGTTATTTCAAAGTTTCAATAACATTTAAAGATCTATTTTGCTGTTTGATATCAAAGCATAGAAAATTCCTGACCCCTAACGCTAATTTCTAATAAGGCATATAAGAAAATGAGAATAGTGTCTTAGAATATGACACCAAACAAATAAATGTAGAAATGAATTGTATATCAAATTTCCTCCAAGGCCCACATCTGTGAGCATGGAAACTTTCTAATGCAACCTGAGTGATTAGGTTGTGTAACTCCCTAAGTTATTTCAAAATTTATTTTCTGTGAGGAAATGCTATTTATATATGAAACAAGTTGGATGGCAAAATCCCTATGCAGAAAGATGGAATCTTATTGACAATATGAAACTATATTTAATTATGTTACTCTTCATCTGTTCTAAAATCTAAAAAACTGCAAACAAATATTTATTTATTGCATCAAAAGTTTTAAATCAGTTTACTCAAAGAAGGTAAACTTAAATTCCGACTTAACTTCAGAAATGTCTATGTGAGGCAGGGAAGAAAGGAAATGGAAAGTAGTGGGAAATGCATAACATCTCAGTCATCAGCATTGGTTGATGATGCTACTAGTAGTCTTAAAAATTCTTTTCATATGAGATTTATACTTAGAGTACTAATAATTTCAGATTATATTAGGCATTTATTTTTGTAGTCTTCATTTACAGCGGGCTGTTGCCATTCACACTTCAATATGTAATTGTTCCAAAGAAGAAATGTCTGTATAAACTGAGAGGTAACTGAATATTTTGTGAGATTGCAAAACTCATTATAAGTTCCTGTTGACTGTAACAATAAAAAGTCCTAGCAAATAAGGTGAGGGAATTTTAGAACATTAGCTCCATCAAATAAGACTGTCTTGGCGCACATGTAATCGGTCAGATGCTTCTAATGTCCTTCCTCAGCAATATACTGTCGTTGCACAAAGATCTTCCTCTAGCTTTAGACATTATCTCTCTGAAGATTAGTAGCTGATAAATTAGGTGCTGATGGGGAGCCAACAGAGTGCAGTCAACTGTGAGTGTGAAGATAGCACTATTTGCATTCCTTATTATTCATCAAGAATTACAGGACGCCCACACATCTGACATGATTAGAACGCATGAACAGTAGATTAAAAATCATTCTGTATTAAACATACAAAATGAAGTGGAAATGAAAATACATTTTGGCCATTATAAGGAAGTGATGTTTGTTCAGTGTTTCCCAACTGCTGCCTGTGTTTCTGTGCCAGGTGTCTTTTCAAGCAATAGAAAGCTTTACCTTTCTGTTGAAATTCTCTGCCTTTAGATTTCAGTTAAGCTTATTGCTTAGGAATTGCATTAGAGGCTATATTGCAAGCCCCAAGTCACACTGAAGCTGACAACTCAGAGGTGATATTTCTCCCTGGTTTGTTTCTCATTTTTAAGTTATTTTAATGTGAATTTCTGATAGGAAAGGTTATTATTGAAGTTAATATGTCAGTCTTAAAGAGTGATAGGAGGTATCAGAATTCTTATATTCTGCTAAGCAAATGTAAACATACCTGTCTTTAAATAACTGCAATGTATGTTCAATGTTGCAAAAAATATGACAAGAGAAATCTAATAAGCTTGGAAAGATACGTCTGGAAGTTGGTGTGAAAACTCAAAGGAGTCAAAGGGAGACTGAGCGTATTTTGGATCAGCACCATGCTTCTGGAACCGCAATATAAATCCCCAAGTGTGCTACTGCTTTCATTGAACTTGCAATTTTCATGAGCCCTGAGTTTCCCCCTTCTGTTAGCACTTTCAAGTCAGAAGAAGTTCATTGGCATTTTGTGGCAGAAATCTGATTGACACAGATATATATATGTTATTATTTTAATCAAAACATTTAATCTCTACAATCAGATGCTTAAATTCTACTAGACACTTCACCCTGATACTTACATTGTTATACTGTGAATCAGTAATAATTCCACTAAAATCCCACTGATTTGGGTAACTTTTCATGAGCAGACACAATCAATCATCTGTTCCCTCTGCCTATGATCCTTACCGCTGGTTGACTGTGGTGCAGGTAGCAATGTTAGAGTGCTGAGCCTGAAGTTACATACCTATTTCAAAACCACACAGCTTCTGAATCAGGAGGTAATAGAACACAGTCATTTTGTTTGATTTGACAGTGTCTGTCATATTGTTTGAGCAGAATTTTTCAAACACTCTCCAGGAAAGATCAAGAGCAGCAGAGGGGATTGCAAATTAAATCACAATAGTTAAGGGTTAGGCATACTTAGCTTCTTAGAGACTTAATGAACCTTCATTACTTAGTTAGCATGATAGCAGAAGAAATTTGAAGATGGCAGATGCAAAATAAAGAATAGTAAAATATTTATTTGAATTATCCATAAACCTCACTGGACCTAAAGATATTGAAATTGCTCCTGCTGAGGAACAAGGTTCCATTCCAGGGAGTTTTTTAATAATTCTGGTTAGTGCACAGAAACTTTCAAATAGACAATGATATTAAAGTGATCAAAGAACAAGTAGGAAATAATTTGGAAAATATTCAGTATCGTCAGTTTAAATTTTCTGTGCTAAATTTTATTCATCTCATTTAAAAAAGCATGGAAATATTTTGGAGAGCAAGATAAATGGGAGCAGAAGGCTTTGAAAGTCATGAAGAGGGCATGAGAAGTCTGAAGGTAACTAGTATAAACAACAAGTAAGGTGTAATACATTAGAAGCACTGGCAATGTAATTATAGCCCTTGTTATATCTCTTCTCTTTATACCAAACAAAAGGAATAGTCACTAAAATTGAAGGTAGTCGCTAATATTGAATGACAATGTGATTGATTCTTTTCTGTTGTCCTTTCCTTTGCATCATGTTGAATTTGTCTGTGAATAAATTGAAACTCAGAGTTTGAAAGCATTAAAATAATGCAAGAGATACATGTGGCTGAAGAATACTTATAGTCATATCAGAGAAAACATGTCCTTTTGAAAAGGGATACAAACACATAGATTTCTGAGTTTAGGACAAACCATTATCCAATGGCATTTTTTTGCCTATGGGCCAGTTGTTTCATAATTGTCAACTGCAGAGTTCTTTTCACCTTCATTTGAAGCATGGGGTGGTGGCCTCTGTCAAAGATGTGATACTGGATTAGATGGATAATTGGTCTGATTCTTTATGACAGCTCAAATAATTCTATGTAAAGTCAAAGTAAAGGAGAAGAAATTCAAGCTCATGCATTTGTCTGAAGATGAAAGCAACTGTCTAGTGTGGTGGATATTTGTGGGACTGTTCATTCTTGTAAGCATTTCTGCTACGCCTAAATAATACTGAAATAAAAGTTTCTAGAGATTCTAGAGATTGTAACATATTAAGTTCTGGAAAAGGTTTAAAGCTGTATGTGCATTACTACTTTTGCCTCTAGTGATACACTTGGCTATGCTGCAAGCTCCATCCACCCAGGCAGAATGCAGCAGTAGGTGTGGTGATGTCCATTCTCATATCTGAGCCAGCTTGCATTCAACCAATGAAATACATGTGTGGGATGCCATTTCTGCTGTGGATACTTATACTTGTGGAACAAACATCTGGCAGCGAGCTATATCTGGCAGACTGGTTATAGACATTTTAAGCCTTTTTGGTCCATTAGATTGACAAGATAAAAATAGATGTAGCTACCTTTCA
This sequence comes from Dendrocincla fuliginosa, assembly GCA_035047845.1. Taxonomy (NCBI): domain Eukaryota; kingdom Metazoa; phylum Chordata; class Aves; order Passeriformes; family Dendrocolaptidae; genus Dendrocincla; species Dendrocincla fuliginosa. The sequence goes on from JAWWMO010000043.1 coordinate 10,561,626, forward strand.
ACATCTACATGATTGCCAGATCTGTATAATGAAGTCATCTCTTCATTAGAGAAATAGCAGGAGTAGTCCTTTTTGTCCTGAAGGGTGCTTGAAAGAAAGAAGAGTCCTTTCCTTCCTTCTTGGCTTGCTTCTGGCTTTCAAGGAGAGTATGCTCAAACAGCCCTGAGATATATTTAATGAATGCAACAACAGACTTTTCTTCTGTGCAATCTCTGTTGCTTAACAAGTACATCAGAACACAGAGAACATTCTGGTTTTCATCCATGTTGTGTTGCTTTTTTCTGTCTGTTTTTGCAGTTTTGGGCAGCTGTGATCACAGGAAGGACAGTGATCTGATCACAAGATGAAGGGAAGCTTAGAAACAGAAAAAGAGACAATGTTTCTGAGAGGAAAAAGAATATATGGATAAAAAAGGAAAATGCCAAGCCTCATTATTCTCAAAATAATTTATCTCTCTATTTTCCATAATGACTGGTATCGGAGTTCTGCACTTCTCTAGTGTTACCTTTGGATAGGAATTGATTACCTACTTTAAACCACTTCTAAAAATTCCAGTGTGATTTGTTTAGTAAAAGCCTGCTATGTAAAAAATCCAGAGAACAACGTTTTCTTGATAGACTGCTTGTCAAGTGACAAAAGGAGTGAGACTGTAGAAATATGAGGTCAAACGGTCTTGACCACCATGGATTTACAGCAGTAGTTTTTAGGGCAGCACTTAGCTCCTAATCTCTAATGCCAGACACATAGTGAGATCTTGAGCAAGCCATGAATTTGTTTGTGTGCATTTCTATAGATAGCTGTGTGTTGGCCCTTACAACCCTTGGGCTTCTTGGGTCCATGGGGCGCCTGGGGCATCTTAACCTCAACTAAGCCATACAAGTCTTCCGGTCAGACAGGGTCCAATGAATCAGCTCTTCTTTGGCCAGCTGACCAGCAACAGTCCTACTGCGTGACCAGTGAAATCAGAAACACATTAGATGGATTTTCTTGTACTGGGTGAATAGCCTGAGAAAAGTACGTGGTATGCAGGAGAGATGGAGTAAATTTTATGCATTTAGCTTCCCATCTTTTTATGTAATATCGGCTATTTTTTGGTTTTCTAGCATTTTGGTTAGTTGTGTGTTATGTTAAATTTTTAGCTACATAGTGTACCTACAAAGCATAAAATGGTGAAGAGTCCTCTAAGAAAGAAGATGGTACCATTTTGCTTTACCTTGCTTAAGATGTAGCTTCTCTGGAATTATTTTCCAATACACGAAATACAGGCAATTCCAAGGAGAAATGTAAGTACAAAATATTCCAATCGCTCCACGCACAGAGGTAGTTTGGAGGACAGTGCTTTAGCCAGAAATCAAGGGGATTTTTTTAAGCTTATTGTGGGATTCTTTAATGCACTCATTTGTCAATGCCTTTGTTTTTAGTATTTTCTGACATTAGAGAGCTAGTGATTGAAACAAATCCTCCCACTGATTTGCCTATATTCTTCCATGTAATCCCTGGATTTTTCTGGGAAGGTCTGACCAGGAATTGCAGTCATATGGGAGCTCATGCAGTTGAAAGTGGCAATTCAAATGTCAAGCACTGAGTGAACAACTGATTTCCACAGTTCCATAATTAAGTCCTTTCTTAGGCATTTATAGTTCAGCAATGCAGCCTTTCTCATTTTGTGGTCCCAGGTGTGAGAAGCAGCTGGTTGGCTGTGCTTGCTTGGGTCACCAGCTGTGCCTGGCACGTATTCACGCAGGAGAAAATAGCAATGCAAAATGTACACTACCTAAGAGAAGATATTGTGTCCATGGGTTGGTATCACAGCCTGCCCCATAAAGCAACCAGATGAGCTTCTGCTTTTCAGGCAAATGAATATATCAGATTTAGCAGCTCCACAGACTCCTCTACATGTCCTAGTGCAGTGATGGTGCAAACATCAGATAAGACCCATTGGGGAACTCAAAATTACATTTCATACATAGACTGAATTAGATATCTATTTTACAAAGAGGTGTATGCATACATTTTGTGTCTGAATCATGCAAGATGAGATCCATGTGTAAATGTCAAAAATCTGGTATTTGTAATTAGAAGTTGTTTGACAAGTAACAGGATGCTGGTCCAGAATGTGCTGAGATAAAGTCTGAATGTGACAGGATTTAGATTAATTCTAAACAAATAAACTGTATTTAAAACTGCAAGTGCTAATATAACTAGAAAAGAAAAAAAAAAATGTTTATGTCAATGTGGTTAATAGCCCATTTTTTTCAAGTTATGATAACATGTCTTTCTTCCCTTTTTAGGAAAAGATACAATTATGATAAATGCCAGATTCTGTATTTTTCATTATCCTGGGTTAGAAATGCTGGTTTTAAGGTTGACTGATATACATTGCACAAATATGATGCTTTAAACAGTGGACCCAAACACAAAGTAAACACTTTCATGTGGCAGACAGGAATGAGTAATCCAGGCACAAGCCTCCCAGTAATACAACCTTCAGGCTATACAGTTTTGTATTCTTGCTTTATTAGGCATTCTCTAAAAGAAAAAAATCCTTCTCAATGATAAATGCCCCAGTTGGACAACAACTGCGTGGACTGATAAGGAGGGTGGAGAATATACTTACTTCCCATGTAACTCCTCATAATCCAAGTTTTTAGACTTACCTACAGTATGCGCATGCAAAGCATTCAAGCATCATTTTTCCATCACTTGTAACAAGAAACAGATTAAAATATTTTTTTGTTTTGTTTGTGATCTTGTTTCACAAGATTACAAGAGTTTCAGCAAAGTTCTAATTTTAGAAAGGTAAGAGACATAATTTGAATGTTGAAGAGTCATAGTAACTAGTAATGGATGAAAGGTTGATTTGTGCTAGGTGGATGAAGAAACCTGAACTGCTAAAGGAGAAAATGGATGAAAACAAGGTTGGAAATAGTAAATAAGTACTGGACATTGACAGATCAAGGGGCTTATGAGGTACTGAGCAGGAAGAGATGGAGAAGATGAATGATTCTGAAGGAGGTCAAATGCATCCATCGCAACATGGAAAAAGAAACAAAGCAGACTGATGACAAGGCTGAACAAGTGGTAAATGGATGAGTTGATCCATGACTAAAGTTCAGTGTGGGAGGTGGTGCTGAGGAGTTGAAGGGAATGTGGTTGCAGCTGTACCAGTTACCCAGTATGGAAAAAAAGGAGACTTCAGTGGAGGAAGAGTTCAGTCAGTATTGTTTTTCTCTTTATTTTCCTCAGTCTGTGTAAGCTTTGAAATATTATGTGTCCTATCTAATAGGCTCTGAACTTTGACCATGTCCATAATGCAATAGATAGAGTTGAGGAATTGTTTGATTCATAAGACTCTTTCTTTGAGTATTCACTTGTATGGATTTATATATCTAGATATATATTTAAGGAGATTGAAATCAGTAAGATAAGTTCGTAAACTGCCTGCAGTTTTCTCTTCTTATATTAAACATGAACATACTGAATGCTAAAGCTGTCAAAATCACACAATCAAGGTTGAGGCACCATTGTGGAGCTGTAACTCAGGAGCTTATCTTTTTGAGGACTTGAAGAAATTAGGAGAATAAATCTGATCCTGGAAGAAAGTATCCTTTTTATGTGAATGGATGGGATTTATTCATTATGGGTAGCTTTCTTCCCATAGGATGAATATAGAGGCAAGGTTGACTTGACTTCTGATTTTAAAGAAAACATCCTTATCTGAAACATGGAGGAAATCATGTTAACAAAGTCTGTCCATGAGTGTCATTTGGCTGCAGGAAAAGACAAACTGACTCTAAAGGCTCTCTTCTCCTGGGACTCTAGTCTGGGGACTCTTCAGAGACTTTAAAACTGGTTGTCAAGGTGAATTGGCATCTTTTGCAGAGTATCCGTAGTCCTCACTACTCTCCTCTAGTATTGTAGTATTACAGAGGGCAGATATAATTGGAACAATTTTATTTCCAGTGTGCAATTAGCATACCAGTATAATTGGCCCTATGGTTTTCTTCCAGACAGAGCCAGAAAGGAGCACTTTACTTAATGTTTCTGTATGAGTTCCATAGTTAGTATCCTAAAAATGGGCCCAGTCTTGCTAAAACCCACCACTCTGAGACTGCTTGTGCCCCATAATCTCCTGTGCCACTGCTGTGATTGACCTCCCCAAAGTCTGAACATGCATTCTTGTGAGTTCTAGCTGCTTTTACTTTTGTAAGTACAAAAAAGAAAAAGTTTCAATGGGGCAAATCACTAAAGGCAAAATTTTAAAATATACAGGAGCTTATGTTGCAATGAAAGCCAGTGCCTGACAAAAGAAAATAATTACAGCAGCAATAATAATATCCCAGTCTACAAAGCTAATGATATCTTTGGCAATTAAGATACAAAGCTAAAGTAAACACTGCAATTCATAATATATAGCAGAGCTGGTGGATTGCTTTTGTCTGTTCTATTTTCATTCTGAGTAAACAGATAATAAGTTCATGGTTTAAGTTGAAAATAAACTGTATTAAAACATTAAGTCCTTAATTATTTGACCATTTGGAGTACAATTAAATATCTCTACAATGTCATTGGTAGTTTAGTTAGCATTCCTGAGTTTTAAATGAAAAACTGAATGATATTTTAAATCTAATTTACTTAAAGAGCCAAAACAAATCTTGCCATGGCTGTGAGAAGTTACCATAGTTAATCTCCACTTGTGCTTTTTATAAATTGGGAAAACCAACTGGTTTCAATCTCTTACTTAAACCTGGGTTTCTTTCACTGGCAGTGGAGAGACACCTTGTTGAATAACTATTATCTTGAAATACAGTAATATTTATTCAAATGCATGCTTGTTGCCATAAGATTTAAAAAAAAAAATGTGTAAAGACCTACTATAACTTTGAGAGAACAGAAGATATCACAGTAAGTTTTTATTTAGATTTTCTTTCCTGCAAGTAGTTGTGCAGACTTTTCAGCTGGAGATTTGAATGATCAGCAGGCACTTTCAGTTAATTGACTCTCATGATCAAATAGTGAGACCATCTTTTTTCATCCCGTTTCTATTTATTCTGCATTGTCCATCTGGAGTCATAAAAGGAAGAGAAACAAAATGTTCTGAAATGTAATGGCATGTATTCATGATTTGGTATATTTTTGGCATAATAACCCATTTTGATGTTACCTGATTACAAGAGAGGTGTGCATTAGCAACTATCTGTAATTTGATTTTATCCTGATCCCATTTCCTACAGGGTTATATTTCAGTCTGTATTTCAAACTGTGTATGCAGCAAAACTGTCTGGCAGCAAAGTGGATGAAGCCAAGTAGGTATTTGCTACCGGATAATTTGATCCTTTACCTTCTGCACCTTTTGGAACCCTTCTTATCCTACTTTGCTATCTTTTAAACCTCACAAGCCAATGTGTAAGTCATCAGTCATTCCAGAACACTAGTAAAAAACAAAACCTGTCTGAAGATTGAGGGAGCTATATAAATGCATATTGTATTTTATTTTTTAAAAGAGAATTGAATAACCCCTGAAAAATGAGGGGCTATTTTTTTTTTTTTTAACCTGTACAATGCTTACCAGTTTTTTGGCTCATGGCTGAATTTATTTGAATTTCTTTTAATACAGAAAAAAAAAGACAATATGAGAACAATGTATTTATTTAGACTGAATTGACTGTATCTGTGATGTAACTTCACCCAAGATAATAGAAATATGTCAATATACCAACATGCTAACAGAGTCACTGAGTCACTGAGTTTTAAGTGGGCAAGTGTGAATAATGCCTATTTTTCCTATTTTGTCAAAGCAACCCATGGTAGTAAGAGCAGAATATATTCTCAGTATGAATGGCTATGATAGGCACCCTAATGTGGTACCTACAGCTGTAGTCAACAACTACTGCTATCTGTCCTCTACAACACCTCTCTTTATTTTCCATTATTTCACGGCTTGAGGCACCACCAGGCAAGTTGTTTGCCTTCCCTGCAGGAGCTGCCGCAGCCTGTTGTGCCAGCACTGTGAAGTGCAGTGAGGCTCAGGGTCACTGTGAAATTGAGAGAGAGATGGGCAGAGAGGGAAAATAAGAAGGTAGTCAGGAGGACAGAAGGGAAAATGGAGCAAAATCTCATTCGTATCAGATAGGATTGTGTGAGTGCCCTGATACGAATCAGAAACACCTGGATGTGTTTGGCTAGATGTCCAAGTGATGAGGGCTCACTAGCAATGGGTAGAGCTTCTAGACTACAACAGAGACACAAAGACTCACTGGTCTTTGCAAAGAATTGCCCCATGAATTCTTACCTTTTTTTTTTTGGTTTGTTTTTTTTTCATTTTAAAAAAGAAAAAAGAGGGGAGTCAAGGTGGGGAAGCAAGGAGAGAGTGTAGTATTTATTTTATCCAGCCTCATTTCTGACATCCTTTTAGTGCACAGTTTTCAAATGTTTTTTATTCTGGTTTGTTGCTGAGGTTCCTACCAGACCTTGGATTTCATTGTCTGGTTTTTATGTCTGTCTTCGGTTGGAAGTTTGTTGTCTTGTTGTGCCCTTTCTATCAGAACTCCATCTTATCCCTTAGTGTAACACTTTATCAATTTGCTACAACTGCAACGGTAATTGAGGTAGATCTATAGGCCCTAGTTACAACAATAACATACAGACACAGTGGATACTGAGAAGCTTTCCCAAATGACGACTGTCCATCACTTTCACATCACTTTCTCTCACACAATCCTGCTTTGGGGATTTTTCTGGCCAGACATTACCTGTTATGCCCATTTTAAAAAGACACAGAATGATGCCCCATGGCTCACCAGTGACTGGTTTTAGTGCTTGACCTGAGAAATGCTGAGAATAGATTTGTTTGTTTAAGACCTGCTGGTGGAAGATTTGCTGTTGTTTTAACTGAGAGGAGAAGTGTCAGCTTCGGTGATAGCTTCAGTAGCTGAAAATGTCCTGTGCAGGGAAGCTGAGTGAGGATACTTCTGAGGTACTCAGTAACCTATATGCTGCTATGAAGCCACCTTATAGCAACCATTCCTAAATTCATCTGACCTTGACATCACCTTTCTTCAGTTTATATAGGCAAGCACAGAAATTCTGCAGATATGAGAGGTCACATTAGAAATTTACCATTTAAACTGTTTTTTTTTTTTAATTCGATGTGAAAAAAACTGAAAAATATTTTCCCCAATAGGATAAACATATTTTTGAGCCATGTGTTTACATTTATTTGCCTTCTGGTGAATTTCTTCTTTTACTATTGGTCAAGTTGACATAACTGCTATAGACAGAGTAAATAATGCCACTGTTTGTAGGAGTCTCAGAGAAGGCCACTTCTGCAGCTGTGGGTTTTTTTTGTTTTTGCGTTTCCATTTGTATGCCCTGACACTTGCCTGGAGCTCCACACTTTTCTGTTATAACCTTTACCTGTGGAGTGCAAACAAAGATGAAAAGTCTTGTTTCAGATATATTTCCTGTATGTTCATTGTTGATAAACATGTTGAATCAGACTGAAATAAGATGAATAAGACTGGATGATGATGATCAGTTAGAGCTTTAAGTTGAATGGCTCAAAGTTTCTGCAAGCATAGAAGAGCTTTTTCTTTGTAGCAGCATTTGCACAGAGGGCAAGGATCACAGATCCTCACTGCCTCTGTGTGTGCGTCTTTGTGTTCACTTTAAAAACTTTTGAACTTATATTTTAACCGAATGTGACAGAAGTAGAGGACTCTAATTAAATAATTAGATTTCCACAGATTTATAAATGTTTCAGTTGGACATCAAGGTCAATCAGTCACAAGATGCTTCTATAACAAATCATGTTTTATTAGTTCCAGTGATGTCAGAACTTTCTGTTGAATTTCATGAATCATTCCATGGCTTTGGTGCTAGAGGATGTACAAACACACACAATAGAATTTAGATGGCTGTGCAATCCATGACTTTTGAACAGTCCAGATTTTCAAATGTATTTAAAAGCAGTAGAGATGTTATTTGAGCATCCAGTTAAACGTCAAATACCTAACAGGGTTTCATGACTGGAAACCTTGGGTATTAACTGTCTAAGCATTTTCAAAAGTCGGTGAGTCCCTGTGTATCTTTGCAAGCACATGAGAGAAAATTTGTTGTACTTTTGTAAGTATGGGCAACAAAGATGCCTTTTCAGTCCAGTGATGTGCTCATTTTGAGGACACACTGAAACTCTGAGTTCCAACTTCCTCTCTGATTCTCTGCAAATAAGCATATGGACAAAGAAATTTAAAAAAAAAAAAAATGTCTGGAGACACCTTTCTTTCCAGAGATGCATTAAAAATATTTCACAAGTAAGGTGCAATAATCAGCTAGGCATATAAGATAGTTGCCTAGGTTTTACTAACACTTGGCAGAAAGAGATAAGTGCTGCTGGAGGCTAATTCACCTACCCTAGGTACTAAAGGTAAGTGGAAAACATTGCCCTGTGGACATTACTGTCTCTTTTTGTAAGGCAGTCTCGATGATTAGGTTAGATTTGACATCTATCATTTCTTTGCTAAAATTAGCCAAAATGAATCCCTCATCTGTTCTGCAAACTGACATAGCAATTTCTGTGAAGTAAATATATTCCTCAGTGTGAAACAGGTAAGATCTGCCCCTTAATATTCCTTTAAATTGTCTGCTCTGTTTCATATGAAATTCATCAAGATGGTTTTGTAATCCTATTTGAAACTTCAAAAATGAGGGTCAGTGTTCAAGAATGAGTACCTTCAGTATAAGTTCTGAATCCTTATCTTTTCAGAGCCTAAAGCAACATCAAAATTTCCTTAATCTGATTTAGAGCCCAGAGGTTGATTTTGATCATGCAAGCATTTTTCCTACTGATTTCCCAGTTACCAGTTAAAGTTTCATTGAGAACTATTTGCATTGACCAGTCTATAATCATATTCATCCCATCTCAGTGTCACTGAAGTATTTATCTTTGTCATTGATAGATAAACAGCGTCAGTTTCGTGTGAAAGTTGAGCTGAAAAAGTTTTGCAATGTATCACTTAAGGAATACTAAAGATGGCAATTTATCAATGTCCTCTGTAAATATATTCTGAAATTCTGCTAGGAAGAATTTAGTCCTGTATCTAATTAATCAGTTATACTGTTTCTGAGGAGTTTGTGTTGTTGTCCTAATCCACAACAAAGCAACATGCTCTCTACAGGGAAGTGTGCAATTCATTATGTCCACTCATAAAATAATGTTAAACTTGAGAATATGGAAGAATTTTTTTTTTTAAAATGTATTAAATTGCCTTTTAAAACCTCCCAATACAAAAGATTCCAGTATCAATGAGCCTCCAAGCAGCTTACATTCTGCTTCTAAATAAAGCTTTTCTTCCAGGCTCCCTTTTTTTTCTCACCTCATACACACAGGCCCACAAGGGACTCACTCTTGGCAGTTTCTGCCACTTTGTCTCTAAAAACAGACAAAAGTCTGTCATCTTCATTGTAGGCTCTTGATGTTCTATTACACCAATGACAATTGAGGCAAAGAGAGCTTCCAAGCTTGGCAGAGGCTGAAGTCTCCTCTCCTTCTTCCCAGTCATTCACCAAAAGTCTGTTGGAAGCATGAAAAAAAGAGGGATGCAATTTATCTAGAAACATGAGCAGCATTCATAGCTACCACCATGCCATGTATCAGCAGCTCTGGCAATGCCACAGTAGCCACAATTTAAGGGACAGAGCTATAAACTTCTCAGGTATTCCTTTTTCTCCCCTGTATCATTAATTGCCTGCTCATTATCAAGGAATTTTCAAGGACTAACACAGCCAGTTTCCTTCCAAGACTGATGTTTCTGGATGACAGGGCAGGAAGGGCCACCTTCAGATTTTGCTAAGCAGGCAGTGGGTTTACCTTGGTCATAGAGGTCATTGCAGTATCTTGCAAACCATCAAAAATAGGAATGGGTTCCATATGTCACTGGAAATTACTTTTCTGGGAAAATTAAATAATCTACTTTTCAGGGCGGGGGCGGTTATTTACCCAGCATTTTATTTCTCTTTTCTATAATGTGCAATAACAGAAATAAATGTCTTCTATTTGTGAAGTGTAAATCTATTATGAAAGTGTTTTTCTAACTATTGGTAATTCACATTGGCTGAATTTAGTAAGGAAAAGTTTTCATTTTGGAGGACTGTTTTGGCTTTTCTAAAAACTATTCCAAGACCTACAGAGATGTTGCAGATGTGAGAAAGGGAACTGGATTCTATTCCCCTTTTGTGCAACAGCTAGACCAGAAGCCAGTATCCCTTGGTCAGTCCAGTAAAGAATTGCATACCCAAGGTGGCAAAGCATGGATGCAGTCATTTCACACCAGGGTCAGTGGAAATCCTGATCACATTTGCTCTGAAAATCATGGAGAATCACAGTAGAGGTTGGTACCCAAAGGAATGCACCAGACAGGCAGATGCTCACTGCTCCCTGCAGAGTTACATCTCTCCTGCTGGCACGTGTTGTTACTGCCTATCAATCCCCAACCATTTACCTTCTCCAAATACTGTATATCACATTTTAAAAGATGCTTAAAGAGAGCTATCAATGGTATCCAGGAATATAGCAAGCGTTTTGAGAAAGTTAAGTTGCAAACATTCAGAAATGGCATTTCATTCCTTTATATGATATAGTATTGTTGAGAAATCAGATGCAAATAAACATTACTTTGGAAAAGATTAAGAAGGAGGACATTATCACATTCATTTGAATAAAAAGAAGTGAGTACAGCTGACAAGATTTTTTTTTCTTCACTGCTTGATGTGATATAATAAATCATCCTTGATGTTTCCCCCATTTTATTATCATCTGTGAACAAGCTGGAAGTAAGCTGATTCTCTCTGAGCTATGACATTCATCTGAAAAACGAGACTAAAAATTCAGTCTCCAGAGGAAAAAATTAAAATCATTAGGGAAATATGGAACAGAATGCCTAATCAAATGATTACATTGAATGAAGGAAAACCATGATTTGGCAATGAGGCAGTTTGCTTTGTAGTCAGAATTAACTTGGTAATTATAATAAGTTATGAATTTTGCAATTATTATTTTTAAGAAATATGTAACTGTCCAAGAGAGTGAATTTCAAAACAAGTGTTTTCCACATCAGAGGAAAAAATTGTACAAAACTCCAAATTACCAAATACAATTTAAGTTTATGTACACACGAAACATAATTGTATCTCTGCAAGTAAACTTAGTTTGCACTGAAAGCATAGTATCTACTGGTGAAAGCATGTGACATGTGACCTGGGAGGAATACAGAAACTGTACAACCATGCAGGAACACGGTTAGAAAAGTCAAATCCCTCCTAGAGTTGAATCTGGTAAGAGATATGATGGGCAACAAGAAGGTTCCTCACAGGTACATCAGCAGCAAAAACAAAACTAAGGGCAAATGTGTTCTTGCTGCTGAACAGTGCAGAGTACCTGGCGATGAAGGATGTGGAAAAGGATGAGGTACTTGGTGTCTTCTTTGCCTTGGTCTCTACTGGTAAGACTGACCTCCAGCAATTCCAAGTCCCTGAAGTCTGGAGAAAGGAAGACTTACCCTTAGTGAAAGAGGATCAGATAAGGCAACGCTTAAACAGATAGGTAGGACAAGATAGGACATACAGAGGTATGGGTGCACCCCTGATGGGATGTACCCCTTAGTAGCAGGCCAGTGCTGTAAGGCCACTCCTGGTTATATTTGAAAGGTCACAGCTGCCCAGAAAGGTTCCTGAGGGCTGTAAGGAGGCAAATGTTACTTCTCTAAGAAGAACAAGGAGGAGCATTCAGGGAACTGCAGGCTCGCCAGCCTCACTTCAGTCCCTGGGATGGTGATGGAGCCAAAAATCTTGGAAGCCATTACTAAATATATTAAGGATAAAAAGGTGATTGAATATAGTCATCATGGATTTATGAAGCAGAAATCTTGCCTGATCGTGCCTTTGAGCTATGACATAGCTAGCTTGGGGAATGAGGGAGAGCAGGAGATCGTGTGTATCTTGACTTTAGCAAGGCTTTCCACATTGTCTCCAATATTATCTTCATAGACTAACTGAAGAAGTATGGATAAATGGACTGTGAGGTGGATTGAAAATTTCTTGAACTCTTGGCTCAAAGGATTGTAATAAGCCACCCAGAGTCCAGCCTTTGGGTTACATCTGTAATGTGCAGGGTAATAATGAAACAGCAAAAGCATCCTGCTTAGCAGGTGTCTGTGGAATTTGAACCACACAGTATTGACAGGCTGCTGCAATACAGAATACTCTTTTTTGGGGGTAGGTTTTGCAACTTCATTTTAGTTCAGGGTATTCATATCTCAAGGAGTACCTACTCTGTGCTGGCATGGGGGATTGTGTGATTTGTGAGCAAGGTTGGGAAGTGGATGTGGCGCAGGATTATTCCTATAAAAGTACTTTAGTCACCTTTGGGTCAGATCAGCATCTTGAACTAGCATAATGAAGTGGGGGAGAAAGAGAAGATGAAGCCATGGCAAATGTGCTCTGCACTGCCATCAATGCACCCCTCTCAGTGTGAAACAGAACAAGACTTCAGGAAAAACAAGGAACAAGATTTCAGTATGTGGGCAAACTACAAAGATTTTTTTTTTCTGATGCAAATATATCCCCACTTATCTTTCATTTATTTACAGAGTGATTATCTTTCACTATAGAAATTGCTTGACACCATACCATACAATAATGTTGAAAGGAACAGTAGTTTAGGCAAAGTCATACTTCTCACATGGAAGCAGGACTGCTGTGGAACATTCCCATTAGATTGACTTTATGCATATCTCTTGTAAATTTTACTGAGTTGAGAAATATTCCCTTTGAAG
>JAWWMO010000043.1:10574555-10585458 GCA_035047845.1 Dendrocincla fuliginosa
GTGGAACATTCCCATTAGATTGACTTTATGCATATCTCTTGTAAATTTTACTGAGTTGAGAAATATTCCCTTTGAAGTAGTGTATCTAGATCTACATTTTGTTACAAATGAGGTTAGAAATATTTCGTTATTGATTGTGTGATTAACTAGAATGGTAGCTAGAAGGAAAACGTACATTAATGTTCAAGTGAAGTTGGTTTGGTTTATTTCTGTTGGATGAAGTATTAAGTATACCAAGGGAAATTGCTTTGGAATGAATCAGCTGATTTTAAAGGGTTAACTGCATTTCTGGGAGGGAAAACCTATTTATTTCCTTATCTGTCTTATACCTGAGAAGAGTAAGTCACATGGAAAATATTTTATAACTGTAGCTAAGCTGTTAATTAGAACACTTTTCAGAAACAATGGATTATGTGAACAAAATGAAACAAATCTTTGATGGAAGAGAGCAATTCAGAGCAGTTAGTTAATAATTTTGCTTACAGTTTTCTGCATACTATAATTTAGAAGTTTCTGGGTTTAAAATATGTATTTTTAAAATTTGTAGATGTGTATTAAAATATTAAAAATTTGTGTTTTATTTAGAAAAATACAAAAATCTCTAAGTATAGGAATAAAACTGTAACAGATCAAAATCTTTTTTTTTTTCTTCTTCTCCGCTTTAAATGTACACATCCCCAGCACAAGGCAGTGTTAAGGCAGTGGTGGTAATAAGCTTAGCTATTGGTGACTTTTTTGTGAATAATAGTATGCTTCATGAAAAATGCAGCTCAGGGCTTAAACTCCATGAGATCTTTGCTTTAAGCTCTTAGATGAATTACAGACAGGGAAGGGAAATATCTCCTTTGAACTTTTTGGAAACTAAACATTGCAGCTTTTTTTATTCCAAAGTATGACATTTAGAAACTTTTGTATAAAAGTGAGATTTTTATTTGGTTAAATATACTGGAGAAAAAGTACTTTGTTTTGGAGGGGACCTCAGACTTGATAGGAATGTTACGGGGCTGAAAAGGAACATATAATTCCATCAATTATGACAAAAAGTTAACATTATTTGTTCTACTGCAGAGACCGGGTTTACCTGCCTTTGCATTTACCTGCTATGTAGTACATTCTGTATGAAAGCTAAGATTGGAATGCAGTCATTTCGACCTGAAATATTCCTCCCAATTTTAAGTAGCAGGAGAGTGGTTTTAGGCATTCATTTTTATTCTGGGAATTGGTCTTTGTTTGAGTTATGTAGCTGGAATTCATTAAAGTGCAGGTCCTCTAAAAAATTAGAAGCCTAAAATGGATGAAGTCATCATATTGTAATGTACTGTTATTACTGCAATGTTTTTTTCTTTAAAGAATGTCAATGTCTGTAAACCTTGTCTATTTATTTTTCTGGTAGAAGTTGCTTAAAGGGGCAATTTCTGCAGTTGATAACAAAGATATCAGAGCAAAATTGAATCTTAAGTCTTTATTCTCTGTTATTTCTCTTAAAATAAAATCATGCAAGATAATCCAGTCATTGTCAGCCAAGTGGGTTGGTAATAGGAGGGCAGTGTGAACTTTATAGACTTGGCGTGGAAGCTGAGGGGCCCTTCCTCATTCTGTCAAGCAGCCATCTCCTGCCAGACAGGAGCCAGTCTGGGGGAATTTGATGAGGAACCATGCAAATCTGTTGGGTTTTATTCATTTTTTGGTGGTATGAACTACCATGCACATTTGCAAACCAATTAAAAAAAAAATAAATCAGTGAATGCTTAATTTTGCTTCTGTAAACCAAAACTGACCAACCAAAGTGCCAGGAAAGGTCAGTGGAAAGCATCCTAACTAAAGAAACCTTCATCAGGGAATGGGTGAGAAAGCCTTACTGGTAAACATAATGATTTTTTAAAAAACAACCAAACCTTGGGGTTTTTTGTCTCCTTCCACAAATCCAAGGTGACCTATACAGACTGGCAACTAGATATAAGCAGGTAGATTTTTAAAGCACTTTAGAAGAAAATATTGGAAATTTTCTGTAAATTCCTAGAAAGAATTAATGCAAAAAAAACTTCAGAGAAAACAGAAATAATTTTGTTGTGTGGAATATAGTAAAGGAGAACTTTAAAAATCAGTACCTTAGTTCTCTCACAAATATTTCTGGTTTTGCATTTGAATATACAGTTATTTTGAACATCTTACATTTGCTAGAAACAAAGTTAATTTTAAATTTTTTTTAAATGTAACAGAACAGGGACTTACCACATATTTAAACACAAATAAGGCACCTGGTTCTGATGAGTTTAACCATTAAAACCTACTGGTTGTTACTGGCTGGCTATTTGCCATGAAAGCTAAGAATTGCCAAAGGAAAAAAAAAACTGTTTCCTTTAGTGAACAAGAAGTGTTTTACAAATATTGAGACTAAATTCATGTTGTATTGTCTGTGTACCACATGTAGGCACCTAAGATTTCTCACCTCTCTTTCCATGCAGACACTGCAAATAACAACCTTTCATACACAGGGTGAGGAATCTTCAGACTGAATAAAATATCTGAAGAAAATTATGCAAAAAGACAGAAACATCGGGCATGACTTTTAATTTCATTATATATGTGAGTTTATTAGAGTTTAGCTGAAGAAATGAACTGCTTCTGGAGGTGCTTGAAGAGTGAGAAAAGCAAGCATTTCTCCTTGTTCAGAGATAACACTATTATGTATCACACTAGTCTTGAAGCACCAAACCTCTCAGTGAATTTATTCTATTAAAGAAAAAGTGCATGTCCCCACTATGCACATCTGTTTTCACACCACTCTTGAGGGCAATATCAGATCATCATTAATTAAAATAGATGCTGAGTTTTAATTTGTGTATCCATCTAAGTATGACTGTAGGCTGTGGCAGTCTGAAGGGAACTTGTATTAAACAGAGTAGATCCCAAAATCTGCAAACCACCTTACATGGGGGAGTTGCCTCCGTAACCAGCATTGTGCACCCCAACTGGGATATTTTAACCATCATATGAGAATCAGGGTTTTTTTGCCTCTGCTTCTACTGTGCTGCCAGAACACTGACACAAGGTGAAGAGTATGTTCAAAGTCACATGACCATCAAAGTGTGATTTTGGTACTCACAGCTAGAGACTAAAATGCAATTTTTTAAACAAATTATTTTCCTTAACTTTAGCACCATCTCAAACATAAGCTGCTACATTCAATTTTACATTATCAATTCCTACTGATCGTAATGGATCCTGAAGGTGTCTGATTTAAAATAGTATCTCATATACTTAAGAACTGAAATAGGTAATTTTTCACTTTCTGCTGCCATGGGTAGGTAACAGAGCACCTCAAAGTTTGGCTTCCTGTGGAATTTGCCTCCCCCAGTTATGGAGGTAATTTTGAAAATCATATTCCCAATGTTGATGGCATTGGCTTTTCCTTCTTTCTGGGCACTGCAAATCCTCTAGGGACGATTTCAGGAATATGACACATTATATTGCCTTGGCAATCTTCCTTTCTATCAGATAAACTATTAAATGAATAAATTTACTTTATGATAACTGTAGCAACTTACTCAGCCATTGAATTCTCATCACTCAGTAATATATGGATTTCATACCTGAACTGCTGGTTCACCTGATCTCCCAAAACTACAATCAGTTGGTCACTTATCAGTGCTTGTATTTGTTAATTACTCTGCATCACCTATCCAAGTTCTGTCTTTACAGACAGAAACACAGAGATTTCTGCTTCTCCTTTAGTCTCCTGCCTTGGAATGAAAATAAAATGTGGCACTCCTCTCCTTTCTGACCTTTGCTCAGGTTTGGCATGTTCACTTCTGCTGAAGTTATTTTCTATGAATGAGCAAACTTTTTCTCATATAGCTAGTTTCTTCCTTCAAATATAAATGTTTTGTCTTGCACTTCGGAGAAGTGATGTGTTTGCATCGAATTTTACACAGTTTGTCAGCACTTGAAATAAGAAATACTGTACAACAAATTGTCCATACTGGTAATGCAGTTACAGTATAATTAATGCAGCTTTCTGGGCTCTCCTGCCTTCATCAGTGCATAAGAATATTCTCCATTCATAATTCTCTCCATGACAACTCATAAAATGAACAGTTTGTGCTCATTTTGTGCTAGTACTCGTTTTGTTTCTCAGTCATCCAAGACCATCTGCACATTCCTTTTACTCTAAAGACATATATTTCCATTTCAAATCAACTTCCAGTTTGCTGAATACAGTAACCCAAATAGTGTGATTGAAGACCTCTTTAGATAAACTCATATACTTTAATTTCTTCTCCTAAAATTCCCGTGGACTAGGTACTTCTTGCAACAGCATGCTATCTCTTGAGGATGTATAGACTTATCTAAATTTGTCTTTCATTCAGGAAGCCCACAATGATTTGCAGTTTTTCTTCTGAAGTTGTATGGAGCTTAAAGTATAGATACTGTGTTTCAATTTGTATGATGTTTTTCTAGAGAACCTTTTCCCCAAATCCTGCAGAAGTCTTGAAAACATGAGCTTGGAGCTGACTTTCTAAAAGACTAACAATTACCAAGTTACTATGAAAAACCAATTTTCTTAGAAAAACTGTCTTCTCCCAAGTCTGTCCCATGTCCTTTCATGACAGCAGAAAGTGACAATAGTGAGAATGCATCTTGCGCTCTCTTTGCTCAGCACATTTTTTTTGTAGTTTTTATCTCTCCTTTCAAGAGTACAGTACTTAAGCACTCTGTCTTAAACTTATCGGATGAAGCATTTTGAGATAGGTCTCATAAAATATAGGAATTGTCTGCTACTTAAATACTATACATTTTGCCCATTAGTTTTCATTTTGTCCAGTACTTTCTCATCCAACCATTTTCTGTATTATGTCTGCTGATTTTTTTGTTGGGGTTTTTTTGGGTTTTTTTGTTGCCATTAAAAAGGTAAGAGCAATGGCTTAAGAATGGCCAGGAACAGGCATATAAAATCATGTAAAAAGAAGCTAAGGATTTCAGTCATAAACACCAGGTGGGGGAAAAGTTAAGTAGCATTTATATATTACACTGCTCCACAACATCCAGGTCAGATTACAACTTAACTAAGTGTTTCACACTTCCATATTCATGGGTTCAGCATGTTCTTTTACAAAGAACCCACAACCCAGCACACTCCTGCACCAGCCAGGCTCTGTGCTGATCATTAGGAACCCCCTGCAAGGAGCCTGAAGGCAGGAAATTTTAGTCCTGTAAATACTCCTTCAAAACCAAAGATCTATAAAACATCTGCCTTCTTTTTTGTACTTAGAAGTAGTGTAACACAGCGATTGATGCTATTGAGATTTGAGAGAAACTAATAATCCATCTCTCTTAGTATCTTAGTAACTCCAGCATCCAGTGATGGGAATTATGGAAGTAATGAGAATGATGATTACTCTTCTGCTGTAGTCATGTAGTCAGGAGTAGAAAAAAAACTACTTCCTTTTGCCTAATTGCAACAGCATCTCAGCTTTCACCTTTTGCAATAGCTGTACCCACCTAAATCCTCTTCAAACCTTCCATAAAAAATGGGTTTGCTCTTATATTTTAGCATTCACCAAACTTCGCATGAAATGAAATTATTTATGGAAAGTAGTCTAACAAATTAATTGAAATATATATGAGTTACCTACAGATTATAAGTTTCCCTCTGAGCCTGATTCACAAGCTAACCACTGGTGTCTTGACCTGTCAAATTTAAAGCGTGGGAAATGAAGAAATATAAAATTAACCTTAGCTTTGTCCTTGCTAATACGTGCCCTGCCATATATATTTTGCATTCTGTTTTTGCAGTTGCTATAAAAGAACCATGGAAAAAAGCACTTCACTTACTTCACAGAAACACTTCCCCACTGCCCCCCCTCCCCCTTAACTCACTCTATATTTTACCACTCTGCCCTGTCATCCACTGCTTTTGGAGATGGGCTGTCACAGATATTCCCAGTGGCTTCTGCAGAGGTAAAATTGAAGTGAGTTAGACTGAGCTGTCATGTACTGTAATTCTTTATTTTATGCTTCTCAGAAGGTTTAATTTTTCTGAAGTGATACTCTGTAAGAGATACTAGAGAGAGTCTTAAATGTGCCTTAACAAAGGGGGTTTTTGTCAGAGAATGTGATTTCTTAATGGAGGAGGGTGTATGTTATACTTGATTCCTGCCATGCAGGAATATTGTCTTAAGATTGAAAGCCTAAATTAAACACAATTTTTCTACAACAGCAACAACAAAACAAAATAAAACCCAACCAAACCAACCCCACAAAATAACCCAAACTAAAAGAAAACTTGAAAAAAGACTAAAGCATAATTGGGACTGTTGGGTGAGTCAAAGGCACCCCACATACAAATTTCTCCCTATATGAAGAAGGCAAGAAGGGCATTTTAGGAAGGTGCTGAGGACGCATCTGCCTCTTTGGAATGATGGTGTCATGAGAAGGATATATCTAACAACGTTTTGAAATGTTTAAATGGTTTCATGGTGAATAGTGAAATAATTTGCTGAACTATTTTGTCCTTATATTAATGTAGATGTCATAATTAAAGCTATCATTTGGCATAGAAACAAGGAGCCATTCATGGTTTGTGTCTGTGACACACAGTGATAAGCAATGTAATTTGTAGCAGTATGAACAATGGACTTTTTAGACTTTTGGTTATGCACTAATGGACTTTGGTGCATAACCTTGACTATCTTCCAGACAAATATCAGAAAAATGTCCTAAGGCTATAGATTTTTTTACATTCAGGATGGTGAGTGTTGGATTCTCAGCACAATTACGGAGGTGTCTGATTTTATCCCATTTTTGCTTTTTCTAATTATGTGCAATTTATTGTACAATGGCAGAGAGGGAAAAAGCCTTCTTTATACCTGCAGTCCTGGAGATTTCATGTCTTTTATTATTCAAAGAACTGTTGATACAGATGTTATGCTCGTAAAAATTCACATGCGTATAATGTTTCTTACATCCCCTGTACTTTATGAGCATAATTAAGCCCTGCAGCACAGTTAAATGCCATTCTGGTTTCATAAACGGGTAAACTGAGGCACTGTGGGCATGACTTGCTTAAAATTGCACCAATTTATTGATAACATTAGTAGTGGAAGCGGAGGGCTCTGACTTCCAATTATTTGATCTGAATTGTAAGAACATACGGCCTCCATTAACCCAAACCAACTTCAACTACAGTCACATTTCTTTATAACTTTGTATTGCAAATGTTTCACTTGCATTGAGCTATAATGGTTGTTGACATTTATATTTCATCAGCCACCTCAGTTCCAAGTGCCTCTTTCAGAGGGTTCAGCTTTCCAAAGCTACATCATAAATCCCTTTTTATACACTCATATTTTTCCCTTATTTCCTTCCATTGAGTTTCTCTGCTGCTCTACAAAACCACATCACTGTGACCCTGCAGTGTGCTAAGCACACTTTAAAATGCTCTGTCCTTTCCTGATGATTTGTTTCATTAGTGACATTCTTCAAATCAAATGTACCTAATCCGTGGTTCAGTCTACTAACAGGAAATCGGTTCAGTGAACAGGGTTTTATGTAACAAAAGAAGTGCTCACTTAGAGAGTACTTTTAATACTTTGTTCATTGAAAAAAATGCTGACCTTTGGATTTTTCTGACTTTAATGCACTGGTGTTTCAGTTTGGATTTAACTGTAAATGAAAGCCTTCGAAAGCCATATAATCCATCGATCTCATACTTGCTGAAGCACAAGTTTCATGGTACATGAATGTTTTTTATTTCTTTGATTTTTTTTCTCTTGTAATTATGTCAGCTTTGTTTCATCCAGGCACGCTTAATTCTGTTGTCTGTTCTGCTGTACAATTCTTAACCAAGCTACAAATGTTTATTTCATTTTATATTTGTTCAATTTGGGAATAGCCACTGTAATCCCAGCATCTGAATTCATTTGGTGGGAGTAGAGGGTGTCCTCTTTTTTATGGTTATCAGTATTTCAGCTATTGGGCTGTTGAGGCTTATGTGTTCTGCTTTGAGATGTGGGTACCTAAAGACATAGTCACCTTGATAGATCTGGTTTTTGTTTGTTTGTTTACACAGAATTTTACCTTATTTACTGATACATTACCCGAGACTATTTCCTGTAGTCTGTCAGGAATAAGTTTTAATTTCGCTTACCTTTTCAGATGGGGGTATTGATATGAGAAACTATACCATAGTGCAGGTCGTTAGATTATCTTATCACCTCTCAAATCAGTTTAACTAACTGCACAATTCAGTGTTCCAAGGAAATACCAAAATCTGTTGTCACCGCCACCACTGTTAGCTTGGCTGGCTTTCAAAATTGTTAATCTATTCGAAATACTCCAGAGAGAGAGTTGGACTTTAAGGTCAGGAAATGAAAACAATGCAGAGCAATTATGCCAAAGGAACTCTGGAAATTGTATCGCAGTCTAAGGAATTATTATGCCAAATAAATATATTTATTTATTTGCTTGTTTCCTCAGGGAAGAACAAATCCACAGTGTTATTGATTAGAATATTTAGGCCTTAAAGTAAAACGGTCTTTTTACTGAGCCATGTCATGATTCTTTTATTTCTTCTTTTTTAAATCTACTAAAATAATATCTACCCCACAAAATGGAAACAATCTTCTGTAGATCAGCTTTCAATAAATTTCAATAAAAATTGAAAAAATCAGATTTCAATAAAAATAGGTTTCCAAAGAAAGGAAGTGAGAAGAACCCATCCTGAAAGTGAGCAAGAACTTTGTAACATGATTTTATAGTCTTAGTTGAGCTTTTCTCTTATGATTTGTCTCTTGGGTTTTCCATTGGACTTCAGTGGGATACAGATATTCTTTGAAAATTGTAGCCACAGAATCATGAGACGGGTGCTTGTTTTCTGTGTAGATATCCATAGTTTTCAAAGAGGAGTCATTGTGCTACTTTCTGCCACCACTCCTTGATGCAATGGTTCAGCTCATCACTCATTTCAGATGGTTCTCTTCCTTTCTTCTGGAATACATATCTCATTAAATGACCTGCACAAATGGCAGCTTTAACTATGCCCTAAATAGGAAGAAATTTCCTTCTTATATATTCTGCTTGACCTTCTGAAAGAGAAAACAGAAGCAATCCAGCCATTATCTAGTTTTCAAGTCAGAATGCACTTTATTTGCCTGTAGCCTGGTTTGACAGAAATTAGTTCTCCACATTTCAGTCAGCTGTTTTTACTGTTGTGATAAAATGGCAATAGTATTCAGTAGGCTATGCTACTGGCAATAAGATC
Source organism: Dendrocincla fuliginosa (assembly GCA_035047845.1). Taxonomy (NCBI): domain Eukaryota; kingdom Metazoa; phylum Chordata; class Aves; order Passeriformes; family Dendrocolaptidae; genus Dendrocincla; species Dendrocincla fuliginosa. The sequence continues at coordinate 10,583,818 of JAWWMO010000043.1, forward strand.
ACTGTATTGATTAAGCAACTCTTCCTTATCTGGGACCACCTGAAAAATAGAATATTTCACTATGATGTGAAAAACTGAATAGCAGAATAAGAATGCCAAAAGCTCAATGTAATATTTACAGTGCATCCCAGTACTGATGAATAACTATTCTTCTTTACTGACAGTTAAAAATAGCCTTAATATTCTATATATGAAAATTGCTGCCTGTACCATCACTGGAATCTGATGAGACTGTTCTGCAAGGCAGAAATGCACAAGTCCTCATATTAATCTTGTAGTGAACATGAGACCAACAGTAAAGATCTATAATCTAGCCAAGGTTTCAGCTCTCATTTAGGAGTAGCCATAGGTAAGTTAGTCCTTTTCTAGTCTTGTTAAAATAAAATGTCCTTCAGGATCATATTTTAATGAAACAGCAAGCCAGAGATATTTGCAGTACGGTATTCTGTTTGTATTTTGTGCTTGCTAGGCTGTAACAAGTTTTTAACAACAATATTCAGATGTTAGTGCATATTTTATCAAATTTCATATAAGACATTGGAAGGGTTGAATGAATATGCACTGAGTTTTGGTATATGTAACCTTTGTTCAAAAAAATCTTTTTGTCAGTGGAGAACAGTGAGGTAAACTCTGATATCAGAAATCTTGACATGTATGTCAAAAATGGGTTTCTCTGCATGTGTGAAGGTGCTCCACAGAATAAAGAAAAAAACAGTAGAAGAAAAAGTAAGATTAAGCTCTTGGTGTTGAGTCTGACAACTGGATACCTATCTGACACTCTGGAAAATCAGTAGTTGCAGCTACCTACCTTCTGAAGAGACTGCAAGCTGTGTGCTTGAGATGCCAACTCATAATTGTAAATCATAAAATTTCCACCTAAAGTATCATTAAAGATTGAACTTTTAGTGTTATTTCCAACTTCTACATACAGCAGCTGCAATTATTCATCTGTATTTTACCGGTTTCTAAAGTTCCAATTGCATAGGATAGAAGACCTAAGAAATTTTAATTCTCTGTAGTTCTACATTAGGTCTTCTTATTGATAATATTTACTACCCATTGCCAGTCATAACTTTTAGCTCAGATTAGTAGAAGAACAGATAATTTTTTAGTAGTAGTAGTAGTAGTAGCAGTAGTAGTATTTTTTAAAAAAAGTAGTGGGTGTTATTTACAGATCTCTTTATCTTGTATTGCAGCTAACGACAATCACATTTTAATTCACAGATTTCCTTTAAAATCTTTACTTGTCACCTTTCTTTTGCCCAATGTGAGGCTGCTTCATTCTAGAATTCCTATAGAAAATAACATTTCTAGTACATTTTGGGTATGTTGTGATCTCCATCATAGTCACCTTATCAGAAATGTTTCTAGAGAAAATATTTTTATTTCTGCTAGGAAGCAACATGTCCCATTAGAGATGAAATATTATTATGAGCATAATGTACCAAATTTGGGTTCCATTTGACATTCACTCTCAGTGCCTACAGAGTGAGTGGCATTATCCTGTCTGCTTTTGAATTTGAAGACACAGAATCTCTGTAATAAAAAGAGCTCCTGGCCAGGTAATGAGGATAATTAGCCTTCCTCTTTCACTGCATGTGGAAGTAGGACCTGTGATTTTGTGCCACTGTAAAATCTTCC
>JAWWMO010000043.1:10585558-10606728 GCA_035047845.1 Dendrocincla fuliginosa
AATGAGGATAATTAGCCTTCCTCTTTCACTGCATGTGGAAGTAGGACCTGTGATTTTGTGCCACTGTAAAATCTTCCTAAGAAAAACTTATTCAGCCCAATGTGCTTTGTAGAGCCTAAATTCACCTCAGACTTATGAAGTTTGTCTTCACGTGCCAGAAGACTGCTCCTCATCCCCACTTGCTAGGTTCTGTAATGACCTATATGTTAGCCCAGAGTTCTAAGTCATCCAGAGTAAGGCTATAATTTTTCATGGTATTTGAATTTGACTGCATTTGTATGTAACTTTGACTTAACCATTCTTGTCTAAAGGACACATATCCATTTTCTTGGAAATATATGGATTTTACCCTTCAGACCTCCCACATTATATTATCTGATTTTCCTACTGTGTATTGATAAGTGCTTTGACTGAAAGTGTATTTTCAGTGGAAGGCAGCTTGGAAACAATATATGCAGCTCTTCAGAGCATTTCAACAGTTTGACTGTTTTCATTTGAGGATGCTTTTTGTGTGTGTGTGTGTCTGAATCTTCTAAAGCACATTGCATGACTGGTTTTTTGCTGTGAAGAAAGAGAGGCTACTTCTTATTCTGATGTGGAGGCCATTGATGAGGGTGCACTCTGAATTCCATGTAGCTGAGTAAACCTACAAAAGCCACAGACTGAAAGAGAGATGTGAAATATATTTTCAGAACTCTCCAGCTTTTAAAAAGAAAGAATGATTCCATGTTCCCAGATTCACAAAACTGGTCTCTTATGAATCTTGTGGTTGATCACCAGAATGAGCTCTTTATTCAGACCAACCTGATTTCCCCTACTCATTTGTATCTTCACAAAAAGTGTAAAAGCTTGGTACCTTAAAGATGACAATTGCATTATAAAAATAGTTTGAAATTGGCCATTGTGCTCCAGCTTAATAGTGGAGATTGAAGGACACAGACAAATGAATGTATGTGTATATGTCATACCACATTCTTCCTTTCTCCTTTCTTGATTCTCTCTCATAATGCTATTACAGAAACCTGATTTTCCTTAAGAAGCCAAGATGAAAAAATTCAGTGAGTTACAACAGTGAGTCTGTACTGACTTTTTGGAATCACTCTTGATTTATATCTGTCTGAGAGTTCATTAAACTCCAAGCCTTCATGAGATCATTTAGGAACAGACCTGCAAGGATATATCATGTGGCTTTGTACAGGTGAGTAGGTCCAGTGAATTGACTCAGATTATTCACCCTTGTCTTTGCAAGATCAGGGGTTTAGTTATAATTTCAAACTTTAATACATCTTTCAAGCTTTGAGAAGAATCTCAAGTATTAAAATGTGTTTAACACATGAAAGAAGATTAGTAACTACAACTGGATTGCTATAGCTGTAGCGAGCTAATTTATGACTACAAAAACAATAATTTCAGGATTTCTGTAAAATAAGTTTTCTACCTGTACAGTGTATCTGACAAGGTATCTATTAAAACAACCAAACTGATACAATAATTATATTGAATGATGATATTATCAACATTAAATATAAGGCAGCCTTACAAAAACAAACACAAACAATGCAGTTTGAAGAATGAAAGGGAGAGCATTTTGTTTCAGACAAAAAGTTGCTGCAACAGTAAATGTCCCTATGAAAGAAAAATACAATTTGAGGAAGCGGAGAAAAAATATAAAAAGTCATAAAAGACTGATAATATGAAGAGAGAATGGTGATGTATGGAACAGGACGGAGCAGAGTGATGCACGCGTGTTTCTGTGGTCCGAGGGCCGCTGGCAGTGGGGCTCCGGCTCCTGCTGCTCTCCAGGGTCCTGAACGCTGAAGGACTGACAAGTTGAACAGGAGAGGAACAGAGAGGAGTCGTTTAAATAGGAACGAGAACCAAACGAGAAGTGAACGAGACCAAAATTACTGAAAAAAAGTGTGAAATATTAGATTAATTTTATAAGAAGTAAGACTATACAGTAATTTATTTATTATTTATTTATTTCTTTACTTTTTGCAGTAGGGATTGTGTTTTGTACATCCTGTGCTATTTCACTACAGTTCTTATCAGGAATGTGTATGTGCATGTTTTTGCATGCTCATGCACAATATTTAGAAAAGAGTTTGATGTGTTCTGCTGACACAAGCTTCCCATTGTTGCATTCCTTGTGCATTAGATCTAATCAGAGATATGCTTCCATTCTGCTTTTCATACTGAGTTAATTCCCTCTTCCAGTGGGCAAGCACACCACAGAGTGTTTCATTTACTTGTCATGGTGAGATCAGGAAATCTATTGTTAATTATTATGGCTTCAATTCCCAACTCAGCTGCCTATGTCAGATGTGCCATTGTGTGAGTGTTTGACTATTAATGACTAGATGGAATATTACTATGTACGCTATGAATATGAAGCTTCCTCTTTTTTAGTCAAATGGTTCTAGAAAGAAAAAAATCAGAATTATACCAGAAAAGTCTGATACTCTCTTACACAACTGTCTAATAATTGATTTAAATACAAAGCAATGAGTTGTATGAGCACATATAGTCAATAAGTGATACAATTCTTTGGACTTTTAGAATGTGCATAACATGCAAAGAGACGTCCTTTAAAACAGCATCTGAATACAGAGATGGATATCAATAATAATAATAATAATAATAATAGCACGTTTTTATTAACCAGAAAATATTACCACGCCTATTTAAAATGCTGAAAATACAAGATAAAATAAAATAATTAAAATAGTACCTGATAAATCATGTATCCATCATACCTCATCCTTACAAATAAATACAATTCTTGTCTATGTATTGTGAGTAATTTAGTTCTTGCTTGTTGTTAGTAGGAACTACTGAGTCAAACAAACAAAAAACCTAGAATTTCAGTCTAAACTCCTAGCCTTTAGAGGTCCCAATGATTTCCCCACGTTGGGACTTTTAGAGAGGAAGAGCATTATTATGGAAAATGCTTACCTCCATTTCCCACATAATATGGATGGGGGGAGGGAAAGGGGAAGGGAGAAACAGCCACTTCTCAGAAAAATGTTTGTTCACTTCAGTGGAGAATCACACTCTTTGGTAAGTAATCATTACAAGTTACAACAGTGAATGTGATACCATTCTGTAAGCTCTGGAGTTGGACTATTTGTGCAAAAAGTATAGGACTTCCATTTGCTTTTGCAAAGGTTTTATAGCATCCCCATATAACCATGGCTTATTTTAAGCAAGGTATGTTAATAAAGTATATACAAACATAATACAAAAATATATTTTGCATTCCTTTATGAGTTCATTTCTTTTATTCTGACATTAAATAAATAGAATTTTCATAATTATAATTAAAGGGGATATAATAAACCAATTGAATTAATACTTTAAAATTTGATTTTCTTATTTTGTTATTAGCATTATATTAATCCAAAATTTTCAATAGAAATGTTGGGAACTATTCTAAAAAGAGGTGGTATCATATATAGGGACTAGTGAGCACTGAGCAAACATGCAGTTGAGCAAATAATCTCTAGCAAGTAATAACTTGGAAGCACAGTGCAGTAATTCTAGTGTGAGAAGGCTCAGGCAAGAGCCTTGTTATTTTCAATATTACATCCATCCCTCCTGCAAATTTCCACTTTCTTATTCTTTTTGTTTCATTTCCACTTGTAGTACAATCAGCATTGCACACAGGATTAAAGAATGTTTCCTAAAATGCAATTTAGTTCCTCTTAAATCATGGTGAAATAATACTGGAGTAAAAACACGATCATGTCAAAATTAATGTTGGTACAACCACAGTGATTTTTCAAATTTACACCTTACTTGTCATTTACAGGTCAGGAAATTATTTTTCTCCATGAAAAAGTTTTACAAATCAAAACTTGTTATGCCTGATTTGAGGAAGGAACAAACTTATAAAAATATTACTTTTATTTAAATTGTATTTAATCTAAATATCATTTACATAAAAGGAGAATTGGCAAAATCTTTGACCAGTTTCAATGGATTTAGGTAATTTTCTTTGCAACATACTAAGTGCTTTTAGCAAATATATTTGATGTCTTTATGGTTTCAGATCTTAAATTGGATGAAAGAAAGAAGCAGTCCGAAAGATAGGTTAAGAGTTTGTTTATATTTAATTCTTTTGCATAACTTAAATAGTTGAAATCTAGGGAGATTCTTTCTAAACTATTCTATTTTCTCCAAAGAACAAAAAAAAAAAAAAAAAGTAATTGTTTTTATTGCACAAAGAATAGTTTTGAAAAGCCAAAAAATGGTGTCTTCCCAGTTCCAGAGAGGGAAACCATCAACAGACGGGCAAAGTCATAGTGCAGAAAGACATTCCAACTCTAGCTTCAAATAAAGTAGGTCACATGCTGTAAAGTCAGACAAGGTAGAGCTTTAATTTTTGCAGTCAGTGCCATGAGAGTTGTGTGATTATCCTGCTGTTTAATAAATGTGGCATCCTTATACAATACTTATTCTCTGGGAAGAAGGGGAAGAGGTCCCCTAATAAGAGAAGTGTGCTGAGTGAGTCAATCAAGTGCCATTGGAAGTAGAGGTCCGCACTGTGAATAAACCAGTAATTGACATCTTGTGGCTACCCCTATTGTAATTCAATTATACTGTATTGAATTCCAACAGGGGAAAGCGGTAGGGGCACAGATCCTCACTGCCATGCTACCATAGACCATCCCACTGACAGGCACTGGAAACCAATTAAAAACTTACTTATCCAAAATAACACTCTTAATGAACACACTGACTGAAGAGGACTATAATTATCTTCTCCCTCTCATCGTGAGCCTGAACAGACAATATTACAGTGTCAAGAGAAACAGTTGAACTATCCCAAGAAAGTTAAATTAATATCCTGCAAAAAATAACCAGACATTTTTATGGGGTCCCCCCCCCCATTGCTGTTTCTGCATACCTGTTTCTGCTGAAGTTATCAGGACTGCTGAGTTTAGCAGTTAAATGAAGACATTCAGTGTTCTCTGAAACACAAGTCTCAGAATTGATTGGCAAAGAATTTTTATAAAAGTTTTGCACATTCCATCCCCCAACCCCTCTACAAATTGAATAGTGTGGAATTTAGTTGAACCCTGTACAAATTTTATACAAGGGAATAACTTTTCACTCTATTCAGCCCTAGTGAGGCTGCATCTGGAGTACTGTGTCTGGGCTCCTCAGTATAAGAGAAACAAAGATCTCTTGGAGCAGTTCCAGTGGAGGGCTGCAAAGATGAATAAGGGACTGGAGCATCTCTCTTATAAGGAAAGGCTGAGGAAACTGGGCTTCCTCAGTCTTAAGAGGAGGTGACTGAACGGAGATCTTACCAATGTGTATAAATGTCTGAAGGGAAGGTGTCAAGAAGATGGAGCCAGGCTCTGCCTGACACCAAGTAATAGGACACGAGGCAATGGGCAGAAGCTGAGGCCCAGGAAGTTCCACCTGAACATGAAGAACTTCCTCACTGTACAAGTGAGCGAGTGCTGGAACAGATTGCCCAGAGAAGGTGTGGAGTATCCCTCGCTGGAGATATTCAGGAACCTTCTCGATGCAACCCGGTGCAATGTGCCAACAGGAAAAAAGCAACATGGACATTCTAGCAGAACTGATGGTGAATTTCCTCCTCACTGCCAATGGAATTTTGTTTCTTCTGGTTTTTATCATTCATCTCTTTTTAGAAGAAGGGAAAGTTTCCCTAATTTCTTATTGTGGCTTCCCATAATTTGACAAGAAATGGCTATGAGCCTCAAAGGATATTTGTATTAATCTAGCTCATCATCTCACAGTTCCTTCTGTCTGTTCTAAAGTCAAAGAAAATGACTAATTCATTTTGTGGAAAGGACCGCATTAAAGGCTTTCTCTAGCACAAGACACAGCTGAAACATGCCAAATAGCTTATCTGTAATGTCACTGGATTCAGACCACATCTCCACCTCAGCCTTTTTTCTTTCACTTTCTTCTGGACCATCTTTATCCTAAGATCACAAAGGGATGTAGGTACAGCCAAACCCCAAAACAGTTCCACCTCAAAATTGTTAAACATACTGATTCTAACTTACAGTATTTCTGAGGGGGAAAGATACTTAAAATACTGTTAATTCTATTTTTCTTGTGTTTTATTCCATTGTACAAATTATGTGTGTTATTTGTAGGCACTTGGAAATCTTCAGTCATCAGTAATATTGATGTAAGGGGTCTGAAGTCAATAGTGGTTTTCCTCCTTTAGCACTAATTTTCAACCGCAGACTTGCAAATTCTACATCTAAAGAGTAATGGAAAAAGAAAAAAATCATGCCTGTTTGCTGCAAAAATTCAAAAAGACTTCATAAACACATGACATATCCATTTTCTTACTGATTGATCATAGTTTCATTTTTAAGCATATACCTTTTTGACTTGCATATAAATGAACTGTGAAAAAGATGCAACCTAGTTCTATGGCTTCTTTTAGGAATAAATCCAGCCTTAAGGCTGAGATGTATTATAAATAAAATAGGGATTTTTATTGTTATTTTATGTTGATATATGCATGTTTTTACTGTTTTGAAATTAACATTGCAAATATTGAGACTATTTCTATCACAAAGTAGACCATTAATTTATTTTTGTCATGCCTCAATAATTTGATTATGTCTGTGTTGTTGTTTAAATCAAAGCTCTAATTTTTAACAGAGTATCATTTTAAACCAGTGATTCTGCTGGGAAACTTTCAAATTCCTCTCAAAAGATTATGATTAAAAACTGCTCTATTTACTTCTTGAGTAAAGTATCAGCTTGTGGAAATTTTTGTTTTGGTAAGTATTAGTGTGCATAGTTTCCAAAACATAATTGTTATCTGCATGGTTGAGACAGGTTTTCATCCATATTTATTACATGGATGGGTTCAATTAATTATGTATACATGTCTGTATATATATTCATGTATCTATGTGCATGTATACATATAGGCTTTAGATGGAAGATAATCCTCCAGTTTCTTCCAGTGGATTAGACCTGTACTTATTACTACATAAACATGTAAACTCTGAATGTCTTGTCCCTGACAATGTGTATGGCAGCCCACACATTATAAAGGACTTTTTTTGGAAGTCTAAAATCATTAGTCTATTTCTTAGAAACTAAATTACTTTCTTTTGATAGTCAAACCATGCTTTGCACTAGATAGGTGATTGTTGAAACTCTGTACTGTACTCTACTTTGCTAAACTGGACATTTTTGATGACTGCAATAAGCATGCATAAGATGTGATTCTCTTGCTCATCAAGAAACTCATCACATTCAATAGGAGTCCTTGCAGAATGACACAACTGCATTCTAGTACTTGACTTTAGGTTGGAAATTTTGTTGAGCTGTCCCACAATTTACACAGTATAGTAGCTACTGTAAGTGTCAGGCAGGATAATCTGTGTCTATTTGCCTTTTCAGCAATGATAGTTTAGGCCAATTTCTTTAGTACAACCAAGTTTTTTGTTGACTTCATAGCAATAATAAATGTTGGCAATATCCAAGTTAGAAAACCAATATGTATGTAGCTCTGTTCTGAGTTCTGAGTACATATACATATAGTAAATATAGGCTGTCCCTGCTAGGCTCTCCAGATGACTTTCTCAGCTGACTCTCTCCTATTTGACCCCTTCTAGCCAATAAATACGTCATTACCCTTCTTTCACTCTTGTTGCTTCAGGAGAGTGAAGGGGAAAAACTAATAGAGTAACTACATGTGGATACACAGACTCCTGCAAAATCTGCAGAATTCTACTTGCAACCAGAAATTTAGATGATTGAGATGGAGTTTTTGGCTATTCTGTCTGCTCTTAGTTTATATGGCCTTCATTGCTGGGATCATCATAAATGTGTTCAAGTCCTAAGTGTGCAATAATCATTACATATCTTTCTACAAGGATTCCTTTACATGACAGGAATCAGACTTCTGCACTTTTGTCCAACATATAATTAAATTACATGTGCCAAAGCAAAATTCCAGTCATATTTTCTTACCTGTGAAGACTGGTTTGAAAGAATGGCATATATTATAGTTACGGGAATTTTGCCAATCCCTTGGAGTCACTATTGGCTCTTAGTCATGGACTCATGGCAGAGCTCATGGACTATGGCAGAGTTTTTGGCTATGATCAGAAAGATGCAAAGCATGCCTACTAGGGCATTACTAAAAAGGATATGTCAGGGTTAAAAACCTTGTCTCTGAAAGTCAGAGCAAGATAGAGTTGTTAGTATCAATCTAGTAGAGATCACCTGGTAATATGGTGCAGATAATCTGTGATCTCTCATATAACTCTTCTCCCTCAGCATCCTGAAAGAAATCCAGGTAATTTCTTTGTGTGCTTACCAAAACAATTACCCTATATCGTAAGAGTGATAGTATGGAAACTACAAAGTGGAAATTTGTGTTCTGTGTGTATTGCCAGAGGGACTGAATTGTCTGTGGACAGATCTGCAGTTACTATGAGATGGGTAAATGGTTAATTATTATATTGTTGGAAACATTGGGAAGCATCAGAAATGTCTGCGCTAGATGATGGGTGGATGAATAAGGTTTCTGTCTTTAACCTGAGGCTTTAAGAATATGGCCGTGGGAACAAGGACTTAGATTTCCTCTGGAACAGGTGATACATCACATTTACACATTCAAAGTTTCTTAGAAAGACGGATTAAACGTGGATACCTACTGACCCTTTGTGCCTAGTTTTGCTGATGTTTCCTGTTTGCTACCATTTTATAATCAATGCAAAGGAGATATGTTGGGTGAAATTGTAGTCTTATTTAAACTGGTAGAAATTTTTAATGGCAAATGGGGTTAAAAACGCAGTATTTTATCAGGACTTACAGTCTTTGTGTCTTGTAAGATTTGCTTGCAGCATATTGTCTGCAAATACTTCTGACTTCTGCAGCAATATTTGGGTATTTCTGATTACTTGGCAATAACTAGGACTCTCACAGAATCTGAATTCTTTCAGTCTTTTAGAGCTTAAATTCCAAAGCCCTGCACGGTATGGTAGCTTTAATCAGGGTAATCCCAGGGAACAGGGCCATTGGATAAGCTACAATTCAGAAAGTCAGGTTTCTGTGTAACAGCCCTTATGTCAAAGATATTTTGAGTGGAAGTAAATAATATGAATAAAGAATTAATAATTGTTTTCAGTTGAGTATGGTCCATTTGCTGATGAGATATTAAATATGGCTCCAGCATAAATAGTTAAAAGATTGTATTGTAAAAAATTTACAATTGAGAAGAATCTGCAAAGGGATACAGAACCAGCATAACATCTAAGAAACAAATAAATATAAGTATGTTTATTTAGGAATAAGCCCCTACTTTTAAATATTTACAAGTGTCATGGTATACAAACTATATGTGGTTATTACCACTGAAAAGTTTAATTGCATATCTTTGCACTGTGCCTGCTTGTGTGGATTGTCAGCGGAGAGCTGGAGAGCAGAAGGATGTCTAATGATCTCCTCCGAGCTCTACTTCCCTCCCTGCTTTGTAATGTAAATGGCTAGTTTGAAACCCACCACGGATCCCTGCGCTCAGTCCCCGAGCATCCTCTCTGTTTTTAACCGGAAGATCACCTGACCGCCCCCCCTGCAGCTGCCCCTTTCGGAGGAATCTCGGCGGCGCCGGCTCGGGCTGGGGTAGGTGGCGGCGGAGCCGGGGGCGGAGGGAGCGGGAGCGCCGGAGAGAGGGAAAACAAAAGAGCTCAGCTGCAGTTTTGTGTTGGCTGTGCCTGGCTTAAGCAGAAGATTCGAGACTTTCGTGCCGAAAAAATCAAAGCACAGCTGAGACTACATCTATCGGGAAGATATTTTTTCACCCCCAGGATGGGCTGGATCCAGTACAGGTGGTTTGCAGATCATGCGAAGACAGACGGGCTGAGAGCCATGGAAAGGTGGGATAAGGCGCTGCCTCTCTCTTGCCTTTTTTTTTTCCCCTTTTCTCTCTCTTTCTGGATTCGTAAAGCGGTATAGCTGGGACCTGAGTTGGGATCACTTAAAGCGATTAGATGGGGTTTAATTTCACAAAACAGAATCAAAATGAGAGGCACTACTGTGTTCAGATGTTGAACCCAAACTTGGGCTGAGTTGGACTTGCTGTGAGCGATCCTTGTGCTGCTTTTGATGTTGTCTTTGTTTAGAATAGTTCCTGCACAAAATACAAGGCTTTATGATGAGCTGCATGCTTCTGTCAGAAATTGTCAGATGACTGTTCCGGTGCTGGTAGAATTTTGCCAGGGAAGCTGCAAATGAAGCCTTTGGAGGTGAGGCTTGTGGAAATAGGAATAGCTGTTGACTTTGAATTCCCTGTGATGCGGGCATGGTTAGAAGTTGAGCTGTGGTTGTTGTACATTGTCTGAATTGTAACAATGGGCAGTTCGAGTAGAGCAAGTTTGAATGGTGTTTCTTCAGCAATTCCAAATGCATTTCAATCCTATGCTCTTTGGATTTTCACAAAAGGCAAGGAATATATATATATATTTTTTAGGAAAAAATCAACAGTTTGAGGGTTTTTTTTAAGATTGAAAACCAGAAGTGAATTAACGTTTTTATTTGAATGGTTGTTGTTAACACCAGCATGCCTGAACATCTAAAACATATCCCAGCAATTTCTCATTTCTCCTGCTGGGCAGATGCATTTCTTTTGTTCCTGAATTTTTTCCCTGCCTTTTTAGAACAAAAGGCAGTTGCTTTCTTTCCTTTTTTTTTTTTTTTTTTTTTTTTTTTTTTTTTTTTTTTTTTTTTTTTTTTGTGGCAGCAAGAGAGTTATATACAAATTAGCAATTTTGTACAGGTTAATGCTCTGCTTCATTCGGAAGTAAACTGCCTTAAGGTATTAGGAGGAAGGGGGGTGGGCGAGCAAGGGGAGGCTTGACCGATGCCCAAGAATACTGAATTCAGATGGATTTAGATCATATAGAGAAGCAGACATTTATCTGTAACTGGATTTCAGCTCTGTGTCATGCAAAATCTGCAGACCATAGCAGGGAGATTCTTAGCAACCAATAAATCAGATTTGTAATGGGCCTTTAAAAATGTCTGTGAGGGGTGACTGCCTGGGTCCCCTTTGGCCAAATTAAGATGCAATCTGACAGTACAGTAGCATCTGTGTGCTGACATTCTCTCATGAACCTAGTGAAAAATGGCTCCAGATCTCTTCTTCAGCCCCCAAAAGACAGTTTCTGAACAGCCATGCATTTTTCCCCTGTATTGTTGTTTGTTATAATCATCATTCTCTCTAATAATGTCTGACTGGCTTGTTTTGCTTTGCATTCTCTGACTGTTTGAGTAGCTGAGGGGATGTAGCGGGCAGTTCTTTTACCTGAAATCAGCACCTCATGCCAGTACTACTGCTCACACACACACACACACACAATTTAAAAAATGTGTTGCAACTGTGTTGTATAAATACTGCTAATAAAGCAGCTTCTGCCAGTACTGGTGGAGTTAGGTAAGTGGGTTGAAAAACATGTGTCTTAGATAATGTGCCGCCCATGATACGGGTGAAAGAGAAATGCCAGCCAGTGGTAGTGCAACTGACAGGTAAAATTGAAAATCCTAAAAAAAGGCATGAGACTATGAAGTCCTTAAGGGCCAAAAGTATATGCATTAGTACAAGTGTTTGTTTATCCAAGGGAGAAGTTCACATTCAGATACTACAAGAGCAAGGGGGGAGGAGGAGGGGCGAGGCACTCCTTTAACTGTACTACAGGTGTGCTCGTTGGGAAGAGCTTCACATGGAATGGCCATTTAGTCTGAGATCACGGCTCTGCTTCAGTGTTCCTGAGCAGGAGTTGCAGCCCAGGGGCGGGAGAAGCCTCTGTCTTTGCATTTGTGGGGTGAGTGCAGGGGAGTGAGAAAGGGGACAGTGATTCTCTGGAGTGATCTGTGCCAGGGAATTTATGGGGCAACAGGGAAGTTGACTTCGGTGGAAAATGCTTCTTTAAATGTTCCCTGAGATGAGGAGGCTTCATAGCACAAAAGTAGGGCAAGTAGGAGGCAGAAGGATAGCTGTGAGAAGTTGTGAATAGTATGGATCCTCTCGAGAAAATGTGGCTGATGTTTTTTGTGACTGCTTAATAGTGCAGTCTTATGGAGACTCTTGAAAAATCACTGTATTTATTGGACTCCCCTACTTTCTCTCCAATTCAAGTTAATAGTTTCTCTGTATAACAGTTTTCAACAGGAAATGAACAAGCTTTAGAAGCTTCCCTCAGAAAACAAATGGTGTAAATATTTTGCCATTTACCCATTGCAAGAGGCATTAAATTTTAGTCACTGCATAAAAAGCTTATTGTATGCAGTACTTATAGACCCCACAAACGTTACTCGTCAGACTTGTTACAGTCTTTTTAGATTAATTTTCATAGACCTAAATGCTTGGAGTTACAGCATGAAATTCCACTACTGCTGGAGAAGAGTGAAAAAGGAACCGTAACACCGCATGCAGATCCCATTGCTCCTTTTGTACAGGTAGATAATGTGACAGTTGTAAACACTTTGCTTCATGGAAAGTGTCACAATTGCACTGTGGGATTGTGAAAAAGAAACAAAAACATCTTGCAAACCATCCAACAAGCACAAATGTCAACAAGAAGTGTTCAAATAAATAGAGTTAAAATGCTTTGAGTGACAGAAAGATTCCAGATGTCTAATTCACACTGACCATAGTTATAAAGCATGGGAATACAACTGCAGTTTTAGAAGCTAAACCAAACCAGGCTTATTTTAGAGATGTGTAGGTACAAAATCAGAAAAATTGGGAGTCTAATACTGAACAGGAACAAATTAGATTTCAGAAATTAACTGAACACGTTAAGAAAAACTGGATTGAAGATCACCACAGTCAGAAAAGTTTCCAGAAGAAATTAAATGAGCAAACAACCCAAATGGAACACACACACACAACTAGGAGCATTGTCAATCAATTATGTGATTATTAACTACAGCATCATTTGAAGTAGATTTTAACAGTGACGGTCTGATTTAAGAAATGAAGCAAAACTTTTGACTTCTGTTCTCATTACAAAATAAAAATTGCCCAGGGACTTCGCTTGGAAGTGCACATTTTCTCGTGATGTAGCACTGACACATTAGACCTTTGTAAAGGGGGAGGGGGAAACAAGATAGAAATGAAATGGTGGCACTTTGAGAATTTCTCACCATGACTTTCTGCAAGCTGTGTAAATACATCATGTGGATAAACATAAAGGTCAGCATTGTCTTCTAGCTGTGATGAAAATAAATAATAACAAGAATTAGATAGATTAGTGTATACTAAAATGAAAGAAGACTCAGACCCGGAGTGCTGAAGTCTGAGAAAATTATATTTACGTTGAAGCAGTCCAAGTAGTGATTGTCAGTGTTCCAGCTGACAGACTCAGCAAACAGCCCACCTATTTCCCATTTCAGCAGCAAATGCCTATACAGAAACCATCATGCGCTCACTGCAAAATAAGCTTAAGAACATTAAAAGCCATATAGTATTCCCTGTTGCCCTAATACAACTAGTTTAAATCAAGTTTGTTGTGAATGATATCACTGTAACAGAGCTGATTGTAGCCCATAGAGCCAGGAAAAGAGTATGGTCAGCATAACTTACTTACTTTTTTTTTTTTTTTAATAAGAACATCCCAGCTATTCCTCTGACATTGCTTCCGCATGTATATAGCACATCCCAGACCCATGTGTCTCTGTTTCTAGCACCAGATAAACATTTCAGACACATCTCTCTCTTGTCACTGTTGCAACTGTTTTCTGAGTATATTATGCCGTGGCATAAAAAGGAATGTGATTCTTTTGGTGACCTTTGGTGTTTGCATACAGTGCATACCCATGTATTAGTGACTGCCCACTATTTTGTAGAAAATGAAACACTAGTGGTAGTGGTAGGGTTATCTGAAAACTGTAAACTGAAAGCTGGCTGGCTATGTTCTTTCTCTGAGCATGGAAGGTTAGGTTGACTTTCATTTGGAAACATGCAAGATACTCCTAACCTGACATTACAGTCTTATTCCTGCCACCCTTCTAATTTCTTCATATTCTCCCTCTCATACTTTTTTTTTTCCCTGACTCTCCACAAACTTCTTTATTAATGTAAACCTTCTTTGATTTGACCTTACCAACCAACTTTTCTTTCTAATCCACCTCCATGTTCTGAGGCAGTGAGAAACAGTATCTGCCACCAGGCCTTTTTTTGGTCCAGGTGAAGTTAAACTTTGATGCTGGGGAAATAGGTTGTACAGAGGTGCCTATCCAGATGGCTACAGAACACGATACTCTCAATCTCATTAGTCTCCCTACAACAAAAAGGAAAGTATTTTTCATCCCAACATCAGCCAAATCTACTGTAAAGTACTTAGTCAATATTTCCATGGTGCAAACTGCTGGAGGAAGCAATGAGAGCTCGTGTCTTTCTCAAGACACTTTTGTAATCTGAATGTCTATCCTGGATACCTGTATCATCATATGAATGGTACATAAGGAAAGTGATGTTTAGGGCTCGGTTCTGCCTCTGTTGAAATTGTTGCCAAGTTTTACTCTAGAGATCAGACGAGAACATTTAGTGGAGAAAAGCTGTTCTTGCAGAGGGGCTCAGGTTAAATACATTTTGTCACTTTCCTGGCAAAGAAAACAAGCAAACAGGATTGACAGTGGGTGATCACTGAACCTCTAAACCCCCCTTATGGAAATGTGAACCAAGTGTCTGGGAAAAATTCTTTAATCTGAAGGTATTAGGAGTTAAGTCTTTACAGCCATGACAATCCTCATTGACAGAAATGCTCATAACCCAGAGGTGATGGGATACAAATGGGCATGGATGTGGGAAGCTTTGCAATAGAGAGCACATCACAATAAAAACTCTCTATCTCAGTTATCCTTTCCTTTCCAGTCAAATAAATAAATTGTGGTGATGTACAGTGTGAAGAATTATTGCCACTAGAGTGCTTTTCTGATGACAGAGATGACATAAGTTATAAAAGGCTGTCCTAGATAACAGAAAGCAAAGATTGCTGCAAGTTAGTAAAGATTTAGGAACTCTTAGGTTCTGGATTGATCCAAGCATACTAATTGGATATGGATTGCCTAACTCCAGACTTGATCATCTGCTGAGAAACCTATTCTGATGGGAGCACAGAGCCTTGGCACTCCTGTGCTGCTCATGCTCCATCCTCTCAGCTCCCAAGGTCCTGGCTAAAATCTTCAGGAACTGATGTTGGCCAACGTTATTGGAGTGATTCTGTTCATCTCTGTGAAGAGTGATGGCAGAAGCCATGCTGAGTCCAGGAGGTGATGGTATTCATAATAAAACATTGGTGAACAGACCTTCTGCAAGGACAGGACCTTCAGGGCAGGGTTCCCTTTCATCCAAGAATTTTTCACCTTCAGAGTGACCTTCTTGAAAGAAACTCTGAAAGGTAGCTTAACATCACCCTGGAATGTTATGCAATCAGATACAATCCAGCATTTTATATTTTAAAATGCTGTAATGTAGCAAGTAGCCAAAAGACACGTGAGGTACAATGCCTTTCTCATGAATTAAGGTTTCCCATCACATGATTGGGATCAAGTACCTCTAAAAGCAAAGCTTAAATATGACACCAGCCACTGGAATATTCCATAAATCTAGAAAGAACATCTGGGGAGATTTGCAGATGGCTGAATAAAGGAGCTTGGTTAGATCGTAGTTGTTCACTGTCTTCTATGACTGAGGCAATTGGAAGCGCTTGTACCTCTGTTTTCAGTGCTCTGCAGCTCCTCACTGACAGAAGATGAGCCTGCAGTTCTGGTGTTTCTTGTCCAGAAGATGTAATAGAGAGAGGTTCTGGGAAACACAAGTGAGCAGTTTGTGGAAATGTGGGTATCTTTGCATCATTTGTTTTTATATTCCTGCACCACAGAAATCCTTATGGCATGAGTGGCAGCAATCCCTTAGACAGCACTAAGAGGAATGTGCTGCACAAAAAGGAAGGGGTAGCTCAAAACTCTCCTGGCTTTCACATTGCTGGATTTTAAAACCTGGAATAACTGAGGGGATAGTCTGTTCCCATTCTGTCATTGCAGCCATCAAACGCTGTTGTCAAACCAACTGCAGCAACATAACGATCAAAAAACACCTGCCTGTTTGCCTATTGGAAAGTCCTTCTGAAAAAGGAGGAGTGTACCAATAGGGAGCTCTTCACTGTGTTGTTTTTTTTTTCTTCTGCAGACTCAGCAGGTGCTATATATTATCCTTTACAACCTTCAGCCATTGGGAGCTAGGACACTGTAATTATGTTCCCTGTCCATGGAAGTTACTGACTATTACTGTGTGAAATATGAGCTCTGCTCAGAATTCAAAACTAAACTGTGGAAGCATGTTTGCTGCTGCTGTCATCCCAGCAGAATAATGGCAGTGTTCATTTACAGAAGGAAATGCTCTCTGCCCCTTAAATGGTGGAACTTATGTAAAAATACATTACTGCTGATATATAAAGAAGTCAAATTACCAGTGTTGGCAGTTGACTCCTATAAGTAAAATTTTACATTTGTGTAGTTCATTTTATTAAAAAACTCATAGGTGTTCACTCCATAAGTGTGCAAATAAACTGGGAGGCTGACACAGATGAAGTACGCAACCATTTTTAAACAGAAGTAACTTTCAGTCATCTCTGTAGAGGGAGTCAGGATCTCAGGGCACTTCCCAAAAAGTTGTCTAAATTGCACCTTACTCTTGAATTTGTATGTGGGTTGGTCTGTAAGTACCTGAACCCAGTTCCCTCAATGACTCAGTAGCACTGGAGAAAACAAAAGTTGGGTTTTTGAGCTCCTGTGGCTCCTGCTTTTGCGACCTCATCCACATTAGAATTGCCTTCTGTGAGGTTTCACTACTTTCTCACTAAAAAAATGTAACCTGGTTTTATCTTGCTCTGTTCTCTCCTGAAGTTATTCAGAGGAAGTGAGATATGGTGGATGCCTTGCACACTATTCCATTAGGATAAATAATGTATGCTGTCTATTGTGTTTAGAAGAATGCTTCAAAGAAAACTCTCTATGGCATAGTTGTGATAACAAGCAGGAAAGAAATAAAAGGAGAGAAAGCACAAGAAAGGTGCTTTGGCATCTGCCAGTTCAGAATTGCAGTGCTTGATACTAGCATGCTTCCTTTGCCGTGAGTCTTGGCGACAGCCACAACAGTTCACAGAAAAGGATGTGTTGCCTCTTGCTGCCCTAAAACAAAGAGAAAGGTTTTGTTGCTATGTACCTCCACAAGATAATGTGCAGCCTGACCTTGGCAGAAACACATTGCACTGTGACCAGCTTTTCAATATTTTCTTGTCCTGTTCATTTCTTCTTCCCACTTTCATTTTAATAAGAAAGTCTCACATGCCTCCACAGTCTCTCATGGAAATGACCATGGCTTTTAAGCAGCACTGAGGTTCTCAGTTTGTCTCTGCTTACCTCAGGTGAATGAGTCTGTGAGTGATTATTGCTAGAAATGTTGGTGCACCAGACTCACCAGGTGTGGTACCTCTTGAAGGTAGAAGACACATTCTTACCCTCCTACCGTGCATTATGTTTTATGGTACTGTGTTTGTTAATCACTTCTGTGTATAAGGATTAGTATATTTGAATTACTGTACTCTATTTGAATTACTCACTGTAATAAGAATATGTGATCAGACAGTCCAGACTACACCTCAACAGCAGATACAAAAATTCTTGGCAAAATATCTTAAATGTTTGATATGAAACTTGCTTCCCCAGCTGGAGTAACAGCAGGTTATTGGGCCCAGAATCCTGCTTTTCACACTGGGAAAGAGTAGAAGCATCAGGCAGTATAGGGCAATAGTTTCCTTTTATACGTCCCATTTTCCAGTATAAGTTGGCAAGATACTATATTTTCCAAGTGATATGACATTCTTGTTCTAAAGCACAAATTGATGTTTATCTGGCTGCACAATGCAGAAGAAATGTCTTTTCCAGTGTTGGTCCCATGTATACATGCTCAGTGGTGTGTATGTAACCAGACCTTTGCACCTCAGTACAGGGTCACCCAGTATGGAGGAAAATTGATTTGTTATGCCTTCACCTGAGCTTACTGCTGCTTTGGTGATGATCATATCTTCAAGCACATCAGACCTTCCTGTCATCATTAGAAATACTTTAAAACTTTAAAAATCAAAACCTTTGAGTTTTGGTTAAGTCAACATGTAAATCTGAAAATGTGTTTCATTTGTGATAAACACATTTTTGTGCATATGAGTCATGCCTGACAAAGGCAAAGTACTGTAATCGAAAAAGGGAAAAAAATTAATCAGAATGAACCCTTTTCTTGGGAAGTTACTATCAAAAGAATCTATTGAAGTGTTTGACGTAGAATGTGCCTCCTCTTCGGGGATCATAGTATTCTCCTGCAAATCACCTTTTCTCTGTTACAGGAACAGTTTCCTTCTTTTTTTGCAGACATGCCTTTCAAATGCCCGTGATAAGGTGAACTTGATTGTACATATGAATTTGGTTTGCCTATTTGTTCATCCTTGTCAGGGTTCTCTGTCCCTTCCCCAAAGGTGTGGGAGGAGTTTGGATTGAAATAGATAGAGGTTGATGAACAAATACATTTTTTGTCTTTGAGTGCAGTACAGCTTTCTGTAAGAGACAGCATCTGTCTTACCTTAGAATTACTGACCCTCCCTGAAAATGACTATCCTTGAGTCTGGACTAGAACACTTCACACAGACAGAGAGAATTGGCCATTGTCAACAAAGGCTTGTAGCCAACTATTTCTGCACCAGAGAGATCAGTGGGAGAGAGGGTGTTTAATAAGCTGAGTGAATGGCACGGAAGACAGAGCATGGAGAGGGGCTGAGAGCAGAGAGCTTGGAATAAAGCTCCAAGAAGAAGAAGAAATCCAACAACTTGCAGAGAAACAGGGAAGACAACAAAAAGCACAATTAAGAGAAACGAGAAAGAAAGGTTAAAATGAGTGAAGGCAGAAATAGGAATCCTTATGCACTGCCTCAAACTGTCATGGTAAAGAATATAAGCCCTACAGCTTTTCCTTCACTTCTCCATGGAAATAAAACAATTATCATGAAACGATTCTATTTTATTCTTCAAAGAAGTTATTTTAAAGCAGTTCCCCATCGTGGAAAGACCTGACATCAAGAACAGTTACTGTCTCTCACAAGCCTTCTTTATGGTTACTGTTTAACTCAAATGCCAGAAAACTGACACCCAGATGCCAGCATGCTACCTTAGCAGAAATGCATGGTTGTGCCTTGTGGGAGCTGAGAGGTAGGAAGAAAAACATCTTTGAAAGGAAAAATAATTGTGAGCTGGATTGTGTCCTTTGGTTTGCAGGAAGAGAGTTAAACCAGTAAAGGTTCCTTCCCCAGGTGGGAGAGGTTTTCAGAGCAGTGGGGTCCTTCACTTCCACACCATGCTCATGGTGCAGGTTTTCAGCATCCTGGTGAACCATAGGCTGTTGAGAAAGGAGAGGGTGGGAGGGTGAAGATAGAGAAAGCCAGTCATTGTAGCCTCTACTCAGTATCGCTCCTCATGAGAAAAAGCAGAGATGGAGCAGTGTGAGAAATGGTCCATAACCCCTGCTGCTTCGTGGCATATTATTATAAAGGAGTAAGAGATAAAAGTGTGCTTTTTGATGGAAAGTCACTTTTTAGCACTTTGTCACTCAGGTTCTTTGAGCCTGAGCCTGAATGAAACCTGGCTAAATAAAGCTCTGAACCATGTGCTTTATCTTAAAGTCCCCGAAGAAGAAGTATCTTCACTCCTGAAACATGTTGAAGCTTTATTACAAGCCATACTCTGATCTCAGACGCTGCAGTGTAAATCTGCAATTACTCACTTGAAATCAGTAGTATTATCCTAGCAGTGGAAGAGAACATGTTCACCCCTTCCTCCCAAGCAGAGGGATGGATTTGTTCTACATTGTTGGCACTGCAAAGTTCTCCTGACATAGTGCTGGCACTTACTTTCATCTGAATGATTAGAATTAAGCATCACCTTCCTTTTGCAATTATGCTAAATTAAATCATTATGTTTTCAACCTTCTGTTACAATGTAGAAAACTTACTTTATCTAGAACTCACTCTTTTTGTTTTTCTTTAAAATTCTATGCTCAGGAGCATTTCCGAAAATGTGGGGATGCGTAGTAAAAACATGGAGAACTAGTTGTCTCTGTAACATTGCTACCAATATTTCTCAGTTTTCACAGTTAGAGATGCAGCAAACTTCAGGGTGGTGGACGGTTTGTCAGCTTGGAACAATGACAAAATTGCTGGGTTTATCAGAGAAGAGGTTTAGGTGGTGGTTAATGAGGAATCAGTGTTGCAATTTATGTTAAAGTTAACATTTAGGATAGCAACAGGTAAGACTTTAGGGCAGGGGGGGTAAGAAAAGGCCTGTGTGTCAGAAGGCTGAGAGTGCAGCTCTCAGAACCGGCTTTGGCCAGTGCACTGCAGAGGTGCCAACCTGACCAGAGATGCAGGCAGCCTTGGCAAGAGTGTGCACAAGAGAGGTGAATAATTTTATTTGCTTTGACACTCTCCTTCTGCATCCCAGGTGGTGGTGTCAAACTGAGAGGATATTCCAGGAAATAATCAAAAGAGTTCATTTCTATGACCATTAGTCCTAATCCTCTCATCATCCTAATTTTTTTTAACAGTAATATCATGCCCTATTTTTAGTTAAAGTTGCTCCCTCTTTACTAGTCCTTCACAAATAATTCCTTTTCCCCTCATTAAGATCACTATTAACTTATTATTTGTTGTCTGATGCAATATGTTCTGTAGGTCTTTATGAGTCTAATTTGTACATATTTATGAAGAGAAATTTAGTGTCCACCTTAGGTCATGAACTTGAAGTTCTACATTTGATATATTATGTATCTGTACAAATGTATCCTGTTTCAGGAATTCAAGATTCTTAACTTAAAAGCAGATTGTACAAGGGTTATTTTTTAGAAATAAAAACCATGCAGTATTAAAGCATGTCAAAGAACTTACCCATCCATAATGCAAAGAGAGACAGTAAGAAGTTCATATACAAGATTATAATTTTCTACTCATTTTTTGCATAGTAAGGACCAAACCTGAAGATCTTCTGCATAGTAGAGGCAAAAAAAAAAAAAAAAAAAAAAAAAAAAAAAAAAAAAAAAAAAAAAAAAA
>JAWWMO010000043.1:10606828-10620699 GCA_035047845.1 Dendrocincla fuliginosa
AAAAAAAAAAAAAAAAAAAAAAAAAAAAAAAAAAAAAAAAAAAAAAAAAAAAAAAAAAAAAAAAAAAAAAAAAACAATTTCCTGTTAATGAGAACCAAAACAGTGACCCCTCATTTAAATTACCAGTCATAACAGTGTATCACAGATTACACACTCTTCTATTTAATTAAAAAACGTGTACCATTTTTTCAGAAGTGTAGAACTGGAAGAGGCCTTAGAGCTATTGAATTCAGTCTCCCTATAATCACAGGCAACTGTATCATATAATCTGGATAAGCATATCAGTTTTTCTGCACTGAATGTGTGAAGAGCCAATTATGTTCTCATCTGTTATCAATGTTTTTCATTGATTTCAGTGCTGTGCTCTATTCACCAATTAACCAGGCATATCACCTTCACTGACCTAAATACAGACATTTTGCAGAATAATCTCTCATCCAGCAGCCAGATTTGCTGCTTTATACTCTTCCACCTGTCTAGCTGCATTGTGATCATATTTTTTTTCAACTGAATTCTTTTCCTTTTTATTTGTTATTTTAAATCATAGTCATAATATTAAGTAATGGGTGATTTTTAGATGGGTCAGTCAATACAGGGGAGAATAATTTTTAGTTTATGTTTTAAAAATAAATTTGTTTAAAGATTTTATTCACAGCAGAGGTTGCTTTAACTTTTATTGCCACAGTACACATCTAGTTTGTGTCAAACAAGTCTAATTGAGTAATGCAAACAAGCATTGTCCTTGGTGCTTCAATCAAGGTGTGTACTACAGAAGAGAGTAGATCATTAAGCTATTAAAAATGCTGGATGGTGAGACTTCCATTATGCCATATTCTGTTCTGAACTCTTGGTTCTACCTGTGGTGCTGATGGATCAGTGAAAAAATTCTCATGTACAAACATGATTGCAGTATTTGCTGCACTCTCAGTTCTGGATGTGTGACATTTCATTACATTTAAGCCCCTTTAACTGTGATTTTGCTGTGTTCTTCATTAAGTCTGACATGATTTTATTTTTAAAGGAGAAATGTCACACCCCTTTGATCACATCACATCTTTTTATTTTATTTTTGTGCTTCTACATGTCAACATTATCTTAAGTCAATCTCCCTGTGACCTTGCTTGGTCCAGACTTTGAATAAAGGATTTTCCTAGAAAAATTGATACAGGCCATTCCTTCTACACTGTTTTGTTGTAGGGATCTCAAAAAATCTGTAGTTGACAATTAAAATGAATGTTTCAGGAGACTATTAGAATAGTGTCTTGAGTATTGGAAAACAGAGATGAAGAAACACTTTTTTTCTGTAGAGCACCCGACTCTTCATATTAATAGTCATGCTTTGATCTCCTCCTGGAGCTGACAAGATAGGAAGCAAATTGGTAATTTTCAGGGTTTATTTCTTCTAATAAAAAAAAAGCAGAGAGATAATTGCAAAAGCATGTTTTACATCAATGGGGACTTGCCTGGTTAAAGATCCAGACAGGAAGAAAACAAAATCTGGATTTCTAAACAACAGTTTAAGTACTGCAGTAGTACAATCCTGTGGTAAAAAAACCCAGTATTTTCTGCTCTTAACATTGCAGTTTGTGTCATTAATTGTCTTACATAAACGAACTCTTCCTGGTAGGTGAGGTAGCTTTCATTTCTTGAATATTTGTTTTATCTGGTTCTTTAAAATAGTGTTACCTTGGCCATTAAGAGCTGTGGTGACTCTGGGCTGTTACATCTCTAGACCCTTCTGTCAATGAGAATTCAAACCACTTGTCGCTTTACAGGCAGCATCGCCTGCAGAGAACTTAGAGCCTGAACTCAGGAGTGAAGTGGTAACTTCTAGCTATATTCACAAGTGTCTCTCAACTCTGAGATGTCACTTGAGAAAAAGCCACATTGCAAAATGCTTTGAGATGCTGCTTTTGAAGTGACAAGAGGAGATTGACAGATGGGAGAGCGGGCTAAAATCAGGTACAAAAGAAGTAAGAAATGGCCACATATGGACAACTGGGTGCTCTAGCCTTTCATGAAAAAGATGAGTGACTTAGAATTTATACATAAAAGCAGCTGCCAAGCTTTTATTTGCCATAGCACAGAAGACAATCAAAATGAAAATCCATTAATTTCATATTTGGTTGGAGAAGATATTTAGCTTCCTGAAACACTTTTTTTTTTTTCCTGTGAGAAATGTATGACCTGGAAAAAGTTGACTGAGGAATAGAAATACCACAAGTAGAAATACATTTTCACATAAGAATTTCAAACAAAGTGTACCTTGTTAAGCCCTGCAGAAGCTGCCATTTTGGTAAATGCCCACAAAAAAATACTGTAAGATTTCTATAGCTGACATTAGAAATGTAACTTAAAAAAAGAAGTTTAAAAACTCTTCACACATGTAACATGAAGTAGGAGGAGTGTGTGCTGTACTTTTCATCCCATGTATCTTACTGGCGAACACTGATGTCGCAGGAGTGAATTGGTTATTTGTTCTGACAGAACAAGTCACAGGAAAGAAATGTCATGAAATGACAAGAAACCAAGAGATAACCAAGGATTGTAGCCTACATTTATGAGTGCTGATTCAATACTAACAGAAATGGAAGAGGTATAAAGTCACTCCAAGAAAAAATGTCAGGACCTGTGATGCAGTTTGTGGTTAATGGAAAAATAATGAAGGAAAATGTCATGCATTTGTTTGGAAAATAGGAAATGGATTGACAGAGTGGGAAGCTGCATAGTGGTTAAAAGAAGGATATTATTTTTTCCCACTAACCTGATGATCATGTTAGTACAGAAACTGATTCTGAAAAGCAAATATTATTGTAAAAACAAAATCTGTAAAGGTTGGTAAGCAACGGGAGGGAAGAGTAGAAACTTCCTGCTGTTGACAGGCATTTCTAAACAAGCTGAAATCAGAAAAAAGCCTTAAGAGTATATCAGTAATTTGAAAATTATAAGGAAGGAATGCAGTGACTAGTGCTTTACACTATGCTAACTTTGTGTAATTGCCAAGCATTAATGGGGCAGTATATTTGGGTTGCTCAGCCATATAACCGTGTCAACTGAACCAAAGTTTCATGCAAAAAGAGGCTGGAAAGAAATGGGAGTCACTGGGATAGCTCAATGCATTCTTATTGTTGTTTTACATAGTGATTCTGATCTCATTAAGATTCATATAGTTAATGAAAAAAGGTATAGTTGGGAGTTTGACAAAGACATCTTTATTTTAAAAGTAATCTACATTAATGTAAAGCTTTCTGTGTTTACACTGTGAAATTGCTGACACAAGCTGACAGCCTCTCATAAAACAAGTTTATTTTTCAATACATCAAGTACAGAATGCACAAAAAAGCTTATAAAAGAAGGAAGCATGTCTCAGAAAGGCAGAAAAATATTCAAGAAACATTTTATTAGTCTAAAAAAATGCTGGTTTTCATATAAATCTTTTCTTTGTTTTGCCTTAAAGACTTAACCATAGCCTGTGACAGAAATTTTATAACTCTGTAGGTACATCTATTTGAGATTCATTGGGAAGCATCCAATATTCCTTCTTGAACCTTTCATATAAACTTAGCTAGAGGTTTTACTTAAGGCTAAAGCCTCTCATGAAGTATTAAGGCTGTCCCAGCTTTTCCCATTTCATTTCTTGAACCATGCAGTTGCAGAAATGAAAGTACTAATCCTTCTCAGCATGGCTTTTAGTTCCAGGCAGAACAGGAGTTCAGAGTAGTTGGACTATCAGATTGCGTCATGCCTGGAAGCCACATCCCGCATTGCCATGGCAATGCCATACAACAGTTTCTCCAAGCTGTACCACCTCCCCTGCATAGCAGCAACACAGGTTGAGCAGTGCATCTGATATTGGAGTTTTTATAACCCCATTGGGTAGAGATGAGTTGTGGTATCTCTGTGTGTGTATGTCCTGTGTAGTTATATCAGTAAAAGTCTGAGTTATATCAGTAAAAATCTGAGTTGAATGTGTTCACATAGGCTCTGTATAGGAATAAAACTCACCAGCTTTCCATACAAATAAGTTTTGCTGTGCTAAGTGCATCCTCCTAAATCTGGGAATTATACTGATCTCAAATATAATAATGCAAACAGAGGTTAATGTTTGTGGGGAAGTTGGGGTTTTGAGACAAGTCCTTTTATTGTGCCTGTCACAGATGTGATTTGGCTGAGCCCTGTTGAACTGAACAAGCTGTGACTTGACTTTTTAGAAGCAAAGGCAGCACTGGAGATTGGGCTGGGATTCAGACAAGTTCTGCATTTGTTTGGGTTTCTTTTTAATAGTGTTCTAGTCTATATTCATACCTAAATCTCTAATGCCTTTGATCTTTTGACTGTGAAATACAGGCATTGCTAACAATGCCAGTCCTTCTATGCCACATGCTTAAAATTGGAGATTAAACTCATGATGATGCATTTTTCCAAAGTGACCAGGTTTTTATTATCAATAATAAGAACTGTAGCTTCTTATAGGTAAGATTTGATGTCTACCTTACATGAATACTGATAAGCTCATTTTTAAGGCTTGTTGCTGAATATTCTGTTCACATCTTATTTTTGCCTGCGTCTTTCCTGAGAACGTTGGCACTTCTGTCAGGTGCATAGCAAGTTCCATACATATATCCACCTCTGGGTGTGCAAAGGTAAGAAGAAGAGACATTACTTATAACAAAATAGCACTCAGATTTCACATGTGTTGGATTCTCCTGCAGCTTCTGAAGTTGTTGGACAATATGTGTAAAATGGAAGAAAAGGATTACACTTCTCAAATATGTTTATCTTATGAGACTTGCTCTCCATTGATTTTTACTCAGGGTCTCTTTGACTCATGCTAATGTCATAACAGAAAACATCACTCTATAGGGGGAAAATAACTTCAGCTGTGTAGCTTTAAAACTGATGAAAGGTTTGTTTAAACACTGGGAGAATAATCAACTCACCTTAAAATCATCTCTCTACTTGAGACCAGCACAGTGTTTTCTCTCTGGGATAATGAATGGTGCTGATGTGTCTAGTACTTTTTATAATGCAGATACTGCTTATTTAAAAAGTAACACATCAAAGTGATTTAATGCATTAATTGGATAAAAGGAAAAACAAGTAAGTCTCTAAATGAAGGAAACTTAATAAAGCTTGCAGATCTTTTGCAAATAGAGAAGTATTTTCTTTGTATATTGCAGATTTTTTCTGAAAGGCAATTTTTTCTTTGATTTAGCCTTGATTAAGTGTTTCAGGGGTAAAAAATCCAATTATGCCTAAACCTAACGTGTTGAAAATACTCAGAAGAGAACTTAAAGCTAATTGATGTATCTGAAATCATATTCAAAGTGAGGAATTATCTAACATATGTCTGTAAAGCATTGTACCAAGGTGTTCATTTCCTTGAAACATCTTTCTTCTTTCAAGGTACTGCCCTCAGAAATTTAAATCAAAACAAGCAAATCCAGTATCACAAATGTACTGATTGCTTTTCTAACTGTCTAAAGAGTTCAAACTGCATGTTGCATTAGCAGATCAAAATTCTGTAGCACTCTTTCCTTCACTCCAATTACCTTGTTTTCTGACCTTGGAGAAAGTCATTGTACATTTTTTTTTGTCTGTATATCAGTAATATAGTGATAATGATTTTCATGTAATGATGTTTAGGCCTTGTTTTTTTGTTGTTTTTTTTTTAATGCACTTATGCTTAAAGATAGAAACATGAAGCACTACTATTACTATCATTCTAATATCTTTAAAACCAAAATATCTAACTTGATGTTACTTTTTGCGTTTGTTGCATTTTGCTCCATTTCTGTGTGATTATTGGTATGTTGTTAATGTAGCTGCACCTTATCAAGGGCAAAGGTATAATTTTATGTTTCAGTGGCCTGATTGTACAGACACCAAAAGAAGACACCAGTGAGGTAGCAGTGAGTTTCCAGTTGCTGCTGGTGCATTCATGTGCCTGAGCTGGGAAATGAGAGCAGTTGTGAAAGCCGCTGGATGGTTTTGCACCTCCCTCCCAGCCTCAGGAACAGCATATATCCACCAGACACAAATGGCATGTTACTCCTCAGCCGATGCTACAAGTGCACTATATATTTATAATGGTCTTGTAAATATAGACAGTTCAAAGGCAGTGTATGAAGGATATAACAAAGGCTCTGGGCATCTTTGCTTTGTCATTTTGAGTTGTGGATGAAGCCTGCTCTGCTAAAAGAATTTTTTTTTTATGTGATGTCTGTTTAGCTCTTAGTTTAGCACCAAAAAGTCTCAAAGTATGCTATTTTTTGACTTGGTGTTGGTATTAGTTTTTACACAAAGCTGTAAAGTGAGTAAGTTTAAGAACAGTTTGAACAGTTATTTCTAGTGTGCTTAATTAGAATTGGGTTAAATGAGGACAAACCCAGACTGTTAGACTTTGGAGAGACTGTTCCACTTAACCGCAGATCACTGGTCCACAAATCTTTTTTCTATTAATATAATTACTTCTCTTGGGTTTTGGGTCATATTGGTAGGATGTCTGATATGGAGGGTATACACTGGTGCTTATTCTGCTTACCTTTGTGTGTACCAATGCATTTAAAAGTGCACAGGAGAGGATACATGTATATAGCAACTCCCCATTTAACCCACTGCTTTACGTTCTGATGAATACATCCTCAGTGTCTCAGATATGGGTCAAATAAACAAATATAAGCAGATCTAAGTATGACAGAATTAAATATGTTTTGTGGGATTAGCTTCATTTGCATCACTATTAACTTAAGCCATTCAGCTTTTGTTCTTGAATGATGTGAGTGAACTTTTCAGCTGTTAGAGGCCCTTTTATCAGCTTTGCCAGTGACATGCATGTGCTTCTCAAAGCAAAGGCATTTTTCTCTGTGGCTTGCTCAACACTTCAGAGAATAAAAGGGAAGTTTAGAAATTGTGAAATGTATTATACAAAATGATTGTTAATTCCCTGTCTGATATAACTGGAATTTAGTCAACAGAAATGCTATGTGGCTGAAAGAAGTTTTTGAAGTATGGAGGCTGTGATTAAAAGTAATTAAATATTGAAATGTTTAAAAAATATCTATGAACCCCAATTCAATAGAAGCATATTTAAATATTGTTCTTAGATGAGGTACATATTTTCTGATAACTTTACTGATTTCAAGTCTTGTACCACTATTAAAATGACATCAGATAGTTCAGTTACAGTGCAGGTTATATGATGTTTATGTGTAGCAGTCTGCCCGTGTAAACTGTAGGAAAATGTGTTTCAGGTACATTAAAGGAAAAACAATCCATGAGCTAGAGCATCCCCCCCTTCTGAAGGTCTTTTGCCAATGCATTATACAAGGGTAAACTGGCAAAGTGTTGACATAATTTCACTTTCCCTGTAACCTCTGGTATTTGTTGCATTCAGCAGGTGAATGAAGTCATTGTGTACTTTGGAAAACAGTTCACAACTGAGAAAATATATTTCTATTCCCCTGGAGATCAGTAGTAAAACTTCAGCTAATTTCTGTAGAATTGGGACTTACATACTCCCACACATGTGAAACGGGACCAGCTGCAACATCAGTTAATTTTGTGGATACCCAGAAGCAGTCATAACATCTATTGTCCAAAGAGTTGCATTGGCTTTTCCCATCAGAAAAGAGGTGTGGCATCACCTCTGTGAGATATGTACACATTAGTGTTCAGCTACCTACATGGGGATAAACTGAGGTGTAGAAGTATCCAGAAACACCAAGCAGGCAGGTCAGGTACACTGCTGCACTGCAGTCATGGACTTCTCTTCACACCAGTAAATATAAACTCTTTTTTTCAGTTTCTCTACAGCTCAAGAACTGCAACAGAAGCTAGAAAAAATTACTGTCTGCTCTAAGTGATTCTCAAGCCTGTTGCTAATTGAGACATAGCACTAACTCTGTGATGCTGGTGTATGTGACAACTCACAGTCATTTACTGTCTATTAGTGTTATTCTTCTGGTTTTAGAAACTAAATCTGGCATCACATTTCACAGTTTGGAAACAGATCCTATGAGAAGCAAAGCACTAAGATGCAGTCAGAAGTGTCTAGTCACTAATACCAGGCACCATCTCAGATCTCAAAAGTGCCTGGATTAGTGTTTGACAGGAGCCTATTTGTTAAGAGAGGGTAAAAGTTTGTCTTAAAAAGAGAATGCCTTGGTAGGATGCCTAGTAAAATAACAATTACAGCCTATAGAATGACAGTTCTGGAGGAACCCTAGAAATGGTTTGTTTATCTTTTACTGATCCAGTACAAAAAAATTGTGTAGATAATGATGTCTTGAGTTTATTAAGGGGACTTTTGCAAGGCTGACAGACCAGAAATCTGAACTTTCCTAAAAACACACAAACCAACCCTACTTTTTGTTTTTTTCCCCATATAAAACTATTGCAGTGACAGCAAACATTTAATAGACTAGGCATTTTAAAATTGCAGCAAGCAGGGGGCCACTTGAAGCCAGAACATCCCTCCATTTCCAGAGATGCTGCTTCAAGTTAGGTAGTAATTACTGCAGAAGATAAATCAGCATATCCCTTCCATGTTGCCACTAACAAAACATATAAAAATGCCTGCTTTGATTGCACAAACCATTTGTGCATTTGCTTTGATGCTGGCACATGAAACCTGCCCTTGCTGGCTCCTTGCTGGGGTGAGATGAACTCTTGCAGCACTACACAGGGGCTCCAGCAGGGACAAGCAGGTGCTCAGCCTTCCCTCCTTGATGCTCCCAAACCTCCCAGGCTGAAATTGGAGTCCCTAGTTGTTTTTTCCTATGTTCTGGTATAGAAATTTCCTTCAACTTTCATAGATTGTAAATAATTCTTGACCCAACTCTGTGCTTGTAGCATTTATATACCACTTTCCATCCTGCTGCCAGCTGTCTGCAGGGCAGCTGTATCCATCGTGCTGTTCTGGGCTTGGTGATTAGGGAACTTCCCTCCCTGTAAAGTCTGCTAAGTCCCACGCTCAGGGATCCACATGAGGCCCTGCCACAGTTTGCTGCTATCTGAAATTAATATTTAAGCCGGACAACATATTTGAGGACCTAGGCTTAGGAAGATTCAGGCTTCAGAGCCAAACCCGAAACTTCTCCAGCATTTTCTCTCCAAAGCTAACTGGAAAAAAATACCACAAAATTTCTGTATTAACCATCAACTTTGGAAAAGAGAAAATCCACAATTCCTAATTCAGCACTTATCCTGGAATATACTTTCTTTATTAAGAGGCTGAACTTTTGCCTGAAGCTCCTGTGCCTGACTCAAAGAAGCTGCATCTGGAATAAACAGTGGCACTCACCACCTCAATGTACCTGTAAAAAGCTGCTTAGGGAGAATGTAACTATAAAGATTAGGAGGAAAAAAGCCAGTAGAGAAAGGGGTGGAGGCATATTTCTTAAAGGCAGGAGAGTATGAGAGCACAGAAAGGTCAACACTGCCTGTTTAGGGCCCGACTCTTAGTGCACTGAGGGATGTTTCCTGCTGGAGGGGAGGCTTTTCATGCAGTGTTGGTTTACATTTGGCCAGAGGAAGAAGGATTACCATCTCCTTTCCAGCAATGTGGAAAGGAGGCCACCATCCCACTCATCCACAGGCATGTGGAAACAGTGGGGGAAATTAAACTCACAACAGCTCACACTATTTCATGTATGCAGGTTGGAGATGGTGATATCCAAAGCAAACACTGCCTCCAACACGTTGGCTGCAGTGGCTCCGGCAGACTGCAGTGAGGCTCAAATCAGCACTGGCTGACAGCATTTTTACAAGCATTCCAGCATTCAGAAGGGACAAATGACAGAGGAAATGGATCTGCAGTCCTTGCAAAATCTTTCACTAATTTTTAATACCTTTGTGAGTTTAGTTTCTGCAGGCCGGCCAGATAGGGCTGTAAAAGCACAACTGGGTCATCAGCACCCTTTTCTTTGTATGCATCAAATATAGCCTACTATCTAGCAACTCCAAAACTGTTTATGAACACAGCAAGCTTTATACATTCCATCCTTGCTGTTTACTGGTACAGTCTGTCCACAGGACTGTCCAATGGGCTTCACACAATTTTCAGTCCAGTCTTTGCACTCTGCTTCATGGCCTCGCACACAGAGCACTCGCACAGCTGATACAGATATCTTATGGCTGCACAAAAAAATTCACTCTCAAGATTGTCTGTTGATCACCATTTGTGAGCCCTGAAATTCCCACTATTGCTCTCTTGTGAATCATTCCAAGCTACTCTGAGAAATTTGTTGCTTTTTCTGCTCTCCCAATAAGTCACCACCTCCTTCTCGTGAGCTGGCAGCTGATTGAAACGGATATGAGATTTTCAAAGCATTGAAATAATATTTAGCACTCTAATTATATTTTGGTAGGTGCTAGTAATAATAATGTAATATTGATTCATCAGATCTCAGGCTAGAAAACTCAGCAAGTCAGCAAGATTGGGAAATGCAAAATGATTTTTAAAGGCACCCTGTTTTCCTAACCTATAATGAAACACTGAGATAAAAATTGTGAGTTTGGAGAAATAGGGAATATTTTTCCTAAATGAAAACTTTACATAATAATATATAGATTTGTATGTGACAAAATTCTGCTAGAGCAATGGGAGGGGGGAGAGGGGGAAGGAAATAAAAGGAAAGGGGAAACATTAAAAAATAGTTAAAACAATTCATACTAGGTTAGAATAAAAGGGGAGCTGAAAGAAGTCCCATCCCTTCTGGCTTTTTGCAGTGCCTGTGGGATGATGGGGTAAACTCGGGTGAACACGCAGTGCTGGAGAACAGAAGTTTGAGGTGTCAGTTGCTGCCTTATTGACTGTATTTCTTCTTTGAAATCCTTGCTAGTGTTTAAATTAATTAATCTTCTTGTGGTTATTTCTGTGAAATTCATTAGCTATTCATAGGCATGGAGATCTATCAGGCAGGAAGGGCACTGGACTAGAGGAAATTTGCTTTAGCCAGTGTGGCTGAGGGTTCCTGTAAACTCTGTAGCTGAGAATATGACTCTGTTTAGTGATGGACACATTCCTGAGGCTGAAAAACCTCAGAAATTGGTTGGTATTGTTACCATTGTGTACACATCTATCCCCCCTCTGCTGGAGGTACTGAGGCAGTCCTTCCACTGAACATCAGCTCCCAACATAAGAGACGCTTTGGAGATCCCAAGTACAGCTTAGCTTTAGGTATAAGACATAATCAAGGGGAAGAGGACCCATGGAACAAAACTGCCCAAAGGTCACAGAGACAAAGGCAATTGCATCCCTATTTTAACAGCTGCCAGCTGCACAGGCATGATGGAGAGATGCTCAACATCTGGAGGTCTGTGTGAAGCTGCACACAGGGCATGGGGAGCTCAGTTAAATGAGAGCTCCTCACCTGAGGCAGCCCTCTAATTGCCACTGCCAGTCTGTGGCTGAACAGGTCTGGCTGCCTGCAGACTTAATATTCCCCAGGCTTGCACAGATCTTTTCCTTAATGCTCTCTAATGGATAAATGCCAACACAATGCGGTAGATAAATATGTGCCACCAGTGCTATTGACAGTGAAGATCAGGCATTCATACTTAAGGCTTATTTTCTTCATTTGTTACTCACTTCACTAGAGAAATAAAAAGGAAGAGGTGCAAGAAGCAAAGTTTTTGGGTTTTTTTGGGGAATAACAGCAGTAATAACAAATCTCTCTAGTTAGTGAACTGTTCAGAGCTGTCAGAAGGTAAGAATTTCCTGTTCATTTTTGATGGCAATTGGGGAAGGCAATCTATCTGCTCTTTTAGCCTCCTGTTCTTGAGAGAACTGGCTCTTTCAGCAGAGAATTTGAGTGATAGAACTCTCATAGACTTCAAAAAGATCAGATGGAGATGCTAATGATGTCATAGAAGTGACATCCTGAAGCTGGGGTGGTCATTGTGTCTATTTAATGGAACATCACACAGCCATTGGACGAGCTCTAAACAGTTGCCTTGATTGGCTTTTCATAGAAAAGGGGCCACAGTACATGAAATCCAAAAGCTGCTCAGGGGGTTCATCAGGGGTCTAACAGGGAGTTTGCAGAAATTGCATGAGCTTGATTTTAGGCAAATTTAGGGTTTATTTGTTTTTTTCAAATTCTAGTTACTACAGGAAGCCCATCACTCGTCTTCATGAACAACAGTAAGTGCATGCACATAAGCTGTTTTCCTTCCTCACCACCCTGTACTTTTGTTACTTCAGGCAGACAGCTAAGTGGGATATGCAAAAATCCTACAGTCATGTTCTGTGAAGTACTCGCAAAAGCAGAATGCTTAAACATTTCACCTCATCACTATAATAAGAAAACAGAGCAGACAAATATGGCTGGGAAAAGCAGGATGTTTACATAAACCCCAGTCTAAAACATAACTGCTTGGTCAGATCTTTCGAGAGCAATGACTTCAGCTCAGTATCTCTGGTGACAACACTCATCTCTGCACACAGCTTCTAGCCTGTGGAAGAGAATGGGTTTGGATGAATAATTGTTTCTTCCTTTTATACCAGATAGACCAGAACAAGTTTGGCTTGAATAATTATGCAGCAACTCTGTGGACCAACAGAGTGGAAGAATAGAATAACATGAAATAGCAGTACCTCAGATGCCCTACATATTGTTGGTAAAAATTTCAGAATTTGTCTTCATTCATTAGAAAAAAAGCATCAACAAAAGTTTGGAGGCCTTCAATTTTGGAGTTTTATTATGGGTTGTACTGAACTAAAAACTTGCTGAAGTTGCAATCTGAGTTTAAATAGGGGGAGGGACACAGATGGCTCCTGTAAAGTTGGTTGTTCTCCAGAAGTTTTGTTTCTACACTAACTTTACAAATGTGGCTAGGATTTTATAAATAGGTATCATATGAAATGCAACATGGCCTGTGAAATTGAAGCAGCTCTTGGCCTAACCTCCAAAAGACTGATTTGGTTTAGCTAAGCCCTGCCAAGTCAGGAGCTGATTTCAAGGCAATTACCAAGCCATATGTTGTCTTTAGCTTAACACAAACAAAAACCTTTTTTATAACACAGCTCCAGTGCTATCACGTGTTCCTTCACAGAACACAGCCCAGTCTCGCACTACTGGTTGGTTCCCTTTTGGCTGTGCCCACCTCTGCTTGCAGACCCCAGGGTGCTGGCTGGCTCTGCTGCCCTTGTTTCAGACATGTTTTGGCTCTTGGCAGGTATCGCAGCCTCCACACACATCCAGCTCCCTGTGCAAGATGCCACGTGAGTCATTGTCCACAGCACAGGAAAGGAGAAACAGGAAGGTGTGATCGGTAAAGTCAGTGACCACGGCATGTGCCCACACATCCTGAGGTCCCAGGGTGTAGTTCACACGTGAAGTATTAAAAAATTATGATGACGGTTAAGGGGAAATGTAAACTGGCCTACAGTCTGGAATAACACAATAGGTGAACATGGCTTTGATTCTACTGTGTGCTGAGCTTTAAGGACCACATATTGTTAATGTGGTCAATAAGAGAGACGTCATGATAGTTTTGTTAAGGTTTTATGTACAGGCAGTTCAGTAAACTGTGGAAAAATCTTGGAAAACAGGCAGGGAGTGTGTGTATTATGCAAAGCAATTTTCTTTAAGTGGAAACTATTTTGACCAGCTACCTGTAACCCAGGAGTCTCAGATGGAGAATTACATTTCAGAAGTGCTTTTGACAACTGTTTTCTTGGTGTAAAAAAACATGCTGAAAGTGTTGGCATATGTAATTTGTGTTGGGATTCATTGCAAATCAGCTAGTGCTTTCTTTCACAGGTTCTTTCAGTGGTAAGCTAGTTGCTGGGGAAGGGAAGGGAAGGGAAGGGAAGGGAAGGGAAGGGAAGGGAAGGGAAGGGAAGGGAAGGGAAGGGAAGGGAA
>JAWWMO010000043.1:10620799-10665388 GCA_035047845.1 Dendrocincla fuliginosa
AAGGGAAGGGAAGGGAAGGGAAGGGAAGGGAAGGGAAGGGAAGGGAAGGGAAGGGAAGGGAAGGGAAGGGAAGGATGTAGCCCTTCCCTGTGGAAGAAAAGCAGTAATTTTCCTTTCCACTATGTTGTACAGCTGAGGTTTTACTGTTCGTCAGTTTCCAAAGAAACACGTGTACTTTCTCATGAGGCCAGAAGGAATCCACAAAGCCCCTCAATAAATACATCTTACAAAAAGGTCCATACTGCCATGCTACTGCAAGACCTCAACAGAATACCATGATTTCTGAAGTCTCATGCAAAATTCAAAATTGTGTTTAGCACAGAAGATTGTTCCACTAAAATATATTTTTAGATATCAGCCTGTTGATAACAGGGAGCCAGGTGCAGAACTTGGAGGATTAGGCTCAGTGTTTCAGCATTGTCAAGATTTTCTGTCTGACCAAGAATAAGTTCCAATGTTAAGGTTTTACATTTCTCAATTGGGATGATGATATTGCTGAATGTCCTGTATGTGCACTGCAATCATGTTACAGGGGTGGGCAAAAATTGAGAGCATCTCTTATCAATTCCATTCCTACCCCATGCTATTTGCATAGCCATCCTTCCTTTTCAGATGACTGAATACATCAATGCACAGTTTGCTATCAAGAAACATTACATGGTCATTAGCACTGCAGAAGGTATCATTCCTTTAAAGTTATGGTAGAAGTCTCTTGGGAAGCCTGTGCCATGACTGCCATAATGGGATGTTAACAGGAAAATAACTTACAATACCAGCTAAATAATTTATTCTAAATACTATTATGTATAGCTACAGGGTATGAGAAATTCAAGCAAATAATCTTCAATATCCATTATCCTACTGATTTTAAAACCAGATGCTTTCCAATATATGTATTCTTTTTCGAAGACTCTAATTTCTGTTTGAAAAGTTTTATCAATTAATCTTAAATTAGGAAAATGCATTTTTTGTCTGTATAATATAAACAGATCATGAGACATATATACAGAGATACTTATAGCTAAGAAGGACGACTCTAATCAAGTAGTCCAACTCTAAACACAGAATTTCACCTGATAATACCTAAAGCAGAGGGAAATATTTTTCCTTGCTATATTAGCAAATATACATTATTAGGCCAATGAACCTCTTATAGCATTTGAGCATATCTTTATGAAAAACTTTGCATCTCAATTTAAAGACGATTTAAAGGTAAGGTTTGCATCCCTGGTGCCAGTCCCTCCCAGTGCTGCAGGCAGCAGAACAGTGCACATGTAAGACAATTAGCAGCAAATGAGATGGTGCCTTCTCTTGTGTGCCACATTTTTAAATGGAGAAGCCTCTTCTGGAAGCTCAAAACCAGAAATATGGGCAGAAATATGCCCTCTTTTCTTTGTTTCTCTTGTCTGTTTCCTTTCTCTAAAATGTCATGAATATTAAAATGCAATTTTTCCTTCTTCACTGCACTTGTAATGCCAGTTGTGTCATAGCCCTCTTGCCACACCATGCTCTTCATTAATCCACCCCCGCCATCGTTCCTCCTGTGTAGCTTCCCTCAGCCCCTGTAAACCCACCAGAACACCAGGTGATGACAGGGTGCTCTGCCACTCTCTGGCCTTTCTGCTGTGCAGGGGACAAGACACTGAAACATTTTTGTGCACTGCTGATGCTGTGTTAGGCCACATCTGGAGTGCCACCGGGAGCGTGTGGCCCTTGGGGCCAGGCTGGGGGCACCTTGCAGGCAGAGGTTTGCTCAGTGGCAGATGATGAGCTAACCAAGCTTCAGTGATGCTAAATTAGACTTTGGGGCATTTTAAGTAAGGAAGTAAAGTGACACACAGTCATGTTTGGGGGAGGGAAGGAAAAAATCATTAAATGATCCCAGATTAGTAAAAGAAATTGTAGAATTAAAAGTGTGGCTTTAAAATGCCACTTTGTACTGCTTCAGGCAGGAAGCTGCACCCTGCTCTCCCATCCATTTTATAGTACTGTAATTCCATTGACTTTGCTGTAGTTTTTCCCGATTTACAATCATCTGAGATAAACACAAAACCCAGTATCTTTCCAAGTCATCCATCTTTGTTTGTGGAAAACTACTTTAGAGAGAAGCAGCTCAGCCATGCGTAAGGGCAAGTCATAATCTGACTATACTATTTGCAGTGGCACATTATATTATTAACTCCTGAGTACTCTGTTTTAGAGCACAAATGGACTGAAAGAGATCTTTCTTTTTTTCCCCAAGCATCAGAGAAACAACTTTTTAATGCAGATCAAACTATGTCAATAATCCAGGATACTAGTTTTTCTGTTTTGTCCATATTTTCATGGTGTATGAAAACTTGTGCTGCCCTGGTGTATTTTCTGCAGTGAATTGTTAAAATTGGAAAATACACTCCAAAGGTGTGAAACTTTCTTTCCAGAGACCTTGATTTTATTCCCTTCCCAAGACTCTGAGGTAGGTTGTAGCCTTCAGTGCCTGCAAGATCTACTGTGTAAGTTGTAAGCTCTTCAAGGCAGCATCTGGTTTCAGGAAGTCATATCTTCGACTTTTTTTTTTGCTTTCATTTGCAAACGGGAGGAATGTAAAATCATACATCCTGTGTGTGTACTATTCTAAATTGATGGTTTAGGATGCACTCAAGAATAATGGTTTTTCCTGCTGTACACAGTGAGTGTACAAAGCTGAACACACAAAACCAGAGATTACATTCACTTAAATTTCTCCTTTATTATGTTAGTGTACTTTAGATAGTAGTCGCATAATGAGCTGGAAAAGATATTACATGTTATTTATTTAAATTCAAATGAGTTTTCATATATTCACACTCAGAAGAGGTAGAAAAATATAGAAATAGTCAGTGGCCTATAAAAAGCTTCAGATTTTCTTTTTTCTTTACATGGAAATTTCAGGTTAAAGGGGATGATCTACATACTGTACAATGTAGTTGCACAGACTGGAATCCGGAATTTCTCAGATTGCTGCATTCTTGCTGCACAGAGCAAACTGGACCATGTTGACCACATATTTTTGATTTGTTTCTCCTGGAACTCTGATCCATGTGATGTATCCTTTCCAACTTTTACTCCCTGCCACTGACATGGCCCTACATCAGTGCCAGGAGTTTTCACCTTTGCGCGTTGAATGCCTGTGGTTTCCTCTGAGCAGTAGTATCCTCTCACTGTCTTCCTCTACAAGTTGACCTTTTCCTCACTCTGTAATCAAACAGAATTCATAACTGATAGTAGTCCAAGGCAGTGACTTCTTTGCTTGTCTCATCCATGCTTTGATACAGTTCTTCAACGTCACCATCATCATCATCTGCATAGTGAAATATATCTAGCTGTACAGAAAGTTAATGACAGACTAACTTTACTTTAGACAGTTAATTTATCCTTATACACTCATTTTGCATTTTCCTGTCTAAAGGAACTTTCATGCCACTGCATGAAGCACTCTTATTGGAAAGCTGTACTAATAGTGGTGGTATCCACCTTCTGACTGACTGATCTGTGTTATGGATTTAAAGGTTGCAATACTACACTGTCAGCTCAGTTTTCACAAAGTTATTCCTTTCATCAAGAACCTTTGAGAATATGAATAACTTTTGTATTTTGCTTTGTAATTGTTTTCTGTTAGAAAAAACAAGTCAAGCTACAGGCCCAAGAAACTGAGCAAAATGAAGTCTTCAAAGCAGGTAACACTGCAATGAAATACAGCAGTGGGGTACAGCTCACCTCCTATGGCATTATTGGAGATATTAAGTTATTCTGTGTCACATTTTTATTTTCAGAAATTTCCTTTCTTTAAAAAAAAAAATCTGATGTAAAACATACTGAAACATTCTGACCATTAGTAGATATTTCAATTTAGATATCAATAGTTCTTCCTGAATTAACCCAATTTTTACATGTACTAAATTTCTTCAGATTCTGCAGTTTGAAAGTGCTCAGAATTCTAGAAAAAATGTGAACACAGGCCAAGGTGGCATTCTTTAAGTACTTGCTTGAAAAATGATACCACCAAGTATAAATATTTGTCATGAATATGGTGCCAAAAATGTATCATCATTGCTCTATTTTCTTTACTGACTTTAGATCAGGCTCTACATATCTCTTCATGAGCTAGTGCTAGTGTGTTGCAATGGTAAGACTAATTATAATAATAGATGCAGTAGTGACTTTCCAGCACTGAATGGATTTTTCAATAAGTTATTGAGGTCACTAATCCCTTTCATGCAAGCTATGAATAGAAGTGATTTGCTAGCCCTAACCTAGAAGAAAAATAGTCTGTGATCTGTTATCAATTCATAAATCTATGTCTCCCAGTTCTTGAAGTGACTGATAGTCTATTAAAAATAAATAAATTTTAATAGTGATATAGATATCTATACTTTATAATAGTGCATTCTGTACACTAAAACTAGGACTAAAACTAACTTTAGTACTGTTAAAATTTCCAGTTGCAGAAACTGCAAAGATATGTGTTTTATTTAAAACATATTATGCATGGAAGTCTCTAATCAGAGTGTATTCACCTTTTAAAAATCAAAATTAGTGGTTGCCCAGAGTTCTGGAATATCTTCTGAAAGCTTCTCCCGTGTTCCAGTGTTAGCCTGTAGTTTATTAGTATTTTGGTGCAGCAGGAGCTGGCCCTGTCTGTTTGAGCTGGGTGCTACTGTGGGGTGTGCGAGAGGACAGGACTACCTATGCATTGTTTTGGTATGTGTGGAAGAGTCAGTTTGGGAAATATCTAGTTGCCTAAAGGGATGAGGAGTATGACATGGGGATTTCACATAAGAAAAAAAGACACTGCTTAGGTGGCTTACTGTATTGTCAGAGCACAGTGCCATGTGCAGGTGGAGCAGTAAATGACATTGCAATCCTCTTGTCCTTCTCTTCATATAAGTTCTTGGAAGTCCAAGTATTAAAATCACAACATATTCACTGAATGACACTTTAAACACTGTTTTTAAAAGGCAAATTGTATTTTTTTTAATATAAACAAACCAACAGCAGTTTATTTTCATTAGGAAATAAATCTAAAATTCAAGAGAGATGTCATGATAACAGACATATTACATAATTACATATAATATGCACGTATTATTGTACTGCCTGTCTTCTGAACAAAGTCATAATTCCTTTTTACTGAGACACTAAAAATAGCCTTGGCTGTAATGTATATCATGAGTCATAAATCAATAAGAATGTTCTGCAAGACAGTCAATTGATTTAGTGCAATTAAAGTAAAACATCTATTTTGGACTTCTGGAGTGTGTGAAAAGGGTAGAACTTTTGTCAATGAATGTCTTGAATATAGGGTTTGTTCAGTTATAGTCTGATATTATTAAAGAAGGATATTTGTTTTTTTGCAGTTTTTCCTATCTTAGGAAATAAGGAGAACTGGTTAAGAAAGAGGAACTAAAGAGAAGTGTTAACTCAAATACATAATAATAAATTCTTAATTTAGAGTGCAAGCATAACAATTTTTCAAGGTGCATGGCGTCAGAGATAAAAGTACTATCTGAATAGTATTTGCACAATCAATGTATAATTGAAATGTGACAGCATAGATGAGTTTGGAAATGTATTAATCTAACTTCTTGTTTTCAAAAAAAGTGAGAGGAGCCACTGACACCATGTGGAAAAGTTGGAAAGTGCCTTTTACAAAATGTTTTCCAACTTGGTAGCCTGTCACATCTTTCTTTCTGACTCATCCACTGTTAATAGGACAAGGGGAAGAAGGAATGGGACTCCATGAGATTACATTCTTTTTAAGGTGAAAATGCTGTTCCCTGTGCCACATCTACCATAAAAAACCGTGGAGTAGGGATGACTGAGTTGGATTAAAAGAATTCACGTCAACTAAGTCATACTGTCTGGTCTACAAACCTGAGAGTTGTGGGAGGCTGTTAACAGCAGAATACACAGTGCTTTGAGCATAAAAGTGGGCAGAGTGTGTCTGCATGTATTATATGTCTGATCATAATAGCTAACATGTCACTTTGTGGGCCAAGTCCCCCACTGTCGGGCCAAAGCTCTGTAAATACAGACAAAAATGTTCCTTATTTTTGGGGGAGTGGGGAAAAAGCCCACCAGTATTATCTTCCTTTCTCAATATCTCATTTTCTGTCTAAAGATAATGTTTCTGGGAATAAATGTTCCTCCTCACCAAATTTCATGGTAATATTTAGACCATCATATTATGTAGAACAGGATTTAGTATTACCTTCAGAAAGAGAATATTATCAGATGGCAAATGAACTACAGGCAAGCTACAGGAGGGAAGGACGCTCCTCCAGAATTAAACCTTTTTCACTCAATATTCCAAGAAATAAAAATGTCCCAAATAAAGTACTAAGAGTCAAGAAGCATAGATACACAGAGAAAATGACTCAGACATTGTGTTCTCTAAATAGAATGGTTTTGAAAGCACGGAAACACTAACAGCTTTCTAATGGTACAATGTATCAGGAAAGATATTCACCATATCCATCATAAATGAAACTTCTCTTCTCTTTGTGAAAGATATGCTTAACAGAGTTATGATGTATCATTCCTATTTGTGACAAAACCATGTGAGTGAATTTTTGAAAGATTTAAGGCATTCAATTCAGCTGCAAAAGAAAAAGCTGTATTAAAAATTTGTTGACTTCATTCAACTTTTTCTTCAGTGAAGTGCTTCTGTTTTGTTCCAGTGTGCATGATGTATGCTTTAAAACTAGGTTTTCATTCATTTTCTATGTCATTATTAAAATTGTCTGCTTTCATTATTGAACTCATTCATAATTAAGTGAGACCCATTAGGGTCTTCTACAGTGCTGTCATTAGAAAGTCTGGATTGTGTGATCCCTTTTTTGAAATTAATTGCTTATTATATTCCTATGTTGTCCTATGTTTTATTTAGAAAAATTATTATTAATTTCCCTGAAGAAAGTGTGTAATTAATAAAATACATTAAGAAGCACCAAACATTCCCACAGTTTTATTGACCATTCTTGTAA
Organism: Dendrocincla fuliginosa; assembly: GCA_035047845.1. Classification (NCBI taxonomy): domain Eukaryota; kingdom Metazoa; phylum Chordata; class Aves; order Passeriformes; family Dendrocolaptidae; genus Dendrocincla; species Dendrocincla fuliginosa. The sequence continues at coordinate 10,627,804 of JAWWMO010000043.1, forward strand.
TTTCAAGTTTATCTTTCAATAACTTCTGGTTCCTATAGGAAATCTATTTGTTACACCACAGCATCACGTAAATGAAAATGCTAGTTAGTGAAAGAACCTGATCACTTTCATGAACAAAAACTGAGAAATAAATTTGTCATTTAGGTCAACAATTCACAAGTAGGCCAGCAGACACTAATGATGAAAAGTGGTTGTACATTTGCACTATGAAATCACACATGGAATAATGCCACACAGATGTTCGGCAGCTTACGTGAGACAAGTTCACATCTCTGCATAGACTTAAGGTCTAATCAATCCCAATTGATTTTAGTGTTTATTGCTTTGCTGTGTATCTACTGCTTGTATAAGATATATTCTCTCAGTCTGTTCATACTCAGGTGCATAAAATCGTAGCAGTCTCAATAAGCCTGTGATTGAAGGAGCTGTGTAATAAAATACTCTCTTGGTTTTTAAAGTGTATTTTTGTGTAACAGCAATGTGAGTTCTGATGGAATAATCTTACAACATTGTGACATTCACACTATTTTCAGTGATCGTGTTTTGTTCCCATTTGGGCTCCAGTCTTCCAAGTGATGGTTATTTGGAAGGACACTTACACCTAATGAGATCCCTATTTAAAGACTTAAGTCCTGACAGGTCCAGAAGCCTGTTCAGTTGCGGGCAAATGCACAACCAGGGCCTTTTTGAACAAACCAAGGACTTAAACACAAGAAATTTTATGAAATATTATATTTACTTTAAAAAAATTGAGAATTTTCTAACTGCATACATTTGTGGCACTCCAAGTTGAGGACACTTAGGGGGAGATCATCTTTTTTTTGCTGTACACAATTATTATTTATATTGTTTTGTTATACTGTCTGCCCTACATTCCCTATTTTTAGTAAGCTGTTTTTTCAAGAATATTACCTATTGCTGACCTGACCTTCACATATTTTATTTTTCCAATATATGTTGTATCTATAGCTCTGTTAAAATACAATTTCATGGTAAATTGGAAAATGATACTGCAGTAGTTATTAAGTCCTTGTGGCATTAGAAGTATTTCCTCCATAACCTCTAAGATATGGAATTTCTAACAACCTAGATAAGCACTTCAGTAATACCACCATTAAAGGACTCTAAAGATCTACTTGGAGACCTACCATTTATGTCTCATTATTAACTGCTTTGTGAGAAGTTATTCATTACTCCTCATGAGTTATTTAGGAAACTTGGGCTTCTATTGTAGAAACAACTAAAATGTGAGCAGGCAACCAAAGAAAAAGAAAAAATATATGCTGGATTACTCCAGGGCCATAACTCCAATCCATAACTTAATATTTAAGATGTTATTACTTGCATATCAGGGAAAGTAACATAGTCTCAACTATTAAAAAAGAGCCCAGCCATAGCTTTTTCCTTTTCCTGCATCTGTTGGAGCAGCATGTTTTGGCACATTAAATGACTTTAAAGAGCCTCTCACAAAGGGTATGAGAGAGGTTCCATTACCACCAATATTATTTCCAACTAAAAATACCTGATTAAAGGGTAGGCAGGTAGGGTTTGGAGGACACTGACAATTTTAGTGTCAGTTGCATGGGTTAGAATTAAAGGAAGATTCATGTAACTTTGTGCAGAAGCCAAGGCACTTCAAACCAACCAGCAACATAAAATTTCTCTGTGCCCTTCACCAACTACCTTTCAACTTTCCAGCAGAAACAAATTCCCCCATCCCCACTGCATGCTCCAGAGTCCACTGTCCCCTTCTTCAGGTGTATATAAAGCAAGACTTTGATGTTACTTTCCTGTGTTGGCTGCCTTGTTGGACAGAAAAAAAAATTTAACTTCAATGGTACTTTTTAGCCCACAGTTCCTTTTCTTCAGGAGCTGTGGCAGGTTGCCCTTGCCTGAATGCCGGGTGTCCACCAAAGCCACTCCATCACTCCCCTCCTCAGCTGGGCAGTAGCAGGGAAAATAAAGCAAAAGGCTTGTGAATCAAATCCAGGACAGAGAGAGATCACTCACAAGTTACCATCATGGGCAAAATAGACTCAGCTTGAAGGAAATAAAAAAAAAAAAAAAAAGTAATTTATTAGCAATCAATTCACAATAGGATAATGAGAAATAAAACCAAATCTTAAAAACAGTATAATACACACTCCCCCACTACAACCTTCCGTTCTTCCCAGGCTTAACTTTATCCTTGAATTTTCTACCTCCTCCCATGCACAAGCACAGCAGGATGGGGAATGGTGTTGTGGTCAGTTCATCACATCTTGTCTCTGCTGCTTTTTCCACTGCAGTGGAAGGACTACTCACACTCTTCCCCTGCTCCAGCATGGGGCCCTCCCATGGGAGACAGCCCTCCATGAACAACATGAGTTCTTCCCACACACTGGGGTTCTACATGAACTGCTCCAGCATGGGTCATTTCACGGAGTGCAGTCCTTCAGGAACAGGCTGCTCCAGTGTGGGTCCCTCACAGGTCACAAGTCCTGCCCGCAAACCTCCTCTAGTGTGGGCTCCTCTTTTCATAGGGCCACCTGTCCTGCCAGGAGCCTGATCCAGCATAGATTTTCCATGGGATCACAGAACCCTTTGGACATCCACCTCCTCCTGTGTTTCGTCCTCCACAGGCTGCTGCACTGTGACCTCCATGGGCTACAGAGGCACAGCTGCCTCACCACAGTCTTCATTAGAGAAGAGTGTATTTTCTCCAGAGAAATACCTATTCCCAATGCCTGAAGCACCTTCTTCCTCTCCTTCTTTGCTGACCTGGGTGTCTGCTGAACTGTTTCACTCACATTTTTTCCCTCCTCTCTTCTCTGGCTACAGTTGCTTCCTGCAGCAATTTCCTTCCCCTTCTCACAGAAGCCACCCCTGTAGCCTCCCACAACCAAAACTTTGCTACTCAAACCTGATGCAGCAGCTCTAATCATGACCTGTAGGAGCATCTCCCCTTCCATTTCTCCTTGAATTGGGCACACCAGTTTTTCAGCCTCCTTCACCCCAAGGTGTACAGGAAAAGACATGCATGAAAAGAGCAAGGACTTGATACTGCTGAAAGAGAGTATAACAGTATACTGAGAAAGCCAAGGTAGCCCATCCTGCCTCTAAGTCCTTCACAAACCTTGATTGTTCATCAGAAAGCAACCAAGAGGTTGTTCAGATAGGACCAAGATTTCATACTTGGAGTGGATTGTGTTGCTCAAATTTCATCCATCTAAATTCCTCCAAAGCTTTCCACAGCTGTGCTGATGTGCACAGTTGAGAATTGTATCGTTATCCAGGGTTTAGACACACCCTGACTTTGTGTGATTCTGGGTTTTATAACCTTGTTCTGTACGTCAGCCCTCATAGACCGCTTCCAAAGATAAACAGATAGTTTCTGTAGCCCAAAAAAAGTTCTTGGAAGATTGCCACTGAATGTGAAAAATGTGAGGAAGGAGATAATTCCTTCTCATGCTATTATTTGAGGTAGACATTGATATCAAGTTGCTGTTCTTCATACTGAATTTAAAAAAGACATAAATACAAATAAGAAAATTTCATTGGAAAAAATATGCTGAAAAGGTTTCTACACATCTGCTTTCACTAGTGACTGGTTTCAGTGATTAGCAGCAAACATACAGATCCATATTGGTGCCGTCAGATGTCCATGTTTAACCAAGTATTAGTTAATTAAAAATTAATGTAATTATTCATATTGATTTTCAGCCATGTGCTCCTTAATTCATCAGTACCAAATGAGTAAAATTTGAAATGGGAATGGAAACTCCAAGACGTTTTTATTCTAATGAACTTCATTTCACTGTTTTAAAATCACTAGTACCGAAATTTTGAGACATTGTAAAAACTGTGTTTGAGTTATGATAAGCACACTTGATTTCAGGGCTCAATCTAGTATTCTTGCATAGAGGTTCAGGTGTCTGATAATCTATGATTATATTTAAATATGGCCAAATCTCTTATAATCTGATAAAGTTTCCAAATCCCATGTTTTGCCAATCATGCAGAATTAGTAACAATTTTTAAGAATGATGGCTTAAACTAGTTATTGAAAAAATACCTTTTCTTTATGGGATTTTGTTAAGGCTGGCCACTGTCTATGCAGTGAGACCTGACCCTGGTGGTACTTCATGTCAGTAGCTCGGTGGAGATGAGTGAGATGGCTCAAGTCCACAGTTTTTGTCCAAGAGGGGTTTCAAGGAAGAGTCACTTGCTTCCTGCTGTCAGATTTGTGCTTTCTCAGGTCAACTGACAGCTCATATTTGATCCAGAGGAGGTACACAACTGCATTTATGCTGATCTAACAAGAATAAGCACTACTGAGTTTATTCTGTTTTTAAGACAGGTTAGACTTGCAGAAAAATACCTGGACTACCAATGCCTAGCCTGAGAAAACTATGTCTTGCATTAGAATTAAGTTATCAAAATTATTTTGACATGTTTGAAATGGCAGTGTGTGTTAGAACAGGATCAGCAATTTGTGTCGTATGGTTATGGCGTTTTTGATCTGGTACGAGAAACCTTAAAGCTGGATTTACTTTATCACTGAACCTCATCTGGGAGTCAGCAAACTATCTACATGAGAGTTTTCTGTTTCAAAACCAAGACACACTGCCATCCAAGTTTTTTTCCACTTGTAATGCCACCAACTTTTATTTTCTGATAGCTGATATTAACACATTTATGCAGTAAGTGAAGAAATTTATAGAAGCTGTATTTATTGTATATTAAAGTGAGCTCCTATATATCCAGCAGACTAGAATTGTTGCCACTCATTCCAGTCCATTGGATAAGTACATAATTACATATTTAAGAGACAGAGATAAACATGTAGTGGAGGTATCAGTGAGTACAGCATTTAGCTGCTGTAAATTGTTACAAATTCCTTTGGAGTACATTTATAGTAGCTGAAGTTTTAATCGATGTTATGCATGTATTTATGGCTTAGACTGTTCTACTATTTATGTTAAATGAACAATAATGCCATTAAGGCAAGTACTAAAGAGGAAATTATCTTTATTTTATTGTGTGAAGAGCAGATCTTTACCTGTGCTTAATACTATTGATTTTAGTGAGAATATATATAAATTCAATTATTCTTTTCCTTAAATGTTTGTCAGAACTGCATTTATTAGATGCATCCCAAAGAAGAGATTGTGTAGGCAGTATGAAAGGCAATTTTTTTCTCAAATTTGTTGTAATTCTGACATTTTCCTCCTGGTGCATATTTATTAAACAAAAATAATGGGATTCAGCTAATCCTATTCATTCTCAATAGAGTTCAGAGGACTTAGTAAGTCAAGTTACTCATTCTTTAATATGATGCTCATTAAACATGAAATCCAACAAAGTTAAAATAGACATCACTGACCATGGGTGAGATACACCCATGAGCCATACTCTTGCAAATTCCTTTTCTCCTTCTGGATTCATTTCCTGGGATCTTGAGGCAGCTTGTGTTACCTACCGTGACATGCAGTTGCTGGAATCTGAAATTAGATGAGTTAATGGCATTGCATTATCTCCTGATGACAAATCCATTAGCATATGTCACTGCTCTCACTTATAATTCAAGTCTCTGCTTGCTTGGTGCTCATTGCAAGGGAAAACCTGCAAGCTTTTATATTTCCATTTCTTAACAAATGTTTTGTACAGCTCTATAAGGCTGAGCAATGCATTCAAATGATGGACTCATTTGTGTGTTCTAATGGCTATACATAGATTTGTTGTCTTTAATTATTTAAAATCTTCTTTGTCAACTGGAATGACCTACAGTAATTGTTGTATTAATTATGAATTGCATGGGTTATTTTACTCTACTGAAATAAAAAATTTAGGCAACTGTTCTATACTCCTTTTGAATAATTTGCTTTGCAGCAACTGTAGGCAGCATACAAAGGCAAGTTTTTATCATGTTTTACTCTGTGTTAAAATATTAGAGATTGCAGAAAGGAGCCTTCTTGGTATCCAGCTTTATTGACTCTCCTGGGATAGGGAAGGTAAGGCAGCACTGCAGAGCCTGGAAACAGCAGTGCATTCCCCGGATGTAGTGAGTTAGATTAAGCTGGCCCTTTGGGGTGGTGTGATTTATGGAAATTGCTGTTCAAACACAGGGCAGCACTGAGGTAGGAAATAGCACAATGGTTGGCAGACACCGTAACCTGTCTAGCTGTTGGGGTTTAATTCTGTCCTTTACCTCCTGAATTCAATGCAATAGGCATGAAAGATTTGTACTGAGAATTAGGAAAGAGATTTGTCTGACTTTGGTGAAACAAGGGCCAGCAGTGAGGAAGGGCAGGAAATGTGTTCAATGCATAATAGTTGGAAAAAAGCAAAGGGATGATAAAGTGGGAGCAATGAAGTCAGAAATGGATGGGTAATTGTCCTGGGTGGAGGCAATAATGAAACACTGATCTTTTGAAGTGAAGATCAGGAATTTGTAAGAAGCCATAGGTGGGCAAGAAGTTATTATGGTCAGAGAGTCAGTTAGAGTAGGGGACATAACTGCAATGACTTAAGAGCAGGGTATAATTGCCTTGTCAGAATGTCACTCACTGAAAATAACTATATAAAATTACATTAAATCTAGAAAATAAATTGCTTGAATAGCAGACTTAAATAATACCTTTAAACTGACTACTTCAGTTGAAAATGGAAGAGCTATGGGTCTCTTCTACCTGGACTTCTGCAAGGCCTTTGACGCATTCCCCCCCAGCATCCTTCTCTCTAAATGGGACGGATATGGACTTGATGGGTGGAGTGTTCAGTGGAAATGGCTGGATGGTTGCATCCAGAGGGTAGTGGTTAATGGCTCAATGTCCTAGTGGACATCAAGGCACAAATGGTGCCCCTCAGGAGTCTATATTGGGACCAGTGCTGTTTAGTATCTTCATCAACGAAATAGACACCTTCAGCAAGTTTGCAAATGACACCAAGCTGAGTGGTACGCTTGACAAGCCTGAAGGATGGATTGACAATCAGAGAGTGACTCGGACAAGCTTGAGGGGTGGGCCCATGGGAACCTGATGAGGTTCAACAAGGTCAAGTGCAAGGTGTTTCACCTGAGTCAGAGCAACCCCTGGTACCAACACAGGCTGGGGGATGAAGGAATTGAGAGTAGCTCTGTGGAGAAAGACGGGGGTACTGATGGATTAAAAGCTGGACATGAGCTGGCAGTGTACACTCACAATTCAGAAATCCAATTGTATCCTGGAGTGCATCAAAAACAGTGTGACCAGCAGGTCACGGAAGGTAATTCTGCCCCTCTGCTCCTCCCTGGTGCAACCCTACCTAGAGTGCTGCTCTGGAGTCTTCAGCACAGGAAAGACATGGACCTTTTGGAGCAGGTCCAGAGGAGTGCCAGAAAAATGATCAGGAGACTGAAGCACCTCTCCGGTGAGGACAGGCTGAGAAAGTTGGGGCTTTTACCCCTGAAGAGGAGAACACTCCAGGGCAACCTTATTGTGGCCTTTCAATACTGGTGTCTTCATTTTGTGTGGGAAAGAGTTAATTTTCTGCCTAGCAGCTGTCACAATGCTGTGTTTTGCATTTAGTATGAGAATAACATGGGTAACACACTGATGCTTTAGTTGTTGCTCAGTAGTGTTTACTCTAAGGCTTTTCAGTGTCTCATACTCTGCCAGTATATAAACGGGGGAGCTGGCTGGAAGGGAACGATTATGGCTTGGGGTCAGGCTGGGTATGGGTCAGTGGGTAGTGAGAAGTCATATTGTATGTTGCCTATTTTTCTTAAGTTTTATTTCTCTCTCTCTTTTTATCTCCACTTTCATTACTTTTCATTATTATTATCATTACTATTAATGTATCTTATTTTATTTCAGTTATTAAACTGTTCTTATCTCAACCCATGGGTTTTACCTTTTTCTGATTCTCCTCCCCATCCGCCCCACTGGAATGGAGTAGATTCAGATCTGAGAAGAGGAAGAATTGTTTTACATTGAGGGTGGTGAAACATCTGAACAGGCTTCCCTAGTGGGAAGATGGTAGATGTCTCATTGCTGGAAACATTCAAGGACAAGCTGGACAGGTCTCTAAGCAATCTAATCTAGTTGAATATGTCCCTGATCTATTCTATGATTCTATGCACATCAATGGTCTTTTTATAACAAGATATTTATTTTTTAACTTTCTTTGGAAACTACAAATGAAATAGTACAGCCTATATTCATTCTACCTAGCTTTAAGCATTTAACTGATGCATTAAGTTAGGCCAAATACCAAAATTAGGTAATTAATTGGCATTTAGTAAAGCAATCATTTTCTAGGAAGTGGCAAAACTCTTTAAAAGTATCAAAGAAATGAATGTCTTAGCAGGAAGAATTTTCCCTCCTAGCATATGTGCTTCATTTTTATTGTCTTCCTAGTTGTTCATATTCTATAATTTGTCTTTTCATTATGTGAATTCTTACAGAGCATTTCCTATTTGATAAGATTTATTGCTGAAGTTATGGCCCCATCTATGTTAAATACCTGCCAGCATAGAAGTTCAGCTCATTTAGCCAGCTTCAGCTGCCAAATTCCAATTTACACAACTTCAAAATTTAGCACTTTGATTTCAGGTTCTTTCCTTCCCCAGGAAAGGCCTTCAGGTGGAGAGAATACAGCAGTGGGGACATTTCATTCATTATTATTCACCCATTGTTCCTTGCATTATTCCTTTATGCTTTTCTTTTCCACTCTAGATCTCTTGCTCTCATTTTACAATAGGAACTGATGAGGATTCTTCATTTTAGGAAATGACAGCATAGTTTTTTCAGGGCTGACCGTACCGTGTTTAAATTAATTGGCAATGGTTAAGGATCTGCCTTTTCTCAGTTGGGTTAAAGCAGCCTGCACTGCTCAGTTCTGTTGTATAGGCAAACACAGCACCATAAAAAGTACACAAAATGCAGAGTGGCTTTAGACTGCAGACATAAAGAAAGGCAGGTTTCTATGTGTTCACCTTGATGCCTTCCTTGATTTAAATCTGTCGTTTGATTTTGATCTTTGGACCTCAGGGTGGGTATTTTGAATTTGTTCTTTGTAGGTTAAGTTTTCACTAAATTTATTATTGCAGTTTTCTTCTTACAAGTCAAGATATTAGCTCTTTAGGAAACAACTTGTTATTAAATGTTCTACAGATATAAAAACATAATTAGGCTTCTCTGATAGTACTTAACAAAGGAAGAAAGCCCTCACTGCCATCATCTTATGGACAGAGTGACCAAGGCAGAAAGTTGAATGATTTTCCTGCTATCTCCATATTTCCAGGTGGGGGCCTCTTACACAGAACCTTGGTAACATTTTACTGACTCAAATTTTGAAAATTTTCTGCAGAAATCTGGGAATCTTCTAATTCCATATAAAGTAGGTTTTGTACCCTCAGCCTTGCATGGTGGTGAGCAAACTTCATTCAATGACTTTGGTAGCTGAGAGCACTCAGCATTTATTAGATGAAATCCTTTCTAATTATAAATGGGGAATGAGTCAGGCTGTTCCAGTCATGATAAATGAACCTGATTAAACATTTTGTGTCAAATATAGCACAGTGGAAAGGAAAGTTAAGAGTGAGTGGATTGAAGGGCTGCATAATTACCAGGAATGGATCTCATTCATTTCAGGGAGGCAGAGCTGTGTGGCAGCATCAACGCTGTGAGGTCAGGAGGAGAATTAGAAAAATGATACCAGCTCTGTTCTCCGCTGGAAATCAGCCTGGAAGCATGTCTGTTTAGTTTTCTGGCCTCCAGATACTCTCTGAGCTTTGTGTGGTTTTGCTGTACATGCCCCAAATTTTAAAGGTGAACTGAATGTCTCCCAGTGACCTGCTCAGACCTTGACTGGAGGGTTCATGAATCTTCTGCTGCAATTGCCAACGAGATGCTTACGCAGGCCTCTGAGCAAAAGCCAGCTGGAGCAGATAAATAAAAAAGGAAACCATTAATAACAGAAAGAATTTGAATCTGCTCTCTATTATTCCATATTTATACTAGATATTAATTGATTCTGAATCTTAAATGTCTTATTTTATAATTGGCGATAGTTATTAAGCCAGTTCTTTAAATCTGATTAATTTCTACTTACATTTCTGCCTGTGAATGGCTGTTTTATAGCATTTCTCTTGATTAAGAAAGTCACATTGTTTTCTTTTAAGTTTTGCAGAGAGTTCTGTTACATACTCTCAAATAAGAGGAAGAGAAAATAAAGGTGTCTTTTACAGTGTTGTTGAGATTTAATAAATAGAGGACTTTTTGTTACCTAGTCTAAAATTTATAGAGCTGTTGCCAAATGTTTGCTGCACAGGACTGGAGTTTTGAATCCTTGCTGGGATTGTTTATTGTAATATTTTTTGCCATAGCTACCTTGCAAGTTCAAATATGCAGCCTAATAGCATGGCCACCCTGGGAAAACTGCAAAGCTGACAACTAGCATCTCCCGTGTTTCACATGAAATTTCAATGGTGCAAAAATCTGCAATCCCACAAGGATCCATCCATGAGCTTGACTCTACATACACCATTAAAGTATTGGTGCTGTCCAAGGGCTGCAAAATGAAACATTCGTGTCAGGATCAAGCATGGAAGAATGCATGAGAGCCTTTGACATTTCATCAGTCAGTAGCATTTTCTTGAGCTGACTGCTTGAGAAGCCACTATAAACTCAGTTGCAGGGTAGAGAAAATGCAGTATATACTGTGCCCCATGATGGGATGGTCTTCAGCAGGGTTTGTTTTGGAGAGCAGGTCATGCTGTGGGGCAGCCTTCACTGGCAGTGCTGTCCTCTAGCCTTGTCTGCCTGTGCAGCATCACATCCCTGCAGAGCTCTTCAGCAGGCTGCTGGGATCCCACAACAGGAAGGGGAGCCGTATAACTGCACAGCAAGCCTAGGAGATGCCAAATGATGGGTTGTATCATAAATACTGCCTGGGTTTTGACAGGACAGGAATGTGAGTACAGGGATAATGACTTTCTTCACTGATCACTTCTCACCTTTCAACATGAGCTTTGTGGCACATCTGAATACATTGAGCCATAAATATTATCTCTGGCTATTAAAGCATCCAGTCTTATTTCTGAGGTAGCTTGTTTCTTATCTGTCATGGGCACTGCAGGCATCAGTGGCAGATTTCTGTTTCAAAGCACAGCTGCATTTCTCAGAACAAATACAAACTTCTCATCAAAATTGTATCATGAAAATGAGGATATGACAAGTCTCACCCTGGTTTTCTTTTTCATTTTCAAAATGTCTTGTTTTGCAGTTATTTTGTCTTGCATGTAGAGTCCTTGGGGTGTCCAGTAGAAGTGTCTGTCTTGTAGTTTATTAAAATATCACAAATTCAGTAAGCTGAGAACAGATAGGATTGGAAACAACAGGCATGCTTTGTACTGCAGAACTACTTCAGCATTAATTTTTATGAGAAGCAATGTCATACAAAGATATGGAATCTGTGATTACTTTTTAAAATAATTCATTTCTACCTCCTAATCTCATTTCAAGGACACGTTTTTTTAGTGATGCCCATTCCACAAAAGAATTTCAAAGATTTTGTGTACACATCAAATTTACCATATAACATTGAAGAATATGCTCCATATACTTTCAGAAGGATAAAATGTACCATAAATTAAAGAGTGTTCAGTCTACTATAGAATGCAAAGAAAATCCAAAGCAACACTTGTTTTTTATCCTTAGAGAAAAAATTCAAGCGTGATACTTTAAGAGAAATTAAACAATCCAGTTTCATATCTCTCTGGATATGCATGAATATTTTTATTTTGAAAATATAAGCAATAATGAAGAAAACAATGTGATCTGCTTTCTTCAGAGTTCCATGATTTAGCAGTGATCTTTTTAAAGTTCTATTCATCTTGTATGAGCAGAATCTGTGTGCTGATACAGACGTTTGAACACAAGGTAATACCATTGCACCCTATTTAGCTGCTGAATGTCTTATTAAAAATTAATTATTTCTCCTTCTTCATTAGTTTTTGAGGATTTTTTTTTATTTGGTTTACTGTGGATAAAGTCACCCAGAGGCTGAAAATTTAAAGATTCTTCACTGAAATTCAAGACCCTGATCACCTTTGCCATATATTTCTCTCATGAAAGCATTTAGGCAATTCTCAGCTTTTCTTCTCCCACCCCTCTTGTGCTTTGTCTCAAGTGAATGTTTTTCTTGAATTAGCTCCTAAATTCTCCAAAAAGTGAGATCTCATTAGTAATAAGTGTGCAGGACATAGTCCTTAGAATTTTCTGGACCATGATGTTGCCATTTGAAGAAAAAAAAAATGTACCTATTACTATTAATGTCAAGTCATCATTGTTCAAAGACAAATCAACCTTCCAGTTTATTGGCAGCAGTGTATTAATAAAATCATGCTTATAAAATTAACAGGCTGTAAAGGAGAAGACTGAATGAATTAGGGAAGACAGGTCTTCTAAGTAACAGAGAATGGACCACAGAGTTAGAGTCATAGTATAAAATATTTTGTAAACACCTATGGCGTAGATTATTCCCAGCTAATTAGTATGTCCTTAAAGCAGAGGAAATATTTCAACTTTGCTCTCATCAAGAGTTTTTTTTCAGGTAGGTGTATTGGAAGGCATCATACTCCTTGAATTCTTGGCTAATCTAAGCAGTGATCAAGAGTTGCTGCTGACACTTACGAAGCATGAAATTTAGTTAGTGGATTGAAAGGATTAGAAGGAATTTTTAATTATTCAAAGAATGAGGACCTGAAATGAGCTTCCAATATAGGGTCAAGAACTCACTGACTTCCATGTGAAGGCCTGATTACTTGATGCTCAGGGTTATTTGGCATGGTAGAGTCCAGCAGGAGGCAACTGTATTTAAGGATTAAAGTGATTCTGCTGCTGGTGGGACTTGGTCTAGCTGAAGGCCCACTTTTCTTGAGCAAGCTCTGGAGTCCTTGCATCAGGAAAGATCCAGTAAAACAGTGCTGTCAGGATCATTTTCCTATAGCTGCCTAGGAAATTCTCCCTAGATGGAGGCACACTGGCAACAGAAAGCCTCAGGCTATAGGCACATTTAGGTATGAAACTCCTGCCTCCCTCCTGGAGTTACAGCTTTGTCACCAAATCAGAAAAAGGCCCCTTTAACTACTGTGGTTCATCTCTCTCTCTCAAACATGTACCATGACTGGTTTTGGACACCTCCAAATCCTTCCTGGTTCTTTGTAATGATCCTTGGAAGTAGCAAAATTTTCAGTCTTTTACAGGGGTGAAAGTCAGGCAAAGAGATTTTTCTGTAGAATTTAATGCTCTGCCTTTTTTTTTTCCCCCTGGGAAGAAAGGATTTTTGCACAGACAAACAAACTGTCTCCAAGAATAGCCAGAATGTCAGAACTCTTGCTCTGTGGTAGCTCTTATATGTAGTAGTTACACCACAGTATCTCGTGTCAGAGATCAGGTGGTTTTGCAGAGCAGTGTATTTTGTCGATGGACGTACCTGGGAAGTCAGCCTGACTTACTTGCCCGCAGGATGAAAGACAACTGTCACTGGCTTTTTTGAGTCCCCAAGCCAGTGCCTCATCTCAGGATTGTACCTGTGCTCTGACTATATTGAGATATTTCGCAAACATATGCCCTGAAAGCAGCAGAGAGAGTGCCAGTGATTACATGGCTTCCTTAGTGGAAAAATGCTGAAGAGTAACTGAGACTCCAATCAGCTGTGATTGTCAACACCTCCCTCAGTATTGGCAATCTACTGGCATTGCTAAAACAGTCTATACTCTGGCCGTGGCTCAAGGAAATATCACTCTAAACTACTCGTCTTGCCAACAGTTATCCTAGTTTGAATCTCTTCTGCTATAGTAAGGTAACTGCCTTACGTTTACCTTGGAAACTTAAGAACCTTTTGAATATATTTTGATTAGACTGATGCATGTCCTTATAACAGCTAAGTACAAATACACTCATTTTAAGAGCTTTAGCAGATTTCACCCTGGTTCATCAAGAGGTGTTCTTAATATGCTTAAAGAAGCTGGCAAATGCAGATAAATTGAGCTGATTCTGTCCTCTCTTCTCAAATGATTCTGCAAAAGTTGGAATGAGTGGTTGTTTCCTCTGGCCAGGCATTCTCATTTCAGTATCCCTTGCTTGATTACCATTTTATCTATGTGGCTGTATGAATGTGTGTATGTATGTGTTTGTCTTAGGTATGTGTGTGTATAAAATATAGGTTTCTTCTCTGTTTCTCTGTATCAGATGATGAACATAACTTCTGATAGTTTTCCTCTTTTCTCCTTACCTGTCATCCCTCTCCACCCTTGGATCTCAATACCTAATTGTTGCTTCCTCTCAAAATCCAGTTCTATCATCATAATTAAAATATCTCTCGTAGCTAAATGCTTTGGTCTTCACTGATGGAAATATGATTATTTCTTCCAGGTCTATTCAAAATCTCTAACTTTTCTTTCCCTTCTGAATCTCTCAATTGGAAAACATGAGGAAGGATGTCTTCATTACATATTTTTTTCCCTGCCATGCAATGCACTGTGCCCTGCCAGTCCTGCTGTTCTAATCTAAGTGTGAAGGCACCATAAAAATCTACACATTCTTGATCAAAGAAAGTTCAGGAACAATGACATTTATGCATATCCAAATGTGGTGAAATTTTATGGGAAATGTCAGAAGACTTGCTATCTGCTGAAAAATTCTGAGGAAGTGAGGAAACTGAGCTCCAACAGGTGGACTTTTTTTTTAAATTTAGCAGACATAAATTAAGATGTTACCATCCTTGCTTTCTGCCCACAACTTTGTTAAAGGTTATTGTCCCAGTGGGAGCAAGAGCAATAATCGTTGTGCTGATTCCTCAGTTGCTGCTATTCACAGTCCTAGACTCTGTCCTAAAAGCACCTTAAGCTGTGGTTTATGTTAATACCACCGTGTGAGTGACAGTGCCTGGGAAACTGGTATGTGTTTCTTCTAACATGCCTGTTTTGGAACTACTGATAGCCACGAGTTCACAAAGTGGACTGAAAGTACTGGTATCACCTTCCCCTGTGTCTGCCGTATCCGAGACAGACTATCAGTCTCTAGGTGCAGTCTTTAAAAGTGGAAAACAGAATTAATGGGAAGTTAGGAAGCCTTCAGTTTGGCTGGAATATTTTTAAATTAGTCTTATTAGTTTCATCAGTGACTAACGTGCTGTTCTCCATAAATCAGCTTTCAGTATATGTGATCATGCTGCCTCTATACTGTCAAAAAGATGATGGTACATCTCCTTGTTGCACAGTACAAATGTCTCCAAAATTGTTTCTGCTGCTTTCTTTATGATTATGACCACTAAGAGCTCTTATAGATAGACAAAGTAGTTTAGATGATGGGATTTTTGTTTTGTTCTTATTCAAATTGCACCAATTTGCTTTACTAGCCTGAGATGTCCCTGGTGTTCCCTTAATTACTTTGCCTGGTAAAGTTGAATCACGTGCTGAAGGTCTGGTCCTTTATTATTACATATGTGTGAACAGCTTTAAATGAATACAAGTACTAAGAGATTTCACGTCCTGTTTCCAAAGAAACCAGTTTCCTGTTGTCTGGGCATGTTCAAAGAGGGCAGGTCAATTGTAAGTTAAGCATAGACTTTGCTGCAGCTTTTGCTGAGAAAACAAACAAGAAAAAAACAAGATATGACAGAAAAGCTGGTTGTGATAGCAAAGCATTAAAGTAAATTCTTTTAGCACTTGGATTGGTGAATGGGTGAGAAGGTGTCTCCAGGGATAAAGGCAGAAGTTGACAGAAATGTTCTCACTTTTCTGAGTTTCTTTGATTAATTCTCTCCCTTCTTTGTTTCTTCTTGTCCCCTTTACGTAGCTATTTGAATTGGACCAAGGGATAGGGAGGTGGAGCAGGGTGAGATATTTCTTGGGAACTTTAATGTTTACATACTGCTTCTTTTTGCCATCCTTTCAATATGGGATCAGGCTTTTTAAAAACCTTTTCTGGCATGTGTCTTTTTCTCCGAGATTTAGATTTACATTTATCAGCATTATCTTGCTTTACCCACCTATGAACAGACCACAGCCACCTAAGATCCTGGAGTTTAGTTTCCTAGTTCCTGCCATTCTCCCCTAAAATCATCCTTATGCTAACAAGGACAAGTGACCAAGGTTAGCACACTCTGACTGTGCTCCTTTTGTCTCCTAAAATGAAGTAGGAATTTCTCTTTAAATAGATGTACATTTCAGACCAACTACAACAAATATAATAATATTCTGATATATGTGAGCATCTCTAAAGAATATTGACATAGGAGGCAACAGACAACTTCAAAAATAGATGTATTTTTCAAAGAATGTTATAAAATTAAAAGTACAGACTTTGACTACAAAGCATCACATGCTTCACATAAAATTTGAATTTTTCTTTTTTTTTCACAAAAAACGGATGTCTTTAATATTAAACTATTATTGAAGTCAGTGAAGGTTGCTCTTTGATGCAATAACTTATCCTTGCTCATAACTTCATTTCAACTGAATGAGTAAGCATGTGACCCTTGGACTTACATCTTGTTTTTACTGATATTGTAGTGTCATTTCGTTAGATTCTTCTCTTACAAAATGCATTAAAATGTGGTCTGTTTTAACTGGACACACTAAATTACTGTTTTGAATCACAGTCTCACTCATTCACTTTGCTTTCAATGAGCATATTTTTTTTTTTTAAAAAATAGATAGTCACTGCAAATAAGCTGCTTTTGTTCTGCTCAGAAAGTCTGTGCCCTAAATTTTCAGGAGTCACATTGCATCCCCCAGTTCATCAGCCTCAAAGGGAACCATCTTGCCAACATAACTGCCAGGCATCCTTGGCTTAAACAAAAAGCTATCCTGACTCTCTGCAAATGTCCTTCAAAGACATTTTACAAGTTTTTTTCTTAACAAACTCTTCCATGAATTGGATGGGACTTTTAAAGGGTATAACAAAAACCATGGGATTGTGCTGCTGAACCTTACAACTATACAGGATGTTAAAAATTTATTGAATATTCTGCAGGTAAATCAGCTGAGAAAAGAGTTTATGGAGGAGAAAAAGGTTCTTGTGCACCTTGTCCCTCCAAGATGGCATGTTTACACAACCAGCAACAGTGAGTCTCTCCCGGAGTAGTTATGAAATGTTATGTTTGATCTGTGTTCTCTGAAAGGGCCCTTAACATTATCCCTGTGGCAATGGCCTTCTGTAAGGGCTGTGGAGTTTGTTGTTTCTCTCACACCACAATGAAAGCAGCAGATCAAGGAAGGTGCCTTGCCAGTCGTGTCCTCCAGCTCTACCTGTGGAGGATCAAGAAGCACATCCTGAAGAAAGGCAGTGGGAACTGCAGCACTGTGCAGCTGCCAGGAATCAGGATGGCTCTTGGAAAAAAGGCTTCTTTGAATTCCACACAGGAATAAATTACGTTTCAGGCTTTCTCCTGGGGCAGTCTGAGGGCAGATCTAGTGCCCTTCATGTTATGACCCCAAGGACTGTCCTGCCCCCCACTCCAGAGCCAAGAATGCTCTGTTCCAAAACCCATCCTTGGAAATCCTATGTCTTTACTCATTCACGATGTAGATACATGAAGGGGAACCTGCAAAGAGAAGGGTCCTGGAAAATAATGTATCTGACAATGTTTACTCTATCACTTCTAAATTTTCCAGGAAGGGATAACACTCCCATACAGGCTTTTCAGTCTAGTCCTCAACCCCTTACAAAGATCATCAGAGATGATCTGATCCTGTGTCCATTTTTCCCACTTTCAATTAAAAAAAAAAAAAAAAAAAGAGACCAGTACAAATTTCCAGTTTATCATGCAGTGGTTTAATTATTAAATCTAAATAAGCGAAGTACAGAACCGAAGTTTTAGGAATGGCAAGGAAATGTGAGAACGTCAGGTTTTCAGGAACATTTCCTGAAGCAGCTAGGGTTTATTTTTAAAGCAACTGTCATACAGCAAATATATTCAGTATGTCTTGCGTTGTTTCAGACAGCACAAATGCAGGGGGATAAAAATTATTCTATGGGTTCACATCCCTCCACTTTGCAATGTGAATTGCAAATAGTATGTTATTTGTTACAATGCATAGGACCGATTAACTCTGTGAACATGGCAAAGATCCAAGTTTCTAAAACTGGGATAATATCTACTTTAAACAGATTTTAGAAAGCCTTACTGGATAACATTTAAGAAACTAATTCAAAAATAGCTGAAACATACTGCATTAGGATCACTGATTTAACTGTGTTACAAAGCTGGTAGCAAATACTTAGCATGATCCATTAAAATATCTTTGAAAAGTATCCTGCTATTGCTAAAAAACACCCCACAAAGAATAAAAATGCAATATATGTTAGAAGTAACTAATAATTTTCTTTTGATGCAAATAGACGTACTGGGCATATGGAAGTGCTCAAATGGGTTTGTTTTTTTGGAAGATGCCCTCTTCTGAATATGGCTTGTCTTGGAGCAATTGTTTGGAATGTTGATAAAAAGCAAAGCTTGATAAAGAGGTGAATGCTAAAATAAGGGGAAAACCACATGTCAGATAGTAACAGAAATAACAGAGTAGTGTATAGCAGCATGCAGAATGCAGTATGAAAGGTGGTATGGGTGAGATACAACTTTCATGTATCTACCATAATGCCGTATTTTATGTAAGATAATTAGATTCTTGAAAGTGCAAATTAGTGTTGATAAAGTAGCTAGATACAGAAGAAATACCTCATAGAATAATTCTGAGAATTACCAAAAGCCTGAAGCATCAAAGTCTGTGATACCACTTATACCAAGTAAAATATACAACGGATATTACTTGGCATATTATAATCTTCATATTAGTGCTGAATGTTATTGATCTTCAGAGTAGTGCTTTTTACTTTGTAAATGTCACCAAGGACATGAGATTATTCTCAAGAGGAAAGTCTATACCGATAAGGAATTGATTAGCAGTGCAACAACTTCATTAATTGCTAGGCCATTTGTCTAAGTAATCAAAACACATCAGCAAACAGCATGCCTCCCCAAATAAAGTTATTTCATTTTTCACTAAAAAAGTTTCAAATCACTTATTACAGCAACTCTGATTAGTCTGTTTTTTGTTGGTTTGGTTTTGGCTTTTCTCCCAAAAAAATAAAGATAATAAATGATGACTTGAAAACAACTTTTAAATCCTTAGGTAAATTAATTTAGGTTCTTTTCTTTAGTGACTCAGATCTCTGAGAAGAAGAAAAATAGGTCAAGAATTTAAACCTGTTGCTAATATTATTTCTTTACATCAGGAAAAAGGTCCTCAGAAATGTGCTCTAGGTACAGTAGTGCTGTGTTTTATTCTAAATAATAATAACCTCTTCTACTTCCCCTCTGTCCTCCCCAAAGCACCCAAACTGCAACCAAAGACAAGTTCAGTATTTTGCTTAAAGAACACAACATCATTCCCTGCAAGACTGCTATGTCTATGCTATAAGAGCCTCTGGGCAGATTCACATCCTACTAACACCAGTATAAATGAAGTGTCCCTTTTGTTGACTTCAGCAGATACACAGTTAACTGCAATCAGAATAAGACCTAAAACATTCCTGGTTTGGACTGGGATGACCAGACATATGCTGCAGTTCTCACTGCAGACAGTGCTGGAGCACTAGCACAGGTGGCCCAGGGAGTCTCTGTCCTAGGACTGGCCATGATCCTGGGCCACTTGGATGCCCTGCTCAATCAGGGAGGTCGGACCAGATGACCTCCAGAGGTCCCTTCCCAAATCAACCATTCCTTCATTTTCTGTAATGTCTGTTCATGGATTTTCTGCTCAGTCAGTGCTATCCTGTCATTACAGACAGATCAAGTGATTTCACTTCTTAGACCAGGCAACTATAGAAGTGATACAAAGGGAAAGTCTCATATTGGTTTCCCATCACCAGGAAAGAGTGCACTGGGAGTCACAACTGGGGGAAGAACTAATGGCATTAAAAGAATAAATGTGGACTAAGGGGCACAGGGCTGTCTACATCTGGGGTAGACAGAGTGAGAATACACGGTAAACATCCAGAGCAAATCAGGGTTTTTATACTCTGTCTGTCAATGGAACAGCTTGTTTACTTCTTATCTCCCAGGCAGCACAGATCCATCCTAATTTCCCATAAAGAGCTAATATTTCCTGAAGGTTGTACCTAGAAATGAAGGATAGCTCTTAATGACAGTCCCTGTTAGCCAATACCATATTGTTGGCTGCTGTATTGAACAAACTGAAGTAAAAGGGAGGCTTTAGAGATCAGTCATTTCCTTAACGCTTGCCCTTGCTTACATCCTGACATTTAGCAGTCCCCATCTTCTAATGTGCAACTCAAATGTGGCCTTGGTCACTATTGGCCTTGTTAGCAGGAGGATGAAACATCCAGATGATTTTGTAGGAGAATAGCAGGAACTAGGAACTAAACTCCAGCATTTTAGGTGGTTATGGTCTGTTCAGGATATAGCACATGAAATAAAGAGAGGCCTCAGAATTTGTTGTTTCATAGCAGGAAATATGTTTGAAGAAAAAAAAAAATTGTGTCGTTTTCCAGGCTGATTTTAATGTAATATAGGAGAAATATCATTAATGAATAAAGAAGTGCAGGAAGATGAGGGAATGCACATGGAAAGAAATTGGTAACACTGGAAGTGATCGGTAGACATAAAAGAACAAGAGTTGTGCAATAGCATGATATGTCAGAGAAATGTTAAGAACCAGGACAGAAAATACAATTCTTTTAAAGTCTATTACTGGAAGTATGGTAAAAAGTCCTGTTTGGATTATATTATGACTTCTCAAGGTTTTGCTGTCAGACAGGGACAGAGCAGAAGCTCTGCCATGAAATGGGAGGGGGAGGGGGAGTGGTGTGACATCCAGCTGTCTTTACTAATAGCAATATTAGTTATAAAATTATTCACCTTTTGCCACCAGTCAACAGCCCTTAGAAAGGTGATTGTCTTTCAGCAAAATATTACAGAAGTTGCTGTAGAAAATAGACTGAATGTTCATGAGTTTATTCAGTTTAAATTAAATGGAAGAATAAACAAAAATAGATCTGTAGTTAAACACTCTAATTTTGAAAAGGAAGACTGAGAGATTAAGAAAACTAATTAGTGAAGTCAACTGGAATGAAGAGCTAGAGGATTTTAATATAGACGACCTGGAATGTAGAGGCTGACCTAGAGTGCATGCAAAAACTATTAACAAATTTTGAAGGGAAGAATAATCAGGGATATAATGGTTACATGAGAAATGCATCATGGGTTTACTCAGGTTTATCATGCTAAGGTTGATTGTTTCTAAGATAACTCATCTTTCTGAAAAACAAAAGCAAATAACTTACTACAAACAAAGCTAAATTTAATCTGTCAGGATTTCAGAAAAGCATTTAATATGGTGTCACATAGGAAATTATCAGGTACACCTTAGAAAATGAGAATTAATAAAAGAACTGTGGGGTAGTGGACCATAAAGGGATCTAACTGACAATAGCAGGCTTTGCTAAAAGGGCACTATTTGTCTGAAAGGGATTTTATTAATAGAACTAACAAGGATCATTATTAGGACAAATAGTATGGAATGAATTCTTCAATGGTGTTGGTGTAAAATACAGAATATAGATAAATTTTCAGTACAAAGGATGAATGAAATATTATCCAAAAATACAAGTAAGGTGAAACCTAAGAATATTTGATTAAAAATCACATAGTTTTGCACTAAATATTTTTGCTATAATTTGGAGACACATCAACATGAAATGTTGATGGAGATAAAACAGCACAGATTAAACAGCAAAGACTAATTAAACTGATGTGACCACATCTGGAATTTTATGCTTAGTTGGGGTAATGAATATTTGAGAAGACAAATTGGAATTGTGTTAGGAACAGAGAAGGATATTGTTCTACCAGTTGTATTAAAAGACTATTTTATGACAGAAAAGAGGCAGATCTTGATATGAAGAAAAAAAAATGTGTGGTAATAAATGATAGCTCTGTTCCAAGGTGCAAACACAAAGGTGGTAAAAGATACTTAACTGAAAGAGCAATCTTGGCACAAGGATAAATGGGAATAAATTGGCCATGAACAGATGTTGGCTGAAAATTGGAAGATGTGCTTTATTACTCATGGGTGCTAGACCAGTTTTTCCAGGGGAAGTGTAAGGATAAAAGCTTAGTTTTAAATGAAGCTGGTAGCCTTATGGAAGTGAAAATAGGACCTGTCCCTTCAGGAAGAGCGGCCTGGATTTGGTAACTCTTTCAGTCATTTCTTTTGCTTTAATTGTAAAACCATAAGTGCAGATAGATACTTTGTGTCTTGATTGTATACCTTGCTACGTTTTTGATTCCAAATTATGAACTTGACAAAGGAGAAGCATTAAATTATTTTTAGAATTATTTATGCATAGTAGCTGTATAAAGCTTAAGTTTTCAAAGGACTCTATTAACACGTCTGACATTCTGACATCCCTACGGTGGGCATATGTTGTTCTCAGTTTCCAAAACACATTAGCTTTGTCAAAGTTACACTACAAGACAGTGGCAAAAATCAAATGGGAGGTCCATCAGACAGGGATGGCAATTTTTAATTGTAAGCTCTGAAGTGCAGTGTGATTATTTTTCAGTAATAAGGTATGAATGGTTAAGAAAAAGGTTGGCATGGACTCTTTTTTCCTAATTAGGCATTCCTCAAAACAGGATTATTTCACTTACAGTCCTTTTGTTCATTCTGTATCAGCAATACCCAAGCATTGTTCATTGTTATGCTTAGAAGGTAAGACTGCAGAGCCTTTGGATAGGTAAGCAGGCAGCACTAATTCCAAATAAAATTATAGGTATGTAAACCCAAGATGATCCCATTAAAGTAATAAACTCAGACGGATATTGAAGACCAGATGGAACTCCAAATAGAAAAATCTATAATGGGACATAAGGATGCAAATTACCCAGAGCAGAGTTTTTCCACATTTGAATGTAGTTCCTTATGTCATAAAAAGATATATACATAAAATACAATCTGTTAAAGTATTTGTATTGAAATCACAATTTCTAAATAGATACTTTTTGGATGCTTCCAAATTAATGAATATGTATGGAAATGTTACCTTTCCTCCAAAAATTCATTTGAAAATATCAAACTTTGTAGGATGTGTGGAATGAAAATTTCACATTTAACATGTCTGCAGCTTTTCAGAGGTTCTGTTACCTGTTTATGTACATGGACATAAAAGTATATTCAGTGAACAGTTCATCTGTAGAATATTAAAGAAGTTATGGATAAATACAGATCAGTTGGAGACTTCTTGTTTAGTCAGTGTCCATTATTCTCCTTTTATCTCCCTCTATTGAGCTTTGATAGTAGGAACCATGCCAGAAGGATTTGCTCTGGCCAGAATTTTGGCAATGAAGTGCAGAAAAAGCCATCATATTGGCTTTAGAGATCCATCTGTTCTTCTTATGCAAATAATATTGCAGTACTGGAAAAACTGGCTACTTTGAACATCCCTTTATGACTGTCACAGATCTTGCTTAATTAGTATCTTACAATAACCATCAGAATGTTTCAGTGTTGGAAAAAGTCCTGCATATCTCTCCCCAAAGACTGGTAGTGTCTTTGTGTCAGATTTCAGATTTGTGTCCTGCAGTCTTGTTCACAGTCCCTCTCCAGCAGTCCTTTCAGGCTTGGTGGGGTTTCATTTGTAGCAGAAACAGTGGAGACTGATAAAGCATACTGGGGAATGGGATAACTGGATTAGGATATCTGCGTATGAGCAATTATTGCCTCTGTATCAGTTTCTATCATATATAGAAAATATGTAAGAGTAAGGCACAAATAGGGTGTTTGTTTGAATTTAACTCTTTGTATCATCAGAACCAATAATAGGGTATGTTCAGCTCCACTCTTAACAGCAGAGAATCAGATGAAATAGGAGGCAAACACTGTGAAGTGTTGTTCACTCACTGGGTAGTGTGTGGTGTCGTTCTGTGGAGGGCTCCAGGGGAGAAAGCAGACGTGATTTTTCAAAAGAAGATTATTGACAGTGCAGAGACAGTGTTTAGCACTCATTTTCACTTATTAGTATGACTGAAAAATGGAGCATTTAGTGATGGCCCAAGTTCCTGAAGTGTGGTAACACTTGCTCTGACTTTGTTTCTCAGACATGCCGGCTGGCCCTGGCCTGGAGATCACCCTTAATAACACTTTTGCAGTAGGAAGGGAATACATCTTGTTGCATAGAAATGTCAGGTGCAAATCTTTTTATGCTTCTTTCCCTTCTGCTACTTCTTTCCCTCAGTTACCAGTTTTAAAGAAGACTCCCAGGGGGGTTTGGCACAAGGTAAAATAGAGCAGCTGACAATCCCTAAACAGCAGAACAATCCTTGTAGTCCTTTTGCATTAATTCCATTCTTTAAACTACATTGCTTTATGCTAAGCTCAGTTTGGTTTTCATTCAGTTTGTAAGTCGTGATAGCAAATAGATGTTTTAGGACCAGCTACCCCTGTTGCTGTAATCTGATCTTGTTTTAGAGATAGGCTGGTGAAGGCGGGGAGATGCTTCACAGTAAAAAAATAGTGACACCACATGTAGTGAAAAGTATAAAAAGACTTGGCAACATATTTCTTAATTGTTTTGGGACTGGAGAGCAAAATAAGGGTTGCAGTGCATATTTGGGATTATTATTCTGGATGGTAAATGTTCAAAAACACCTTTAAGCCTCACTTCAAATTATGTATGAAGTTGCAAAACACCTCCATCACAAAGATTACAATAGACAGAGTGTGTATTTTGTACTAGCCACAGGTAACCATCTTACAGTAAGATTACTTTTAGAAAGCAGTCAGCATGTGATGTGGACAGCATTCAATAGTGACCTGCCAGATTCTGAGCTCACCCTGGTTTCACTCCAGCAGGAAGTCCAGTGGAGTTAGAAGTCGATGGACTATCTGAAATTTTCACCAGAGAATATTAATTTGGAAGCTGGCCCATGCCTGGCTAGCATCTCCTGAAGCAATGTTTCTATTCTAGCTGCTCTTTTAAGTTGGTATTCGTCTGGTTATGGGAGTTAAAAGAATACTCTATTTCAGCAAAAGGTAGTTATCCAGAAAAAATGGAACATTAAATAGTAATAACAGTGTCCATCTTCAAAATTTGCATGCTGGATTCTACTGTTAAGCCACAAGTGATTTTGAATCCTGTTTCAGGTTCTAAACATAGGCTAATTTCAGAACAGGGAATGTATAATCACAAGAAAAACAATTAAAAGCAACATAGAGTCTAGTTTTTTCTGAAAAACACACTGGAAAAAAGCACTAATTTAGACAAGTTGATAATTCTAAAAATGGTGAAGCATTAGTTTAATGAACTGCACTGAATAGTGGATTTTAGTCTGTTAGTTCACATGACTCTTTCTAGACTAAACACATTGTCAAATATTTATTTCCTCTAACTTTTAAAATCAAAGAATATGCCAGAATTTTCCCAGAATTCTAAGTCCCATAAGTTAGGGAAATGCAATTGTATCCTATTGGTCATTACTATTCATAATTATAGATTATGAGTAAAGATTGCTAATTCTCCTCACATAACAAACATGAAGATTTTCTAAATTTTAAAGTCCCAAAGGCAAGTAAAAGGACTGCAGATTTATTTTAAATTCTTATTTTTTAAAAATAATTTTCACCGTTTGTGAACTCTACCTGTTCTGTTAGTTGGGATTGGTGGAGCCTGAGGAGAAGCAGAGTGCTGCCTGATGGTGTGGGGGCTCCAAGGAAGCAAAGTGCTTTACTTCTCTCTGCAAACACCTCACCTTACAGACTCACCTGGGTATTGATTCTCCTGGGAGAGAGAACCATGCCCAAGAGTAAGTCATGAGGGTTAGTCACTCTGCATAACTCAAAAATGCATTTTAAACACTTAGAGAGTGGGAAGATTTTCCTTTATACCTTTGAAAGTCTGTCAGTGTGGAATCTTGGGAGGATGAATTCATATTTGCCATCAAGGATGTAAATGAATATTTTAGACCACGTGTCATTTATTTGCAAAGTTAGACTTCCCTAAGAATCACTGGTGAGCACTTGAGAACATAAAATTAGCCTTACAATGAGGTTTTAAATTCTGTTCTAAATTAGTTTCTTTATTTCTTTCTTCATTTACCTTCAGAATCCATTTACAGCACATGCAGACAAAAGTATTATTTTCTGTATTTAGAAAATAAAGCTGGGATAATTGAACTAATTGTTTGGGTTGTTTGCAATAGCTTTTGAGACAGAAGGCATTCATCTGAATATTGTATTAGGATTCATACTTTCTACTTTAGTTGTTTGCTGAGCCACATAGTTATATGGTTATATGGAAAGAAACCTCTAAACAAAGTCAAGATATGGAAATATATATCTAATTTCACTCTTATGTATCTAGTCTTCCAATTTCTTGAGGCTGTTCTGATATCCAAAATGACCAACTCACTTAAGTTCTATAGAATAGGCCATTACAGTTTCTACACCTCCCAGCATGAGTATCTTCTGAATAGTAACAATATGCACAGGACTTTCTCTGACACCTTCCCGGTCTAATGTCAAATTTAGTGTGTGACTGGATATAGCAGAGATATAAGGTCTTAGTTTCCCAAAGTTTAAATGGAATCAGCTTTTCTGGAAACACCTGTACATATGTCTTGGGGGGTGGGGGGTGGGAACAGGCTTTTCTGTGGTTGCTCAGAAAATCTATATCTTTTAATACTACTGTTGACATTTCTTCCCTGTATAAGATCTCTTTTTATGTCTAAGGTCAGACTGAAGAGGGGAATAAGAATGAGGGATCTTGGAGAGTATTGATCCAGTTTTACTTTCTCAAATGACACCACATCTGGATCAGTAATTCTGTCCCTTTCTCCCTTCTCCAAACCATGGTGAAATCTAATAATTGCATAGATTTTAGACTACTTAGAATGGTTGACCTTTAAGCAGAAAATTATTTTCAGTCCTAGTTAGAGAGGAGATTGTACTTTGTTGTGATAATTAAGAGAACTGGGATATTAAAGTTAGTTTAAAGTATATTCATGGAAATGAAATGCATTAATATTAGAATTTAATCATGATGCAAGAGTATGATTGAGAATTTTCATATGAGAGGAAGAAATAAATGTCTCTCATCAGTACTGAGCACACCAACGGCTTAAGTTAACCCCTTTTCTTCTCATTGCAACTGGCTGGGAACACCCAGATGTTCATCCACTGCATGTCAGCCAAGCCCTGGCAGTTTTTATCTGAAAGCTGTTAATTTCTTAGGATGAGCTAACTCATCCTAATTTTGATGATTTCAATCATGAGCTTTCAATCATGAAAGTGTAAACTGTCAGATAAATTGCACACAAGTGCATGTTTTTCCCCTTGCTACTCAAGGAGAAACAATTGTATGTTGGAAATAAGAAAGAGAAGCAAGCATGTAACATCAACTCAATTTAAACAATGAAGTTTCTCAATCAGTTGCTGGAAATTTGATTTGATCTATCTCATGTGTTTTCCTCATCCTGAACAGAAATAAGTGCTTAACAATGTCATGGAATAGGAAAAAGATACTTTGAAAGCATAGAAAAATCATGAGAGAGGGTTTGGGTTGTTTTTAAATATTTGACGTATCTGATACTTGAGATGTTTCGGACAGGCAGTGGCCTGGCTTGTCATGCATACTTGTTGGATCCTCTGTTGGATCTTTTTTTTGTGATAAGTCCATTTGCTGCAAATGTTCATAGGCCCACCCTTCACTGATCTGCACACTAGAAATGTCATTTTAATCATCACTTGTGATTTACCACAGGATGCAAACCCCAGACTTCCACAAATGCTTTTTGCCTGAACCTCATCTTCTGTGAGTGTTGCACCCTACTTTCATTTGAAAGGCTTCATATCAGGGGAAGCCTCCAACATGAAACTTGCTCTCTGTCCTGGATTTCTGACTCTTCACCCTTGAAGCACATTTAAACCAATGCTGCATTTTTACTGATTTTTCCCCACTTCAGTTAGAACAGATATACTAAGCAAATTTGTCACTGAAATGCAATGAGGGAAGCAATGTTGAAGAGAGTTGTTTCTTGAAGAAAAAAGTCTGTTAAGAGACTACTGAAAAGACAGAAATTAGGTGGTCCTGTCTGACTCTCTTCCTGTAATACCAGGCTATTTAAATTTTCATTCAAGTGTGCTGAAATTGATGTGAAGGTGATAAATCACTGACTGAAGCTCTCAGTTATGAGTTGAAGCCCTAAGGGCAGACCTCGTAAGCCTGCAGAATTTGGGGGCCACGTACTCTGGTTCTGTGAAGGCTGAACTGTTCATGCCTAGCCAGTTGCATCTTACTAGCACCTGGCTGAGCTTTCAAGCTTTGCTTTTGGTCTTTTATTCCCCCAGAATAACTGCATCCTTACCTGGCTTGCTGTCCCCAAGGCTGCTCAGTGACCACAGAAGAGAGTGCTGGAGTGACGCTCTTTTGGATGGCAGTGACAACCAACTACATATGATCTGCAGACTGAGCAAAAGATTTTCTCCCCAGATTTACTACTTCCCTCCTTCAGTCCTTCTCCCCTCCAGTCTCATCCAGAGCAAACTAATGAAAGAACCAACAACCCACAAAATAAATCAAAACCAGTGACTGTAAGAAGGGAATAGGTCCAGCAGAGGTTCTCCAAGACCTCTATAATTTTCCTTTTGCAAACTGTTTCATGATTTAAGTGTATGATTCTTGTGGTTTGAGGATTTTAGTCTATGATTCCTGTGGTTTTCAGCCTGGCTGAGGCAGGCTGAGATAGTGCTACAGCAAAGATAGATATCTCAGCTAACCCAATTAGTCACAGTAATACTAGATGATGATTTATGAATTGGCTTGTTGATTCTGAAATGATTCATCCCTGCAAGTGCACATAGGAAGTGTGTAACTTTTGATCAACTTGTATTCAGAACTTCTTTCAAATGGGACTTTATAAACCATAAAATTGCTTTTTCAACTTTTTTCTTGGAAACAAATATCACAAAAAAGAAAGATTATTTTTAAATGTGCTAAGAAAATCAACTTTTTAAAAAAAGAGACTGTCGTCCTTGGAAATGCTGTTAACACAATCACAGAAATTCAGAAAGCCATACAATAATTGTCTGTTTAAAATGTGCAGCTTTTCATCAAATTTACACAGAAAATTCTGCATATAAAAGAAAACAAAACACATTCATTAGTAATGCTTTGGAAGCTGCCTTGGACTTTGCAGGTCTTGCTTTGGCAGTTCTCACACATGCCAGCAGGCACAGAGAACCAGGGTGCAGCAAATTTTGGAAAGTGTATTTTTCTTTTCCTCATTTTCTCCTTTTTTTTTCTTCTTTCTGTCTTCCTTTCTTTCTGTTCCTTTCACCTTTTTCTTCTTCTTTTTCTTTCATACCTTCTTTTCCTTTCCATTTCTTTTCTCTTTCTCTCTTTCTCTCTTTCTCTCTTTCTCTCTTTCTCTCTTTCTCTGCTGGTTGGTTGGTTTGTTGGTTTTAACTGTCCTACAGCTTAGTTATCATTTTACTTTGAAACTATGACTGTTCATGAAATTACATGGAAAGCTTTTAGCCTAAAAAAGAAAAAAAATCAAAAATGTTACTGAAATATTTAAAGTTAATCAAGGTATTACTTTTTAAACCTGTTATAAGCTTGGAAATCAAAATTGTGTATTTCATTTTGATTAACAATAATTATCCACACAATGTAAAAGTGGATTTTTTTTACATATATTTTTCAAATTTATCCATAAAACGTCTAATCGTGATTCTAACTATCTGTTCTTCCTTTGTCAACTTCCCATCCTTCCTTTCCTTCCTCCCAGAGAATTGTACTGGTTTTGTTGTACATCAACTGATCTTTAAATATTTTTTTTTCCTGTCTCTTTGTCCTCTGTTAAGTTTCCAATTACAGAAAAAATGCCGGTTTTAATCCAAAATCTGAAGGTCACTAATTAGCTCATTTTTGTTTCATAAGAGAAGAAACAATGTTAACTTCCATAGCATCGAAACTGAATATAAATGCCTCATTAATCTCAGACATATCAAAGCAAGTATCTGAGGATGGATGACAATGTAGAAAAATAGCCCTAGAGAGGAAAACACAAAAAGATGACACAATGTTTATTATCATGAAGACATTCTTACGTGCTCTATAGATTAGGTGATACCAGGGCGCAATGCAAGGTTTTGAAGAAGCAAAGCATTGTGTGTACAGAGCAAGTTTGATTTCAGAATTGCTTCCTAAGCTATGCCAGCTCTCCCAGAGAAATGCTCAACACCTTATTAGTTTTTACAGAAAGTGTAGTAAATATACTCCGTCAACAGAAAGCTTCCTCCTAGAACGGGGTGCTTCCACTTGGTTGCCATATATTTTATTGCTCTCTTCCCAAAGGTTCTTTGGGAATGCATTAGGAAGCCTGCTCAAAGGCCAGCTGGACTCAAAGCAGTGCCCTGAAACAAAATTTGTGCAAACACAAAGCAGCATCCCATCTGGTGGGAGCAATCTGCAGGTGATTCAGTGTTCATTTAAATGAATTAAACAAATCAATGGATCGTTTGGATTTTATGTAATCATGTGTAAGTCAGACATGAAAACTTATTCATTAAAACTGAGGGCTAATTATTTCCTAGAGCTGCTACACAGCAAGTCACAGGAGTTTTCATATGTAAAACTAAGGTTATTGATATTTCATTCATTCCAGTTGGACTGGAAAATCAAAGTTGATGGGTTTGTGGATTTTATTTGGGAATAGAAATGGTAAAATCCTAGTACCTCATTTCCACAAATCTGTTACTTCTTAAACTGACATGTTCTGACAACGCACTTTGATTATAATGAAGCTGTCTTTACAGTTGAAGAATCTTCCACTGTAGTAATTAAGATCCTCTTAGTTTTCCAGTTAAAGTACTCTAAAGAATTGCTTATTCTTTCAAAGTGCTTCTTTTCAAAGAAAAAAAAAGAAAACTAAAAAAAAACCCCCGACCAAAACACAAAACCAAAACCCAAAAAAATAACAAGTTCTTTTAAAAAAGGCTTGTCTCTATTAAATCTAACTTGAAATAAGTAACTCTTTGGTAAAATCAGGATGATTTCTTAATGTCTCTTAGGCATAAAAATCCCAAACAAACCACTAAAAAAGTAAAACAAACAAAATCACAATATAACAAACTATTCTTACCTTATCAACATCCTTCCATAAATATTATGGGAGCATGTGTGAAAGTTGAGACTCGTGACAGTTTGTTTTGTGGTTGTTTTTTTTTAAAGAAAATTTTAAACACTATCTTAAATTCTTTTTATACTTTATTCAATTATCAGGCTGTAAAGCAATTTGTCATTCACAGGTTAGTTGTTGTAGCTATGAAAATTTGTGATCTATAATATAGTGACTTACAATTTATCCATGTTTCTTGTCTAATAATATTTTTTTCTAACCAAGAAATAGAAATATTGAAAACAGATGAAACTCAGTAACACCACTTAAACTGAAGAAACCAAATCTTATTTCTTCACTGCTTTAACTAATTTTTTACTCTTTTCCTTGAATGGGACTTCGACAATACTAACATTTTCTTTTCCCTTATTGGTATTCTTGATAAAATCTCACAAAGGAGGTTAAAATATGATTTCTGCAATATTAACAGGCAGTGCTGTGTCCCAGTGCAAGCTTTGTCCTTTGTAGGAAATTCTTATTTGATCATTGGAATTTAATTTGAAGGACCATCATTTGACTTTTAAAGGACTGCCTTGTTAATAGGAGATTATACCCAAAAGGTACATGAGCTTTCTTACAAATTAAAAGATTTTTTTATTCCTATTGTATTTTTGCTTTCACAAAAAGAAATATACTGTGTGAGAAGTGACCACAGTCTCAGATTCTGTTTTATTAACAAAAACAATAAAATGACAGTTCCCTAAGTGAAACTGAGAAAAATTTTAAAAAATAAAGAAAAAAAGAGACTCTGGTCTCTTATATAAACAGTAGCCTTTGTCTATTACATCATCACATTGTAATTAGATTTATTATGGCTGTATGCTCATGGTTTGAGTAAGTGGAATATGTGATGTGAGTTTAATTGGCTTATGTGTTGTGCTGAGTTCACCAGTGCATTAGAGCCTGCCTTGTCCTGCTGCTGTAGGAAGCATCTCTTGTAAAAAAAATCAGCCATTCCACCACAGTCTTTCAGAAATATTCCACTGCAACAAATGCCAACATTTTCTAAATTAGATTGGAGACAACCCGTCCAACAAAGTAGCTATTACCTCCTGCTTTTCCCCTCCTCCTCCTCATATTTGAGAAATCTCTGTTCTTCCAGGTCTGGTGCAAAACCCGCTCATCAAAAGCACAAATTCTCTTTTTATTCCTGCCACAGGCTTCAGACTATTTCTAGCTGCTCAGAGAATGAATAACACTGGGCAGCTCATTTCATCTGTCTGTGTCTTTATATAGCAGTTCTGTGAATAGAAGGAATAGATCTTAACCCATCCCAGAGACTGCTGAATGAGGTATGCAGTAAGAGCATAATTTATAATGAATGTTACAGATACTCAGAAATAATCATGTGTAGTAATGGCATAACATGCTTGTCTATATTTTAAGTCTTTCTGCACGTACATCACACCAACCATATCAAGGTGAATTATGTCTAGGGAATTGGAATCTTCAATTGAATGGTCTGAATTTGTTTCTCTTTACCATTTACTTACAAAAACAATTGTGAGGTCTATTTTAATGCTGCTGAGAAAAAATATCAAGTCTAAATGGGATTGAAACATAAAAAGGTAAAAAGAGGGGGAAATGAACTTATACCTGACCCAAAGAAAATGTTCATATGCAGTACAAGGTCTTATGGAGACAGAAACCAGCTGATAAATTGGACGACTGTCTTTGAGTGATCTCTTACTATTAATACCAGGTGTTCAGTGCATTTCTGTACAGGCTTTTTACAAACTTCTTCTATTTATACTACCACATCTGAGAATTTTTTCCACAACTGGATAGTGAAGAGTGAATCATTGAAGTACAATTTTTTGGTAAACACACCCTTGCTCTTTAGAGAGAGAATTGATGGTCATTTGTCAGTTGCAGCCTCAATTAATACAGTATATGAATTGTATCATCTTGTTATCTTAGGACTGCAGAGTGACTCTGTATTTCAATTATGCAGCAATAATTAACAAATAATAAATACATAACTTTCAAATATTTGTCAGAATCTGTGAGTAATCTAGACTGAGCCATGCTCTGACATCCTGTCTGGTCAGATGAGATCATTTGAGTTGTCTTTGTGCATCCTGAGTTCAAATTTCCCTTTTGTTTGAAATCAGTAGACTTGCATGGATAGTAAAATCCTGTCTGCTCCCTTAGGACATCCATTATATTGAAGACTTTAAAAAACAAACAAAAGTTAAGCCTTTGGTTTTGCCAGGTTACTTTATGATTATGAAACAGTTCTCTTTATTTCTTCTTGCTTTTTTCAGAGAGCTAAGTATTGGGTTTGATGAGCTCTGTACGTAGCTCGGCCTGGGCTTTTTGTTGGAGGATTTATAAAAATATATACATGTGTGTGGAGAAGATAGTTTTGAAAATGCCAACTATTTAAATAAGCTGATGAAATAACATACAGAGGTCTTTATTCTATAGAATGCTTATAAAATACACATCAATTGAGCACTGAAATGAAATGCAGTAATGAGTATAACCCATTTAAAATAATATCCTTTGTGTAGAACTGTTTTCAGTACTACTTTGACTAACTAAGAGTATTTGTTGGCTTGTTTGAAATACTCTTAAAGTCTTTGGTGCATGATGGTTTGTAGTTTTCCCTTGTCCTCTTTGTGGGTAGTACAGTCTGACATTGTTTACTTCCAAAAATATAAAATTTAGTAATAGAAATGTCCTACTCTTTGCTTTGGAAAGACATCAATTATGTACAAAACTTGAATTGCTGTTACATGATCTTGAACAAAAGGTAAATTATGCCTTAAATTAAAGAGAGATGTGTGTGCAAACTGTGCACATTTGTGTTGCTGAGCTCTGTGATTTTCTTTCTCCTTTATCCCATATGGACTGAAGACAATGATAAAGTTCCCATGATTTCAGCAGTTCAGGATCGAGACATGGTTCACAATATTCAGCAGAGTAATTTAAAACAAAAATCGTGCTGATTGCATCACAGGTAACTTATTTTTAATACCCAATTTCTAATATGTCTTTAAAATCCCAGCATTAGAAGCATAACTCCATGTGCTGAGGTCCAAGAGGGGCATTTGTTCAGTGCTCGAAGGGAGTCCTCCTGTCTGGTCTCTGTTCCCTGTGCTCTCTGCTCTGCACTTCAAGGACCTGACCTGCAGTGACCAATACCAACATACCTTTCTCAGGAATAGAGTGGAGAAAGTGAAAGAATTCAGTTAAGCAAATCACAGTGCTACTAACCTTCACTGTCACCCCACAGCTCAAACTGAAGTACTTGCTCTTTCAGAAACCTTTTCAGAGATAGTTTTCCAAACCTACACATCCACAAGTTGCGCAGACCAGTGCTAGTGGACTTCAGTTCTCCAGATCTTTTGAGACGGTACAGTCACAGAGCCCAGACTGGGTGACCACAGTGGCTGGGACAGGAGTGTGTATGGGAGATGGAGGAGAAGTCAGGCCTTCCCCAAAGGATTTCTGCCTTTCTTTAACACTCAGCTTGCACCCTGCACATGGCCAGATCTGTGGTACTGCCCCCTTCCTGTTTTGCAGGGGTTTATATACAATGTTTTTTGAGCAGGACACTAGGCTTTCTTGAAAATAAACCTAAATATGAACATGCACCTGTTTGGGAAGAAGTTGTTTTGAAGGTTTGTGTTGTCTTGTCTCTCTGTGAGGTCTACGGATGCAGTCTGTAATTAATGTAACATCGTATTGTCAGGTGTTTGCAACCATATATTTCCATATGTGAAAATCTAGCCTGCCCTAAATCTGAGTGAAAAGCAAATGTTTTTGAAAGTGTTGAGCTGAACCTATGGGAAGGCATGCTGCAGTTGTTTGAAATGTGAAATGTAATTTATATTTAAGGAAAGCAGGTAGTTTTTGGTGTTTTGAACCCGTTGGATTTACACTAGGAGTGGATTTGACCTTTATACATTACCATTTAGAAGCTGTCACAGCTCTCGGATTCTTCTTACAGAGGAATCGGTTCCCATAAACCATGCAATCTCTTCCATAACCAGACTGTGCATTTGATTTCCTGCCTCTCCAGGAAATAAAAAACTGATGTCTGCTGTGTAGGATAAGGCCAACATATGAATCAGCAGTTCAGTATGTCTATGACTACTGGTTCTGGTGGGAAATAGCATTATTGTTATTTTCCTCTTTTTATCAAGCAGATTTGTAAATTCCTCAGTCAGTAGTAAATAAATGGAAATAGCATTGCAAGATAGGAAACGAGCTAAAGAGCTGAACTTCTGCCAGTCTCTAAAATGGCACTAAGACTGCCAATGTAATGGAGGGTTCCTAAGACAGCTGAACTAGAGTGAGAGATATTTGTATCTCTCAGAGGCTCTGTTAAGGGAGAAGCGATCATGATAGAAATGCTTCAGCAAAATATGCTCCTGCTCAGTTAATTTTGATGTTGTAAATGTTCCAGGTATTGCTCTTAGCAGTATCATACTGGCCTTTACTGTGTTGCTATTCTACAGTAGTCCATCAATGTTTTGCAATTATTCATGCCCTGAAAACTGTTTATGTAGAGTTTGTGTGCTGCTAGAATTACAGGGTGGGTGTTTCAAAATAGGTGTGCAATTTTTGTAAAATGAGTTGTGCTCATATAGGCATATGACAAAAGAAAATTGATAATCTTTATTGCCCACTCTTTCCCCAGATGCTTTACAAATTAAAATAGCCAAGTCATAAGAATTATATGATAGAGAAGGGGGATCTGAAAAGAAATGGGGTAAGTAGCGGTGAAGGGTGTTTTCAGTTGGGATGGTTCTATGAAACATAGAGTTGCTGAAGCAGAGACATAGCAGGAGTCTAATCTAGACAACATGATCTGCCAGGACTAAATTGTCCATCCCTATTTAGAGAGGGATTTGTGTATTGCCATTTCTTTAGTGATGTTTACCTAAGTGTATTAGACAGGTAACACAAATATTTAGAACCAAGGCAGTTGTAATAGTCTATGGATACCTGCAGACATCTCAAAGTCTAAAATGTTGTTTTATGCAAACAAGCAGGATGAAAATAGTATCAATCAGGATTCTGCCCAAGCTGCACCTTTGGAGCAGTTTCCCTACCAGTCTGTCAATGGTTCAAGTGTTAATAAGAGATGAGAACCCTGTAAATGCACACAGTCAGTCTTGGTATTGTTATTTTTACTATCCTATGCTTGTCTGCTATATGTAGCTTGAAATGCTTCTGATTTTGGAGTCAGCACATTTTCAGCAGAAGAAGATAACGTCAGTGTTTTAAATTTCTCATTTCTATGAGCTAGAGAATGCACAAGCACATAGGTACATGATCTCTTCAGAAGGTCACAGGGAGGAGGTGAAAGCAGCACTGCCTTAAAAATTAGAGCAATGACAGTAAATGTCTGCAGAATTGCTATATAGGAGAGAGAATTTCCTTCTTACAGTGCACTCAAGACCTCCATACTCAGGAGTGAGCTATTTGTGCCCATAAATTGATGTATTTATAGCTCCTCTCACTGGCCATAGACATGCAGTCTGAAGTTAGTCTTCCTTCTCTTCCTGAGTAGGTGGAATTATTTTCAGAGCAGTCAAAGTCTTTTAAAGTCTCAGGAGAAGTATTTTTTATGGCCGATGCAGTCCTTAAATGGAATTGCCTTCAGGGCAATTCACGTATGTTTCAGTTGATTATGTATTTAAAATCCAACCTGATGAAAGGAGACAAACATGTACACAGTGAAAGAAGTCCAAGAAAGATCAGCAGAATTAATGTTTTAAACCAAAAATTACCTGGAGCATTCTTCTGGTTGTTCAAAAGTCTGCCCAAAAGAAATTTTTGCACCCTTTCCACCTCTTAGCATTTTATTTTGAAAATTTTCAGCATGTCTTGTGGACTTTCCACTTCTCTTCAATGTACATCATTTATTCTCCTCTCAGGCGTCGTGGTTAACCAGATTCTGAGCTCATTTTTGACTTCATTATTCATGGGGAAAGTAATCTGAACAAAAGTTAGTCAGCCCCAATTTATTTTCACATTAGACAGTAGGTGCTACTTACTTGACCTGTCACATGTAATATGATCAGAGTCGCTACAGAAGGTGCATTTCTTAAACGTTGGGTGCAGGCTGGACATCACAGTGTACATAATCATATGAAAATGCTTTTGGAGTTGAAAAAGTGTTTTTTTGTGATCTCCCTCTAATGAAGCACCAGCTCCTGTATTCACTTCCTCTCATTTCTCTAACGCTGCAGGATAACATGAAGATATCAAGAATGGATTATTATTAATTTTTAGCTTGAATAATTTTTCAATCTATCCCAGCATTTTCACGCTGTGGAAACAAGTATTTAGTTAATAATTTTGCCACTGTTACTGACATAGTATAATGATGAAAAAACAC
>JAWWMO010000043.1:10665693-10751213 GCA_035047845.1 Dendrocincla fuliginosa
GAATAGAATAGAATAGAATAGAATAGAATAGAATAGAATAGAATAGAATAGAATAGAATAGAATAGAATAGAACAGACTTTCAGAGGATTTTTCAGCTGTGAGGGTGGTTATATTCTAAAAGTTAAATGAAAGCATAACTCACTTTGTGCATTCAAAGTCTAGGGCAAGATCCCAGTAAGGGTTGAAGCTTTCCTGTATTTGTGCTATATTTACATATTAGATCAATGAACCAGCGATTGTCATGATATGTATTCCCAAAATAAAACTTTAAAATACAAACCCCAGAATTTCTGATAGTTTTGTTTCAGACTTTTTAACCTATTTCTCTGAATAGGCTGAATTCTGCAGTGGTGGCTCTAGGTGGCACATTCTGGCTGTTTCAATGCAAGTGGCTTATGAAGGTGTCACCTCTGGGTCAGCAGTTCAGGCTAATAGGTGAAAGAAGGTAGTGCATGTACATTGGATATACATGGGTGAGCTAATTCCAGTATCTGCTGGATGGACACAGAACATCACATTTAGAGGGACAAATCAAAAAGTTAATGAGAAGAGACAGAAGAGTTGGTCTTTTCAGTAGTACATGTGAACAGAAAGCACAAAACATTTTTATTTCTGCAACCTTAGTTTTGTTGTTTTCTTATGTGTAGAAGTTTGTGCTTGCAGTTTTCAGAGCAGACCTATCCACATATATTAAATAAGAAGGGAGTTTTATAAGAAAACAGTGGAAATAGACAGTAATTTCGTAACAGGTGCAGTATGTGTATTGCTCCCTGCCTTGCATCTATTTCAGGCCAAGTTTTGTATGTCAAAATGCACTGTAGGATGATTTTTTTAAGAATGCTTTTTGAGCACTTAACTGAAAAAAAATTGTGCTAACACGGTATTTTTGTATTGTAATAAAGTACCGTAAAAATAATCGTAATGAAAAAATGTGAAGTATCAAAAGCAAAATTTCATTTTTAGTTTTCCCATGAATTATCTTAAAATAAACTAGATTAACAAGCTGGGTTTAATTTTTACCTCTTTCTGTGTAGTGCTAACCAATCTGAAGTCTGGACTGTTTCTGATTACATGACATAAAATCTTGTAATAGTACATTTTATTGCATGAAGGTGAAATGATTTCCCTTCATGCTGTGAACCAAATTTAGAAGAGCATATTGCAACTGGTGTAGAAAATTTATACAATGAATAGTCATTATGTTTCTGATGGAATGGATGTTAGGGGAAAAAATACTCATGATATGAAAAAGCCTAGAAAATCAAGGAAGGACACTGGGTACCTCTAAGCACAGTAGGGGAAGTGTTTGTACTTCAGGCACAAGGTGATATTTTCTTGTCCACCTTTCAAGGCTAAAAAAGCTTCCAATTCTTTAACTAAGTTCCTCTGAACTCTGGAGTTTCAATGTTTTAAGTAACACTTCTAAAATAGCTTCATTCTTATATTTAGTATTGCATTGCTAAAAACACAATTCCATTAGCTGTATTATCCATATTTTACATGAACTATTGCCTACACTGGCAGTTCTGTTATCAACTTCATGCCATTTTCTGCTTTTGGTCATTTTTATGGTATATTTTGCTTGTAGTTTTATGTTGTGAACTTTGCACTGTTGTGTTTTTTTTATCTGATAATTGCTTTTATTTAACTTTATAAGTTACAAACAGGGCCTATATGAAAGAATTAACTATATTAATCTCAGCCTTGGTGAAACATCAGTGTATGATTAATTATATTTTTTCCTGTTGGTCATGTTTATGTGACAAAACAATGTGAAGTAAAATCGTTCTAGAGCACCTTGTGGAATGCAGATGAAAACTAGCATGTGAAGTGGGAAGAAGGGTGAAATTACAAAGACATTTTCTTTTTCCCAAGTAGAAACTAATTCCCAATCAGAAGATAAATAGTACTTTTCCTAGTAGCCAATCTGTAGACATCATTCAATGAATAAATATAGCATGATGTTAAGTTTTACAGGATCTGCCACACTGTATTTATTTTACCTCAGTATAAAATGTCAGCAAAATTATTATCTCTTCTAAAAATAAAATATCCAAGTATGAGCATTTCATAAAAAAGCAAAATTGGGCACTTGAAAAGTATTTCTTCATACATTGGATATGTTTTGATGCCAGAACAGCTGCATTTTAGAAATCAGTTACAACCAACATAATAATGGGTAGCTTATTCAAAACCTCTTTAACAGAAACGTAGAATTCTCAGTAATGATCTTTTACAAACCTTCTTCAGTTCATCATCAAAGTATCTTGTTAAATAATCTGCAGAATAAAGAAGTCCGTGGAGAATGAAAAGTTAATTTCAAATCTGTTAATTAAAGAAACGTAAAAAAGTCTGTTGCCGGTGGGAAAATCTGTTTCTCCTTCACATCTGTACCATCATGCAGGTTGAGGAAAACGGAGAAATTACATATTCCCTCTTGGGCCTTTTCATGCTAATGTATTGTAGTGCCATATGAGGTAAACACACATCCAGTCATTAGTTTTCTTTGACAGCGTAAAATAATTTTATATATATATATATAAAAAAAAAATCATAGTATTCCAATAAACCTGCTTATGTTCTGTATTCCCTGATCAACAAAACTGAATCATTATATCACAGTACAAGAGAGATGGCTTTACAGGTTGAGATTTTCAGTTCATCTATGTCCTGTTGCTTATTATGAGTATCATGTAACATCCCCATGCCTTGGAAAACATACAGCTGTACAGTTGTGTACAGCCTGTTGTGTTGGTAACATCCCTTCTGTTAATACCAATTATCAAGGATGAGTTCCTTCAGGGCTCCTGCGGGGCTTTAGAAAAGCAGAGTGCTGAAGATGTTATGTATCTTTGTTCAATAAACATTTCTGTGGTTACTTTTATATAACATTTCACTTTTTATTACAGCACTTCATCTGGTAGCAGAAGGCAAATAGACATTGTTTTTCATAAAGAACCAGTTAATTCTTTAACATATAATAACCTTACTTTTCTATTTTTGATTCCCATTGATTGGCTTACTGTAACCAAATTATTATATATTCCTTGGCTCAGGTTTTCATCAGGGGACATTTTCTTAAGTATTCATGTTTGCCAGCCAGCTGGGGACAAGAAGGCATAGGTGTTAATTGAGCACTCAGGATAGACTTCAATGCACATGGCATAGTTAGTGGAAAGTCTGCTACATGTTTTGGGAGTTGTGTTAGACATTCTCAGGGGTCCAGCTGGAAGGGATTAGCAATGTTCTCTCCTAAATGCAAGTTTTCATTCTAGATTCAAAAGCGCAAAACAAATCTCAAGCAAAGCCTAGTGCTGCTGATGCATTTAAACTTTACTTGCATGAAGGGTGCACCCTCCCGGGCATTTCTAAGTGGCCACCTCTTTTATTGATAAACTTCATTATCACAGGATCGTCTAATAATTAGCTTGGAAGGGATCTCTGGAGGTCATTCAGTCCAACACTCCACTCGCGGCAGGAACAACTGCAAAGTTATAACCAGCTTGGATGGTAGATCATGTTGCTCAAGACTTTGCCAAGCTGACTTTGAGCATCTACAATGATACACAGTCTCCTTAGGATGTCTGTTCCAGTGCTTGATTACTTCTGATGTTATTATTTCCCCTCTTAATATTTTCATTGATAGTGCTTGCTACGTTTTGTTTCTGTATATTTGACATTAGGCTGAGAAAATTAATTCCCCACTCGGATGTCTCTGAAGAAAACACTGTATTGGCAGATCCTGTTTCAGTTGGAAGCAGTGGGCATTTTCTTTAAGCAAAGAGTGACCAGAGGGTGACAATTAGCAGTCTGATGGGTCACCAGTTCCTTAGCTGCACCGAAAAGGTTTTATACTCTGGGACTTGAAATCCATGAAATACAAGTATACAAGATAAGTGCCATACATCTTCCAGACACTAATTTATCCCTGGATGGATGGAGGTGTGCTATCCATATGACTGGAAGCTGGTGCTTCTATGTCCATCTCATCCAAATGCCTGTCTTTGAGAGAGGCAGCTTGAGGAAGGATAGGGGTACACTACCCAAAAATGAGCGTGCTAATACTTCCGTAGCTAAAATCATCACTAACTTCATGCTGAATTCATAGAGTCAGAAATTCTATAGCCAGAGGGGATCATTATGTTCACCTTCTCTGACCTTCTGTGTTACATAAAGGGTAGATTTCTTCAGACATTTTTAACAAGACATTTCCTATGAAAATAACATTAAAGATACAAAGATACTACATGATAATAATTTCAATTGTTAATTAACCTCTGTATTAAAAACATACACCTTTTCCTTGTCTCATTGCATGAATGCTAAGCTTCCTGCTACTGGATAGATCATGGTACTAAAAATCTTATGAAGCACATAATTATTCATTAAACCAAATGTCTTTTTTTAAACTATTTTATAATTGGAGACATCAGTCACTCTTCCATAATGTAAAATTTGAAATATTAATTAAATTCTTCCATTGCAGGATTCTAGATCATACATGTCTTGGACCTGCATCTGATTTCACTCATACTCATCTTTACTCTTCTGTTCTCATCTTCCTATTATTTACATATTTAATTATTTACATTATTTAATATTATTTATTATTATTTATTATTATTTACACCTTACTTGATGTAACAGTCAACATGTTATGAGTTCGTTTACTTGCTATGTGTTTAAATGTACTCTTATAATAGCACAAAATGTTTAGGGGCTGTGGGATCATTTAGGTAAAGAATATTGATGTGATTCTTGTATTTGTCCTTCCATTTTTAATGGCTAGTACATTTATTTCTAGTATATAACTATGCATCAGGTTTTACTGTACCTGTGTTGTCATTAGCATTATGGATTAGTGAATTTAAGACTGACATATGTTTCAGCTTTTATATCATTGCCACTTTCAACTTTTTCAAGAAAGAACAGTGAGGGTACATTTTCGT
The DNA here is from genome assembly GCA_035047845.1 of Dendrocincla fuliginosa. NCBI lineage: Eukaryota > Metazoa > Chordata > Aves > Passeriformes > Dendrocolaptidae > Dendrocincla > Dendrocincla fuliginosa. The sequence continues at coordinate 10,670,644 of JAWWMO010000043.1, forward strand.
CACAGTTTTACTATGTTAGAAGGGCAATCATAATTACTATTAAAATGTCTAACAGTATAAATTTAGGTGAGATTGTCATCAAAACTTAACACATCCACACAGTCAGCAACATCCAAGGTTAGAGAAGGAAATAATGAAGACAGATCCATACTGCTATAAAACAAGGCCTTTTGGGGTAGTGCAGTTGGGGTGATGGCAGAGAACTTGATGCTGTGCATTTGTTCTCTATTCTTGTGTCTTCCTATTGAGGCTACATTTGGAAGACTTTAGCATCCATTATGTCTAATCTTATGATATTTTCTTTTAGCTTTTTCTTTATTAGCTGAAATGAGTTTAATTTCATTCAGTACAATGCATTTCTTACTGAGATGGCCACCATAGAGAAGTAGGTCCTTTTGCAGTACTAATTGCTTTATCTTCTTAACATTTGCTCTGTGAAGTCTGCTACTTCTGCCAGACACTTTGACTCGTCTACATTTTACTTAGAGGGCACATACAGTTTATTTATTCTTCTGAAAAAACAACAGCACTGGAGAAACTCCACACAAGGATCCAAGGTTGAACAAGCGATACAGTAGTGCTTTGTAATGTTAGAGAACTAATTCACCTGCAGTGAATTCCTTGACTTTATTGGATTCTAAGATAAAGCAGCATTAAGATAGAGAGCATTACTCATTGTAAAATTTTAGACTTAAATTAATATTAAAGTATGAGGAAATTGTGCTATGTGATTTATAACCTCAATTTCAATTACTTGAATTTTTTTAAAGCCACAGGTCGACTTCTTGGCTGGTATAAATCAATAAAATTGCTGTTATTTATGGTAGTTGCAGATATGATTACATATTGCTCGTTTCTTTGTAACTCTGTTCCTTCCTTCATATATTTCAGATGAAAAGCCCCATGGCCGTACTTCACAATGTCAGGAACTGTAGAATTGGTTCCTGTGGGACATTTGCATCAGCTGAGCCCATTTAACTTGATTTTTATTTGTAGCTGATCAAAAATTAAATAGTCATTATTATGCCTTTGCCTTCTTACGTAGTGACAGTTTGGGACTGCTTTGAAAAATAAGAGATGAGTGTGTATTAATGTAAAACTTTTGTTAAATTACATGAAAAAGTGTGAAAGTGATACAAAATTTAGATTGTTATTAGATCATTTCAGATAGGAATATAACATACTCCCTCTAGTGATGGAAAGGTCATTTCAAAAATCTTCATAAGTTTATAAGATGACTTACTCAGAATGTTTTTGACGAGTAAAACTTGGAAGCATTTTTTTATATTCTGGTGTTACATGGTATGCAATATGCTTTATTGCGTGCATATTTTGAATAACATCTCAACAAGGACTTGAAATGTTTCATTAGATGTACTTGAATGCAAGACATGGACATATATCATCATCATTAGTTCCATTTTCTGTGAAGCTCCTGTGAATCACAGAACACATCAGTGGTGAATTAATTTTCTCTATGCAGATAAAAATAAATTCACAAAAAGAACAACTGTGAGTTAAATAATAAATAGGCCAATTTGCACTCATAATTCTTACATCCTTAAATCTTCATAAAGTGTCATTAAAATTCAATGTTCCTTATACAGATTGATGTGCAAGCAATACATAGTGCAAAAATTAGATTCAATGGATATGCAAGAGGTAGGTTTATTCAGTAATTATAACATTACTTCATTTATAATTATTATCTTTATTAGATGTAATTTAGCCAACCAGTATAATTTAGATACACACATGCATCTACTACTTTATTAAAAATATGCTTCCTAACCTTGACAGTTTAGTGCCTTAAGCAAACATGATGTATTGAAAACTCTTCTTCTTTTGCTTTCTTCCTGTGAAGTTCAGCAAACAAAAGGCTTTGTTTTTGCTACCATTGTTTTATTCTACTTTCAGGAAAATGTTTACTAAAGCTAAAACAAAAAAGACCTTGGTTCTAGTAATTGTCTTTGTCAAGGTCAACTGATTCAGCAACTAGATCTTGACTAGGTTTTCAAAATCTAAACAAGTGTTATTATACTTATTTTTTTAATTCCACCTTTTCTACTGGAATTCAAATTAAATTCTTTGAAACATATCCTTTTTAAAAAAGTCAAACAAAACTAAGTAAATTTCTTAAAACAAAAAAAAACAGTTAATAAATCAGTGAATTTGAACTGTGGAGATTAGACATTAAAGTCACATCCTGAAGTGAGGTCTAGTTACTTAGTCATTGAAGACACTCTGGGGTTTTTTTATGACTGACAGAGATGCTGCACCAGTGGTACACCTACATTTCCTGTGGATTAAGAGTTTTTTCGGGGGGGTTTCTTGAGTTCCATGGCTGTTTGTGGTAAACTAGAACTAAAAAGTGGGAGATGAGGTTGAAATTCAATCTGGTAACTTGTCAGAGAACGGACATGATTTAAATGTGAGCTGGTTCAACAGCTGTACGGAAGAAGTCCTACTGAGTGGCAAACCTGAGGCTTGTTGGTAAATGAGGAGAAAAGTCAGTCCCCATGGTGCAGATGACTCCCTCCTGCTGCTGAACGTATTGGCACAAGAGTTGATGTTGGTAGCGTTGGTGTGTTCATGTGTTGGTGCTCCCATAAAATACTGCAGAAATGCCTTGTCCATCCAGAGCTCATTGTTGTTCTCCCCTGGAGAAATAATTGTAACAGCAGTATTAGCTGAGGTTTGGCAATTGTGCATACAGCAGTATATCTGACTAGTACTGAGTGAGCACAGCAGTATACATGTTTTAACAGCTTAGTGACAAATACCATGTGCTGCAAAAACACAAGGAAGAAGTCTGAGCCAAAATAAGCTGCCTGTCTTCCCGTTCTCCATCACAACACCAGTGGTGGCAAGTCAGCCTTGCAGAGTAAGTGTAGGGATACCACCTTTTCCAAGAAAGGATTACAGGGCCTAAAGATGTCCCAAAGGAGATAACTCCCCTACACATTCTTCAAGATAAAAAAAAATAATTTTTTTTCCTGTTTTTTGTGAGTGCAAATTTTTCTACTGCATTCATAATGTATATCCAGACTTTATTAAACTTTGGGCTTAAAAGTGATCTGAGATATATTTCATATCCCTGACTTCTCTGGAGTAAATTTTGATATTAGTAAAAATTAAGACAAAATTAAACCTTATAAATTATTTCTGAGCAGTGGGCCAGCTTTCATTAATAACACTGAAATTAAGTTTCTGCTTCAATTTTACTGAAAAGCGGAAGTGCTCAGTTGTTATGTAGATGACAGGCACATATGTGACTTCATGACACAGCTCATGATTTGGTGGATACAGCACTCTATTGATGATTATGATGTAGTTCTCATTTTTAATGTTTGTTCCCAATCATGTTCTCGTTTCAGTGAACTGTAGTTTTGCTATTGACCACAGGAGTAAAAAGGACAGGTTTATGATTATTTCACTTGTTGACTTTAGGGAAGTCACTTCAAAATGATCACTTATCAGACTACCAATAGTGCAGTATTGTTGCTAATGCCTCCTGTGTTATCTAGTGATAAAACCATAGTTTGGTGGATAAAAATCAAACAACAGAAGAGTTGATAGGGAACAGCTTCTGAAATCATCTCTCAGTTTTCTATAATCACATTTTAATTCAGTTTGAAGTGCAGTTAATCTGATTAATTTAATCTCCAGAACAGGTTTAAACTGAGTTTTTTACCTTTCTGCTAAAGGAGTGGAATCATTTTCATGCCCAGGGAGCTGATGTTCTCTGGATCTTTAGCACTTCTCAAATGCTCCTTGCTGATTTAGCAGCCACCCCATAAGACTGACTGTGTATCAAGCTCCTGACGTAAGCAGTGGGTATCACTGAGAAAAAGTGCTGTGTCACATCCAAGGCCAAACATGCACTGTGCATCCCTTCTTTTGGGTGATTCAGAGATGATTACTCTTGACATTTTGGTTTATTATTGCTTATCCTGCTTAGAATTTACTTTCAGACTTAAGCTAATTTACATTCCAGTGGCTTATTGCTGGTTTCCTATCCTTGTATGCTTTGATTCAGATTCACATTCTGTTCCTAGAGAAAGCTTCTATTAAGATATCATCCTCTGAGTGTATTGATAATAAGGTCTACTTGTTGGATTGGCTGGATGGAAATGTGCCAGGTTTGTCAGCAATGTGATTTTTAGATGAGTTTAAGGAGACTTTCTCACTCTTTGTAACTTCAGAGATCTTTTGAAACAATCACAACTCATTGAAGTTGCAATTCTTAAGCCAGTGGACAAATTGCCACAATCAATTTGAATCTGATTCACTGACAGCTAAATTGATCAAAAGTAGGAGCTGTCCTCTCCTAATAGCTGGGTCCTTATGTCAGAGGAATGGTTTCCAGAAAAGTGATGTTTGGATAATTTGAGAAGTTTCTTGGTGGGGAATATGCCAGGGACCTGAAGGGTCTTGGCTGGATTTATCTGGTGAAAGCCCCTTATCTGGGGCCTTGTGCTAAAACACTTCAGCTTGGGTTCACTTCACCTAACTTTAAGTACATACTGGAGGCTAATAAGCAGGACACTACTGATCCTAAACGTCTTCTGAAGTCAGTGGAGGAGCTAGGAATGTCAGTTTGACTAAAAATGCCCTCAGCTGAGGGCACATGAAGCATTGGAGGTTTATTTGCACAGTATAGTCTTGTACTGTATTGTATCAGTGCCCTTGTGAAACCATCAGTGAATATTAGCCATTCCTTTTAGAGCTTTAAATTAGAATGTAGTAGCAGGTGGGGATAACCTTATTCAAAACAGTTGGAAAAATGATGAGAGATTCATGGGCCAGTAACACAGGAAAGTTTTCCTAATATTGCTGACAGCATTTTGATGAAAGTACACCTAGTGAAATAGGCAGATAAGCTTCAGTGGAAGCTATAGAATCAGTTTACAAGGATGTAGGAATAAGCACTTTTCCCAGCTTCTCTTCTAGCCTCCTTGTGTTTCTAAGTAGGGATTTTCATTCTAACATGTGAGATCTATGTACACGTGGGAAACGTTACCACTAAAAATTAAACCAGTGTTTGCTATAGCTAATTCATAGAAGAAAATCAGGGTGTTTGGTGTGGCATCATTTGTATCACTTGTGTAGAGTTGAGTCAAACCTGCATATATCTGTTGATTTAGCAGTTTTTCCCAAACTGTAGATAAAAGTATCCCTGGAAAGTGCGTTATACAATAACACCACAATTTCATCTTAGAATTTAAGTTTTCTCAAGAGTGAGGATGAGTACACATGGTTTTGATAGCCAAAACACCACAGACTACTAACAGTTGTCAGAAACTCAGCTTTACCAAAGGTGAATTTAAACACCTACAACTAATTATTATGACTGCTTGTTATTCCCCTGCCCTGAGCAGCTAACTCTCAAAACAACACAAGAAAAGGGATGAGACTAAAAGGATAATACCCCCAAAACAGTATTTTAAATCTTTTAGGGTACTAGGTATAATAGGGATAAGAACACACACAGTAAAAATACAAGTATTATGCTGCATTGGTTTGATGAAGATGTTTTATTTTTCAGAGGAACTTTTCAGCTAGAGAGATTGACCACTGCTCAAAGAAGGAGAATCTAGGCTGGCATGAAGATTTCTACAACTGAAATATCTAACATGAGCCACACTTCATGACAAGCGCATATTTGTTTGACATGTTTGACAAGCACAGAGTGAGCCATGTAGCTGTCAGTGTATGTATGTCATGTACACCCCTTTCAGTGAATTGACAAGTTATAAATTCATCTCATATTTTACTGCTGTTGAATGCAGTGGCACTCTCACATACTGGGATGAAGGGACCATTGTATTAATGGCATGTGGTGCCAGAAGAAACTCCATCCGAATAAACAAAAAGCAACCCACGATGTGTTAGGATTTGAATCAAGAGATGATTAACATGAAAAAGCAATAGTAATACTGTATGTAGCTATACAGGGCTCAGGAACTGAACTTTGAAGAAGCAGAAATGCTAAGATGCTTAAAAGGAAAGAAAGTATATCATTAAAAATAAGGGATATTCACATTCTTTGAGAGTTGGAGGGCTAGAATTATTGACCCACACTCTTCAGGGAATTCAGTTTTCTGATACTAATTATTGGAGCTACAAATTCTTAAATAGTAATTAATTGCATCCCTAAACATAAAAATAGGATAATTAGACATTTCAATTTGATATAGGTACTTTTAATTTGCTCTGTTCCCATCAGTAGGAACAGATGCTAGTTCTTGCTATCTGTTTGGAGCTAAAATTACTGATCTCTAGTGACTACTGAGTTGAATGTTGAAAGGTTGATTATTACAACTCATCATATCAGAAAAGGAAGCCTCACGGTACATGAAAAGCATGAAGTTTAATTAGCTAACCAGAGTCACACTTGCTACTCACAACTTTTCTTTCAGCACTGTGGAATACCAGAAAAACATCAAGGTCACATGTGGGACTGAAATCTTTCAGGTTCTTCCGAGCCCTTCTTTATTCAGACACAACCTTTCACATAACAATGTTTTTTTCTGGAATAAGGAAGTTGTGCATTAGTAGGAGCGTGTAGTCCTCATGAAGTGACTTTCACCAGTCTGTAGTCACATCTCAGAAATAATTCCTGTAGAAGATAAGAATAGCAATTGGCTTCCCTGCATTCAGAATTGTGTGATGTTTATTTCCTCATCTTCACTGTATTTGACTCCTTTGAAGTTAAATCTAAGCTTATTTTTTGTCTACCTTCAAAAGAAGAATGAGCAAGGTTTTTAAATTTCTTTTTAAAAAAATGAAGATACTCATAATATGTAAATCTGCATCATGCACTTTTAAGTTTGTGAGTATGCTATAAAATAATGACTTCTGTATAAATAATTTATTCAACTTGGTACTGGGGAATAACTTTTTCTATTATTATTATTAGTGTGAGTTAAGCTGAAAGTAGTTTTTTTACCTAAAACCAGATGGGAAAAAGTTTGTACAAAATAGTTGGGTTTTTATGGGTAGTAATATTTTTAGGGAAAATAATTTAATATAAAAACTAAGATGGTTTCAAAATAATAGATTTCTGAATACCACCCTAGAAGTGTTCCATGATGCATTCATTGATCTGAAAGAATTGATTTTCTCTTGACTGTTGTAAATTGGACTTTGTAGAACAGAAAAATAAAATATTGTGTTTCCTTGGAATTTGCTGCATAAGATCATAGTTCAATGAAGACTTTATGAGAAACAGTGGGAAAAAAAAGAGAAACAGATTTTTTTTTTCCCAAGGAGTTCGCATGATTTATTGTGTATGGTTTTTGTACTGGAAAGCAAGAGTAGGCAAGAGGGAACAAGATGTTTTCTCTTACTCTACAAGCAGAAGAGAAAATGTGCTTGCTCCACCACTGTGTCTGAGAGGTGCAGCCTGTTACCTTCGGACGAGAAATGTGCTTCCACGGGGACAGGGCAGCACTGCCACGGGAAGCAGTCCCACAGCACGACGTTCCCTTCTGCTCAAAGCCCTCCACAGCATGTGGTGGCATCCCACAGCAAGAAATCCTGTCTAGCGCTGATGGGATCCCTGCCGAGGGAAAATACCATCGCCTGTGTCTCAGCTTGGCATTTGCTCTGCTGTCTGGGTAGCAGTTGGCCACCAGGGACTTCAGCTGTGAGTCTGCTGGAGGTGTTGCACACGTTATTGCACAGCCACTCACTCATTTCTTTGAACCTGGTCAGTAAAAATGAGCGCAGCAGTTCGGCTGTTACATATTAGCATTTTTTTGTTACCAAACCAAGGTCTAGTCCAGTGTCTGGTGAATTCTGCAAAGTTTTGTCTGTATATATGAACTTTCTGGCTGAAAGCCAAGGAAAACAACCATTGAAACAGACTGTGAATGGGAAGATAAAGAAGCCGAAGTAATTTGTATTCTATTGCTCAGACATCATCCATTGTACTTTTCCAAAGTACTTCTTGATTCAGAAATAGAGATATTCTCTTCATTGGCTCTTGCTGCCATGCCTTATGGACAGATACGGTTCAGAGGTACAGCAGAACACAAATCTGAAGACTCTGGAGAGACAATAGACGTATCTGCCTCATTTAAAATGCACCTTTTTTTTTTCATTCACACATAATAAGTACTTCCCTATTTTAAGCACAAATTCTCCTAATTTTTCTGTATGTGATCTGCCCAGATCAGTAAAAAACACTTAAAATTGTTTTATTGCTTTATACTATTGATTAATTAATTAATTGTTCTGTATTATTGACACAAAATTCAAAGAAACAGCTGAGGTGAGTTTAGTTAGGAATACATCTGTGGATGGTTTCTATGGTAGCCTATTCCACAGTTCCTTTTATAATGCCTCTCAAAGTTAGACTGTAGATTTAGAAAATCCATTTTTAAATATTTTCAGAGATTTAGTAGCAACAGCTAACAACTTCACAAATTCTTTTAGAATGTACTATTAAATAGACATTATACAGAGTGACTGGCTTCCTAAGTTTGAATAAAATATATAGAGTGAATAAGAGTATTAGTGTTTTTTCAGTTGAAAAGTTATTATTGCAGACATTGCAGAACCTTTCAAGGTACACTGTGTATGATTTAAGGCAAGTCTTCAGCTCTCTGTGGTAATAAGTACAAGCTGCCTAACAAAAGTCATCCATAAAAGTTTATTCATAAAGTTAATAAAATCAACTGGTATAAAAGCAGGTTGTGTTGTTGACAGCAGAAATGTTGTCCCTTATGCCAGAAGTGTTGTTTCCAGGATTCTGGAAGTATGTTTGAATGATGTGCAGTATTAATAGGTGTATTGATGTCACAGTTGAATAAACTACCCCAAATCCCACTTAATAATGATGCTCCACTCAGTTGACTGTCAGCAGGAATAACAGTTTTGCTAGTACTGGACAAAAACTCAGCTGTAATATCTGACTTTTTAGCAGACGTACACATGCCAACAGACTACTATGCAAGTAATTCTCTAACCATATGATCTATCCTCTTAAAGAGCTGCAGAAATCAGACACTTCCTAGAAGAGACTTTGTTCCTCTAAAGACCATAAGAAACCATGTTCTAATTAAGGTTTTCTAGAAGTAGAAAGCATTTGCATGCCATTAGTTGTACCTTTATTTTATTAGTAACTTCAAAAGTCTCTGTCTGAATCTCACTAGCAAATAATTTTTATAAATCTGTATGGAAATGTAAATGTTCATGTATGTTCATGAATCTCTCATAAAGATGCCCTAATGCATGTCTTCATTCTTCAGATTGTTCTCTTGTGTACATATATTCATTTTCATGGAAAACTTGTTGTTTGTAGTTATAATAAAGATTTATGGGCAAGTAAACAACTTTGTGCAATAGGATCAAAGTCTAAACTTCCAAGAGAGGTAAAAGTTTATCATCATGTTTTAGTTTATATCTTTACCTAAAAGAGTGGAAATCTTTGAAAGAACACTAATTAAGCAAAATAAAATTCCTGGACTTCTACCACCACAATCTACCACCCATTTATCACCAAATTTTCAAATTTTCATTCTCAAATGTTGTTTCATAGCAGTTCACCATTTTCTTTCCTGTTTGGATAGGTGTTTTAGTTTCATAGTAAGCATGAAAGATATTGGGATCCATTGAAGGGGTATTTGCTATGATATTAACATGTTTTATGGATATAATCCTAGTATATTCTAGATTTTCATGGCTGGTACTAAGTCTTGCCTTAAAAAAAACAATGACACAAAATACAAAAACCTTCTGAGGCAATAATGTGGAATCCAGAATGACTCGTAGCTGATTTTCCTTTTCATCTTTTTACTTTTTGACCACTGAAAATCAGATTACTTCAGGCACTTGGCTAACCCCTGTATGGTCTATACTTTCAAATGCCTGAATATGCATAATTTCACAATTTGTCATTTTTCAGGAATTACATACAATATTAATTTGTGTTAAGCTTTTCTGAGTTTTTTGCAAGTATCTTCTGCAACCTTCCGTGCCTAACTTGACACAAAGTATTCACACTTCTCTGTTATTAGCTTCGCTCTCTGAGGTTTATTGTTAACATTTTGAAAGTTACTCTTGCCAAAGATAATGAAAAATGAAAAAAAAGTATTTTATTTGCTAAATGCTGTATTGGCAATGAAACTTGTATAGCTGAGCTTATTGCTGGGTCGAAGTTCTTCTTAAAAGAAAGTACCCTGCAGACTTAATGAGCATCACCAACAGCAGGAAAGTGACCCAGTTCACGCCACAATTACCAGGTATTGAGGCAGGTACCGTTGTGGAGGGAACATCCAGTATATCATTGCTTGGCACAGGATAAGAGCACAAACATGCAATGAGCAAATCTTTGCATTGTGTTATGGGTAGCTCTGGATATGACACAGCTTATTTAAAAGAAAAGGCTTCAAGTATGTGTCTCAGCCTACAGCTGTTGTGCTGCATTTGTTCTTCCTGGTTCCAGTGGTCTGCTTATAATTAACCAAATAAATAAACTTCCTACCTGCAGTCCTTAGCTAGAACTACTGTCATTCCCATCTCTCAGTTTTACTTTTCTGTTCAGCTCCAACATGACTTAATTTTTACAGTGCATAAATTATCTTTGGGCTGTTCAGTGTCTGTCACATTGCACAAAACCAAAGGAATAAATAGAAAACAACCCAGTCTCTGTTTAATTAAAAAAAAAAAAAAGCTATTTCAAAGGATACATGCATCTGGAATCTAATGATCCCGCCACCCACCAGGCAGCAGCTTATCTAGCTTACCTAATGCCTATGTCCCAAGTTTAGAAAAAGTCAAAATCTATTAAGAATTATGGACTGAATGCATATTTTTTCCATAAAGGACATACTGATCTGTTCCTGTGTGCATTGTAAATCTCAAATTCAGGAATTTGTTGTCTCTATTTTACACTATAAAATACATGGTCCCAAAAATTATGTGGTGTTACAGAATGTGGGCACTGCAACCTAGTGCCCAGTCCCTTAAAACTACTTTTCACAACCTTATGTTCTGCTTCTTCAGGAAAAATCAAAATGTATCAATCAATGTCAAGAATCCCAAAGTATAAGAAAAACTGTTAAAAACATGGGTCAGGCTTTTTTTCTTTTTAAGGGTTTCTTTTGAGATGATTCAAATTCACCTAATTTCAGCAGACACTGGATTGAGCCATGTAGTTAATCTATTATTTCTGCTACTGTCAGTAGGTACTGATTATGCACAGGGATTGCAAAACTTAGTTTTAGTTTACATGAATTAAACACCTAGAAATGAAGCTATTAGCTCTTCCATGAAGTATGCAAAAGTGCTTTTCACTTTCTGTTAAAATTTGGTCAGAAAATCCTGAAGATAATAAAAAGACACTGTTTCTTTCAAATAATGTCCAGTTCTTCTTCTGTGTACTGGTAACTTTGCAAATAACGTTGCAGTCTCAGCAATTGCTAAATGTCTGGCTCACGCAGAATCACAGAATGGTTGGGGTTTTGAGTGACCTCCGAAGACCATCATGTCCAACCCCTGCTAAAGCAGGTTTACCTAGACCAAGTTGCATGTAATCATGTCCCGACAGGTTTTGAATATCTTCAGAGGAGACTTAACAACCTGTCTGGACAGCGTGTTCCACTGCTCTGTCTCCCCCACAGTAAAGAAGTTTTTCCTCGTGTTCACGTGAAACTTCCAGTGTTTCAGTCAGTGCCCATTGACCCTTGTCCTGTCACTGGGCAGCACTGAAAAAAAAAAAAAACATCCTCCTGACACCTGCTCTTAAGATATTTGAATGCATTGATCAGATCCCTCTCATTTGTCTTCTTGCCTCTCTTTAGAGCATTTAGCATGGTCTTTCCTAATGGTCTTTGAATTGATTAACATCAATATCTTCTTCAGAATCACATTTGCCAATAACCTGCTTATTAATGCAGTTTTAAACTATTACCCCTGAAAAACATTTTCAGGAATCTGCAATTCATTCTTTTGCTTCTTCCGTTATTTTTATAGGGATGAGTCAGAGAAATTGCTGGTATTGCATGCTTAGAAAAGGAAAAAACTTTTCTTCTTCATGACCAATTGGCAAGAAGGGACTTATGCCCTTGTGGTTTATGTTGTTACGAGAATTATCATAAACACTTGAAGCTTCCAGCTTTGTAGTACATTTAAAATCACTTTACTTGAAAATTATGTTTATTATTCTCTTCAGCTGGGAATTCAGTAGATCAAGACAAATGTGGTGTTTCTCTGCTTAATGCAGCTAGTAATTTTACAGGATAGGTGTAATTTCCCATACATTTCAGTTCTCACAGTAATAGTGTTCCGGAGTAATTTGGCAAACAAACAAAAGAGCTAATTAAGCATTGTTGAATTTTTCTAAGACAAAGTGTGTACAAGGTCATACCAAGGGCTCAGCTGAAGTTTATTAAAGATTAGCAGTCTGTTTCTGCAGGAGGGATCCCTCCAGCTACTGTAATGTATGACAGCCTGGCGTTCCACAACAAGCTGTTCTACAGAGCAGAATTACAGAACAAATTTTCAGTAGAATGTCTAATAAAAGAGATTTATATATTAAAGACATTTTTCTCTTTATGTTTTGTTACATTTGGAGCAGATAAATGCAATAAGGCACTGTTTGCTTCCACACATTTGGAAAATTACTCTAGAAGTAGGTCATTATGCAAAAAGAAAGGACTAGGTTGTTCCTGTGCCTTTCCTTTACACTGTAAATCCTTGTGGCAAAGACACACCTTTGCTCTTGAATTTACCTCATTCAAAAGAAACCAATCTGAATTTAAATACAAATCAGGTAAGTACCTATGAAGATGTTTGGATAATGGTGTTCCATGTTTCCCCTTAACTTACAAATATAAAGGTGAATAGGTATTGGACCATGCAGGGACTAAGGCCTTTACTTCTACTTTCCTGACCATCATATAGAATGTACAGGAACACTACTAGTGCAATATTATCCTTGTGATGCTACTAAAGACTGTAAAATGTAGATTATTTACCATTCAAGGATGAAGTGGTCTTTAAAATGTGTCTGTGGTACTGAGCACAGAACACCTTTCTGAGTCTTTACTGTCATAGTTTAACTAACATTAACTCTCTTTTCCTTAAGTGCATGGGGTTAGCAACAAAAGAAATACTGAGAAAGCACCTTTCCTGCTTTTGAAAGTAGCAGAGCTGGACTAACAGTCAACAAAAAAATTCCGTGTTATTTATTGTTCCCCAAGCTCATATAAGCAGTATTTCAAAACAGTTTATTACTATTAAATTAACATACTCCTTTTTTATTAATTGTAAAGATTTCTTAGATGTTTACATGTATGCCCTCAGGTGCCTTGAACTCAGTTAAAATAAAAATATTTATTCAAAGGCTATTTATGTAAACAGCACCTAATTCCTCTCCTGGAATATAGCACTGTCATGTAACACAGCACGGAGCATGGAAAGCCTGCACTGAAGTTTGGTGAATCACCATATTTCCCCCATAGAACAGAAGAAACAAAGTGCAAAGGCAAAGGGTCTTTTTAAAAAATAATAATGAAAAAGAAGATTGAGCACGTAGCTTAAATATCTCCAAACTGGAGCAACTATCCATCTTGAAGCTATAAATCCAAATAAAGTAGTGGTTCACTGAATGACCTATGTTGGTTTTGAGAGCAGATTGATGAATGATGCAAGTAGTGGTCATGAAATCAAAGGTCAAATTCAGCCCAGATTTTGTAGACCAAGATGCTATAATTTCTAAGGTACCTAGATGTTGTATGGTGAGTATTTGCTTGAGTGGACTGGTTGTGGTTACTCATTTTGTGTCTTCAACAGCAAAAATAGATTGCATTTGTCATAAATATGCATAGTGCAAATATTCCTTGCTGGTTTTGATCCTGAAAGATCTAAAAGTATCATGTTCTTTCATTACGGAATTCAAAAACTATTTTTTCATAGGTTACCATGGTAACAAAATGGTAACTGGGTTTCTATTTTCATTTTACATTAATAAAAATCTAAATGTTATAAGCAATAGCAAGTGTGTCCTATTAAACCTTGATGCTGCATAACAAGAGGTGTGTTTCTGTAGAACTGTGAGGCTTGGAAGTAATCCTTTGTTTTAAGTCTTGAATCACTATTGGTTTCAGGCCTGTTCATCTGTCTATATGAATGTTGTTAAAGACAAAATCTATTAAAAAGTGTAACTCTACATTAGGTTAAAAACAAGGAAAAAAATTTGCCTATGATCTATAAGATTCCAAGGTATAGATCTCAATTTTCAGACCTTGATGGGTGTTTCAGATGTTCTAGTAACTGCGTCCAAGTCTGTAAACCTGAACATTGCAAAGTCTCTGGTGCTTACAGAAAACTATAAAGGATGACAGAAGTATTATTAGGAAGTTCCTCCAGGGTAAAGGAGTAAAAGAGGCAATAACCATTGATTATTCCATTAGCCAGGGAATTGCTTTAACCATTTCCAAGATCTTGGGTCCTCCAGGCTGAGGGAATGAGAACAGATGCAGGAGAAAAATGGGACTCAGTAAGATTTTATCAAGAGGAATAAAGTTCTGCTGGGGGTGGAAAAAAACTGCTGTATTTGGGGTAAGAGTCACCCTGAACTCAGGCAACTTTTGATTATGGTTTGCTCATTTCTTCATTTTTTTGAAGGAAGTGACTACTTGGCCTCTAATAGAGGTACAACCCTCAGTATACACTACAGTGCAGAGCTCTTGGAGCACTTATGAGAAAAGAGGGTGGAACCTTCCATGTTACCATCTGAGTGACAGTCTTATCTCCTGGCATTGTAGGACAGACATGGCTGGTGTAGGTAGAACTGGCAAGAAATTTTCTAGAAAATTTGCTTTTCTGTAAAAAAGGTTAATTTGTGTAATTTACCCATTTTAATTCAACTTTGAGGAGAAAGGATTCCTTATCTCCACACTGGAATATCTAATGAAACCCTGGGTTGCAAGAGAATTGGACAGAGGAGAACTTGCTGTAGAATAATCAGTAGCTATTTAGTCATGTGGGAAAATCAGCAGGTAACTGAGATCCAGGGATGTTAAATTGACAAGCTGCTTTGTACAGTAGCACACTAGCAATTCTAAAGTGGAGTTCTGGGTCCTTTGGTTTTGCCATAAAAATCCATTAGTTTCATTTTGAAATAAAGCAGGAACTATTTGAAATCCTGGAGTGTTATTGAAAAAGGTAATGATTACATTTGCAGCTCTAAAAGCAGGACATCTCATGAGTATCTTATATGTGAAGATAGGTGATGAGCAGTTTGATTGGGGAAGAGGCAGGCTAGAGTTAAGCTGTGTGTTAAGGATACAGAATTAGTCTGTAATTGGACAGTGCATTTCATTTGAAACAGGGGAAGCAGAATTAGACAGAATATGTAATTAATAGTCCAGAGCATAGGCAAACATTATCATATATGTACCGTATCCAAAAGAATGTGACTAAGTCACACAAGGGCAGAAAGATCAGGTCTTTAGCTCCCAACTTAAGAGAGGGATTCAGAGTCTGAAATTTAGTCCATGCCACTTTTCTAGGCAAGTTGACCAAAGACTGTCACCAAATGAGAGAAACACAGGGATAACCAAGGTTGTTGCTGGACCTCCTGTAAGACTTTGCAGTCATCCTTTGTGAATGACTGCTGAATATCCACATGTTTAAAACAAACTACAGTGTATTAACACTTAATAGCATGGAATAATTGGAAATTTAGATTGTGAGGGAGGTCACTAGATC
Source organism: Dendrocincla fuliginosa (assembly GCA_035047845.1). Lineage (NCBI taxonomy): Eukaryota > Metazoa > Chordata > Aves > Passeriformes > Dendrocolaptidae > Dendrocincla > Dendrocincla fuliginosa. The sequence continues at coordinate 10,686,367 of JAWWMO010000043.1, forward strand.
ATCTGGTCTAGCTTTCCACTTAGAGCAGGGCTTACCTCCACATTTTATGTAACTTGTATTTTTGTCTGATTGATAAACTTCTGGAAATCCTAGTTTGGCTGCATAAAAAAATATTGAAGAAACAGTAAGCTAGAGATATTCATCTAATATGTCAGATTCTTCTCTGTGCCATGTCTGGGAATAGCACAGCCTTGATTTTGCTCAAGTATTTTATGAGGAAGATACAGTTCCTGTCAATAGGAACTTTTTGCTTTGAGATGGAAAAATTTCTCAGGAGAGAGCATGCAGATCAAACATCTGAGGTCTGTGCTGTTAGCAGAGCTCCCAGGAGCTCACCAGAATCCCTGTGCTTCTACATAGTTGTCTCAAAGGGCTGGAGATCATTGGGGATGCTGCTGCATCCTCAGGGGCTAGATAATCCATGGGAAGTAAATTCAGCGTGTTTATGGACAATCCAACTGTCTGCTCTAACCTTACCATCTCTGAAACACAATAGTAATCACAGAATCACGGAATGGGTCAGGTTGGAAGGGAGCACAGTGGGTCACCTGGTCCAATCTCCAATGGAACAGGATTGCATTCAGATGGTTCTTGAATATGTCCAGTGAGGGAGGCTCCACTCTCTGGGCAATCTGTTCAAGTGTGTGGTCACTTGACCAGTAAAGTTCTCATGTTCAGGTGGAAATTCCTGTGCAAAAGTTTCTGCCCATTGCCTCATGTCACAGTTGGCACCACTGTGAAGAGCCCAGCTCCATCCTCCTGGCATCCCCCCTTTAGGTCTTAATTACACATTAATGAGCTCCCCTCTCAGTCCTCTCTTCTCAAGGCTGAACAGGGCAAACTCCCTCAGCCCTTCCACGTAAGAGAAAGTCCCCAATCACTTGTTGGCTTCCATTGTACCCACTCCAGAACCTCTGTGTCTCTCTCGTACTGCCCAAGTACTTGAACCTAAAACAGCCCAGAACTGCACACAGTACTCCAGATAGACACAGTACTACAGATAATAATCCTAATGCAGCCATTTCTGCAAATATGAAATTCCCAGAAATGAACAGCCATATAAGATGAGTTTTCATTTAAATGTGGAGATGAGAAGGGAATTGGAATCAGATAAATGAGGGAAAGGTTCTTACTGATTTATCAAAATATATTCCCATGTTAGCTGCTGAAATATCAGCTTCAAAGGCTCATTCAGACTTTCCCATAGACATTCAGACTGTCTGTGAGGAGAAAAAGGTCTGTATGACAAGCAGTCTAGTTAACCTAACTAAGGTACTTTTATGTCTCTGTGTCTCCAGCTAACAGCAGAGGGCTTGGACAGCTCTGAAGGCCATCCAGTGCTTTGGCAAAGCTGAGCACTGGCCAGGAGGAATCACTGATGGCATGAGAGTCCTGTCATTGTCACTGAGACAACCTTGTCACTGCTAATGTGCTCTTTGTTGCACAGAGGGCTGCATTAGATCTAGATATAGAGTGGGATTCAGTATGAGATTAGGACAGCTACATTTTGGTCAGTGCAAAAAATAATTTTGTGCATTTAGGGCAATGCAAGGGAGAGTCACAATACAGTGTTTAAGGTGGTGGATTAATAACTGAGGAAGAGACAGCATCTTTTGCACAATTATAACATTAAACTTTTGCCCAGAAAGTGGAAGGCATGGTTTCTAGCCACCGCCCAGTCTTTAAACCAAATTTCTCAGCATGTATAAAATATTGTCTGTCACATTTACAGAGTTCTGTCACCCAGAGATGACAATAGAAGCAATAAGTAAATATAAACACCTTTGCAGTTTGACAGTGTGATTAACAGGTGATTTCAATCCTGCAGGTCCTAAAGCCTAACCATTTGTCAAGTCCACTTACAGCTCTGAAACAAGCAATATGAATATAACCCTTACAGATTTGCTTATAAAATTATTATTTTGTGAACTAAATAAATGTCTGAAATATCATGAAGTAGATTAATTGCAGACAAGACTTTGTTTTGTGTTACCTCTGAATGCCTAATGTCACTGAGGGTCTTTCCACTAATGTAAGAAGAACAACAGTATGACATGTTTTAATTTGTAAGAACATGAATCCAAGTAATGTCTGGCATGATCATAAACACAGGTCTCATATACCTCTGTCAGCTTCAACAAACGTAGCTATATTGTTTTGAAAGACATCCTCACAAGGAAGATGCACTAGTAGGATGTTATGTAAATGGTTTACTTTGTAAATTTTCCAAAGCTTTCAAAAAGATCATTCCACATTTAGGCCATGCGCTTGACACTGTGTCTTTCATCTTATTAACAGGCACCACAAGGCCACATAAGGAGGGGGAAGTCCCTGGTGTGGACTATATTTTCATCACTGTTGAAGATTTTATGGAATTGGAGAAAAGTGGTGCTCTCTTAGAAAGTGGGACATATGAAGGTAAGCACACTTTTACTGCTAAATTTGTTTCCTGCTAAATCATGTTTCCATTGTACCTTTTTCTCATTTGATGAAATTTCTCTGGAACATTCTGTTACAAATGTGTCACTGCTACTGTTATCCAAAATTTGTGAATGGCCATATGGCCATTATGAAAATATTTTCATATGTACAAGCTAAATGGGTTTATTGTGATTTTAGTATATTATAGTGGTTAAGAGAAACATGATAATACATTGCACTTACAGGGCAGGAACACTAGTCCTTTACACTGAACACTCAAGGACATGTCCACAAAATTTCAGCAAACAGCTCCTTTTCTAACACAGGACAGTAGTCAAATGTAAGGCTGACAGTTTTCCTTTGCATGGGTGACCCTGCAAATAGGTAGGTACATCAGAGGTTGAAATCTCACTCCTTAGTAAAAGAGGAAGGATTTGCTGTGTCATGTTCTACAGGCTTTGTAAAGTTATTGAGAAGAACTCATCAATTTTATAATATGACAGAGTGATAGGAATTGCCCTAAAGACTGTGTTAGAAGATGCCTGTCTATGGGGCAAACAGCCAGGAGCTTATTGCAGAACACTGCTTCCTGGGAGAACTGATGATTCATCTGATTTTAAAGCCATTCCAAAACACAGCTATCCTGAAAGGAAACTACTGTAAATAGGAGGGCAGTTACATAGAAAGATATTTTAATAAAACCAGAATAATGATACACTATTTTAAACCAGATGCTTCTTAGAAATAGAGTAGTATTTAAAATAACTGAGTAATGAATAGTGGCTTTTTACTGTAATATGCAAAACTACAGGGAACACCCTTTACATGAAAAATATAACCCATACATATAGGACCCATACACTGGGTGAGTGGAACCATTTTACAGAAAGCAGCCCCATATTTTAACCTTGCAGCAAAAGATGCAATGAAGACCTTTTTTGTCATGACTTTGTCCCTGTCAAGGAAAGCGTCTGAAGATAAATAAGATGCTATTCACCCCCAAAAAATCATTAGCTGAGTTATAAATAGCAGCAAAGAAGATTATCCTTTCTCACCTAATCAGCACAAAGTACCCATTGTGAATTAAATAAATTTTCATTAAGAATTATATCGATACAGAATTGGTAACAAAGACCTACATTAACGAAGGTCAGATAAAGGAAATGTGTATAATCTTTTACTTTTTGAATTTTTTTACCACTGTCTGACCTGTAATGGTACAACTCACCTAAACATTAATACAACACCACAATTTTACATTTATTGTATATTCATTAAATAACAAGTCTTTCTTGAAGTGTCTTTTTGTTACCTTAGGTGTTTGAAACTGACATTAGAGGAGCTTAAGTGTAGCACAAGTCTGTCATTGCTTGACCGTGTAATTTCATTAGTTTGTAGCAAGTTTGTAGAGATTGAACTGCTAGGTTAAATTAATTCACAGTGTTCTTCTGTCCCTCGAGGGATACTGAGAAGTGTCTTTTAATACCAGTTACCAGAGCTGAGTGGACAGCAAGGTGAAATATTGGTTGAGGAAATTTGCATAACTCCTCAAACTCACTGAGAGCCCAGCTAAAGAGAGGTCCAAAGTCATGACTGTGCAATGTCTGTCACATCATTTGCTTATCACAGATGACAAGTTCACTGAAGCCAAGAAGTCAGAAGCTAAACATTAAACAAAATAAACTCAACAGATCAATTCTGCCTAAACCCTGTATTTGATTCCCACGTTTCCTAATCACCAGATGTGCATTCAGACAAATAACAGATAATATATTATCTGTCTATGCATTGTGGCAAATAATGGGTTACACATTACAAAATATAACTAGTTTACAGATACTGTTTCTCCTGGGCCCATGAAAAGACTTTTGACCATGACCTTACAAGATTACACCCCCAGTTTCCTGATTAATTCTTGACTGTAGCACCTTCCTCTGGGAAGAATTTTGTTAATCATCCTGTCGCAAGTTTTCCTGAGCATGTTAAGTCTGCAGTGATTACGTTTACTGGTGACAATTATACCAACCAGAGCAAAGAAATTTTCTATTTCCCTCATGAGGACAAGGTGATTTTTCAATTCTTCCATAGATCAAGAAACTTAGGTGAGCATACATATTCTGGGAGATGAATTTCCTTATCAACAGTGGTTATCAGATCTCTGAAACAAATCAGCCTTCTTTTTAATGATTCTCAATGTTATTATATTAGTTTGCAGATTTTTTTGGTTTATTTTTTTCTTTAAAAAGTCATTTTGTATTTAGCTAAATTTCTGTAGTGTGGCTGAGTCTGTCTATGCTGATTGTCTAACCACAACCACTGTGTACCAGTTTGTCTCTACCAGGAAAATGTTTTAAAGGAGGGATTTCTCATTTAGTTGAGATTAAAAGACAGACTGTGTACATGTGGTTTTTTTCACTACTTCTTGACCAGAAGGTTTGTTTCAGTCAACTTACCTTCTATTGCATGAATTCTGAAGAGAATCAGAAACTTCCAGGTAAACCAGAGAAGAAGGTCAGGTGGAGATTTACCTGATACTGAGTGTTTGTGTTGTTCATTGTAGTACTTAGTATTGGGAAGGGGATATTTTATCACAGTAATGACAAAATCAGTGAAAAAACTCAGAATTATTTTGTTATACTGCAGTCAAATAATAGTTGTGATACCAAATCATACAGGATATAATCAAAAAGTGAAAGCAGTATATATTCTTAGAAAGGTATAGTGTATCGTCATACAGTTCTTTTTTTTAAATAAAAAAGCACACATTATATTTTGAGTTTTAAAATAGATGTTTAAGTTCTAAAAATGTCAGAATTAAAAATAGGACACTCTGTGACCTCCTTACTCTTCAGACTTTGAATACTACTTTCTTTGTCTACCACTTTTGTGACAACCATGAATGACTATAGTATTCCAAAGTGCTGCAGAAAAGCACTAGTGTGTTCATAATAAAAACTCTACAAATCTTTTCATTTTCAACAGTTTTGCAAATATGAAAATATTTCATTTTAGTGGGACTAAATCCATTATTATTTCCACTTTCACTCAGATTAACAGTCCAAGTCACATTTACGTCAGTGACATTGTCTTTGAGCTCTGAATTTGTAATAAAAGTACAGATTCTATTAAACGCAGCTTTATAAAGCTAAAAAATTATTATGCACCAGCACCCTTCTATTTGGAGCAGGGGGTGTTTGCCTGAAACACACCAAACTCCTTTATTTGTACAATATAATATTTGTATAGTAATTTGTATAATATATTTCTCTGTATAATAGTGTCATGGGTCAAAACCCTCTTATCAAAAAACCTAATCTGAGAAACCGATGACAATTAGTGCAGTCAAATCCTAAAGGTTTTCCTTTGTTTCCTTTTTAGCAGAATGTCAATTTACTGTACTGATTAAAGGAATTCTGGTTTGGCTCATAGTGATAACTTCATTGGAAATAAAAATCCAACACAGCTGAATATCCAGCACAGATATTGGGATAACATCAATTAACCATGTTTCTGTAACCAGAGGACGAGGTGTTCCTGTGCAGAATGAAAGCCACTGTCATGCAGACTCCTGTAACTCAGGAAGACATGCCCCAGCAAAATAATCCACATTCCTTTCCTAGTCTCTGGAATGAAGATCTTAGATGATCTTTGAATTGACACAATGTGTCAATCTATAAAATACCGAATAACAAAAGCTGTGATGAAATTTATTAGCCAGTGCAGCATATTAGTGGACTGAAAACATTCTTGAACTATATATTGCTTGAGAATGTCCGTGCTCATAAACAGAATGTAACAGCTTCAGTGTTATTTCCAAAACCCAGATATGTTAAGGTACGTGATTGATGGTTATGGTAAGACATTATGGAGTGTTAATAATACAAAAGTGCAAGAGCAATGCATGCTATGGGTAGAATTGCCTCTTAAAACTAACATATGCAGTAGCAGTACCAGAAATAACGAGAAATGTTCGGTGTATAAATGCCGTAAGAGAAAGAAACATGGCTGTTGATAATCCATAAGGACATAAACATATTTCAAATACATAAAAGCAATAAGGATTTTAGCAATGTGGAGCTCTATGGGAAATGCAAACGCAGGAAAAGCTTCTTCGTAACTGTTAAAGATGTGGCAAAAATAAGAACGTAAGTTAATTCAACCAGTACACCTATGAATAATGAACTAAGTAGAACTCTTTTTTCTATCAAATTTTTGTTTGCCTCAGAAGATCTCTGTAACAGGTGTTTTGTAAAAGGCATTTTATTTGCTAGTAATATAATAATAGTTCTTAATTTATTCCATGAAAAGCCATTATTTTAGTTACTGTGCCATTAATTTTGTCAAAAAGCCATGTTTTATTATTTGTTTGATTATTGGGAATTGTCTCAAATTCATTCATTGGTGAAAATTCGAAGCTTACATGATCACGGACTGTCCTTGGCCCCACTGAAGTCCATTGTAAATTCCCAGCTGGCTTAAATGGAAACAGAATTTCATCCATATTTTTTTTAACTATGGAGTGTAATTTGGCAGAAGGCTGAGTGTTAACTGGAATTTCCTTAATATTCCAGAAATCTGTAATTATTAAGCCTTTAAAAAATTAGGTTGAATACAATCCATGGGAGAAACCTTAGTGTTCTGTATTACTTGTTTATTTGGGGACACAAACCATCCAGCTGTTTTAGGCACAGTTTTGAGGGGTCAGCTCACATGCTTTCAGTTGTGTCACCATTATGATAAGCCCCATTAGGAAAGTGAGTGTGAGTTGAAGCCAATGCCTTGCCTGTGACTCTTCCAACACACTGGCACAAAAGCAACACCAGGAGGTGCTCTGATTCCATTCACCGGCAGACAGTCCTCATACTGTCTCCTCAAGAAGACATTAAGTTTTACGTAGGCTTTCATTTCGTCTCTCAAGCTGAATTTAGCCTAAAACCTAAATGATCTAAACCATTCTGTTCAGCTAATGCATTTTCAATTAACATTTCATTTTAATATCTGTAAATTTTAAAGATGAGTTAAGGACTGCTCCATGTAGGCAATGGAGTTTTTAATTACTGCTTTGTGGAGAAAATGGTTTTATAAAGAGCTGATGTTTGATTCCAGTAGTTTTGATTCCATTCTTCCTTGTAAAAATGCAAGGCATTCAAAATTCCACCCACTTACTGTATGCAGTGTTCCCTTGAGTGCAGGGCATCCTGAGCACTCTATAGCAGATGGATATAAAGGAAATTAATCATCATAAAGAAAATAAAATGTTACCCCCCTAAGACCTAAACACAGTAGTTAATGAAATATTCTGATTTAAAATGGAAAACAAAGGAATCATGAGGATGGATGTATGGAGATAAAAATAGAAGTAGTCCTTCAAAAGTCCATATTTTTAACAGCAGAAAGAGTTTTCAAGGGCATAGAAGAATGAAATGAGATACTTCATAGTTAAGATCATATTCCTGTTGAAAGTGCCTCTTGAAGTGGTAAATCTCATATTAATATGATGTCCACTTTTCACCACCATGTTCAGTGAATCATGGTAACTGTGGGTATTTCAACATTTAGGTCAATGCATAGGAAATCTTTAATGCAGTCAGTGACTTCCTGGTCTGATTGAGTTCTTGTACTTTTCTATATTAGTAAGAATTTATGGGCTTTGTTATGCTTCCTCCATTACTCTTGGACAGATGCAGCAGTGGAATCTCAGCATTAAATACAAAATGCAAAGAATTCAAATGGTCAGAAGCTCAAAAATGTAATTCCAGTGAATATATTGAAATTTATAGGAATCTTGTCAGCATTTGTTAATGCATTTTAAGTCATAAAATGTCACATTTCCTTATTTTTTTAAAAAGTTTATTTAAGTGTTTTGTCATTCTCTCAGGGAAGTGATAAGGAATCAAAATTGAATAAATATTACTTCCTTTTTATATGAGAACCAGCTGCTTTTAAATGTTACACGATTGCAATATAAAGGGTGACTTTCTTAACTTCTACATTGCCTTTTTTGACTTCCTGACAGGTGGGATTAGTGTGGCAGAACGGATACTTCATGTCTGTTCTGAGGCTATATAAATGCTCATTATTTTGAAAATTGGTATTCTTGGTGTGTAGTTGCTTCTGTCTTGGGAAATCAGGCCTCTATCTTCACTAGCATGCAGAGGTAGGAACAGGAACACAGATGACATGAAAACTGTTAGTGTGTGATGTTTGCTTCCTGCTGCTGGGGCTATCAGGTAAGGGTAGTTGTCCACAGCTCTGCTGTGGTCCTCTCACTCCTGCAGCTTGAGCTCCTCTCCCTTTCCTGCAACAAGGCTTATGGTTGAAGGGTTCCCTCCTCTGTGTGGGTTCCATGGCAGGTCACTGTCCTCCATAACTGGTGACTCTTCAACAAAGCTGCTGGAAAGCTTACAGACACCTGAGGCTGCAGATCATGTCAATGTACAAATACTATTATTTCATAAAAATTGAAGATACAGTCGGTTTTGATCTACTGCAAGAATGCAAGTAATAAAAGATGACACCCAGATGTACATCATAATGTGGCATTAAAAAGGGTCACCTGGGCCACATGTGTCAGTATAGGTCAAACCCACTCCCATGGGCATCGAGAAAATAGAAGCTTATGTGACTACAGTTTTAAGCATGAAATTAGAAGAGAGGAGTGGGACCATGATGCATCCTGATTCAAAGATGTGACCATGCCTTCATCTGGCACCCTCCCAGAGGAATCAAAGAGATTGATCACTGCCTTCCCCAGGGCTTCTAACAGTGTTCGACTGAAAGAAAACCAACAGTCTTTGGAATTGTCTCTGCCTCCAGGAGTATTTGATTGCTCCATCCCCTGCCCAGCAGATGGTCATGGATACACTTGATCTGTGTGTGAGTTCAGTAGGCTGTGAGTGGGATGCACTTGACTGGGGTGTGGTGCAGTCAGCACCTAGACTGAGCTCCCTGCCTGGTCTGTCAGACAGCTCTGCTGCTGCCTAGGGAGAGGGTGCTAGGAGGTGCTAAGAGGCTCCAGAAACCCTGTCTGCTCAAACAGACTCACTGAAACTAGTGTCAGTGTGCTTTATCAAAACTGTAGCAACACCAAGAGAATCCCAACTACAGGGAAATCAAGAAAGAAATTTTGCCTTCATGCCTTTTTTCCAGGCTGGGTTGACCATTTGTCAGCTCAGCCCAGGACTCAGGCCTAGACTTTACAATTCTGTGCAGTCACTACCAGAAAAGTATTAACAAACTGAAGTGCCCAGGCAAAAGTAATGCAAATTAACAGAAGACCTGTAGGGAATAAATTTAGAGAACTCATCAGATAGAGCTTTGTTGAGTAATGATTGAGAAGCTCAGAGAATTTAAAATATGTGGACCCCATGAATGAATAAAGATAATTCAAAGTTGGGCAAATAAGTAACCAGGGCTAATGTGATGAAACTGGAAAAGGTGAACATTTCAATTCAATATTGGGAAAAAAAAGTTCTCATACTGATTGATTTAAATGTTAGAATAACCTCCAGAGATCCAGGTTTCATCTGTTAGAAAGTTTAAAAGTGGTTATTAGTAGAAATTTTCCTGCACTAGTAAAGGCATTAATTAAAGGCTGTAACATAGTATTGTATACTTCTGTATAGTGTATATTTATGCTGTCTGTGTGGCACATTAGGTTTTGACTGTGTGGTTTTTTTATGAAAGAGGTCACAATTAGTTCATGTTTGCATTTCAGTTACATTTCTAAATGAACTTTGCCTGCAGTACGTTTAGTTTAAATGCAAACTGTGTTAGAAAAAGACACTAAACTTTGTAAAGCCTGAGTTATCAGGATATCACAGTGACATGGCACATGTATCTGTAGTTATTATGAAAGATGTAAAATAATTTAACATTTCAAATTACAAATCATTATGGTGCTCTGTAGAAATGTTATGCTACATTGCTCAGTTACAGAGATCTCCATTTTTCTATACATTACTGGAAAGACACAATATTTGTTATATCCAGTTTATATGCATTTATCATGTTATTATGTCTTTGTGCAGTTCCTCAGGATTTTTTATCCTCTTAGATGCTACACATTCATATTTGTGATATTCCTCATTTATTATCAGAATTTTCCAAAACTACTGAAGGAATTATATTTTCTAAAGATAAGGTATACTGAAGTGTCCATAATACCTTAACTATTAACATCTTCCTAAGAATCAAAAGAATGCTTTATTTTATGTTCCCTAGATCCTTCTTACCTTTTTTGAAGACTAACAATTGCCTTCTCTGGTCTTTGCTCCCTTAATCACCAATGCTTAAAGCATGATGGAGAATGATCCCAAAACATCAAGCCAGTTTCCCAGCATTTTAAGATGCATTCTAACCAGTCTTATAGACTTGCATATGTCCAACTGACCTAACTAGTACCTAATTTGGTCCTTCTGTATCGTGGCTAGTACCTGTCTCTGCCATTCTTTGCTCCTAAGCAAAGATCTGAAGGGCCTGGGAGTGAGCAGCAAACTTCGACAGTAGAGGCTGAGGGGGTGAAGACATTGAGTTCTTCACCAGGTTACCTTTGCCTATGCTCTCCATCACTTAGTCACCTATCACATTGGGCAGCAGGTCCACGTTCTCCCCAGTCTTCCTTTTGTTGCTCCCATGGCTGTAGAAACCTCTCCTGCTGCCCTTGATGTCCTTCAGTAATCTCAGCTCTAGCTGTTTTTTGGCCTTCCTAATTCTGCCCTGGAAATCTGTGTATCTGGGAAATGATTCTCTATTTCTCCTCATTTGCCTGTCCATGCCTCTGCCTTTCTGACACAGCTGTTGTGAGGAATTTCCTAAGAGCAAAACTGACCCTCAGAGTCTTTCCTTGTTAGTACAATGTTCTATAAAACCAGAATAAGGCTTCTGTATACTAGCAAGGATTTCAGTTTCTGTATTTCTGTTCTTTTAGCAGAAATCGCTTTGCAACAAGACATTAAAAGTTCCATTTTACAGCCTTGGGAAGAATTATGGGATTTTTTTGAAATCTCACTTTGACTACTCTCTTTCAATAACAATATACTGTAGGACTTTGCAGGTCTGCTCATGGTTGCTATGGTGGACTCCCGACAGGTGAACAAAAGTGTGCATCTTACTGCCTGCTGGCACAAAACAAGAGAATGGACTGCTTCCTGTAAAGATGAACTTGAAATAATGAAGGACTTTGAGAGAAACAGGTTGTGCCAAGCGCAAAATAATGCAGTATGAGTGTGGGACGAAGGTCTGGTGGTTAATTGAAAAGAAGGATTCGGCTTCTGATACAGCTTTTTCTGCAATAGTGTTACATTACATCCCAAGTGAGCTAATTAAAGCAAGATAAAAGACCAAAAGAACACAAACACTAAGAGAAGTGTTTGTGTTTCAAAGCAAGGAAGTTTCTGATTAAAACAAAACAAAAAACCCTAAAGATGCTAAAAACAAACAAACAAAACCTTTCAAGTGTAGGGAAATCTGTATATTTGGTTTACTGTGTTTTCAGAAATAATTACTCTATGATTTCCTGTGTGTCAATGAAAGCACAAATAGATCTGCAGGGTTTTTGGCCAGTCAAAGGCTCCCCTTGTATTTCCAATAAAGATAATAGAGAAGCAATGAGAAATCAAGGTTAAAAGTGCTGCTAGAGAATTAAATATAATAGCCCAGGTGATGACCTACATTTGCAGTTATTTTTTTTTTGTGCATACTGAAAAAAAAATAGCCAAGAATATAGAATAAGCTTTAAAAGGTACTACTGATGCAAAAGAAATCTACACCAGCATAAGGAAAGTGCCATATATTCAGTGCATCAGCACTGAAAGTGCTGCAGGAGAGGTGCTGCAGCATCTGCAAACTGAGTGGTTCTTCAGAATATAGATGTGTTTCCTGACTCAATTAAGGGTAACTCTAAGCACCTTCAGTCATCACCAGGAAGAGATATGATGCGAGCTAGCCATGACCACTGTGGGTTGATATCTGACGTAGTTTAGAGCATCCTCAAGGCTGCAGAAGATCAGAGGAATGCAAAGACAAAAATCTTGCTTTGATCTAAGTTCACCCCCAAATTATGTTACAGATTCTATCAATGAATTCAGGACGACAGGAGTAAAATCTACAATAAAAAAATAATCTCTAAGTCCTTCTGAATTGCATAATGATGTACCTGATAAGAATACTGAACTTCAAAATTGGTGATGGGGAGTCAAATACTCTTTTTGTTCACATGTGCAGGGTGTCGCATTCCACAGACATTGAGGTCCATTGTGAGGTAATGATACTGTTGTTCGCCTTTTGTGTTCTGTGCATATGAATCTTCTTGCCTAGTAAGCACAGAGGTTATAGGAGTTTTAAGTGAAAGAATTTTCGCTGTTTGTATTTTCATGGTGTCAGAGAACCCCAGGCAAAGACTGGAGACTATTGCCTAGGTGCCACAGAAGCAGAGAAAAATATGGAGAAAGCCCTTTCCCTTGGGAATTTATGATTTCATCATGGGGTGAAGAACAATAGATATAAGCAGTCAGTAGGGAGAGCAGCTGAATGTCAAGCAGTGTGTATCACACTGTACATTACACTGATGTCACAGCTGTACATCAAATCACTTAGAGAAAGAGATGAAAGAGGTGTGAAAGAGGTAGAGAGAGGTATTGAAGAGGCAGTGGGCACAAACAGAAACACATATTACATCTGAACATCATAAACCACCTTTTTACTGTGAAAGTGACCAAGTGCTGGCACATGTTGCACAACCAGGAGGTTGTGGAGTATCCATCTTTAGAGATACTAAAAAGCTATCTGGACACGGGCAGCCTGCTCCAGGTGACCGTCCCTAGGCAGGGTGTTTGGACAAAATGGCCTCTGGGGGTCCCTTCCAACTTCAGCTGCCTGAAGTTGGTGACATCATAGTATGGCTGTAAATAGTTCTTCCTAAGGGCATGTCAGGAGCAACAGGGAGATACAAAGAGATTTTTTAAGAGCTGGTACTAACCAGACCAGGAAAAGTGGAAGCAAATGCTGAGTTGAGTTATGCAGGTGGGAAGGTAAAGCCACTATGGGAAAATAAGGGAGGAAGGGAGAAGAGGTGGGTGCTGTGATGAATAAAGGGTGCTGGTAAATTAGCCAAAAGTGGCAGAATGATTTTTTTATAAAGTAGGCAAATACAGTGAGGATTTTGAATGGCTCTTGCACCTGGGAGTGCAGTGTTTTTGCACTCTGAGGAGGTGGAAGGTCCCACCACTGGGAAGATCTGGGAATGATGTAGCTCACAGCTACTTACTTGCCCAGTTTAATAAGAAATATGTTATATTTGTTTAACCACATGGATAAACTTAATTATTTAATCACTTAAAGCTTCACTAGGAGAGATAATTCGCAAGTAAAATATTTTAAACCACAGATTCTGGTATGGAACAATATTATTGTCAGCATTTTTAACACATTCTGTTACAGCAAATTATATTCAGTCTGGTTCATATTAACTCCAAAAGGATTTATCTAAACCAAGCTAGTTTACCTATTTTCTGTTACAGTAGGCTGCATAAGCTGCTTACTATCACAAAATATCCCATTAACAGTCTTCTGTGATAAGGCTTTGAAAGGCTTTTGCACAGAGAAAAGCAGGAAGGTGCAGGTCTTTCCTCCTCCCTGTGCAAGGCCTGTTACAGACTCCATGGCAGAGGACACAGGCTGTGGAGCAGATCCCATACTACCACTGCTGTGAGAAGCACTTCACTTCCTACAGATAGACAGAGTGTGACAAGGGAAGGAGTATCCTCACCAAGCTGACACTTGGGATATGTCAGACAGAATTTTGCTTTTTCTGTTAGACCTAACCAAAAGCCGCTGGCTGTTGTAACTTCATAATTGAGAGTCCTTTGAGAAAAATTCTGTCTAACTTCCCTGTGGAGATTTTGGTTGCAGGTACTTGTGTTGGTAATCCCCAGCACACGTTTTGTTGTCATATTTTTCCCAGCTGTATTTGGATACCCGTCTGCTGAGCATAAGAACTCAGCAGCAAAAAGAAATAGAAATGAAATCTCCTACGGGCTACTGAAACTGTTATTATCTTTGGAAAGCCTCTACTTCTCTATCTGAGACAGAATAAAAATCTCTTGATCAATGAAAATTCAAATTAAAACTCTGACTGATTCAGCTATAAAATTTATGAAAGGAGGTACACTATAAAGATGTGCATGCTTATATGCTCAGTGGTAAAATTAGCTGGAAAGAGAAAGTAAGGAAATCAAAGTGATAGAAATGAAGGAGCTGCTCCTTTAACACTATTAAACAATTTCTCTCCATAATCTCAACTGGCAGTGCCTTTACAACATTAGCCCCCAGCCTTTTCTGCCTCATTGCAACCTCCACATTAAGGGGTTACTGTCAACGTCAGGGTGGGTTCTTCAAGCTAAAGGAAGAACCTGGGGATGAAGACAGTAGTCTTGGTTGATCAAGGTAAAGCAAAATATTGGTTTGCCACCCATAGGAGGGGTGGGGCTCTTGCCTTTTCCTTACTGGGATTATCCCAAAAGGTAAGGTAGAAACCACTAACAGGAGCACAGTTGATAGGAGGTGCTTTGTGCCACAAGGATGCTGAGCTGACCATGGTGCAATAACCCTCTTGCCTCATGTTTAGTGAAAGCTCAGAGAAGTAAGAATGAAGATGTTTTGGGACTGTGAGGTGAAAAGTTGGTATTATCTTCTTTGTTGAGGCTTAGGTTGAATAAGCTGTAGCAGAGCCTGCATCTGTGACCTTCTGGGCTTTAAACAGTCTCTTCCTAAATTCTGTATGCTTTTTTGTTTTTATCAGTTATGAGTAATTTGCTGCATCCTAAACTATTTTTGACCCTTGATACTGACAATTTTTATCAGTGAGAGACACATGGGGGAAAAAAAGACAGTCATTCCAAACGCAAGATTAAAGGATAATGTCTTAGGAAAACTGTTCCGGAGTTTGAACATTTCATGAGCTCCTCATTGTATGTATATAGAGCATGTGGTTGGAGTATTTACCTTAATGGAACATGGCTTGTACAGAGCCTAAGTTTTATGTGTAACTTCAAATGGTGACACAGCTAGAATGAAAAGAGACCCTTTTTTGAAGTGTGGCAATCCAATTATATAAACAAGATTCAGGAAGAAACTTCCATCACAGAGACAGCAAATTTTTTGAGTCGGGCTTTTTTCCCCTTAGAAATGCATTGTTGTTACAGAATGCTGCTAATGTGTATGAAAACGGGTGAGGAGAGGGACGTTGTTTTGTTGTTTTAGTTACAGGTTGCAGTTTCTCTTGTTTTCAGTACTGCCATAACTTTTCAACTTGTCAGTATAATCTTTATTTGTCAAAAAGAGTTGGGAAAAGCATAGTGATGCATTTTATATTAGACTTCATACAGCTGAACTCCAATTTACAAAATAATTACTTTGCTTGGCTGCTTTATCTCATTCTTTCCACTCCTCATTCTAAAGTTGCTCAGTAATACATTGGTTTGTGGGATAGCATTTACTTTCAGAAGTGCCATTTCAAATAAGTCATCAAGACTAAAGAAAGTAAAACAAACCAGCCACGTTCAATGCTTTCTCTGTATTTTTTTATTCTTCACACCCCTACATCGACTGCAAAAGTTTGCATGATATGTGTTATGAAGACACACAACATTCAGGTAAAAATAATTGAATACCATTCTTTCATTCTGTACATTTTCATAGTGTCAGTGAGTCAGAAATTCAGCAGAAATGATAGCATGTGACTGAGAGGTTATCCACACTATGTAACATTAAGTGTTTAGCTTAATGCTCCTAATAATCCCCTATAGGCATTCAATTCTCTTTATTCTGTGTTTTGAGAATTTCAGTTCTTAACTTTGGATGCACTAAATTACAGTGCCTGTGCTGAAGGAGTTAAATAGATGAGGTGAACACTGCTGTATAGCTAAAGATCTGTTTAAGATCCCAGAAGAGGCCCTTAGCAGAACGGGAACTGTATTCCAGGACTGATGATGAAACAGAGGACAGTAATATGCATCAGCGTTTTAGTCTACTGGGTACAGATACAGAGATGAGCTACCATTTTTATTGATAGCCCTGATGAGGATAAATTCAGAGGAAGTCAGCTCTAAAATTCTCTGGGATTGCAAAAGAAGCCCGACAGGTAGGGGTCAGGTTCCAGTTTTACTCATATCAGTAAACCTGATATTACTCAGTGATATTACACTTTGACACTTCCAGTAGCTATCTGCTATCTGACTGACAAATTGCTACAGTCTGTCTGCTCATCTTGTCTGGCACAGAAAAAGGGTCATCTTCAAGATCACAGGCTCACAGAATTTTTTAGGTTGGAAGGAGCCTTTTCAGGTCATCTAGCAACTAGCTTTGTGAATGAAGACAGGGCATCAAATATTTTCATACCTGGGCTTTAATAACACTGTTTCCAACAACGCTCACGTAGACAAGCTGGCAAAATATGGATTAGATAATTGAACAGTATGGTGGATTGAAAACTGGCTGAACAGCCAGGTCCAGAGGGTCGAATGGTACAAAATTAAGTTGGAGGTAAGACACTGGTGGTGTACCCCAAGTGTTGATACTGGGGCCAATGCTATTCCTCAAACATCCTCATTAATGATCTAGAAAATGGGTCAGTGTACCCTCAGAAAGTCTGCAGGTGTTACAAAACTGGGAGAGACTGATACAGCAGATGGTAGTGCTGCCATTCAGATGGACCTGGAGAGGCTGGACAGTTAGGCTGAGAGGAAACTCATGAAGTTCAGCAAAAGGAAATGCACCTGGGGAAGAATAACACAATGCAGCAGTACATTATCCCCAGGCAGAGCTTCAGGCATTCCAACTGCACTCTCACAAAAAGGTCACCTCTCCTTCCCAGCCTCTCTTTCCAAAAGGGCCTGTATCCAACGATTGCAGAAATTTAGTTCTCTGAGTTACTGCATCGTGTCTCCATTAGTTCAATGACTGTAAGTGCATCTAGATATCTAATTGCTCCATGCTGCATCCATTATTGTCTAAGTATTTCAGGGAGGTACGCAGGCATGTTCATTCAATAGAATTCTCTACAGTTTTCCCAAGATTGTTTCATAGACACTTCCTTCTTTATGGGCTTATGCTCGAAGTGATTCCACATCAGCGTTGCTTTTGTTGGTTGCTTTGTCCCTTCTCTTCGTGTCTCTCTTTTACGTGACTCTGCTTTGGTAGCATATCAAGGGTATAAACTTATTCGCTCTTTGCATTTTTGATGCAACCTTGGGTAGGAATGATATCCAACATAGTTCCCACGTGGGACTGGAAGATATTACATATGACCTGTAAGTATTGCACTTTTCTGTAATAGTTTCTAGAGGCTACACAGGGTACACTAGCATGTCTGAAATGGTGTTAAAAATTGTTTCTAATTACCAGTTAATTTTTCATTTCACTCTTAAGTCACCCCGTGCAAATGTAGCATCTTTGTGTTCCACCACGTTGTTGTTCTGCTAAGCGGAATGAACCACACTTCTTTAGTCACTTCCTACACAAGGGTCCACATAAAACTCACATTGAAGAGAGATCCGGTTGCCACGCCTCATCTTCAAAATGTGTTTTAGAGCCCTGCATAGTTTTAAGGCAGAATAACAAGCCACTGTGTTCTTGAATATTTTCCCTCTTTCCTAAATATTGATATTTTATTTGCTCATCTTCAAACATAAAATTTGATAGATACATTTTAGTATCCTCACTACTAGTCCAGGAGGGGATATACTGATTTTCTGCAATGAAGGTTACCTGTTATCCCTGCTTTGAGAAAACTGAACTTTTATTTGCCATTCTACTTTTCCCCCCACATTCTGAAGTATATAATTACAACTATGTTAATTCCCTTTCAATCATGGAAAATAGCTGTAAAGAATAATAAAGAGGAGAGTGAAGTGAATTTCAATAGCAGAAGTGGATTTAGAATCAGTTAATCAATTTGCACCATGTTCTTTTCCTGCAAACTCCTCCAAAGCTTCATGGTAAATCTTCTCCTTCCTCTGTTTAGCCCATGATGGCTGGAAGCAAAAAAAAAAAAAAAAAAAAAAAAAGGCAATGAGGTATTCAGTCCTCTGAAATACATGCTGAAAAACTCATGGGAGCAAATTTAGCATGTCTTTCTGCTCAGACATGAGTGTTTTCTTATCAGCATTATCTTTCTTTCTGCTGCTACCATTTTTGCTTTGGCATTTCTCAAGGAGTGTCTGCAAAGGTAGATATTTCAAGCAGTAGGAGTCCAAAAATAAATGCTCTAACCATAATCATTCCAGGTATAACTAAATCTTGTTTATGTATTTGATTACCCCTGGCTGGCTCACCTTCTGGCAAGGAAAATTTGTCATTTCAGTAGGGGGGAGAGAGAGAATGTTTTAAAATAACTTCCTAAATAATAACACAAACAAGAGTTAATAATTAGTTTTACCTACCAGATGTCTGAATATTTATGACAATTTATGTATTTTTCATTTGTAATCAGTCACTTGAGGAAATGAATATATGAGTGCTTCATAAAATGCTATTTTTTTCTTGTTTTACTTAATATGAACAGATTAAAATTAAATGGAATGATAGAAAGGAGAGCTGGCTAAGTCTTGTCAGGTCATTGAGCTTGTCTGCCTGCCAACAAAGCAATGTTGCCTGAGGTATCTGCAGGTGCTTTGTTTCAGTCTAATTTTAAATGACTCATACAGTGAAGCTCCTTGCACCACCTCCCCTGGGAGACAGTTCTGTAATCTGACATCCTAATGGGGAGAAAATGTTTCCAGATACTTGGCTGGAGATTTCATTTTGCACAGCATCAATCCACTGTTCCTATTTGTATCCACCAAGGCCACTCAAAATCATTTTTGTTTTCACTCTGGGTTTGACCCTCCTAAGAGCAGTAGTGATCATGTTCCTCCCTGATTTCTCTCACACAGCATTCTGACTTGTAATTAGCTCAGTCTAACTATGACTAAACTATTCATAAATACTTTCTAAGTATTCCTAGAATCATTTCATATACTCTGATGTTATTCTTTCCTGATATGCTTTCTTTTTAATCACTTTTTTTTGACACTGAAATGCTTCATATTCTGGATCCAAGGTGTAAGTTATCAACCTGTGACTTCTCTGCAACTCCTCCAGTCAGTGCGCACTGTCATTTCTCCACCAGCTTAATTAAGAGAAGAGAAGTCTAAGACTCTCCTCATTAGCACATGGATGGGAGCATATATAACCTGGGACCTCGTCACAGAGCATCACAGGAAAGGGAGAAGAGGAATCAAGCTGAAAAAGTAATGAAAACACTGAAAGAAATTAGTATTTACAGATTAAATTAGAGGGAGTAAGGTGGTATTAAATATCTTTTGATAGCAATAGGAAATGGCAGGATGTTTAGTCTGGAAGAAACGAAAACTTTGAGGTACCACAAATTCCTGCAGGATGGCTGGAAATTAAGAAGATAATATAAAGGGGAAAGTGAATCTAGATATTCTTATCACAGCAGAAAGTAATACTTCTTTTTTATTTTTGTTTTTTTAGAGATAGCACAGAAAGCTCTCCCATCTAGGCTTTAGTTCACACTGGAATTGGTTTAGAAAAGCCACGTGTTCTGTGGCACAGAGGAAGATCGAGTTAATGGTACTTGGGTCCCCATGGCCTCTACGCCCAGGCTTGCTCCTTGGAGGAATGGGGTTTTGCAGCAAGACTTCCAGTCCTCGCCTTCAGAAGGCTGAAAAAAGAGCTCCCTGCCTGTAGAGGCATCCTGGAAGCTTCATTCTCCACATGAGGACCTCCAGTGGGGCTTGGGTACCAGCTAATAATTTCCCTTTATGCCAGCAATTTTCCCCTGATATATTGAATTTGCAAGTCAGATCAAGTAGAGAACATGTCCTTTCTCTCTTAGAATTAGTTCATTTTGTCCTTCATTGATGCAATCTTTTTCCTGCACACCTTCACTGATCTCTGGCTCCTTCTTGGGCACATTATTATTCTTTTCATGGCAGCAAATATGGGTCGTTCCTGGAGGAGCTTTCTTACCCTTTTATTGGTCCCTCCAGGATGGCGCTTGCTGGTGCAAAGTACCCCTTTACAACTTTTAAGCTTCCCCAGCCTTATTCCAAGTAAACGTTTTCAGTGGTGCCTTGTGAAGAACTGTAAGGATAAACAACTTAGATCCCCAAAGAACTTATTTCTCAACAGTTAGTAGTTTTGGTTTCATGGAAAGCATTTCTTAATAAATGAATCTTAAATCAATTGCTCATCATCATCTTCACCAAATATTCCAGTGTTCACCAGGTCATTGTTATTTCATACTTTTTAATAAGACATATATTTATCTCTTGCTTTTCTTATTATTTGTAGTTTCTAGACTGCAATTTTCAGGATGGTATACTGTGGAATGATATCTTTTCTGCTAGAAAACTTACTAGCTTTTTTGAAGATCTGTGTTTAAGATATAGTTTTACACAACAGATAGATTCCTGAACAGTCCCACATGAACCACGAGTAAATAACTGAAGCTGAGTGTCTTTCACCTATAATTGGAGAGCAAGGATTTCAACTGCAATGAACTACGTAGCAATAAGTTCAGTAAAACAGACATCAATGAGGCTGAGATAATACAGCTTTTGAAACACAGCAATAAAATGAGATTTCAAACATATGTGTGAAAAAGGGACTACAACTGAGTAAACCAAACTTGCCTTAGTAGGCAAGTTTGTTTTTTCCCCCCAAACAAAATAATTTTTCTAAACAGCTAAAATTACATCAGTAAGATGAAAGACAAACAAGGTGGTAAAGAAAGGAAAGATACAGAAGAGAAATGTATACACATAACCTAGAAGGTTCAAAAAGATCTACTGAGGACTTTCAATAGTAGAAAAACATCTTATAAAAAAGATAGGAGGAAAAATAGGGTATCTGAAGGACAGAAAACACTTAATTCTGCGATACCTTTGGAAATGTCAGGAGTCTGGTTAAAACTGTGGTCGAATATGAGGTAAAAATTTACTATCATTAATCATAATTATTATGTAAGTTAATATTAGTTTATACAGGAAAAGCATTAAGGCCTGAATAATGTTAATTGTTTATTGAATTAAAGACTTCTTACACTAAGACATATTTGCTGATATATTCAAATCCGTAAAACATTCTTGAAATGTGCCTTATGTTAGCAAGAGAGGTTTTATAAGGACAGAACTCCCACTGGTTCCACGAATAAGATAAATTATCCCAACAAAAGGCGTTCTTTACTAGTATAAATATGTCCAGTCTGGGGCTTTTGCCAATGCTGTCATGTTGGTTGAGAAGGCTGTGAGGGATATTTTTTCACACTCCCAATCAAGTTACTGTGACAAAAATACTGATTAGTCCTCAGTCATTTCAGAATTAAAGAAAGGAGAATTAGAAATCTAGGTGATCTTCCTCTGTCTGTTCTAAGGACAGTATAGAGGCACCTGTGATATTTTAGATAATTAAGAACAGTTCTTAAATATTATATCCTCTTGAGTACAACATCTAAAGCTAGAATAATTGTGTATTGCCTCTCATAATTTCATCATCACCAGTTTCAATAATCTGGTTAAAGTTCTGGCTAAGTAACTAATTACATGTACCATACTTAAAGAACCAAAGGCCTCTTATTAAACAGTGTATTTTATAAATCTGCAAAGGAAATTAATTTCTGATAGTGAACAGAACAGAATCACTGAGTGGGCAAGTGGAATTTGGTTCTCAGGAGATTCACAGTAGTCTCATTCAGGTGATTCATATCCATAGTTTAATGTTTGAGTCGTGAGGTGCAGTTTCATCACCAGTATAATAACACTTTTCAGTCATGTCTCATACTGGAGCAATTATTAATGGAAACTGCCTTTCTTTACTTCTCTTATTACTGGTTCAAATTTCACACATCATTTACCATAATTCTATTTTTTTTCTATATGTTTTTAAAATATTAATTCCAAAATCAATACTTATGTTTCCACAGTGCCCTGTGCTAAAGGTGCACATTCCAAAAATGAATAGGTTGAGTGTTTGGAAAGTACATGGGGCATATACTTGGTGAACATATAATGACACTATAAAAGTAAAATTTGTAGCATATAAGATAACTTGTAGTCTTGAGAAATATCCCTGAATGCAGTGAGCATGACATAAAGTGAAAAATCTAGAAGCATCTTATTGCCAATAGGAAATGGCTAACGTAAGGATAAGAAAGTAGTTAAACATGAAAATTATTTATGAGATAGATTTAAAAGTTTGTGGTTTGTATATTATAGCCTTCATTTTCTCATCCTAACGTCACTTACAAGATCACCATTGTATCCAAGTGTAAAGTTATGATACACTCCTCCAGGCCAGCTAATGAACCTGGAAAAGCTGAAATCTAAAGGTGCTAATTGGTGCTCCATTATCAGTTAAAATTATGTTTTCACTGATAGTTATCAAAAATTATCTTGATGAATGCTATTTAGTGTGTGGGTTTGAAATAACTGGTGTTAAGAAATGAAAATGCAGTAAATAATATGACATCTCTTTCAATGGTTATTTGGTGATTGAAATATTCCTTCACTCTAGTACACTACTTCTTTGTACCCTGAACATTTGTTGCAGTGTTCCCATAAACATGCTGTTTCATGAGCATTTTCCAATTAGGATTTTTCATATTATTACTCCTGTAATAACCCAAAACATGTGAACTCTTTGTTCAAACCAAATCACTAATCATAGCTCCAAATTTTAATAATCCTTGAAATGAGCTATCCACAAACTAGTTACCCACACACAGAGTTCAAGCAGTAAGAATGAGTAAATTTGAGAAATGGTAAAATTACAGGAAAGGCACAACTTTTTAATCATGTTCTTTGGCTTCTTTTACTTCCCATGAGCATGGACTATTAGTATAGTGAGTAAAAAACTTTTTCCACAAGTGCTTAGAAAAAAGTCTCTACTGTCTATGGAAAATACTTAATGGGGCTCATAAATTTTCTCATATACTTTCATATCCTCAGAGTTTTCTGTTATTACAGGGGGCTGTAAAACTCAGGATCCCGTATTGGGAGTCACACCTCTGGTGTTAAGCAGTTTCATTATCAATTATCTCAGCCTTAACTAAAGTAATGATATCTTTTCTGAAGATTTGTTTAACTTTTGAATCCAGTCACTTTATGTTAAAAATTTAGATTAAGATGATTGAAAATATTTGCAGAAAAAATCTTACAAGTGTTGAAGTGAGTTAGAAGATGTTTGAAGTGAGTTGAATTTAGGAAACAAAACCAAAGGAGTAAGCTGTTAGCTGTGTGGATAAAGTAGATTTAGAATTTTACCTGATTGCTCAGAGTATTTATGTATTTATTCAATTTAATTTTTACTTGAGCCCAAAGAGATCAGCATAATGAAAAGATTAAATGATTTATATACCTACAATGAAAAAGTGATTGCAAAACATGCTCTCAAATATTTGAAATGTGTAAATGTCAGCAGAGAAGGAGGTTATTTAGGATGTTGTGAGTAGTATTAGAAAAAAAAGCCAGATTAAATTTTAAAAGAAAGTATCTCATTTAGTTCTCAGGGTTAGTGTCTGACAGCAAAATCCTTTGGGGTGTAGAATATTTTTGAAAAGAAGCAGAAGAAAAGTTCTCATTTAAGAGATGAAAAGTAAACTAAAGCACAGACTGAGAAACTAATTTGGGGAAATTATTATCCTAAGTGTCCCTGGAATCCAGCTTTAAGAATAAAATAAATCTTTCCCATCTGTACTTCTGATCAAAAATGCTAATTTTTATGTGTTTATTTTACAAGACTCATCTTAGTGTCACATGGTGAATAAGTGTTGTTTATTTACACATTTTACAAGATTTGAGAAGCTTTTGATTAGTGCTATGAATTAAAATTCCTATTTTAAGCTAAAATGAAAATTCACAGCAGAAACTAACATCTGGCTACAAATAAGATAAATCTGCTTTTCACAGGCACTAACCTGCCCCCGTGCCTCTTGCTTGTATGTTAACTTCAGTTTGTTCTCTATTAATTAAAGATTTCACGGGTACTTCGCGCTTAGGCTTTCTTTTGATATTTAGTGTAGGGGTTTTGAGGGAAATTGGATGGGGATAAAGGGGATCAAAGGGCTCTGCTTCCCTACCAGATATCCAAGATCACCCACACCATTTCTACTATTGCCAACAGAGGATGTGTCTAGGGAGACTGTAGTTTCTAGTTATCTCCACCAGGGATGGTAACAAAAAGAAACTATTGTCCCTAGAAGATTTTGTGATGCTGACACAAAGGGTGGAAGTCAGTTCAGTGCTAAGCCACTATGAGTATCTACGAGTCTGATATCCCACTGCTATCAGCAAATGAGATCCAGTTAATCATCCGAGGGGAGCCTAAAGGGGCATTCAGCTGATCAGCCACTAGGTGTCAACTTCAGGCTGGACCAAATCCTTCCCTCCACTCCGCACAGTGTCAGGCCAGGGGAATTCTGCTGCTTACACAAAGTTCTTTACTATCACTTGGAAAAATGTAGACTACCTTTGCATGGTAAATAGAGTGCTGCACAGTAAATAGGAGCAGTGAGGGATTGCATTTTGTGTGCACTTCTGATCCAAACTCAGATGCTAATGTATATACAGACCTTGTGTATTTCAGCTGTTTTTCCAGAAGGCCACAAGTCTCCCATGGGTCCTGTTTCAAATCTTTCAGTCCTGTGTGAATGCCTCAGGTATCTTCCTAACTCCAAAGTTGCAGAGGGCACTTGGGCTTAGTCAGCTGGACTGTAGTTCTGATCCCCACTGTATATCCTGGGAGTTTAGACACTAAAGGTTAGTTACCTCAGTTCAGAATTTGTTATTGATTGTCCAATCCCATGCAGCAAAATGGACTGAAATTACAAAATTCAGTGTCAGCCTCTGCTAATGTTAACAATGAACTTTCTATTGCAGCAACTGAGCCTTTTTTTCCCCCATTTCTGTCATTGCCAATTGTTTCTAGGTTCATTTCATGCTCTAGTTTCACATATTCCATTTTTCATTTATATTCATGCTTGAGTAATGTAATATTTATACATTTGATCTTGGCATCCAGTGAATGCTAACCATAGTTAGATGTTCTCTCGGTCCCAGAAGAATTTTTTAAATTACACATTTCTTATCACATAAAATCTCAGACAAGTATTTGGCTGTGTATCGAATGCCTCTAGCTCACAATTGTAGAATTAAACTATGGAAGATGTGGGAGTGCTCTGTTTTCTGCTTTATTGTAAACCAGTACTTCCAGTTTCCTTAGCTGGCAATCTTGTGATCAGTGTTTTATCCAGCATCCTAGTAGCCACAGTCTGGAGTGAACTTTGGTAGTTAATCATGGCCGGAGTTTGTGAGGGCTCCCTTAACACAAACTACAGTATTATTTTCTTCTTTAGATAGACATTCTCAGAAACAATGATGAAAAACAAGTTGATGTAAAAGTAGCTGTGAAGACCACATCCACATTTAGCATCCTGATATAGTACATGTTCCCACAGCAATATGGGGAAGAAAAAGTCATATACTTACATTAGAGATGTAAATAACTGTACAGAATAAGCCATTTTACAAATGGTGACTCTAATCTGTAACAGATAATGCTGAAGTGATGGTGTGAATGCTAAATGGCAAAAGCAGACTGATAACAACTCCTTCCAAACAATTACAGTTTGTTTTTCTGATCTTGTTTCCCTTAGATTTTCCACAGCATTTGCAGCTATGGAGCAAGTAAATCTGCAGAGAGAATGACTGTTGCAGGATGAGCTGAAGTGTTAAGAGAAACCCAAAACAGTCAAAATTGCACCATGGTCTAGTTGATGTGGTGGTGGTCAGTCAGTCATAGGGTGGACTTGATCTCTGAGGTCTTTTCCGACCTAATTGATTCTGTGGTTGGTAACAGGTCTAAGGAAAATTCAGCTGAGGGCTAACCAGTCATAAACTGGTTGAAGCCTTCTTCAGGCCATTGGATCTAAATTGTCACTCCATTCTGTGGTCTGTTAATTAACTGCTGGACTTTTTTCCCTATCTATTGATAGTTTTGGAGGTAAAACCCATGCTTCTCTTAATCTCCTATATATTGTAGCTATCAGATCAAACTGCTGGTATAAAGAAAGCGTGAGAATATTTTGCACACAGCCTGACACACTCATTAAATGACTCATTGAAAATACTATGAATTATTCCAAATGCTGGTGAATCTGAGTCAGCTGATCCACTAGTTTATAAATAGCACAAATACCTTTGCTTGCTTTCATGCTGTCTCAAGCTATTACAGTTCATTAAGATCAGATGCATGTTGCTTTTCTCTGCTATTTGGATTATTCAAGCCATTAAGAAGACACAGGAGTGAGAGAGAAAATCATGAGAGCTTTTGTGTCGATATTGTTGCCAGGGAAACCACTTTTTATTTTAGTGCATGGGGCACTAGTGTCACTTTGAGTCTGAGCTGCAGAAAGAGTTTCAGAGGAAGGTATCAGGGTTGAAAAACAGAATTAAGGAAATCCTAAACTTCCATTGTAAATGGAAAAAGAGTTATTCAGGATGTTTCAGCAGCGTCCTAAATGACCTGAGAGTCTGGGGATTTTATAAATCTGAATAGAATTTTGAAGGGAATGTTAAAGATGACTGATAGGAGAGACTTCTCGGTCTCTCCAGACATGTCTTAGATAATCTCACATAGCTTCTTCCGTACATGCATCACCATTTAAGCAGAATGGAGACTATCTGGCTGGAATGACACGGAATTCTTCACTCTCTCCAGAACTCTACTCACAGCTATCTGCACAAACTCACTTGTACCCTCACATGCCTGGAAGAGTTTCCTGACAATCTAAATAGGCTTTAACAATTCTATCATTTAAAGACCTTTATAGGCCACATTTCTTTTAAGAAAAGCTTTATATGTAGTTTGTGAAACACAATAATAATGAATTTAGAAATTGAAACTTTTTCTTCTCCACAGAATTTATCCTAACTGTATGCATTTTTTATTTTTTTTGGGGGGGGGGTTGGATTTTGAAGAACTATTAATTAAGATTGACTTTATACCTTAATTATATTTAAAATAGACACAGGAAAGCCATATAACTGCAGTGCAAGAAAAAGTACCTCTGTACTGGTAGGGGCTGAACTAGATAATACTATGGGTTTCTTCTGCCTCTCTTTTGCGATGTTCTAGTCATTAAAGCAGCTGGAAGATGAATGATGGTACTTAATAAATAATAAGTTTTGAGCAATTCTTTGAAACACTAAAAAGCACAAAACTTTTTAGAGCAAGTGGGGATTGCAATTATTCCCAAATAAAACCAAATACGTTCCTAACATCAAAGCTTGCTGTCTTCACATTGGTTTCATCTCCTTCCTAAATTTCTTCCTTCTGTTGCCCACTCAGTGAGAAGTGGAAGCCAGTTTTTCCTGGATGAATATCAGAATCAGGTTTCAGCCTGAGACGACTTTACATGTTCAGGTTTTTTTCAGTCATTTTGTGAAACTGTAGTTTTTCAACTACATCTATTGATGTCATTGAGACAGAGTGTTTTAAGCATAATCTAGGAAGGTGTCTTCCTTAACGTTAAACAGATACGAACTGTACATCAGTGTAGCCTGCAGAAGGTCAAGAGGATTAAAAGTCTGGTTCCAATCTTTCTTCCACCAGAGCACATACTATAGCTATAACCAAATGTCTATGACCTGGATAGGTGTGAAACCAGATGAGTGGAAACTGGATATAATTTATTATGCAATTTATGAATATATATATTTAAAAAAATAAAGAGTTTATTTAAATAAATCACATATTTAGGTAAATCACAAATAGGTAATTGTTTTGGTAGCCTGACTAGGAGTCAAAGTATCTAGGGAGTTTCTGTAATGTGGAATGTTGATAAAAGTCTTGATAAGGACATACCTCTTGTGTGAGCACTTGAAAAAAGATTGTTAAAGTGAGAGTGTAGAATTATATTTACCTCAGATAAAATTCAGAGCAGTTGAAATTTGACTTTGTGCTTGCTCGGTCAAGGTTGCAGTGTTTCAGTGGTCTGTGATGCATTCACTATATTGTATATCCTTTATTTTCCAGTTACAGAGCTGTAAAGGTAACAGGATGAAATCAATACTTTTATACATATACACATTTAATTGTTTTCTAAAGTTTTGATACAGGTCTTCCTGTTATGTAAACTTGTGTACATCCAGCTCTCTTGAAGGTTTCTCAGTCATAATTACTTACTAGGAAGCAAAATATTTCAAAGAAGTATCTGTCTGTGTTAGCCTGTCACTGTTAAGCATAATTCATTTTATTCTCAAAGCTCCTCCTGTGTAACCACCCCACAGACATCTTTCTTATGCATCAGTAGGTATGAAATTGTTTATAGAAATGGTGTTTTTTCCAATAGGCAGGCACCATAACTTTCAGTGCTTTTAGTTTGGTTATACACTACACAGTCTTAGCAACTGAAATCCAAGCCTCTGTAAACAGATATTTTACTGAGCAGAGGGCTGATTGCTTAATGACAGGTGACAGATTCCAGAGATACCTGCATTAGAAGAGCTAAGTCAGTGATAGCAAGTTATAGACATCAAGGCTTTTTATGACACAGTGATTAGTCTGGGACACATTTATGCAGGCCATGATTTTTTGTTCTCATAATTAGTGGTAGTTAAAGAGCTTAGCAAACCACATTAAATGAGTGTGAGCTCCTACCCCGGTGTTAGGGCAAAGAGATAAGTTAGGCCATAGGACCTGGGAGGTTACATCATCTTTGTTATGAAGCTGCTTGAAGCTCTCCTGGCTGTCTCTGTCCAGTTGTGGTGCATACAGTTCAAACAGGAAGACAAATGGGAGAGGAGTTCCTAAGAAATATTAAAGGACTGGAAAACATGATTTATGTGGAATACTCAGATCTGAATCTGTTTAATTTAGCATCACAAAGGTGAAGGGGTGACTGTCACATTTTGCAAGTATTTCTGCAGTATTTGTAGAAATAGATACCATGTAATAGATAGTGCTTCACTCTCACAGCCAAATACAATCCCCTGGCTGTAACTTGAACCTGTTCAGATTCAGACATACAGCACATGTTTTTAGCAATGGAGGCAAATAATGAGATACTCAGGGTTCCCATGTATTAAATTTTTAATACTAAGATTGGATTTTTTCCTAAAAGACAGGCAACAATTCAAGTGGTGATTAATTTAGGGATGGATGTGTCCACAAAGGTACCATAATCTGTAACAGTCTGAGAACCTGGATATGATCCCCTCTTACCAATTAATAAGATTGCTTTAGGGGAGAAGAGAGGTGGCATGTTTTGGTTCTCACTAGCTCCTGCAGAACACTGCTACAAGGAGTGTTTCATTCTGTTGGTGGATTCCCAATAGTGACACACGTCAACAGGCCAGACAAGGTGAGAGCTGGAGTGATCGCAAGGCAGGAGTCCTTTTTCTTTCCATGCCCAGGTCAGAAATTGTGATTTGCCTGGTGCAGTGCTGTTGCATAGCATCACAGATGAATCTATTTCGGGCATCTTCCGCATTCACAGCAGATGGGGCCATCTAATAGTTTTGGCATTCCCAGAGTGCCGCCAAAGGTGTGCGACTGTGGGGTTTGGCAGTTCCACGCATGAAGAGCTGCGCCGAGTATGGTTAGGGGATTGTGGGGTTAATGAGCATGGGCAGAAGGCATCTGGGCAAGGGGCAGACTGGCCCCCTGCACTGCAGCCAGCTTTTGGAGGCACTGCAAGAGCCTGTACAGGTTCCTTTACACCCAGGTCTGATGCAGGTGCTCTGCTTGGGCATCACATGGCACATGTGCTGTGTGCATGTGAGATTTTGGCTGCTTAGCAACTGCATAATAGGGCTGTCCCAGAAGAACACACCGTCTGTTTAGTCTATAAATGTAAAATTTCCATTTAAAATCTGCATAGTACATCCCAAAAAACATTGGAGCACTCTCTGCTTTTATAATGCCAGAGGTATTTGGCATAGTCAGTGCAGCACCTCCCCAACACAGGAGCAGTGCCAGAGGTGTGTGATTGGTTGTAGCTGTTCAATGCATTGACCCCTTCATCCAGTGAAAGCTCCCTCCGGTTTTTCTCCTGCCCTTCCTGCCCTGTTCCACTCTGTAGAGAGCACCATGGGCCAGGAAATTGCATAATTTTCAGTCAGCTTAAATAAATACCAATGTTTTGGTAACTGAAGATTCACAGTGTGTATAGACAAATATTGTAAGTTGCAAAGCATGCTTTGGCTAAACAGTTCTTTAAAAATATGATTCTTAATCTCAAATGTCTTCTTTTATATTATGTTTGCTAAGAAACTGTAATCCAAATTAGACAAAAAATATCAGAATGCAAGTATATGAAATCTTAGGGGTAGATTTGCTAATTCACATTTGACTGTTTTTCAAATCCTTCAAAAATTATTTTCAGTTCAATAATTTTTACTTAAATTAAAATGTAATCAGCTAAATGACCTTCTACCTTTACTCAGAGTAAATAGTTCTGCATGTTAGCTTCTCCAGTTCGTCTCATGAAATGGTATGTCTGAAGAGATAAGAAAAATGAAAACAACGTGATTATTAGTGTGTTTAACCTGCTTTTCAGCTGGTGGCTGATATCTGCATTGGTAGTAGATAGGTTTATTTATCTCAAAAGTTTATTCTCAAAGAAAATTCTTATTTTTTTAAAAAAAATCACATTAATTTATGGAACATAAACTGGGGTGAAAAAAACCTACATGGCAATCCATACATTACTTTCTTCAAATAAAATCTCTGAATGGATTTTTTCCAAGGATTTCTAACCACCAGTTAATTGTCTTCAAAAACTGTCTCTCCCATAAACAGACTTGCTGTTTAGTGAACAGACTGACACATGAGTGTTCAAGTGACCTGTCCTAAGTCTCCTTCCAAGTTAAAGACCTACCAGCAGAATTAAGCAGTCCTGGTTCTTTTGCTTTCACATCTACCCAAGACAACTGTACATACACTTACTACCCTTCAGGTTTCTGGATTGCCAGTTAGTCATTTCTCCAATGCATTCAATGTACAAGTCTTTGTTTTCCTGTCATCTGAAGGACATTCAGTTCTGCATTTGTGAAGCTTTTCTGACTACTAAATTGAAGTGTCTGTATTTAATCCAGGCTTGCATAAAAATAATGGATTTAGAGGCAGACACGAAACTTTGAAGATTAAAGTAATGCTAGGGCCAAAAAAAGAGTTAATGGGTTAAAAAAATATTTGCATCCCTTGTTATGCAGTGTTTGAGTTGGATTCATTATGCCCGTATGACAGCTGGATTTCACTCCTTTGTTGGGACATTGACAGACATCCTCCCCAGCACCAGCTGCCCTGGTGGAGAACCAGCCACCTTGGCTGTTCACTCTCACTTGCTCCCTCTCCTCTTTTTCATGTAGTTCCAATTTATCTGCCAGCAGAGCAGGTTGTACTCAACAGCCCTCTGGTCTGCTTCAGACAAAATCTGCTAGGAGCACTTGTGTGTACTGTCAGTAAGGATGATGACCCAGTAACAGGGAAATTATGAGGAATGGGGGTCAGGTACAACTTCCACTAGCCTTGGATTTATTTCAACTTGCAACACTGCTGCAGTCCAAAAGCTGTTTTGGGAACTTTACACAAAAAATAGGTCTTACTCAGCAAGGTTAGTGAATATAGTGACAATGGCACATGTAAAAGCAGTAAATTTAGTTCTTCTGGACATAAAATGTGCACAAAAATTCAGCACTTTCAAAGAAAACACAAAAGCTTTCTAGTAGGGAGGCACTGATGAAATATATGTTAACGCAGCACTTTAATGGCACACAGCAGCAAGTTTTAGGATCATTCTGAATGACATTTTTAATGTGGAACATCCAGCTTAAAAATCAGAACTGACAGTAGCTCTGTAAGTTTTTCCTTGCAGCCTGCTCAGTAATCATCTAATCTTGCCTTCTGTCTGAAGATCATATTCTTGTATTCTCCATGTGTGGGTTACCTTTGATCTACTGACACTGTGAACCATTAATAGCAGGTCTTACACTGTATGCTTATTTTGTAGTAATGACTACATGTTCCTTTGATTGACTATCCATTTTGGTTAGAATATATGTAGTGCTCTAGCAGGGGCAGTGTCTGCATCCTCTTGCCACACTTATGAAGCTTCAACTGGCAAATCTGCAATTCAGTCAATTTTGCATACTGAGTCAAGTTCAGCTGTAACAACTGGCCACAATACCATCAAAGCTCTTTAGAACTGAGCAGAATTTGACAAAATTTGTGCAAAATTATTAATTCTGCAATTTTGGCCTGCTGTAATACTGTTTAGTACAAACAGGTCAGCAGCCCAAGTGTTAAGCAGCTATAAGGATGTACAAGGAACATACTCTTTTTAGAAATAAGGAACTCTGCTTTGTTGTCATTTATAGGATTAAAGACACCGATTTTAGAAATGCTATTCTGAATCTATGTCAGAGTAAGAGAGTCCCTTGCTGTGTTTCATCTTAGGAAAGGATTGTTGGTATTACCCAAATAAATTGTTCTTCAAGGGCCCGTGCATATTCCCACTGGCACCTGCTGGTGACCTAGTTAGGGCCAAGCTAAGATATGCTTTCAAAACTCTCCTGTCAGTGCATGAGAAGCCTTACTTGAGCATGATATTACTATCGCGTGTGTGTGTAAACATATGTATAGTCATGTGCACACCTCTGGCTGCACAAATTGCCATATTTTTGGCTGCTAAGAGGAGATAGAGGTTTCTCCACAGAGTATTCTTGTCTGCTGATTGCTACTTGCTCCTAGCTGATTATGCAGCTTCTGTACACATAGTTTGCCCACAGGCTCATAGACTGGCACTAGAGTCCAGAAGGAACTTGTATATGTCAATTAGCTGAAGACTGGCATCCGTGTCTAGTCCCAGTTATATCTGGTCCTTCTTACTCTTCACTTTTTCAGGGACAGGAGTGTGACTCATGGGTCTCAGATACTGCAGAAACATGGTACTTCAGAGCCTCTGAGAATATCAAGATCAGCCTTTGCACCCATGTGAAATAGCTCTGTAACTGCAGCCCCATCTTGAGGACTCAAGACCATTCTTTGTCATTAAGAGCTGTAACAGCATGTGCCCAGTGCATGCAGACACCCAGCAGTTAAAAGGACAGAGTGAAGAAATATTGCTAGGACTTAATTTGTAAAGATCCAACCTATTCTGTAGTAATACATCCGAACTTTTAAGAGGGAAAAGTGGCAGTGACCTTTTGAAAGTCCATAAGGCTTTGCCAGTCTAGGCAAGAATGATGAGAAAGAAGGTTGTCCTGCCCTGCCAGTGCAGTTCTGTGTTCCTCACTCTTTCTCCTTGGCCCACACCATTTTTTTTTTTTTTGCTACTTGACTGTTCCTGTTCTGATTTCTCCAGGCTGGAACCAGAACCCCTTTGCTTTGAAGCTCAGGTCAGCACTAGGAAAAGCATTGGGCTTTACTGTTGCTAAGAGCAGCCTGTCCTCTCCCAGTTGCATGCTTGTGCTTTGACAGGGTCAGAGCATGATTGGAGGGTTAGAGATGCACAAAAGCAGAGAAAGCTTGAAATTAAATAGTCTTTGAAACTTTTCCTTAACTAGCCTCACTCTGGCACAGACCCCTGCCTAGGGGGATGATCCAGTGGAATAGCAATGACCTAAAGCTACTGATCTGCCTACTGAAGTATGCAGGGAGGAGAATTTATCTCAAAAATGACCATCTGAGAATATCTGGCCTTCAAATAAATGTTTGCAAAGATGTACATTAACATTAAAAGAATGAGAACTTTAATTATTTTTTCTGATTAAAACTGGAGCTTTTTTTTGAAATACTGAATGCTACACTGCAACAAAAAAAAATGGAAAACGTCGGGTGGGTGAGACCTTTATCTCTTCTCTCATTTATTACTAGTGCCAATGGAGTAGCTGTCCTAATTAAAAAAAGCTTGCCCTTTCAAACAGAGGAGCTGGATTCTGATCCAAATGGCCTTGTAGGAAAGAAATTGCTGAATGAAGTCATTACTCTAATTAACATTTATGCTCCTAATGCTAACAATGTACTTGTAAAAGGAACCAGTAGCATAGCTATTTCTCTTTAAACCATCTAATGGTCTGGTGTGGGTACTGATTTTAATTGCCCTGTAGTTATCAGTTTAGACAGATCTGCTAAGGGTAATTGCATTGTAAATCAGACATCTCAAGAAATTCACTAATGAGCCAATGAGCGATAGTTGTTTTGGAGATGAAGCTGATAATGCTTATTTGGACAAGTGGTGTACTTAAGTGTTCTGTGTTACATATGGAAGCCATGACCCTTCACCAGTAATTAGGTAACTCTTAGCTGTTGCTCAGTCTTCTCCATGGTTCCACCTCTGGTTTTCCAGGATTAGCCCAGTCCCCTGTGCTTTACATCCCTAAGATGTTTCTGCGATTTTTAATTCACAGAACTGTAGTTTGGAGCCCTGCATCTCTGTTTGACTTTGTTTATATATTTCTTGTCTCCCTTAGCATAAATCATAATGACAGCTTAATTGGTTTATATTTCTGAAGCAGTTTGAAATGTGAAGTGCTGCATAAGTGCTCAAGGTTGTTATTACTCTGTGACTCTTCCCAACCATTTTCTGTCCAGAATGAAAATTAAAGAGAAATTATTTGCCATTTACGAGAGTAAATATGGTGAATCCTGTCAGAAGTAATCACTCAAGGATCACAAAAAAACTTGCCTTTGTTTCACAGAATTGCCCTTTTTAAATGCTTGAACTTTGCATTTTCTTCATAACACAGTAAATCCATTAGCTTCACTGAAAGTATTTGATTTATGCTCATGCAAATGGAGAATCAGACCTTTGATATCTGTGAGAGGGTTGTTTCATGATGGAATAAACGTTCTGGAAAATACAGGCCTTCTCTAAAGGTTTAGCTATATTTAAAATATTGGTCCATTTGCTACACTTAGAACTTGAGATTATGACATCTTTATTTCACAGGAGGAACAAGCATAGTTGTACCAGTCTTTAAAGCACAGTATTAGTCCAGATTAGACTAACCCTCTAGCTTTTTCATAGGACCAGGCCAGTGCTTAGCATCACCAGAGAATTTTTATCAGTTGCATTGTTCAAAAAATAAAGTCATATCAAGGCAGATGTATTTAATTCCTTTTTCTGCTTCCACTGGCTCACAGGGCAGAGTTAAGAGGTATCCATGACAAAGTAGAAAAGTCTTTTACCCCAGAATAGGATTTTAGGATCAGAAATGAAGCAGGCAGGCAAAACAAGGACAGCCAACAAAAGGTAGCCTGGGGCAATACAGTGTGTCAATGAGAAAGAGAGAGATAAGAAACACTTGGACAGTTGTGCATGTTGGCTTCAATCTATAATGACTGTGCAGACCACACATCAAAAACATTTGGCTGTCCTTGACAGAGAATGAAAAGAGCCCAGATTTTTCAGCTGCCTCTTTTTTTTTTTTTTTAACCCCACAGTCAACCTGGTGAATAGCAAATCATTTAATTTACCTCTGTTTTTAATTATTTGTCAAATGGCCTTCAGGCAGTTATTAGATATCATCTTTGAGAGACAAACTGAAAACTCTTCATTTTTTAACAACCACTCTTTCTGCTGTTGATCAACCAGATCTGCAACTCTCACTGTTGTTAAGTTCATTTTTGTTGTATCTTTCTAGTGTAAATTAAGGGCAAGATTTCCACCATCAACTGCAATAACACTTAATTCAGGCAGCACTGACAGCTGCTGCATTTTTGCAGTTCTGTGCATGCAGAGACCTCCATGACCTTGGGACCAAAGTGTCTATTTGTGCCTAAATTCTGTCATAGTTGAGAAATGAGTGGGAAGCACCTGTATTTCCCACATTTCCCCAGCAGTTCTATCCGTGCTCAGAGAATGTGTAGTTTGAGTTGGACAAATGGCAAAATGCCCAGGCCCTCAAGGTGGTGATGACACTTTCTGTAACCTCATAGCCACTTTTTTGGTAGACTCATGTCCAAAGAAAAGAATCAGTGGCAAATCAGAGTTTATTTAATGTCTAACTTTGCACTCCCAGTGGGTGCCTTAGCTACTGGATGAAGGTGACCCTCCACTCCTGTTTTTGGAAGAATGACATTGTGAAGCTTATCGTCTGTGGGGCCTGACGAAGAGCAAGGCAGATTATATAGTTTAGGAGCAAAAGTTAGGAGCAAGATGGCTCATCAAGCATGACAAAGTTTATTCATTAGAAACTCCAGAACTCCCTCTTTCCCTCTTTTGTTCTTCTATTAGCATGTAAAACACCCCATGCAATATCAATTACATCATTCTCCAATATCTATTAGTTTGTTTCTAATCTGAATTTGTTCTCAATAATTAAAAAATAATGAGCTTTTAAACCTTCTTTTATTCATCCTGGCTGAAAGTTCAACCAGGTAGGTTGTGGGCTTTTCAGACATTTTCTTGGGTCTGTGGATTGCCTCGTCATACATCTTTGTGTAGTAACTGAGCCCTGGAGGAACTAAAATTTTTTGCTATAGCACAAGAATGCATTGATAGTAAAGTTAAGGATTAAAATTCCCATGAGAAAGGATCTATATCTCTGTCATAGCTGGACCAAGGTGGTAGACAGTGAATTGAGTAAAAAATACCACAGTAGAAAGAGTCATCATACTGGCTTTAAGGGAAACTGGGAACACAGAGTCTCCATTAAATACTAGTTATTGCTTAGTATTTAGGGTCTGTAATGCCAAATTACCTTAGAAAGACTGATGATTTGCATTAATATGACCAAATAATAATCTGTTGATGAAAACAGAATTTATGTAGTTTTTTCTGTGTTTTTGAGGGGGGAAGGAGGTTCTTTTTTTGTTTGGGATTTTTTTTAAGTTTTTTTGTTTATTTTATTTACCTGGAATTACTGTGAGTCTCTGAGAGGTATTTTTATTTATTCTGAGAACTCCTTAAGGAAGACCAGTAGGGAACATCTGATTTATTCATGTTGTGGAAGATGACTATCCAGGACAACCTGGAGATGCCTTTTTAGGCACATAAGGCAAGGATTCCCTATGTACCTCTTCAATTGGCAAGACAACTTTCCCTGGTAGCAGCTTGAATAAATGAATACAAAACCTGATTAACTACAGGGATCTCTTTTTTTTCCTCATAAAACAAGTTTGAAGAAAATGTCAGATGACATTAACAGTCTAGAGTGCCTTCATGAGGCTGTCAAGGCAGTTGGAGACAGGTTTCCAGCTATAACACAGGGAAAATGCCACTCTGAAATTGTATAAGGTGTCTTTTAACAACTTTTAAAATAAGCCTAAATTCCTATGGGGGATAAAAAAAGTAACCACAGTACTGATCAAACCAGGTGTGGGGTCATTAATCCAACATCTTATCTCAGGCAGAAGACAGATCAGGCAGTTCTCAGGACTATAAGACCCCTGTGGTATCCTTTTTCTGAGTAAACTTCACCTGGCCCCTGCTGCATTTGCAGTTAGAACTGCAGCAGCTGTGGATTGACTGAACATATGGACAGTCTCTCAAAAACTTCTGGTATAGTGACTCTATGTTCTTGAAATTCGTTCCCATTTTTGACCCAAAACTTCATCTTAAAAACTTTTGGCATATCTCTTCCTTCATACTGCCTTATTACAGCAATATATTTGCTTTGTACAGATTAAATATATTTGATTTTTATTATAGGTAGTTTACAATTTTACTTGCTTTTTTCAGAGCATATTTTTTCTTTTTTTCCCTTAATAAAAGTCTGGGCCAACATTATGTTCAATGAAGTTCTTACACACGTTATTGAAGATGTGCATTGCACACTATTCTATTCCTTCAGTTTATGATTCTAGTGTTGCTTATTATTTAGCAGAAGGAAGCTGGTACCATACAGTGAGATGTCTACAGTAATGCCAGTATCTTTCTAGAAAGGAGAGTCATTTACAGCACAATGGTTCTCTGATTTGCGTTAATAAATAATGAATTTCAGGTAATGTGATGCCTTCCTGTAGACTGGTTTTTTTTGGTCCTTCTGAGCTTCAGAAGCATCCATTTCTATGGCCTAGACTAAACTGGATGAAATTTTTGTCTAAAAATGCTCTTAGTCTTTTCTCATCTTTCCAGATATTTTGTAAGCGTATAAAACCAAGTAGACACTATTGCCAAGAGAGAGGGACTCTGCTGCAAGCTGTTCTCTAATATGGCAAAGGATTTTTTCTTCTACAAGAACCTTAGCAATCATATGTGAAATACAGAAGGGGAAGTAGAAAATACTATAGTTTGTTTAGCCTAAATCCTTAAATGAAGGCAGAAAGTGATAGCAAAATTTAGTTTGTTGGGACCTTGGTCATTAAAGGTCTGAATCATGTCCTCTATCATTAGTAATCTTAGAGGTATCTGGACCTTCTTGTAAGGTCAACAACCAAAAGCCATGTATGTTTCCAGAGGCCAATTCATCCCACCTAAGGTCACTACTTAAGGCAGATGGGTAGAGAGAGTTCATTACTTGAGACAGTTAACTTCTAAGCAGGAACAGTAAAATTAGTTAAAAACCCACTCTCTATATCATTTAGTGATCAGCCATAATGACAAGTGACTATTCAGTGGTTGTTTCCAGACAATAACAGCCAGCTCACAACAAAAAAGGTAAATGTGGTGGAAAGAAGTATTTTGATATCTCTGCTTAGCTGCAGCAAAGAATACACCTCTTAGGAATTGAACCATGTCTCTTTGCTGGGAAAGCAAGGGTTTCAAATTTTACTACTGCTTTTTAGAAGATGCTTTAGAGTGTGCAAAATACTACAAAATAGTTACTAATGTGTTTATCAAGCTGTATTGCTGCATGTCTTGTTCCAATACCCTGCATTCATACCTCTGTGATTCTTACTTGTGATGTCCAAATCCCATTTTGTATTAATTGTTAAATCCGGTCCTTAAATATGTAAGAGTAGCCTTTTAAAGAGCTCTATCTAGATTTTTTGCTTCTGGTGCACTGTGCTCAGTATAAGACCAAAATATGAAAGTTAAAGGTCATTTCATATTTGCTGGTGGTTGGGAGATCTGTGATGATGTGCAGTGTGTGCAGCACACTGCTGCATCTCATCAGCAGTCCTCTCTCTTTGAGATCATTATCTAAAACTGATGTGTTCTGCTGCCCAGAGAGAATTACAAACTTGAAGAATATTTGGGAGAAATAAGGTCAGGACCTTAATCTTTGAGGAATTTTAAAGCAAGACAGTTCCCTCTCTGTAGCCACCTCCAGCAGACCTTAATGCATGATGGTTTACAGTTTTTTTATCTGAAATGTATTTACACCTTCAACCCATGGGATTCTGACATCTGACAGGAGAACTGTTATTTCCATTCTGTGAGAGATTTAGTGCTCAAGAGGATTGTATCTGTTCACGTGGTTTGGTGTTGGTAGAAATTAAAGGGATGATGAAAATATTCAGGCAGTATTGGATTTTGTAAAGGTGAAATTGTTCTTTCTACTTGCTTCTTATAGTCTTACACAGAGCTTTAGGGATTAGTCTTGCATATATGCTTAAATTTGTAGATGGGCTATTGCAAATAGCTAAAAGATTAATTAGCAAAATCTAAGGAAGGCAGAGTATTTATAGGTAAAAGCCACCCTAGTACTTAAAAAGGAGAGGAGAAAAGAATTAGTTAAAAAGAAAAGCAGCTATATAAAATGGAATTCTGGAAACAGGAATGAAGAAAACTTGGGAGTCTGAACTCTCTGAAATACACTAAAGCATGAAGTGACATCTCTGAGGAAAATATATTTTTAAAATAAGAATTAACTTACATAAGCCTTAATTTTGGTGCCCTCTAAATTTCTAAAAATTAGAATTGTTTTAAGCCACCCCTCATGCATATCTGATATACTCTATCAGCACCATAAGGTCACAAAAATTTGTTTGGCACTCATATTTATCTTGAAAAATACCAAGAAATAAAACCAAACTCTTATGTCCTTACCTATAGAGTCTTTCCCAGTCTGTATGGAAAAGAGATATTCTTATTGGGGCAGTTGGCGTCCAATAGTAAGAGAACAGCAGATCTGTCATGTTGGAAGGTTTGACAGCCCGTCTGTCTCCATCTCTGTATTTGTGAATTTAGAAAGTTCCTCTACTATTGCATTCATTGGGGGCCAGAACACTCTTGGGCAAAAATCCACAGCTATAATTAGTGATTTAATTTTAATGTAGATGAATAGACAATCCTGAAGCCAGTTATTAAAATGTCATTACTTGACACAGAAGTTAGCATATCTGCCTAATGTCTGTTAGCAGAAGCTGCGGAGACCAACCCAAATGAGAATTTTGCCTGTGGAAGAGTAGGAGCAACACAAGACATCAAAAACCTCCCTGCCTCTGGGAAACAGCTGGACAGCCCCTGCCGGAAAACGCTCAAGTGCTTGTTGTGAATGCACAGGCAATAACTCTAAACCCTCTGTTCTACAAGAACCCTGAGATGTCCAGAAAGTATTTCTTTTGAGCAGCTTTATTTATAGCTAAAGCCCAAAAGAGATAGAAAATAGCAAGGTGAGGGGAAACAGACTTTGTAACAAACAAGTGGCCCTAGGGACATCTATATCCAACAAATGGAATTGGTTCTGTATATCACATGTAACTCATTCAGACAGCACTCCCAAAGTAAATAAATTTTAATTTGTATTTTTAATTCAGACATTAATGTAACAGCAAGGCTCAGAGAACTAAGAAATCTGGATTCAAAGGCTTAGTTAGAAAAAGCAGAGCAAACATATCTCTGGGACTTTCCGTCTCTGGCTGAAAGAAACTGAAAGTAGCCAGAAAGAGAGA
Organism: Dendrocincla fuliginosa; assembly: GCA_035047845.1. Taxonomy (NCBI): domain Eukaryota; kingdom Metazoa; phylum Chordata; class Aves; order Passeriformes; family Dendrocolaptidae; genus Dendrocincla; species Dendrocincla fuliginosa. The sequence goes on from JAWWMO010000043.1 coordinate 10,727,632, forward strand.
CTAAAAGTAGCTGCAAGGATCATACTAAAAATTTAAGTTTACTTGCAAATATTTCAGAGAACAAAATAAAAGGTAAGAGCTGTTGTTTGTAAACATAATTGCAAAACTATATTTAATAACTTTCTTTTCTCTAAGTTCTGAGAGATCTGAACTATGACCTTTCCTGGCTTCCTTGCCATCTTAATAGCACAAGTTCATGATAAAAATAATGCCAATGCAAATCTAAAATCTAAAGGCTTCAGAAGGCTTAATTTTTCAATTCCTCTTCCTTTGGCATAACACTAAGAGTTCTGCAACTTCAATCCATCATGTAGCTTTGCAAAACCATCATGAAAATGTATGAACCCAAGAAAAAAATCTACTCACACAACCTTACAGCAGTGATTAAAGAATCCCTAATTATAGTATAGTCACCAGTCAAAATAAATTACTCAGGGTGAGTGGGTGAAAAGAAGTTTGCTAGACTTCCTTAAGGAGGTGGTAATTGTCTTGAATTTTGTTAAAATACATCACTAATTATATTTTAACAAAGTCTATGTACTGTTTTCCTCTTTAGGAATTTTATGAGATGGCTGTAAGAATATTAAAAAAAGGAATTTTTCAGTTTTAAAATATTCTATACTTATGTTATTTCTACTGTAGAACATGTTTCAGGACATACAAAAGAATGATCTATGTTACATATACAGATGATCAGAAATGTTAGAATAAAGTGATTTAATAAGAATATGGCAATTGATTGGACATAATGCCATGGCAAAGTCATGTGTGAGCACAGTGAAGTGAAAGCCATGGTTGGCTCATGGAGGTCTACAGATCCTGCATTTAAGAATTCCTTCCTGTCTTTGACAACCATTATATACAACGGAACATGATGCTCAAGAAAGTAGTGGAAACACCCTGGAAGCGTTCAAAAAGTTTGTAGCTGTGGCACTTTGGGGCATGGTTTAGTGCTGAGCATGGCAGCATTGGGCTAACAGGCAGACGTGATCTTACAAGTCTTTTCTGCGCTTAATGGTTCCATGATTCTAATACCAAATCCTTCAAAGAAGATGTCTGCAATCTATTCACCTGTGATATGTTGGCCATGAAAATTTAACAAAGTTTGAAAGACTACCAGCCATGTGTGGTCTTACGTTTCTGGTTATACTGCCAGTGTGCTGGGCCTGCCCTAAACAACACCAAAACCCAAGGCTTACTTTCTTGCTGTCTTCTGGAGGATGCCAAAAAACTACACTTAACCTTGCATCCAAAGAATGCAAGGTGTGGACTTCAGACTGGAGCAGACTTGAGCCTGATGTCCCAGAACTTGCAGACTGTGGATCACTACAGATGGAGATATTTTTTTAGACACTTTCTGGAAGACTATTGTTTAACTTAATTAATTATATAGCTTTGGTTAGCATCAGTTAAATGCTTAAAGCTAGGTAGAGTGAATAGAGACCATAACAGTCATTTGTATGCTCCAAAGCAGGTTAAGTTAAAAAATAAGTATCTTGTTATGAAATGCCCATTGATTTTCATAGAATCGTAGCATAGTTTGAGTCAGAGGGAAGCTTTAATGGTCATCTAGTCCAACACCCTGCAATGAGCAGGGACACCTTCAATTGGATCAGGCTCCTCAGAGCCTTCTCCAAGTTGACCTTGAATGTTTCCAGGGTTGGGAGATCTGTTACCTCTCTGGAAAAACCTGTTCCAGTGTTTCACCATCTTTATCATAAAAAATCGAATCTGAATCTACCCTCTTTTAGTTTAAAGCCATTATGTCTTGGCCTATTGCAACACATCTTTCTAAAAAGTCCTCCTTCTTATAAGCCTGCTTTAGGTACTGAAAGGCCACAGTAAGGTCTCCCTGGCCTCCTCTTCTCCAGGCTGAAAAACCCCAACTCTCTCAACCTGTCCTCATAGGAGCAGTGCATCATTTTTGTGTCCCTCCTCTGGACTTGATCCAATAGGTCCATGTCTTTCTTGTGCTGAGGACCCCAGACCTGGGCGGAGCACCCCAGGTGGGATCTTACCATTGTGGAGCAGAGGGGCAGAATCCCCTCCCTCGACCTACTGGCCACGCTGCTTTTGATGCAGCCCAAGACACAACTGTCTTCCTGGGATGCAAGTGCACATGCAGCTTTTCATCCATCAGTACCCCCAAGTCCTTCTTGGCAGGGCTACTTTTGATCTGTTCTTCCCCCAGCCTATATTAATTCTGGGGTTTGCCCTGACCCAGGTGCAGCATCTTGCACTTGGTCTTGTTGAACCTCATGAGATTCCCGTGGGCCCACTTCTCAAGTTTGTCCCTGCCCCTTTGGATAGCATCCCTTCCCTCAGACATGTCAACTGAACCACTTGCAAACAACTTGCAAACTTGCTGAGAGTGCACTCAGTCCCATTGGTGATGGCACTGATGAAGATATTAAACAGCACTGGTGCCATTATGGACCCCTGAGGGACACCACTTGTCACCAACCTTCATGTGGACACTGATTATAAATCAATATAGATTAAGAACAGATGCTTCTTGTTGTATGCAATAGGCTTCTAGTTATAAATAAATGCAACCATCTTCTTTTAATCAAATAATAAAATATTCACATTTGTTTGCATTATTATTTTAATTAAAAATTAAGTGAATATCCTCCTACCTAAAACTCTGTATACTATTGCCATCCATTAATTTTCAATATGTATTTGTTTGTGAACTATTAAAGTATCAAATGTAACTCAAATCTAGACAACAATTAGACTTCAGGGTGCTTTCCCCTTTGCTTATTATCAATAGTGAATGATCAAAAAAGCAAATATGTAGAGCTTTAACATTCATCATAACATTTGCAGTTATTGTTCTCATAACTGAAAAATAAGGTTTATCTTTCATTTCCTAGAGTTGTGGCTGACTCACACAATTTTGACTGATACTTCAGCAATTCAAAGCTGTATAAACAGTAAAGACAGATTAATCTAAATGAGGGCGCTGAATAAGCAGAAGCAGGTTTGTGTTTGTAGCTGGGTATTGTTTCATCCCACTCTAAAAATAAGCATGAAAAGAATGTGAGTAATACCATAGTTGGAAGTATCCATACTAAAAGCTTTTGGCTTCTGTCTGATTGTTCATTCTTACTGTAATTTCCTAATTCCTTAGCGCCACTTCTAACTTTTTAATTTCTTGGATGAGATCAGTGGAGCTTCAGGAGTGAAGGATGCTGTCAGCAATAACCCTCTCCTTTCTCTGCAGCCTCATGGCTCAGGCTGGCTGGCCCAGGAGCTAAAGGTGCACATTCTCCTTCACAGCCTGGGGTGCAGATCTGGCACAAAGACCTTCCTCTCCCTTCTCTTTGCAGAAGGATGGCAAGTGGAGGTGTCCACTCCATGCTGCATTTTGGTTCTTTCCTCACAGAAGGGGAGAGGGACTAGGAGGGCCAGGCAGAGGGAAATTCATGTAGGTCAGTCCCTGCAATGGAGCACAAAATAAAGCACAGCATGGGAGACACATTCTTAACTGTGCCCAGTAATTGGGATCGCGGGATGTCGAGCACATCGCTGTAGTGAATGTCAGTAGATCTGAGTCTTGTTATCATTTCAGCATGATGATTTTTCTCCTTCTTTATTACTACCCAAATCTCTGTCTTTTTTTCTTCCACAAGGGCTTACCTTTTCTCAGGAAGCAAGTTAGGGTATTGCCTCATCATCAAACACTTTATCGATAAAATAAAAGTCTTGCTACTTCCTGACATAGGTGAGCTCAGGTTAAGGGAAGCGGGGGGAAGAAAAAAAAACCCGACTGTTTTGTCCTCCTTATTTTCACTTCTTTCTGCACCTTGTGACTTTCTGACTTCCTGATCCGGTCTCTTCTATCTGAACGTAACCTCCCCAGTAATTTGTCTGACCTCCTCCTTGCACTATCAGGTAGACCTTTTCATACAGCTTAGGGGTGGCAAGGGATACTTGATAATTGTAACTGTGCCATGGCTTCCAAGCCACTTCAGCAGCAAAGTCAAACAGGTTAGACCATCTTCAGTGTTCAGCTGCACTGAGAACCAGCTGGGAGCACTGAGGCAAAGAGGAACAGCAGACACATGGATTGAGCTGTGGTGTTTTTTCTGCACTGCCTGTCTGCATGAAGGCTTTGATTCAGGTTCCAGCACGAAGAATTTAGCTTAAGCTCTGCTGGATTAAATTGACTTTTTGCCTCTGTGCTGGGGTGGCAGATGAGTATACACTCATTTTTTAAGTACAAGGAAGCCCCTGAGTAACAGAGCAGCTGCACTTAGTCAAACTGAGAGAAACTGTAGCCCCATACTCTGCCTCTACTACTGCCCCTTGGTAAATGTTAAGGCATAAAATACAAGGGAAGGCATGCAGAGTTACATTCTGCACTCCACCCATCTGACTGTATGGAACTGTTGATTCAGAATTTGTACCTTTACATTTAGTAGGCTTTCGTGGTCCTTGTTTCTTCTGTGACTTTGTATAATTGCTTTTTGACTGTATTTATGATACTGGCAGCATCTGACAGTGAATGCTACTATTCTTTTACCCTGAATGAAAAAAACCCAACACTTTTTGCTTGTTTTAAACCTGCTAATTTCATTGGACATCATCTTGTTCTTGTGCACTGAGAAGTCAAGCATCCATTCATTGATTTTCTAGGCACTTTCCCAGTGTTCTCCTGTTTTTATACATATCTGCCATATCCCCCTTCAGCTGTTCCATTTCCAAGCTGAAAACTCCAAATCAGTTTAAGGAGTTCAAAGCTTTAATTGCCCTTTTTTAGTTCCCCCATGTAATTTTTGAGGCAAGTAACAGAACAGTAGGCAGTATACAAAAGAGTGTACTGTGTGATTTTGTGTAGTGCTATAAAGGTGTTGTCTGGCTTGTGCTCCATTTTTTTAAAACTTCTAACTGCTGGTGGGTTTGACTGCTAATAAGCATGGAATTTATGTTTTCTATAAGTGGGCTTTTTTTTTATTCTTTTTCTTAATTTCTCTTTTCAAATTAAGCACAACTGAAATTATTTATTTGATGTGCCTTTTATACCTATATGAAAGTGAATTTCAGTACCTTAAGATTAGTGTTTCAGCAGTAACCTCTTGGGCCAGCCCTGGCCTTGCTCAGGCAAGATGAAAAAGAGCTGCTTTTACCAGAGATTTTACAAACATCATGGCAACAAAAGTTATGTTGTTTAAACATTTAGTCTCTACATTATGCCTAGATATGACATTTGTAATGGAGCATTGCTCTTTCATTGAAAAGGCTGGGTCGCTCATCCTATGTATTTTTTTCCATTGGAACTGTATGGATTCTTATAATAATTATTTATGATGCACTGATTGTATCAATATCTGTGGATCAGTTTCTTATTTTCATTTGAACTGTTTATGCATGTTTTTTTAATTAAGGTTATGCAGATCTATAGGTAGGTAGCAATTAATGCAAAACTCACTTTTATATCAATGGTTACTGGATCATAAAGGGCATAGTATGTTATGTTAGAGGACAGAAGTTGGAACATATATTGTATTTTCAATTTGAACCTGAATGAGTTAAATCCTCTTTCACTCCTAATCTTACATATGTATTTTTCCTTATACTTTTCTATATGTGATGTTCATTGATTTTTTTTTTTAGTAAATTCTATCTCAGTCTCCCACTAATGCATACAGTCAGTCAAAGTAAAAAATTGCGTAATATTTAAAAATAAAATAAGAGCATCCTTCATTTAAGACATCTCATCTACTATTCAGGATTACTGCAATTACGACTGCACTCGATTTTGTATGACAATGGCAAAATTAAGAACAAAGGAAAAAAAGCCAAGATACTGCACTTTTAGTTTTACAGTTTGTGTCAAGCTCGGATATGTGTGCTGATATTTATGAATCAGTGGAAATCAGTGCATACTTGACAATTTTTGTGAAGTTTAAGGCACCTGTGGCACTGACTGAGACTGCTAAAGTGGCTTAGGCCAGGGAGAATTTTAATTGAGGAATCCTTTTTTCAAAATATATAATATTTCAGACATGAACTCTCACCAATAAAGGTAACATGTTCTTAAAGCAATAGAAAAGTAGACTTCCAATGGAGCACTTCTCCAAGGCTGTTGGTCTTCAGGTACCCTGGCAGACCTTACAAGTTTGACTGTGACCAGATGTGATTTTGACATATTTGGGAGGTAACATTTTGTGAGCAGATTTTCTTTCCTTCCCTTAGACACCAAATCCTGCTCCCCTGCTTTAACCCTGGCAGTCAGGGAGAGCTCCTGCAGACTGGTCACAGACAGCCCTACAGAGGCACATCTCATTGTCCTACTGGGGCTCTGGGTGAAATCTGCTGCTATTTCATAAAATCCAAAGAAAATCTTCAGCAACCCAGGGTTTCTTTCAGCCAACTCTAAGCCCAGACTTATGTGAGCACCATTTAACAGAGTAAATTTTTCAAGTGTATTACAATTACAGAAGCATCTGTTATGAGTACTGCTTAGCTAAACCACTGTGAAAAATCCACGGAGTGTTCAGTAGTTGCAAGGCTGCTCAATTACTTACCTGTATTGAGGTGGTCATGTGGCTGGACATAGTAAGTCATTGGAAATACACAGGAATACAAGTGCCAGTAATAATTTTCACTCTGCCTGCAAAATGTTTATGATGGCTTACTGTGCAGGTATAGCATATGCATTTAGTTTTATCATGCCTATATGTGGTTAAAATGATTTTTGTTAGTTGCTACTGTTATTTGTTCATACAAAAGCCCTAAATTGTGGGATAAGAATTTAAAGAAATATACAAGGAACATTTAAAGGAATATACGAAATCTACAAATATTTTCAGCAACTTAATATCCTTACACAGGTGCTTTTTTTTCTTTGGAAAAGTTTCTCAAACCTGGACAGTATTTTTAGTTTCCCATAATAACTACTGGAAATCTACTTGTAAAGCATCATGTTCACTTCCCTTCAATGCAACTTACAGATGAAAAAAGATAACTGCATAAATAGCATGCTTTCATCTTTATGACTTATATTACTATTTATGTTTGTTGCTAGAAAGCACATGTATTGTAAAATATTTTTATTTAATTATGCTACTATTCTATTTTAACCATATTTTTGATGACAAATTTGCTGCATCAGTAAGAAACCAGTTTTGCGATCAGATGTGCTAGAAATGCAAACGTACAGATATTGATAGATAAGATGAAACAGTGGTCCATCTAATATAACAATCCATCTGACAGAAAGTAGATGACTCAGAGGAACTAGCCAGAAATTTCATGAGACACAAATAGAGGGTAATCTGTCAGCCACCTTAGGTCTTCTCAGAATTCCATAGTACTTTGAGATAATATTAAGCCCTAAAGCATAAGGTTTTGACTTTCTTTGAAAATACCTTACCATTAACTGTTACAAATTTTGAGCTCATGAATAGCAAAAATTTGACAAATATGAAAACCAAGACAGTGCAAACATTACTGGAAACTGCAAATCTCTGAATCATTGAATGATTATTTACTTTCTAAGCAGGCAAAACAGTTTGAGGGAGTGAAAATAACATAGCATAGTGAATAGTCAATACTTTTATCACCGTTTAGATCCTATAGAAACTCTTGTTTTGTGGCATAAATGTTGTAAAACTAATTTGTCTGTAATAATGATTTGAAATAAGAGAGTAGCTCTGGTATGCTACCTATTTGTCAGATATTTGGATGAGAAGGATGTAAATTAAGCCTGTTAAAGTTTCAGGAAGTATTATGATATATGCTTGTGAGCATGATTTGATCACCAGTGCTACCATCAAGAAAATTAATTACCATTTCATGAAAGGTAAATATTCAATTTCACGGGCAACATTTTGAACTAATCTTTACATTAGCTGATGAACCAGATCCTACTTCACACAATCCATCAATATAAGACAAAAGAAGCAGCAGCAGCATGCATATTTCTGCAATCTTATGTGTTATTCCTTTTTTTTTCTTTCCAGACAACTATTACGGCACCCCGAAGCCTCCAGCAGAACCAGCTCCGCTGCTGTTAAATGTGACGGACCAGATCCTCCCAGGTGCCACTCCCGGGGCTGAAGGCAAACGTAAAAGGAATAAGTCTGTGAGCAATATGGAGAAGACAGGCATTGAACCACCGGAGGAGGAAGAGGAAGAAAGACCTGTGGTCAATGGAAATGACATGACAGTAACACCAGGTCTGTTCTTCCTTCTTACTTTGCAGTGCGTTTCTCTTATTCACAGAGCCCTCAGTTACCTCCTTCTGCAGTGAGGATATGCATGTTCAGGTAAGGATGGTCTTGCAAGAGTGAAAGCCAGAAACCCTGAATAATAGGACATCTCTGAAGCCTAAAACAAATTACTTAATCTCTGTTTTGGGGAGTCATCTCGCCTGCCTCAGCTACTGTAAAGATTTCTGTCATCTGAACTAGTCCCTTTGAACCATCTTTATAGACCAAAGAGAAAAATACGTACTTTCTGAAGATGGTTTGTGTGATCTGTTTTAGATGTCTAGGTTAGGAAATCAATCACAAGTGCCTGATTTTTTCTGTTGACTATAGAGGGAGTCTGGAGAACTGTAATTTAGTCAAATGAATAAAGTCTCTGTTTCAGAGCTTCTTGTTCTCAAATGGCAATACTCAAAAGATTGTCCACCACAAGTGAACTTTTGTAAATTGTTATGAAGTCTTAGCAATATTGCAGAAGACATCACATTAGCAAATTTGTGGCAGTTGCAATGAAACTTAGCTGGAAATATAATGAGGAGGACCCTTTTCAGCAACGTTTCAGAGCCTACATAAAGCTGATAAGGATTTCAGATATCTAGTCCTAAAGGCCAACTGTTGTTTTACCCCTTAGATCATAGTGCTTCAGAAAAAAGGGGCTCAGGGTACTGGCTGCTATCCCCAGTGAGAACACTCCAGCCTTTTCTGAAGCAGGTAATCAACTTCCTCCTCAACAGTTCAGCAAGATAATGTTTTACAGTACTTAATAGTTCTTATTCTGAAATAGTATTTAAGAAGAAATGGTTTTATTGTTGTTCAAGTAGAAAATTAAAAAATTCAGACTTTTATATTTCCCTGAGAAGTAACTCTGTCAGTCCTTTTTGGTAAACTTAGAAATTCAGGAACAGATTATTGAAGTAGAATTCGGTAGTGAAAATCATATGTGTGAGAAGATAAAATGAAATATTGCAAGTTCTCTAAATGTATAGGTTACTGTTAAACAAAATATCCATTACCTAATCTTCTAAGCACTGTGAAAGGATTTTCATACTGCAGAGTCTATATATACCTTTTTTCCTCCTACTGCCTTACAAAGGATATTGAATTGAATATCTTCCCATCAAGGATGTGTTTGCCACGTGCCTTTCTGTAGCTGTTCCCTAACATTACACAAAGGGGCAAATCCCTGTACAGAACCCATCCCTATCTACCAGGAGGGTGCCAGGGAGTGGTGGGGTGCGTAGGTCTGGTTCTTGCCCTCGGCTCTCCAAAGGGCTGCAGTATTGCTCCCTAGCCACTGGCACAACGTTGCCTTGGCACTTAATGCCTTTCCTACACAGCTAAGCAGGAAAGGATGAAGCCCAGAGATCCTTACATAAAACATCACCACTGCCTCTGTTGCCAGGATACTTCCACAGTGAAAGAGGCAAAGGCAGGATTTGGTCTCTGATGTGTATTGTAGAAATCATCAGAAGGATCGCTCTCTGTAGTTACTCGAAATGTGCCACATAACGGACCATTGCTGAGGAGCAATTTCCAGGACAATGTGTTTCAGCTCCAGTATAACAGTCAATGTTTACCTGGTTTTGTCCTTGCTATCTACACCTATAATCTGCTTCTCCCAGGCAAATTCTGTGTGAAGGATGACGAGGCAGCACCCAAGAAGCCGGCACTGGCATGTGCTGTGTTACAAAATGAAATACATGAGCATGGGTGTAAGACAGCCCCTCCTCCTCCCTTCCTCACCCCCCCAGAGTAATTCCTGTCCGTGTGGCCAGCAGAACAAGCAGTGCCTGTGTTGGCTCTCATGGTTTCATAAGCAGGGTTTTGTTGTTCAGATACACTGATTGAGGACTTTGGGGATTGTAGCAAAGCAGCTCTGTACATACATGCTGTGTTGCCTTTGTTGGGCAGTGTGGCTCCCACAGACCCTGTTACTGCAGTCATTTTTTTCTGTGAGCTGACAGAGGCTTAGTTGCCTCTAAAATGTGAGTGCACTTGTAGTTTGTGTCTTTGAACAATCAGGAAAACCAGAATATGTTGATTAATTTATTTCTTTTTAAACTCTTGGTGGAGGGAGAAATCTAGTTTTTATAAAGAATCAGCAAAGGTAGGATATTTGTTATTTCCAATTCTATTAGAAAGTGTGTTCTATTTTAAATGCTTCACTTATAACAGGAGGCTTTCATTAACGATAGGACTCTTGGGATATCTGAAACATTGACGCATTTTTTTAAAGATGCTCAGCAACTTAATGGTTTATTAACTGCGTATCTGAGCCTGTCAACTCAAAGGACTGCTGTAACGCCTAGGACTACTAGGTTGAAATAGTAGGAGATCTAAGATGATTCTAAGAAACCCATCTTTATCACACCAGTTAAGTGACTTCTCTGGTTACAGAGATCTTTCTGCTTTTGGTCTGAATTTTCAGACAAGTTTTCAGCATCTATTGACATAATCTGTGTGTCTGTGGAGCTTATCAGTTTTTCCTTGATATCTTCCACATGCCCTGCTTCATATCCATCAGATTTCCCTGAGACAGTTGTATATGGACAAATTGGCCATAATTGTCTTAGTAATTTGTGCTGCCCCATGTTTTTATTCTTTCTGGTTTTTTTCACATATCCTCTGTCCAGAAACCACCCGGAATCCTTCTCAGTGCTTCAGGATGGGGCTTTTGGCCATTTTACAATGGAGCACTCATAGTCCTTCAACCTGGATCATGTTCTTTCAGGACAAGATACTATAATTTTGGGGGATGGGATTTATCTCATCCAGCTTTAGTAAATTATGTACCTAAATGCCTTTTTGTTTCAGCTATTTGTCTCTGCCGTCTTCATATAGAAAGAAAGAAGCAATTCCAAAGAATAAGAGAGCATGGCTGGTTTAGATACCTATTTTAGGCGACCACCTCTACAATTTAGAATGATTAATTCAGCCTACAGATACAGAGAAGCCCAGATGGCTAAATTTAATTGCCAGGAAGCAAATATGAGAGACATAATCTATAGGTCAGCTGTTAAGATGGCCAAGTCTAGAGTTAGCACTCGGTTTCTACTTAGTGTAGTTGCTGACATTACTGGGTGAGACATCTTGCACCTGAGAAGTCTTTCCTGATGGACAGGGTTCAGATGAATGGTTTCTGCAAAACTGACATTTTGACAAAAGTGGTAGAAAGAGTCTTGGTCAAATTGCAACCTGCAGCTTGTCAGACATTCAGTTTTTACTGCTGTTGCTGTTTTTGTCTGCAGAGAATTAAGTCAGTCTCCTTCACAACCAGCATCATGCTTTGACACTGTGTTGGTCATGTCACATTTGCTTCCCACTTCTTACTGATGAAGTGTTTATCATCCAGACTCCAGAAGAATCACTCTAACCTTGAAGGCATGCTTATGTATGTGCATTATTCTGACATTACTTGAGCAATGATAAGTTGCACCCAGAGAATAAAGTTCTGTCAGGCTCAAATTAATTGAGGGGTAAGATATGACATAAAGTTTCAAAATTATCACTCCAGACCTTAGGATGATAAGGAAACAGAAGACTGGAGTCCCAATGCCATCAATCACTATGCCAGGTACACTAGTCCCAGGCAACAGGTTGAGTTTATCCTTTTATTATTACACAGCAAAGGCAGCCAGAGGCATGAAAACAACATACACAGATTCCGAGAGCCATGAGATTTTAAAACACACGAAAGCGGTACCCGTCGACTGATTTTTCTGTTGTAGGTGTGTTCTTTAAACTCAGTTTATCACAGGTAGGTCACAACCTGTGACCCACAGAATACCCTGTGCTCACCCGTGACTCCTATTTTCCTTCCCTATGCCAGCTCCTGGTTCTCCCTGTGTCAGCAGTCAGTGCGAGCGGTGGCTCCATGCAAAGCACTGAGCTCTGAATAGGACTACAGGTCTGAGGGAAAGGGAGCAGCTCCAAGGCTGCACAGGGGTATCTGCGCAAGAAAAGGCATACACATATATTGGCAAAAGTGAGTTAAAACTACTCTTGTATCCAACAGTTATTTAAAATGGACAGACTCTTTCCTGTGCAGAATTTAACAGATTAGTCATTTGATATGATAAGAGTATAAAGGGCTGAAATATTTTTATTCAGAACTGCTGAAACCACCCCATAAATTACTGTTGAATAGTATTTCCTTTATTTTGTGTTCCTCTGCTGGTATTACTTAGGTCAGCTGAGTTGGTACTTCTGGAACAAGAGAATAAGTTTTCAAACTTCACTGCATGACTAATCTGCAGCATTAAAGGAATAACGTGACAAGGTCCTCTTACATGCTTAGTGGCAAATTTCAAGTATTACACTGTAAATAAAAGGAACAATTTAGAGTGAAAATGACAGCATTGATAAAGGCTCAAATGCTGAGACTATCACAACATAACTACCAGGTAATTTTTTTAAGAACTGATCACCATATTGTCTACCAAATGTATAGAGAACATGTCATATCAGCCAGTAATACTTTAACTGCTGGTATTTGGAGCTGGGTACTACAGAGATGAAGTTGTGGTATTTAATGATAAATAGTTATTTTTAACATACACATTATCTTGTTCTCAAAGTGCTTTGTATTCCTCACATGCTTGCTGGTGCTTAACTGGTGTCTATTCCGTCACTTCCCAGGACACTCACTCTTGAGAAACTGTGCCAATCTGATTTTGAAAGCTGGACCATGTAATCTTTTGTAGTGAGACAGAAGCTCCAGTAGGCTATTTTGCTTGACATAAAATCCATTGATTGTTTTTTTGTTGTGACAAAATTACTTCTGGACTCATATTATGGTTCAATTTTAAGATCTTTTCATATCATATATTTTCCAAAGGTAAATATTTATGCTCACAGTGCATTACTGTAGTATTTTTAAACTCTACTTTAAAGATGCTGCTAGTGTTTAACCAGAACTCAGTTGTTTGCAGGTTTTTTTATCAAATCAAACATTATATATGAATGTATATTAGCAGAAACAAAAACATTAAGGTGAATATCTACCTTACCTGGAGTATGATAGATACATAAAACAGGAGATAAGATCACACCATAGGGCTGTATTCCAGATAAGTATGACTAGGATGTCCACTGTGTAAAGTGTACAGTTATTAAATGGCATAAGGCATTTCCACCTTAATTGCTTGGATTTTAGTCATCATGATGCCTTCTCCATTATCAAAGTAAGCTGTTAAAAGATAATGATCCAGTAATTAATTATTCATGAAATCAGCTTTAAAATAATTGTATTTTAAGTTGTTAAATAAGCATCAGGTTCCTTTCTTTCCCTGGTGTATTTTGATAGCAATCTCTGTCTTAGAAAAGCTCAGAATATTTTTTCTAATCCTCAAGGTTTAATTCCACTTTTTTTTTCTGTCATCATGAGGGCTGGGATTTGTTAATATAGTTACTGAAAATCAAGAATCTGACCTCTTCAGACCTGTTGAAAATAAGATTGTGAGGAAGAACACGTATTACAGACAGCATGGTAAAATCCTGACCACATCTGTGGTCTGTCAGAGCAATTGGCTGATCAATAGTCATTGCGTGTGATGCACCTGTGCTCCCAATGTATTTGTTCTTCTGTGGTCATATCTACCCTGTGGCCTTGTATTCAGTTTAATCTCTACATCTTCCTTCCTGTAGCAGAAATGTGGTCAGGACTGCAGGCAGCCTCAGGAATACAACTCACAGATCTCTTAATGATGCTTCAAACAGATGAGGACTTACTTTTGTTTTGCAGAGATAAGAACAAAACACCCAAAAAACCTACCAGCAATTACATTTTTCTATTCTCAGAGGAAGCGGATACCAAAAATTTTCTTTGCTTTGCAGGAAGCTTTTATATACTTGAAAATTCTTCCACTATCCATCAATCTTTCCTTCTCAAGACGAAAACCACCTGTTTTTCAATCTTGCCATAGTTTCTTGATATGAAATTGTTGACACTGAGCATAGTACTCCTTATTAAACTTTCCTGTAGCTGAAGGTAGAAGGACTTGGATTGCATATGTTTGCTGTTCCTGCCTATTATGATGCTTGTTTTCCTTTGCAATAGTATCATTATTGATTGAAGATAATGGTTAGCCATCTCTCACACATGCCCATACCTCAATGGTATTTTCACTAGGAATTCTGCCTAGACATTTGCTCCCTGTCTTGTACTTTTACAGTGATTGTGGAATTTTGCACCATAGATAGGTGCTCCATATTTTGGAAAGCCAAGGGGAGGCAGGGAGTGGTAGGTAAGAAGGGCACTTCAGCTCCCTGGAATTCTGGTGCTCTGCTGTGGGATGAAATTAAGCAAAACTTGCGTTTGCGTCTCTTGCAAATTCATTTCTTCCCACAGATAGATCAATGTTTCCAAACAGCATAAAATTAGTGTGATACCACATAGTTCAAGTATGATTACAATTTAGCAGCATGAGGTGCATGTAGATGTAGAGCTATAGATCATCACCCTGTTCAAGACTGGATCTGTTTGGGTTTTTTCATGCTATTATGAAAGATTATATGTGTCAGTGTCAAGTCTTTTTTTTTAAGACAATGAAAGCTGTATCTACCATTTCTCCTCAAGGAGCAGCAGCCCCTGTTACTCTGTCATGAAAAGAAAAAAGATTAGTTTGACACAATTTCTTTCCGAAAAGTCCTGACAAATATTTATAACCTCTGAAGAATTTATGTGCAGGTGGTTTGATTGCTGGTTGCAGCCCTTCTAGGAAGAGAAAGATGTGAAGTTACAGTTTTATGGGTCTTCCTCCTTCCTTTTTACAAAAAAATATAATGGCCTAATGGAGTAAATTATTTCAAAGGGAGCTTAAGGATCTGGCAAGTAAGCATATAAAACTATCTAAAAGCCTAAATCATAGATGTTTTTCTGAAATCGGGACTGGATCTGTCCTTTCTGTTTCTTTTTCCCATGAAATCTCAAAGGTGTTGCCATTACTAGCCACGAGTCTGCCTCTGTGGTTCTCTCTCTGTCCCAGGTTTCATTTCATCCAGCTCTGCGAGTTGAGAGCAGCTGTTTCATCAAGGTTTTACCTGACCTGTTCCCTGCCCACTCTACTCCGTGTTCTTTAGCCCTGCTACTGACGTTCATTATGTTAGTCATTTAATCACAGGTGATTTTTTTGCAGTAGTGACTGAGGCAAAAAGAGCACTAATTACCTTTGGGGTTTTATGCGTCATAAACTATTAGCTTTCCTTCCTTCCTACGTAGTAGAATGAGTTTACTTTTGCTATTATTATTATGCTTACAGAAAGTTTTCACATTACCTCTATTGTCCCTGACTGTATCCCACTTTCTAGACTGCTCTTTTTTCCTGTTAGATATCCATGTTCTTTTTGTGTGTTCATCCTTAACAATTTAATCTGGTTCTCACCTTTTGTATAATTCTTTCTCAAGTAGCAGACCATTGAAAAGTCATGACTTAATCAAAATTATCTCTGGTTATACTTACTATTTTTCTTTTTCATTAGAACAGTTTGTACTTGCAATCTTACTATTGTTTATTTAATCTTTCTCAGTTCTCCTAAACTTTTTATTTCTTACCATTGCTAGCCATGACATCAAATTTATTGATCCTGTGGATTTATTAAAATCTGAGCTTTTTAAAACTGTTGTTAAGTTTTTTGTTGTTCTTCTTTCTCGCTGTCGTAAGCATCACTAATTAAGACATTTCACCCAAGTTGTCCTCCACCTCCTCCATGTTTCACACAGGTATTTGCATAGTTCTTTGCTCTGAGTGCACTGTTAGTTCATTTAATAAATTGTCATCTTCTTGAACTTTACTGCAGACTGCACTGTTGACATATTGAAGCATTCAGCATTGGCTGTGGGAAACAGCTTCCCACAGATTCTATCAGCAATGAAATCACAATCACTTTCTATATGGTTAATAAAATGCTGTAAGTTGATGGATGTCAGTGATTTCTTTGGTATATGGATATAGATAAAGGAATTAGTGCATATACTTTTTTACTTGAAAAGGATCTGGAGTCTGTAATAAAACAGCAGGATAGTTGTTTTATGTGTGCAGAGTTTGAAAAGTTAAGGCACGAGACAGTAGCACTGCTGGATATGAAACTGCCTTCTGCTCAGTGCTTACTGCTAGTCTGCAAGTACTCCTGGGACAGAATGAGCCAGAACTCTTTATTAGTTTCTTGTTTCAGTTTGGGTTTATTGCTTTATTTTCTTTTATTGTGTTCTAGATAAAATGCACATCAGAGGGACCTGTGTGTAAACCCAGCAGAATTTTTCTCTTTATTTCAAGACTTGCAGTTCATAGAGCCTTGTACCAAGTAAATTCTTCACAGTTAACTTAGAAATACAAAAGTCATAATTTTCCTTCTCTTGTAGAATCAAGTGAGCATGAAGAGAAGAGTACAGCTGTCTCGGGTGAGGTATCTTCCCCCCAACCTTGTCCTGCACCAGGATATACTCAGCCTGAAGAAGCAAAGGAGGATATGGATGTAACAAAGCAGACTAAACCTGAAGAAAATGATGACTTGGGCCCACTGCCTGATAACTGGGAAATGGCTTATACAGAAAAGGGGGAAGTCTACTTTATAGAGTAAGTCTTATTTCTTCTATTTCTAATAGTTCTAGTGTATTTAACTGGGCAGGAAAATG
This sequence comes from Dendrocincla fuliginosa, assembly GCA_035047845.1. Taxonomy (NCBI): domain Eukaryota; kingdom Metazoa; phylum Chordata; class Aves; order Passeriformes; family Dendrocolaptidae; genus Dendrocincla; species Dendrocincla fuliginosa. The sequence continues at coordinate 10,744,483 of JAWWMO010000043.1, forward strand.
GTTTGTGTGGTGAAGTTGGAGCATTACACTCCTCAGCAAAACAGCAGGAATGTTCTGGCTGTCAAGGCTCCTGAGAGCAGGTGACGATTCCTGCATTAGTGATTTACATAGAAGCCTACTGGTTTTTGAGGTAGGTAACTGGTCTGCTTGCTTTGAAGGCAACAATTAAAGCTATTGTTTCTTCTGTTCAAAACAAGGCTTTTCTGCTTTTCTGCTGCTTATGGGAAAGTAGCACATTTGCTGTGTTAGCCTTTCCTTATGTGGACAGATGCAGAGCGGGTGGAGTTTTCTGCCAATTTAAGGAAAGAAAGATGGGTGGACTAAAAACTGTATTTAGAAATAGTAAAATAAATGAGTGGACTATAAGGAGAATTAATTATGTGTAGAAGCTTTTTCTGTTGGTAGACTATATGTAGCTGTTGCTAATTAGTCAACTCATTGAAGAAATGGATATGACAGTTCTTTACTCTCTAAGTGCTCTCATTAAGCTGCTAGATAGTGTCCAAAGGAGGGCCATGAGGTTGGTGAAGGGTCTGGAGGAGTAGCTTTATGAGGAGAGGCTGAGGTCACTTGGTCTGTTCAGCCTGAAGAAGACTGAGGGAAGACCTCACTGCAGTAAAAACTTCCTCATGAGGGGAAGCAAAATGGCAGACAATGATCTCTTCACTCTCATGACCAGTAAAAGGACTCAAGGAAAACGAAACTTGAGTCAGGGGAGGTTTAGATTGTCTATCAGGAAAGATTCCTCACCCGGCGGGTAGCTGAGCACTGGAATAGGCTCCCCAGGGAAGTGCCACAGCACCAAGCCTGACAGAGTTCAGGAAGAGTTTGGACAATGCTCTCAGGCACATGGGGTGATTTTGGGGTGTCCTGCACAGGGCCAGGAATTGGAGTCAATCATCCTGATGGGGCCCTTTCAACTCAGCATATTCTTGGTGCTTTGAATAATATATGTTACCAGAATAAAAATTCAGCAATCTGAGTTCATGCAATATCATGTTTCACACACAAAAAAAAAAAAATTAAAAAAAACAGAGAGAAAGAGAAAGGAAACCCTAACATCTTCATCAGCAGAACACTACTACAGAGGTAGCAGTAGCATTTATGTTTGCTTTAAGGTAATTCCTCAACTGGGAGCATTAGCTGTTTTTCTGATTATTAGTAGGTAAAAAAAAATTTGGTGGTGTCAATTCTGCTTTAAATCCTGTATTTAATGTAAAATGTTGTGACTATCACATGAAGTGCAAACAAATGATAAGAAAAAAGTTGGTGCATGTGACTTTTTAATGAACACTGGCAAGACCAACTACAGCTTCTGGCATATACAAGGCTGAAAATAGCAGTAACTATTAAAACATAAGCGTCTTTGCTGAAAAGGGCAAAAATATGCTTATTCTAGAAAAAGAGTAATTATAGTAACTTTGCCCAAGCAAGCAGAGAAGAACTGGGATGACCTCAGGGCTAGCTCAAACCTTTGTTTCCTTCCTACTTCGCTCCTAAATTTGATTTTTCTGCACATATTGAAAGCTCTGACAGAAAGCAGACTGAATGTGGCACTTTTATTTTACTTGTAACAAAAACCTGTGGTGCATTTAGGGGGTGGGGGGGCAGATGATGAGTAGATCTCTAACACACCAAACTGTGAGAGTAGTAACTACTACAGCAGGCAATATAATAGAAAGTGAATGTATCTATTCTAACAAATACAGTGAATGCAAATAGCCCTGATGCTCTACAAAGCAGCCATTCCACTCCTCAAATTCCTTTGATGTTACAGCTTACTTCCTTTCCTGGAAATGCTCTGGTTTACACTGCAGTTCTGACAATGCTCATCATTCACTTCCACTAAATGAATGTTATGTAGAGCAGATAAATCAATCAGAGGTGCAGACTGGATAGAAAGGCTGTTGTAAGGGTTTCTTGCCTTTGGGATTATATTCTTGAACAATGTAGTTGCAAAAAAGTGCAATTACACACCTGTAAAAATGCTGGATTATTTACTAGAATCCTAGCAAAGGAACAACTCTCTGATCGTCTGAGTTTTCGCATTGCACAGTCTTCACGGGGTTAAGTAGGAATGTAATGCTGTGGGGATGCTGTTAAATTGCCTCTTTGTTTACAAGTCACTTTGGTTAATGGCATGAAGAGACTCCATTTGCTTTCACAAAAAAACGGAAAGATAAAAAGACAACAAAAACCCATTTGTCTAACAACATCTCCCTGAACAGTAGTAAAGATTGTACTAGATTATTAAATAATAGATGAAAAACAAACATTTTTAAAGTGTAGATCACAATGAGTGGGAAAAAAGTCACACTAGGCAGCATCTTTTATTGCTTTATTTGAGGCTCATGTGAATTGTGCCTTTAAACACTAAAGACTTCTAGCACTAAATGATTTCAAGTTCCAGGTTGTCACAGGTATACCCAAAGGTCTTAGATTTTGTATCAGCATTTTCATTCATTCACCTCAAACTAACCTCTAGATTTTGTATGTGATCTCATTTATCAAAACTGCCCTGAAAATAATATGGCAGATTCACAGTGAGAGAGGAAGTGACTTAATAAGAAGGAAGATAACTCTCTGTAGACAGGATTATTTATTTGTTAATGGTTCAGTTAGCATTTTGTAAAGCACACTGGAAGGAATTTCCTCTGCCTCAAGGACTACAAAGAAGAAAAAAAAATCATCTACCAGATTCACTGAATGATTCAGAGGATGGTTGTATTTTAGAGCATGTCTTGGTCTAGCTCTTTCTTTCTTTCCCTTTTTCACATAGGTGCATGACCTTATGTTCACCTATTTTAGCATTCACAGACAGAACAGGAAGAACATCTCTTCTTGCAAAATAATACTTACCACTGTTTTTCAGGAAGAGCTACTTAAGTACGTTTCTTGGGCTATTTCCAGCCTCCCTTACATATGAATTTTCAAATACAGGCACACACTACACAAATAGGACTCCAGCTCCTACATTCAGTTTCATTTAGAACATATGCTAATGAGAACATGCAATAATTAACAGACTGTATATAAATTGGAATAACACCAAAACCCTCCAGTTCTGCTCCTTCTTTCTTCCTTTAAGTATGGATGATGAGTGTGATGTATTTTGGTGTGCTTAAATAAATTATAGCCATCCCTGATTTGTAGCTTTTCCCTCCCCCAGGGCTAAGGAAAGGCTGTGATTCCCCATAGCCTTCAGACTTCACCTTGCCAGCAACTCTCAGACCACATACTAGAAACACGAGCTTCATGTCCTCACAAATTCAGCAGGTGCTGGCAGGGTTGGATTCCAGGCAGTCAATGTTTGCTGTGTTGGTCCAGTGCAGTGTTGAAGGGAATAAAAAAGGACCAAGATACTCAGTGCATTTTCTGTCATGTGCAGTCAGCCTTAAATGTGGCTGTCACCCAACCCTCCAATTCCATCCCATACATTATTACATGATAGACTGTCATGTACAGCTGGCTAAACATTATAATATTTTCTTATGAAAGGCTGAATTGGTTTTGTCTCTCTCTCTCTCCAGCCCTCTCTTCACCTATAGGCAAAAGAACTCTCAGGAAGGGGTGAAGGGAGAGTAGAACATGAAACCAGGAAGAGCTGCAGTTTGTTAAGCTGAGCTACAACTAAGCCTTGATGAACAGTCTCAAGGAGGTTGCATAGCCTGCAACTAAAGCTATTGATTCTATACTGTTCAAAAGCCTATATGGTTTCCTTTTTTGTACCATATTAATAATTAATAAAAGTCTAGAATAAAGTCAAACCTCTCTAGAACATCTTTAAAGGATCATAATCTTTGACTTGTGGTGATAATTTTTAGGAGAATGTAGCCACCTGAGGTTTAACAAACCACTTTCCAGTACCTCTCACAGACATTCAGTCCCTTACTACTTCAACACCTACTTCTCCAAACAGCATAAGTCAGCATTGCTTTTTGAACCTGCTGCAGTATCTTTTCTAGTTGTTAAAGCTTCTTTTTCTTTTTTTTTTTATGAGAGCACCATAAAAGACTAAAAAACAGCTATAAAATAGTCCGTTGCCAAGGAGTCTTCTCGTCTCCTCTTCACTGTAAAAAACAGCCATTAAGTTTTTAAATACAGCTGGTGCTATTTCAGGTGATATCTGAAAAGAAGTACAGCTACAAATTGGAAAAGTAAAATCCTGACCTAGTTTGTTTCTAAGAATATTGCTACTGACTACAGTGGGGTCAGTATTTCTTCATTGTAGTTTTTAAGGTAGGATAGTGTTTTGACTGCAGGAGTAAGATTTATCCCAACATCTTGCTTACCTGAAGAACCATGATATACTTAGTTGTTTCTGGTTGCTCCATCAGTTCAGTATCAGAAAGCAGGATATATTAGTTAAGCCTAAATACATCATTTCATTTCATAACTATGTTTTGTACTATATTAAAAGTACTGAGGTGGAAGCACACCCTTCTGCCTGCTAAAGGTTACTTCCATATCCTGCAGTAACTACCTGATCTCTTTTAAGCTTATTTGGCCCTTTTGTGAGTATGTTACATCAGCAGGATATCAGTCCATAACATTGAAATTTGTCATGTTTCAGTTGTATGGTTATTTCTGCTACTTGAATTAAGTAGCAATTAAGACAAAGGATTTTGGTTTTTTCACATAATATTATAATATTCGCTTCTGATGGGATTCCTCTTCCTTGGGAAACAAGCTATCTTGTATCAGTATGACTCATTGTGTGGACAATTCTGATTCATCAGGGATTTTGCAGTTATGATTACAGATGTCTGTAATTCTTTTTCCTTGCTTATATGTTGGATTGGATTCATCAGTTTTGGTCAGCACAACAAATCAGATTTCTAATGCTCTTTGGACTTCAAAATGGCATACAGTGGGACAGGCAACAGAAGAGATCCCTCTTTGTTTCTTTCTCCCGGGACCACTTCATTGCCTCATGGCAAATTAATTAGGAGATGGTAGAAATGGAAGAATTTCTGGAATGCTGATTTTTTTTTTTTTTTTTTTTGCCTTTTGATGTTATAAAGACATTTTCAGTGCATGCTAGTGTTATATTGTCTCTTGCTCTGACATGCTGGTTTTATCTATGATGACGTCCAGGTCAAACTGCCAGCTCAACTTCTCTTGTCTTTCCTCCAAAAGGAATTTCCTCCATTTCTTGTCTCTCCCCAAAAGGTCTCTGCTGCTCTGCTCGGCAGAACTCCTCTTCCACCACATTTCCTCTGAAGTTTGTAGTGTTCTTATAACTTTTCTCCTTTGTATTTATTGAACTAGAAGATTCAGCTCACCTGCCTTGCCATATATCATTAGGTATCTAGTATAAACCAGTTGCCAAGACTCCTTCTGTGGTCAGTGGAGAGAGATAATTACCTCCAGAGGCTGATTCATCCTGTCCAAATACAAGAGCAGAATTAATTTGCAAAAATATAGCTGCTTCTACCAGTAAAGATGTCCTGAGATATCTAAAGCTATATCTGCAGTAGTATGTAATTTGTGTCAAGAGTACACTTTTGAAGTAAATCTGGTTGTCTTCACATGCTGTAATTTGGTTCATGTTGCAGTGTACTCACACTGGATTTCTTTCAGATGAAACTGAAAAGAAAGTTGATCTCTAGGAGTACACTGAGTGGTCTACAACCCCTGGACCCCTGAACTCAGTCCATGAGACCAGATTTTATTTAAAATGAGTCTGGATTACTTCTGATCTAAACCATGTCCATATCTAAATTAGCAATATCAACAGACTGCAGAGTGAAACACTTGGTACTGATGACCCAGCATCCACATCTTCTAGGTCTTGTCAGGTGCTATGGGCTGCATGCCTGTGAATGTAGTGCATTAACTGAGTTCCTGCTGTGTATCTTCTAGTTTAAGTTTGAGTGAAAAGCTTACAAGCTTGGGGAATGCTCAATGTGAAAATGAAGATAACTGAGAGAGAGGTTCACTTGAAAAGTGACCTGCTGATCTGAGTGAAAGTACCACTGTAGAGGCATACTAGTACCCCAACAATCTCCAAGGTCATGGCAGATATGACAGAACTTGTCAAAACCAGCACCCTTCTGGAGTGACAGCTGTAGGCCATTTGGGACGTGCCATAGCACACATTATGTCACTAAGAGCATATGGTTAGGGGGTCCCACTGGAAGATATGTAAGATAAATTATTGTATATATGTGTGTCTCTCTTGAATAGAAAGGAATCCTACGCAATTAACTGTGTAATTTCTGTAGTCACATGAGATGAAGCCCATTCTTTGTCAGAAATTAACTGTCTGAGTCAAAGAATATTACTTCAACAGCAGAAATTACCGTAGGAGACTTCAGGCATTTATCAATTCCCCTAAAAATCTTGCATAAGTATCTTCTGCTCCTGCGAATGGCTGGAGGCACCACCGCAGTATTTGGGCTGAGTACATATGGGCTCATTAACTGCCCTAGGCCATCTAAGATAGACACTCCCAAACCCAGGTCTCTTAAGGACTATGCACTGAGCACATCTAACAGACCAGCAGCATGAAAAGCAAAGCAAACTGGCAGTCATAGGTGCTGTCATGCAAACCATAGCTAGAGGGCAACTTCCTTTTGTATCTGTTCCTATATGTGTGCAAGAAGTATAGGTAGGATCCCACAAAGGATGGATTACAAAATTGCTGGTTTAATGCTCTGTTTTCCTGTCCCTCCACATACAAATTCCTTGAAGGTCATTACTGTACTACTTGAAAGATCGGAAGAGCG
>JAWWMO010000043.1:10751313-10791375 GCA_035047845.1 Dendrocincla fuliginosa
AAGCTCTGCAGATCTACAAATATTTAGCATACAGAAAGGAGGGAGGAGTTAGTCTTTTAGAAGTTGGAGGGCCTGGAGTGCATTGTGGTTTTCTGTCTCATATACTCCGCTCTGCTCAAGTTGTTAGATTGAGGACCAACTTAAATGTCATGTATTCACAATAAAAACCCAAACAAACCAGTATGTGTTGTCTCCAAACACATTGAAGCAGCATATTGGTAAATACGCATTTTGAAATGCCTTTTGTAACGTGTGCAAATACATACCTTGCAAGACTCACAATTTAGAATAGGCTTGCTGTGCTTTTAGAAGATATTAAGTCAGTAACTACTTCCTATATTTCCTTCAAAAATCTTTCAAGACATTGTCTGAAGGCTTTGTTAGTACAAGAAATTTTTATCTGTCAAAGTGCTTTGAACTGACAGATTGCTAACACTAATCTATTATATTCAAATCTTAAGTGAAATAATATATTGTATAACAAATAATGACAATAAAAAATAATACATTGTTAAACAAAAGAAAAAAATCACACTCCTAATGTTTTTTGCCTCTTAAAGATATGGAGGAGTATCCAGTGAGATTCCCAGAGAGGCTCTGAACTGGTACCTAGCTCCAGTGCTGTTAACAGGGAACAGAGGCATAAACAGTGTCTGTGAAGTCTTAAAAGCAAAACTACAAAGAAAATCTGGGGGAGAACAGGAGGTTGAGTCAGGGTTTCTGGGAAGTATTCTGAGCTTTCTTTCACTCTGTTTAAACCAGTTGAAGAATATTTTCTCCACATGTTTAAAATAGTCTGTAACTGATACCAGAGGACTCTGATTAAAACAAACTATTTCTGCTAGGTGCAAATACTTGTCCAAGAGAGGGGATTTAAGTTAGCTCAGAAATAATTATTTTATTGACTTTGGGCTATAATATTAAGCTCCATTGCCTTACTGAGTGACCTTAAAAAAAATTTGCAATACACTTAAGGCCTTGCAATATACGGTTTCTCTTTTGTGTATAGTAGGTAGCAAATTAGGATGAATTTTAAAATGTTATGCTATTCCCATGCTCCACCTGCCTGAAGCAAGACCAAAGGATCATTTGTTAACTGCTTTCAAAGTTTCCAAAATTTGGAATTTGCTCTTGATTTTAAGACAGATTAAGACATGCAACTTACCTCTTACCCCAGTTTTCCTGGCTAGTAATTAAACTCATTGAAATTATGTAATGATGGGCTTTCTAGGTATGTCTTTAATGATAAGGTGTAGTTATTGCTGAGCAAAGAAGCACAGGCCAGTGGAAAATGCTGGTGGAGCCACAGCTGCATTTCTCATGGGATGCTTTTGTTGCATTACTTCAGTCTCAGTCAGTGACAACTGCTCCAATGCCTGTTTGAGCATTTATTCCACAACTGTTGCTGCTGTTCATCTGCAATTCATTCATAACTAATCTGTAACTCCCCAGCCCTTTTTCCTTCTGCTCTGTCCATAAGACTTCCCAAATGGACGCACATGATTAGACCTAGTGGTAAGACAGGCAGGTTGTGCTGTCTAAAAGGTTTTTAGTGCTTAAAAAGCATTAAATGTGCACAGCCTGTGCAGCAGATACATGTTAATGTTACTTTTGCCATTGGTGTTACATTGGTCAATTTACTGTCCCTTCTGTCTTCTCTCCCATAGGTAAAGCTTTCCTATCAAGCCTTCTCTTAAGTTATATTAAAAACCATTTCAGAGATAAATGTTGTCTCCCTTCAACTTTTACAGATTCTAGTCCATTGCAGAGCTGAACAAGGACTGCCCAGGGCCTTGGGACACGAAAGAGATGGTGTCTCTGCAGCGTGCCCTGGGACATCACTGTGCTTTTGTTCTTCCTCACATTCCCGATTTGTCCCACTTGTGTGGGGAAGAATCTGTGACTCTTCTGTTTCTATGGTTGACTAACCCCAATTCTAGTCCTCACTGGAAGCGTACCAGGAGGTTACTCTGAACAACACTGCACAGTGCGAGCATGGCACTGTAGTCATGCCTGTCCTCCTCCTAGGAGTGTTTGTGTGTTGTGTACCTGGTTGCTAAGATGATCTGAGCAAACAGCACTATGTAGAGCGTAAGAGGACATTGATGGTGCTGAAGAGGTATTGGAAAAGAGGTGGGGGTTGATTCTGCCTTCTTTCAAGTCCTGTCTTCAGAGCACCTGTCTAGAAGTATGTAAAGTCCCATTGCAAGAGGTAGCATTTTATGTTTAGTACAGATGATAAAGTGCAGAGGCAGGGCAAGGGAAAAGGCATGGATATGGGTAAGGAGGAGTGGGATGAATTTCAAAAGGTCCTTTGCTCCTGGAGTTATCTGTTCTAGAAAAAAGTCCTTGTGGATGAGTTTTGCTTTTACTAGATAGCTGAGTGGGTTTGAAAGACAGCACCTAGAAGAGTAGATTGAGTGCTGAAAGAGCTGATGTCAATGAAATATTGTCTTCATTCTCTGAAATATTGCTGCAAACTGAAGGATCACTCTTCTTTTGAAAGAGTTGTTGGGTTTTTAGTTTGTTTATGGCTTTGTTTAGTGTGGCCGCAGTGGACACCACTGTCAGTCTTGCTGCGTTTGTGGAAGCCACATTTATGCTGAAGGGAAGCATAACTGTTTGCTTGCTGTTCTCAACTTCAAAGAAAGCTTTGGACATTGTAATTCAACTAATTCACATTTATAAATATTGATATTAAATTTGGGTTGTTTTTAGCTTGGCATGTGTATTTGCAGATACTTAAAAACTCAGGTCTATTCTAGAAGTATCAGGGGTGTTTTCAGGCTGGTGAATTGGTCAGTTCTGATGGGTGGACTTGAGAGGAAAACGTTGTCCAGTTCACTTGCAACAGAGTTGGCTTCTAGTATTGCTGCTGCCACTGGCTTGTTTGGTGGCTGCGGACAGTAATTTCACGACTCTGTGACTCCATTTTCTCACCTTTAAAACAGGGTTGATTATTTCCTTTGTAAAATGCTTTGACATTTGCTCTATACCACAGCAAACATTGCTAATAATAGTCATATATATTGCTCTTTTAAAGCCACAGGAAACTAGCTGAGATTCTGATTTAGTCCCTGCAATCAGTGGGGGGCCCTAAAATAATTCAGAATTAATAGCTGGGAGAGAGTGGCTGTTTTACAGACATGCCCACACTCCAGAAGTGCAACTGCATCTTCCATCGGTATGTGCAAGCTCACCCTGAGCTCTGTCACTGCTAACATGGTGGTGTGGAGCTCAGCATGTGCTGCTGGATGCACCCAAGCAGCTCAGTGGATGCTGGGCTGATGAGCCCACGCTGAGCTGCATCCTGCTGCACTGACAGTGTTGCCAACATCTCCCCTAGTTAATTTAAAGCCAGCTCAACTATGTCTGTGCGAGCTGAGGTTAGGCTGTGAGTGAAGCATAAAAATGCACCCTACAGGAGACCAGGCAGCCAGAGCTTCAGAGAAAGTGTCTTAGTTACATTTGCAATCAAGCACGAGCTGCTGGCATAATTTCAGATTCGCCTTACCTTTGGCTCATCATTCTTCATACTCTGCAAATATAGCTCTGCTTTCAAAGTGAGCGAAGGGCTTGTTTGTCCTCCTCACCTGTCATGAATGGTGTTCTAGACTAGATAATGCTTTAAAAAAAAAAAAAAAAGGTGCCTCAATTTTCATTCTAGTTGCCACTTTATCCACACGTAACTCTCATCTACCATTTTTCCCATCCAAAATGTGGGGGAACATTTAACAGTAGTTTAGCAGTAGTAGGCACTATCACTCTGTTTATAGAGAGAGAGAGAAGTCAAGGCAGAGAAAAATTTATCTGCCATGGAAGGCAAGGTGGGAGAAGGAACTGGTTCTATACATTTATTTTTCCCTAGAGGAACCAGTAGTATTTGGGTCATACAGACTGTATCAGTAACTCCCCAACTGCCAATTGCATCCTAATCCATTTTTTGCCAGGTCCCCTGTTTCTGGACACCTTATACTAATGTTTCTAAGAGAAGTCATAAGCACACTTTAAAATGACACAGCAAATTAATAATAAACTAAATAATTCAGTACTGTATGGAACAAGCTTCCTCCTAGGATGTATCAGATAAATAAAACATGGGTTAGAAGTGTCTCTGAATGATGGTATTGTAGGAGAGGCATCTCAAAAAATCAAGGAGTAATGATCACATCCTTTTCTGTTTCATAGTCTTCCTTTTTTAATATATTTACAATATTTGGCCCTAAGTGTAATTGCTTATGGGCAAAGCATAAATTGAAAGGATCTGAGTTTAAGTCTCATTAGATGTGCTAAGTATCAATTCATTTGGCAAAATAATCTCCCAGAAAACAATTTGTGCCAGTTCAACGCTATTTGATGGCTGATTTCTCAAAGATCTATTCTGAGTATAGAAAGGAGCCACATGATTCATTCAGCTTCTGCATATCTATTTTATCTCTATAGAAGGATTATATATGGAGAGATAAAGGTTTGTTAAACAAAGTATCATTAATCACCCTGTCCGGAAATGTAGACTTTGCAGGAGCATGCTGTAATTTGCATCACTTTTGCTATGCCTTGTCAGTGCTGCTGGTGAGAAATAGCAAACCTGTATTTATGAAAAGGACAGGTTTAAGATGAAAATAATTCTATCCGAAAACTGTGAGAATGGTACAGAATCCTGTTGCCTGCACTCGTTCAACGGGAGAACACTGTATTTGTAATAAATTCCTTTTGCTCTGGATGAGTTCTGCATTTTCAATGAGGTTAACTTGGCAACATTCTAGTTGATTTTAATAAAAATAGCTGCTTTGAGGACAGGGAGCTGAGGTTGCCAAATTTACAGCTGCCTTGCACAATTACTCTTACACCTCCTTCAGGGCTACTTAGAACCAGTAAGCAAATTAAGTGTATCGATTGCAATTTTGTTGGACTAACCCTTTTTTCTTAAGGAATAAACTTGATTCCTTTCAGTATGTGTCTGCTCAGAGTGATCTCTTTTCTTTTCAGCCATAACACAAAGACAACATCATGGCTGGATCCACGACTTGCGAAAAAGGCTAAACCTCCAGAAGAGTGCAAAGAAAATGGTAGGTGATTAAGTTTTCCTTGCTGCTCAGAGGGGATTTGCCTTTGTGTGTGTCTCTCTCTTTCAGTTCTTACAAAAATCAGGCATTTGGGGGAATGATGAAAGGTGTTTAATTGCTGCTTTGGTTAGAAGACATAAGTGATACCAGTTCTCAGTGTGCCATGTGTTTCTGCTTTTTATTCCCCTTTCTGATGCTATCCAAAGCTGAGGATCACAAGTGTGTTTTCTGCCTGTTGTGTGTGTGACTCCGGGACTGACCCTCTCCCTCATCTCCTACAGAGAACTTTGGTCTGCAGAACAGAATCCCTTTTCAGATTCTGAGCTTTTAATCTACAGGCGATTCAATGCATAAGGGAAACTAGCAGCACCGTGGGAATATGAATATTGTTTGATTTGTATTTAAAGGTACAGTGCTATGCTATTTAGTAGCCAATTTAAACAAAATAGTGTCTGATAAAACAGGGTGTGGGAGGGAGAAAAGAGATCAGTGTCTGTCAGAGTTCAGGGCTGGATTTGGGGGGTACTGCATTGTTAATGCTTTAAAATTTAAAAGCGTATATAGTGTTGATGATGCTTAAAGGAGCTGTAGCTGTTGTGCAGAAGAGATGACTATGCTGACAGATTCAGAGATAGGAAATAATACAAATCATATCAAACTATCTTTGCATTCAGTATAATTTCTAAATTTTATCTGTTAAAGCTTATCAGTAATCAAAATCATTTAATAAAGTAAAAATAAAAATGTGTTGTAACAGATCTTCTTCTGATAAGGTTTCTTTCATTGTTTTATAGTTCCATGTCAGTTTGATTAGTCAGTTAAGAAGTAATGATTTCTAAAGGCTGCTCTTATTCTGTTTTTATGAGATACAGAGCATTAAATGCATGCATGCTATGTCCATTAATTCAAAGCATTTTAAATGTACTAATAGGTCTTCATGAACTGTATCTATTTCAAATTTTCCAAAATATATGCATTTTGTTAATGTAAGTACTATTAATAGAAAGCTCAGGGCTGATAAAGAGGTCAGTGAGGAGTCTTTGGCTGTATGAATTGCAGGGTCAGTGGTCTGGTAAAAAATGTTCCTGTCTCTTTTTGTAAATAGCTTTTTTTTGAAAGATTGCTATATTCCAAAAATCCCTTCTTTATTTCAGCAACAATTCTGATGTTCTCTTCTGACATCAGAAATTACATGTCTGAATGATTTTCTGATGCTTATTCTAGCACTAACAACACTAGCTCACAGAGTAAATTCTACAGTGAATACAATAGAAGTGTGGTGCTGAACCAAAACACGGGCACAGGAGTTTTGCTTTCTAAATCTCTCAATTTACTTATAGGAAGCTATATTTCAGTCTGCTTCTTCAGAAATACTAGTGGAAAAGGCAGGGAAAAAAATTCACCAATATCTATGGAGTAACATATCACAGAGTTACTTGGAGTAAATATGTGTTGCCTTTTTTTTTCTTTTTTCCTTTTCTGTTAGCTGAGATCACAAGCACTAAAATATATATTTAAAAAAAAAATAAAAAATAAAAAAAAAAAAAAAACCAAAAAACAAGCAAAGTATCTGAAAAAATTTAAAATGAAGATTGGTGTATTAAAGAAACAGCATTATTGTTTAGTTATTTGACTACTGAATTATTGAATTACTATAGTATGCTGGGTCATGTTGTTCTTTTAAGATTGCTCAGCTCATTAATGCAAAGTACTTGGAGTGATGCATAAAAGACTTTAGGGAGAGATTTTCTATTCTTACAATGATTGTTCTTGCAGCATCCTCTCTTTTCTAAGGTTCTTCCATTGCTAAAGGTGTCATTTTTCTTTTTTTTTTTTTTTTTAATCCAATACCTGCAGAAGAAAAAGTTCTTAAAAATCACCTATATGCCTTAAATGACTGTACCTTGCTATGGAGGTCCAACACCAGGGACTTTGCTATAGCACATGGAGATCTGGAATTTTTGTTTAGATTTAATCTCACATCAAGAATTAATTTCAGGTCTGGTTTGGTAACTATTTTATGCCAAACATCTTTTCTGTTACACTTTACGATTTATTATGGCACATTTTAGTCAGAGATAAAAAATTTTAGCAAGATATCAGTGTTTAGATAGGAAGTGATACTTACCTTGCTGCTTTATCGCTATCTGAGTAACTTGTGCTTTTCATTGACATTCATTTTGTCACATCTGAAATTTGTATTGCTTCTCTGAGATACATTATGACGTCCTTATCACCCACCAGATTCTGACATCAGGTTTTCTCTTTTCAGTGCAAATCCTGCCAAGTCCTCCTCCTTCATTCTGCCACCAGCACACAGTTTCCATACCAGACAATGCCCACACAGCGTACAATATCTGAGTCCTGATCCTCTGGGCTAGTGATGTTGAGGGCTCCCTCTACTCCAGGCATTTTCCCTCTTCCACTTTCGGCTCTATAATAGTCCTTTGCCAAATATGATTTCTTCATTATCTCTGGCTTCTGTATCTGCAAATCCCAGTGCTTGCTCATTTCCGTTTGCAAAATCTGAATCAACCTCCCAGCACATCCCTCCTTGAAATTTCACATGCCTTTGCCAAGAGATTGACAAGCTCTACCAAGTAAAGCTTTCTTTACCTCCATGCTGTGGACTCTTTCTGTTTTCCTTTAATGACACACACTGCTCCAAATCCTTTTTGTAGGAGGTTTTAAGGCTGATCTTTATTTCTGTCTCTCTCATGGAACTTATGTATGAGTTTCAGCAAATTACTTTGACTTTTGCTCTGTCAGATCTACTTAGATGGCAGGTCTTTGAAGCAAGAATTGCCTTTTACTCTATGTTTGTATGGTGCTGATCTGAATTTAATAATATAATAAGCAGAAATAGCTGGCAGTTCTTCAATAACAGCTGCAATTTTTTACACATTTCCTCCAGAAAATCTTGATGTTAATAGAAATAATTGTGTTTTCTCCGCTGAAAATATGAATCAAATATTTGGTGTTTCTAAATTGAAATACTTATTTTAAATGACTCATTTTTTTTCCACATCAAAATGGATTAACCAGTTTTTCTGTTTAGAATACTACAGAAGTTGTAGTTCTGCCCCTTTTATTTCTGTGAGCTAGATTCCCTAAATTTCTTTAACATCAGGATTTGTATGATTACAGGTATATTATGTGAGTGGTCTTCTAACAGAGTCTGTTCTTTGGGAGAGAATATGGAAGAGAATGACAAGTCCCACAAGGTAGTAAGAAATGTAGTTTAATATTGAAAGGCAGTTCAGCTGTAGTGACACAAAATATCACAGGTTTTAGAAAGCTCATTTTAATTAAGAAATGTAGCAATTTTCTTTCAAATTCTCTAATTCATTTTAGGGAACTTTCATTCTGGGAAAAAAAAAATCGACATTTTATTCTGTATCCACTTTGGTGATTAAACAGCTGTTGAAATTTCCTGTGACCAGATATGTCAAATTTTACTTATTGCCTTACTACACATTCCACTAATTTCATTATTAATCTATCCTCAGCAGTAGTCGCCATCACTCTTAACCCTCTCTTTCTTTTTATGTAAACCTCCTTTCTCCTATCTCTTAGTTTTCAAATACAAGTAGGCCTACGACTATAAATAAAACTTTGATTTCACCTAGCATTCATCTCTCATCTGTCTTTCCATCTCCTCTACACCCACCAACTTGACTGCAAAATATAGATGTTTATGTAGGGTGAACTGAGTTG
The DNA here is from genome assembly GCA_035047845.1 of Dendrocincla fuliginosa. NCBI lineage: Eukaryota > Metazoa > Chordata > Aves > Passeriformes > Dendrocolaptidae > Dendrocincla > Dendrocincla fuliginosa. The sequence goes on from JAWWMO010000043.1 coordinate 10,760,097, forward strand.
CCTTTATACTTCATTGAGTTTGAATGTCAGCTCTGCTTTGACAATTAGAGGACACAGGCACCTGATTCATGTGTAAACACCTTTATGTAGACAGGCTGTTGCATTTAGGTGTCTTCATCTTGAACTGAACCCCACCCTGCCATCACGTGTTGACAGGGTGTGCTTTTTCCCCTTCCTGTAGTCATAGGCAGTACCTTTTGATGTGCTCAGTACCCTCAGTGTTCCCCTTCAGAATTTGTCATTGGTCACCTCATTCTCCACTATGCTGTAGTAAAGACTTATGAAGCTTTCATATTTTTGTTTTATAGATGCATTTGGGCATAGGCATGCTGGTTTTATGAGTAAAGCATTATTAATTGATTCCCTGGCACCTATTTTCACTGGAAACCAAGCAGCAAACTTTTATCTTGTATGGATTCTGTTTGTGTTTTCTGATGCCTGCTAGTGCCAATTTGTAGCAGATAAATACTTTTCGCTGGATAGCTTTTTATTTTATTGTAGTGGCCTTGAGTTTGAAAACAAATCATTCAGCAGTCCAGGATACAAGGGGTTGTGGGACTTTTTGGCTGATTGGAATGTTTCCTTATCAGAGATTTACATTTGAAACTTGGACAGAGCACTGCTATACATGGCTAGAAGAGGAGGTGGAATGAAGTGCCCTCCACTGTGTGAAAAAGGTGTTAGCAAGACATCTTACGACTCCAGATCAAGTCCCTGTCTCTGTTGAAGGAAGGATCTCCATATGAACTGGGAGAGAAGGCTAGTTTTTGGGTTTTGTCTAGTGCCACGTGCATCCGAGCACATAGTACTCTGTCTCTCAGCATGGTATCCTGCTCGTTGCTGCTGACAATTTTTATTTTTTTTCAGCGACTTGTAAAAACCTTTTCTTCTTTTTTGTCTCTGCGAACCAGATTGGTCTGTGCAGGCTAGAAAGTAGCTGCTGAGCTTTGGGTATCTGTTGCAGGGGCTGAATATTTATCTGTGAGATACTGGTGCCTCAGCTAAATTTAGTTGAAAACTGACCATAGACTCGGACTCTTCCAGAGGAAAATGGTGAACAGACAACCAGTGCAAACCCATAAAGTTCGTTTCCCCAGGAAACCAAAGTAGAAAGAGATATCTTCAGAAAAGTAGTTTTTTATTCTTGATGAAAACAAGGACTCATAAAATTATAAAAGTCATGACTGATATCTATTGCTATGTGCTAGTTACATTGTGTGTTAAATAGCACCATTTGTTCCACTACAGTCAAGGGTTTACCAGCATTACTATTTTAAACCTTGTTTCCAGGGAATTATATTTGCTGTTGGAAATACATTGAGGAGAGTCCTTTTATTCAGACTTAGTACCCACATTCTTTTCTTCAAATGCTGGAATGTTGTTGGTTATTAAGTAGGTCACCATATGAAATAATGCCTTTATATAGAGTGACACATGACTATATACAAAGAGGCTGTTACTTAATTTATTAGCAGTTTGTATGTGCATTTTTTTCAAGAAAGCTGTCTTGAAGAATTTTACCTTAATGTTAATTTATAACTTGACTAGGCCAGAAATAAATAAGGACAACAGAAGAGTCAGTCTCTAATACAGTTTTCAGCCCATTGCAGCCATGCAATTCATAAAAATTTTGTTGGTCTATGCTATATTTCATTATTCCTGTTGGCATCAGTTAATAAAAAACAGCTATCAACCACACTGGGAAAAAACCTTTCTGTCTATCCACCTGTCCAATTCATGTGAAATTTCAGAAATACTTTAAGTGGCTTTAACTCTTCTTCACTGAAGTCATTTGGAGGCTGGAGTCTAAACCTTAGTTAATATTTTCTGTGAAAAATACAGAATTGTTATGTCTCAATACGGGCATGTTAGGTTATTTCAAATGGGAGGGGAAGCATCGTGCACAATCACAATGGACAGGAGGTGGCTGAGGAAGTGTTTTCTCTCTTTGAAGGGGCAAGCAAAGAATTCCCCATCACAGCTCATGGGGGCACCTAACCAGATACTCCCTGCAGCATCCAATATTTGGAGACCCAGTGCCTGAAAGGGAAGTCAGATGCTTGTGTTGGAAATTTATTTGTGGGTAGGAAATCAAGTACAAAATGATAAGCCAAAAAGCCTGCACAGTCAAGAGGAAGATCACTGAAGACAGAAAAAAGCAAAAGTTAATCACAAGCTTGCATCTCAAATTTTTATCTGTTCCAGAGCTTAGTGAAATATTCAAGGCTCTGAAGTATTACATCCACCTAAGAGCCAGAATCTGTCATCCGCTGCTGAGGACCAGTTCTCATTAATGTTTCTTAAAAAAATGAGGGAAGTGGGGGGGGCCTATTTGTTTTATTCTAAAGCAAAACGATCTGTGTAACAGTGGAAAAGATACTGTCCTGAAAGTGAGAAGAAAGTGTAGTGTAAGATTCTTTGCCAGGTTCTTTGCAGAATATAACATCAGTTTAATCAATCCAGAGAGAAAAAGTAGAGAGCAGCTCCAGAGTGCAGCATAGAGCATGACACTGTCCCTTGACATTTTAAACCATCTCATCTGGGATAGTTTGAGTTCCTGTGCCAAGGATTGTTGTTTTGTTTTTTTTTTTCCCAAGGGCAAATAAGCAATGCTTACAGAGTTCAGCTGAGAGTGCCAGGCACACATGAGTAATTTTGCTGCAAACTTTGATAGTGCTCTGCAAGCGCTTTTCAATTCAGACATCAAACCCCTTCCTGTTCCAGGCCTGAGTCACTTCTGAGTAGGGACTGCCCATCACGCACTCCTGCCTGGTGGCTTTGTGATAGGAACAAATGACTAGAAATTAGGACATGGATTGACAGACTACCAAATCATTTGCAGTTTTGACTTAAATCCAGGTGTTTCCAGATGATAAGAATATTCTACCTTTAAACCACAGAATTTTTACTTAGAACTCCCCTTTGCAGATTATTAACACTATTTTAAGTAGTATTTAATCAGTTTTGTAGTGGAGCTGGCTTTACTTGTAATAATATTGATCACAATGAATTTTTTCTGTCATTTTTTTGAAATATTGAACATGCTTTTCTCAGCTTGCATTTTCAATTTTGGGATAATTAAACTATAACAAAATATCTTGAACCATTATGACCTTTGGAAGGGCATTTTGTGCTGGCAGCACCATCTGGGCATTAATTGACCAGAAAAACCTTCCATGCCAAACTCACAATAATGATAATAAAAATAAGAAAGGGGTCACCTCATTAGAGTTTCTTCCTGGGAGTTCAGAAGACACTTCACTGGACAACCTAGTTCAGTGACACATTTTATAAGAGTAATTCTTCATCCTTGGACAAGTTTTAACACAAAATAGCGGTCCACATGTACATACCTTGCCTGTCTATGCCCTGGGCAACGTCCTGGTATCTGCCTGGGGGAATTCTTGCATACACTGCTTCCTTGGAACACATTTATCAGTGTTAAAGGTAAATCTTTTAAACTGTAATGGACTAATAAGTATTAGTTTACTTTCAGAATCATTACCATTTCTCACAGTCTCCGCCATACAAATCCCTGTGTAGTACTAACCTTAATCGTAAATATAGTCAGTAATTGCAAGGACAAGAATGAACAGAAGTATAGGAAAAAAAAATCTGTTTTTCTTAATAATTCAGTAGCATTTGGCTGTCTTGCACTCACTGCTCACCCAGATGGTGCATTTAAAGGAGAGATGCCTGGGATCCAGGGGCATCCCATAACTGCTTGCTGTCACAGCTCACAGCCTGCAAGGATCCCTGCCTCACCTCTGGAGGTATTGGCATCTCATAGTAACTCTTCCAGCAACATGAGGATTTTAAAGGTTGCTAAATGCAGGCTGAGAAAGCTACTCACTTGTCCCATAATCTTTGATGAGGCAAATCACAGATTTTCATTCTAATTAGTTCATGGTGTTATGAAAACAAATCACTTGAAGTTTCAGAGTTTTATGAAAGAAGGTCATGTAAACACACCTTTCATGTGTCTGTGAAACTTATTTGCTTGTAAAATTCTGAGATACCAGCTGGAAAAGTTAAGAGATATGAACTATTTTTTTTGTTACCTGCCCTTTGCGATCTAAATCCTTATCATAACATGTATAACAAATGCCCACTGTAATGAATGCAGCAGTGATGTAAGATGTTGTGAATAATACATTTTAAAACAGCAATAAAGGTTCAATATTATTTTGTAAATTTTTTTCAAATTATAATTTAATTTCAGAATAAAATAAACACATTTACCTGGAGCTAAGATGATCAAACTACACTGCAGCTGAAAGGTGGTCCAAAGCTACATGACCACTACAGAATGGCTATGGTAGCTTGAGTTCCTGCTGCAGCTGCTGAAGCTCCTCACATCCAGTTTCTGATAGCATCTCTTTCTCATTTTCCTGCTAAGTTAACTGGCTAAGCTTAAGTAGTTTTCATCTGGAATGTGTAATGAAATTTAGAAAGGGAGGGAGAGAGATTTTGTAAACTCATCATGAGAAACAGGGCCAGAGTTTAACAATTCACATCTTTAACAAGCTATAAATTGGATTCCACTCACCACTGAAGCAAGTAGCAAAATTCTTATTGACAGCACAGAGTTGATTTTTGCCACTAAAATGCAAGCACTGTGTGGTGTAAGAATAGAGGTGGCCTGAAATATTCCTGCAAGGACCATTGAAAGGAACGGTCCTATCTTTTCACACAGAAAGGAATTCACAATACCACCCTTTTCAAAGATCATGCTCACAGTCTTGATGCCAATAAAGAACAAAAGGTTGAAAGTCCTTTAAAATATTGTTTAATCATAGGTTGAAATCAGTATACATGATTTTCAATCCTATTCTCTCTATAGCTTTAATCCTTCAATGCTTGACTTATAAATGACAATGAAGCATGATAGATTGAACAAAGAGGGGCTTGTGGGATTACATTCATTACGGTATGTCCAGTTGCCTTCATTTTTATCACTTCTCCTCCCTATGACTTTTTTATGAAAGCTTTTGTTTAAAACAGAGATCTTTGATGAAAAAGGAATGTCAATCTTCTCCTTTTCAAAAATTATTCTCCATAATTACCTCATTTTGAATTTCATCCAGAAGGTCAGCAATTTCATCAAATTTATAAGTCAAAAAACAATTTGATGTTCTTTGTTGGAAGGTTTGCCTTCTTGCAGAGACCTGTGGGTATTTCCTGGAGATCATTTCAAAGATCATTGCTGACAGATAAGAAATATGATGACTTGATAAAATCTCTAATAACATTTATTATTTTTCAGCTAGTTTTAAAGGCAAATATTTGCCTTTTTTTCCCCCAACATCTTTTGATTGCTCTTAGTTTACAATACATTACAATTACAGAGAGGTGAAGTTGAATACAAATCTTCCTGTACCTTTAGCAGTTGAGCTTGACAAATACAGTTACCTCAGGGTTTTTCTCTTAATATTAACTGAATTCCTTATACTTATGACTTCCATTTTCTCTTTATTTTTGCAATATGCTTTTAAAAAGGTCTGTTATTTTCTCTTTGTGATACCTGGGCTTTGATTCTAGCCTAAAACCCTCAGAGTGAGTGTTGGAGTCCTTGTCAAATAGAGCTGGGAAATCCTGTCTGAGCACAGATATCCTGTATTTAAGATTTGACAGATAATGCAGCACTTTAAAAAGGCTCTGTCTTTTCATGACTAATACCCTCGCAGACCCAGTGGCAGATAATCACTGTTTGTGGGCCAGGAAAGAAAAAAAAGTCGTTGTAACATTTCAAGCTTTTTGAGAAGTGTATCTGCCCGAGTGGGAGGAAGGCACACGGAGTCTGTGGATTTCTATTGCAGTACCATTGGGGAGGGAGAAACTGCATTTTCGGAATTCATAGTAGAAGACTGGAATGAAATAAATGGCTATAAAAGGTGGAAAGTATAAAAAGCAGAGATGTGGAGAACATGTTGCTGGCTGTATGAAAAGAGTATTTGTGATGCATTTAAACATTAGAACTATTTCAACATGGAAAGATAAAGAGGGGAAAAATAGATCTGAGGAAATCCTGCACCTGTTAAAGATAGGAATAAAGAACTGATAAGGCAAGGATTGTGGAATACGGACAGGAAATGTTAGAATTTAAACATCAAAACTTTGTGAGCAATTACACTTAACAGAATACAGTATAATGTTTCAAAATAATAATTTCTGATTACACATTCTGGTGAAGTGTTGCATCTTTGTTGTCTATGCAACTGTAAAAATTAAAAGGCCATAGAAATGCAGAGTGATTCCAGATGAATGTAGTCACTTGCTGTAAACAAACACGAACAAGCCCTACTTACAAATCAGTGTGTGTATATCTCTGTAGCCATGAAGGCCAGATTGTGGTAACTTCTGAGACTGGGAGGCTGCCCAGGCATCTTCCCTGTACAAAGATGGAAAACCCAGTTCTTCCATTGAATCCTCTTCCTTCTCGTTAATGAAGAAGAGAAAAAAAAGTCATATGAGAGGAAAAAAGTCTCATCTTACAATTAAAACTATTAACAATAGTGAAAAGTAGTATCTGAGAAATTATTTAGTCTTACTATTGATAGGCTACACCTTTCCTGTACTGGCACTGCAGTGACAATGTTGCTCTGCTTGACTCTGGAGATAACTGAGAAGCTGCAGCTTCTTTTGTCTGCATAGCTAAATGCACTGGACATTGGACATTGTTTCACTGTACTTTTGTTCAAATAGACTTTGAAAATGTGCCAAATATTTTAGTTTTAGAAACTCTTGTCTCATCTTTCAGCTCGGACAGCACCATGAACAACAGGAGTTGCTTTGTCTGACTGTTATGCTGTTTTGGAAGGAGGGAGCAGAGGTTAAGGGAGAGATTTACCTACCTTTTTTCTCTTACAATCACAGCTGGATTTCTCTTATTTTCTCTTAAGCAGTCTATGATTTTTTCCTTTTTACAAGAAAAATTTTTACTTAGAGAATTTAAAATTGTAGCTTACCTTCTCTTAAACAGAATACTTACTTGAGGGAGAATGTTTTCCCTTACAGAGCATTTTTCATTTTTCACTCCTTTAACAAAATTTTGGTGATCCCAATTTTCCTATGACAGAAATAGAAACATTCAATCCACATCTGAAATCCGTGCTTCTTCTATTCAAAAAGCATCCAAAATAATTGTATATCAGTTTCAAAATTAAACTCTTCTAGAAATACTACAGCATTCATTGTGGTCATGTACAACTACTGAGTCTGAAAGTGTCTGTCACTGCTCTTGCCAAGATGGAGCTCGTGCTTTTCATACTACACCTTTTGCTTGACCACCAATTTACCTTCCACCTATGTCACTTTTTTAGAAATTTTCACCGTTGCTAACAAAGCCAGCTTTAGCTGTTTTGAGACTGATATATTTTGTGTACTTAGACATTCATCTTTTAAAGGTTTCTGTCTGGAACTGATCGCCTAGTTTCCTCCACTGGACTGGTCGAATCATTCAGTTTCTTTCTGATTCAGCTGTGGATGTAGGAAAGGTCTGACATCATTGGTGGTTTGTGGGGCAGTGACTTTGTAGACATTTCAGTCTCATCATTGTTTTTTTCAGTGGGTTTAGTGGCAACCATTAGGCTATTGCAAATTGTAGCTCCATTAGTATTCATTAAACTGCCTTTTTTTTTTCCTGGTGGTCCTCTTTGTTCAAAGAGATAGATATCTGCATATTTTCTACATCTCAGTTCTCTGTGGTCACTTTCTGTGCCATGATATCTCTGCTTGGACAATAGTCCCCTCCACTATTTGATGTATTTTGTCTCTTCACAACTGAAGAATATGTCATTATTTGCAAGTTCTATATTAATATACAGGACTGTACAGTATTGCTCTGATGGGTACTGAAAAATGGTATGCAAAGACCTTAGACTGTATGTCTTCCCAATTTCTAAAGCCATGACATATAATCCCTTTTCTCGACTTAAGGGACTTTTAAAATTGTTTCAACTTTCTGTGGTTTATCCCCTTCTTGTCTCTTTTTTTCAGATCCTTGAAGGATTTTATCACCTTTAGTTTCTTCTCACCATCCTTCTGTTCTCAAGCTTCCCTATGATCTCTGGTCTCATAGTGCTGTATTTGACATCTGCTGAGTAGTTTATGTTATTCATTCAATGTGGGTGTTAATTTTTGAGAAGTTAAATGGTGGTTTTGGACTTTTGCTGGTCTAGTGAAATGATCATAGCAAGTAGAACAATATTGCCTACTTTCTGCTTGCTACACTGATTGCTGGAATTTGCACATCAATTTTTTGTTTGAAAAATTCCTGGTCAGAGGTACAAAATGTCTATTAACATGTAAATTTCTATAAATAAACTGAAAAGGTAATGCTGGGTAGAAAAATATAATCTTAGATGTATTTCAGTAAATGGTATTCCATTAAAATTTCATTATGTCCAGCTTGAATTCTGTGTTGTTTTGGTGACTGAAATGGAATCTATCACATGCTTAAAACCAGTAGAATTTGGTCTAGGAAGGAGTAAGAGCAAATAATCTGTCCCCCATGCTTTTAGTCCTGTAAGAAGTATAGTTGTGAGGTTAAGGAACATTTGCCTTAGTAAGTAACTGAAGAATTTATTCTATCTGCACTACCACTAGGTAGGCAAAAGGAGAATTAGAATAAATTGTTCTGAATAAAGGACATTAATAAACACACTTTAATCTCTTACTTGGTAAGATTATGAGTGACACTACTACAAGGAAAGAGGACAGCTGGCTAATCCTGTTGTTGCTGATTCTTTTAGGTTAATTTTGAAAGAGCCCTACAGATTTATTATTTGTTTAAAGAAGGCCAAATAAACTCTCAATTAGTGAAAGGTGTTAAGGGACTTCTTCAAAACCCACTGAATGGCTTCTGTTGAAATCCACTGAGGAGCACTGGATTAGGTGGAAAGGCATGTCATCTATAAGAAGGAGCATTTGCCTTTTTCTCAATATAAGCTCCCATCACTGATTGACTTGAAGGGTTCCCTGTTCAGATGAGGTGTGCTTTTTGAGATTTTGTTTATGCAGCACCAGATATTGCAATTATGCCTTCATGAATATTCTTTCCAGAAAGAAAAAAAAATTTTGTGCAAAGAGTGTTTATTCTGGATTGTTTATGCCTTTGTGATACATTTTCCTTCTCTCACTTCTAACTGGTTTGGAATGACTGTGGCAGTGGTCACTGACAATTAATAACAGAGAGGCAAATTGCATGAGTGCTGGCTTTCTTTTCACAATTACTGGGTCACCTGGGAAACCAAAATTAACTCCACCCCTCATATGCCCCTTCCATTCACTTTTCTGCCAGTCGTCATCATTTCTGAGTTACTGATCTGCTCATTTTTTATCAGTCTACCAGACTGATAGAAAGCCCAGCTAGAATATTTAGGGGGTTCTTTGTTGCATAGTTCTTAGTGCAAGAAAGGGTCATAATGACAGATTCTCATACCTTTTCTGGGGTAGTAAATATGCCCTGTTACTGCTGTAGTAATTAAGTTAGGCATTATTGTTACAAATACATAAGACTTTGAAAAACCAATAATAAAAAATTTTAAATGTTTGGTGGAAAGGTGGAGCTGATACTTACATAATGTCCATCTTTGCAAGGCAATACCTGTGTTCCCCAAAAGAAGGCTTGCATTAAAAAGTCAATTGTTCCGTATGTTCCCGTTGCATGTGCACGGTTATACAGAGGAAGTGAATTTGCACATACTTCAGAGTGCATTCCCTGCTACTGGAGTGGTTGCTTTAATACTTATACTTGGGGCAATAATGAGTGCATGCTCGTCTCGTCCTATTGGCCTGATCTAACAGTTTCTACTATTCTAATCCCCATAACTTCTGAGCTGCTGGTTCTGTGTTTTGCTCTTCTTATGTATGCAGATCTCCCACTGATGTAGCTGTTGGGAGCTGTGTAAAAGGGGAATATCGATGTTCATTAGTATCGTGTGCAACTGAGAGGAGATGTTTGAACTGGGAATACTGCCCTTCAGCTTTTGCTGTTGTACATTGCCTTTCACATGACTCAGTGCCCATCAGGTGAGATTTTGCACGGACTCAAATTAGAGGTTGAAATAGTGGCACTGACGATTTGATCCTTCTGAAAACTGAGCCCCAGCTTTTATTTTTTCCAACTTTATGTGTAGCCAAATGCTGGTTCAGCTTTGCATATATTCAAACACGTAGAATTTTGCAACACCAAACAAAGCGAGATAAGCTTTAAACTAGTTGAAAGAATTGTAGATTTCTTCTTGGAGTTTCTACTTCTGTGTAATGTATTCCCAACACTGTACATCTTTGAGCTTAATGCCAGAGATATATTTTCTCCACAAATTTTAAACATTGCCTTTGGGAATTGCTCTTCAAAGGAGCTGAACTAAAAGAATAACTGTGATCAGGTGTTCCTAGGCTGCATAGTTCATACAGTGTGGATTTTGTCATGCTGTGATGAGAGTCCCTGAAGAGAGATGAGAAATTTCTTGCTATTGTTAAAATTAAAATCATGTATGGCTACCTCACCTTGAATTTTACAGAATGTTTTTTCTGCGATGAGCTTTAGCATAGTTTTAAGTTGTATTTTATTTTGTAAAGTGCATTGACTTTTTTTTTTCCTTGGAAGATAATGGAAGGTTCACTCAATCGTTCAACACCAGAACAATGTGCTAGGATTGTCTAAAAGCAACTCTTTAAATTGCAGTTCTCTCAGGCATGTTCAGTGTAGGTATTTTTCATGGACTGTGGTCAGAACTGGGAAAGCATATTCCTACAAAAAGCTTTGTTATACAACCAGATTATGAGCTGTAGGAAGTCTTTTTGGTGTAAACTTAAGTATGATATTTTACCAGAAAAACTGGAGATATCCATAATTTGAAAGTGGCTTTTATTCCTAGACAAATGAAACATGGTTTTCTTTCTATTTTAGCAACTATCCGTTTTAAAAAATAATGCATTATTAAGTGAATTAGGATTATTTGTTTTTATATTAGCATGTTAGAATTAGAAACGGAATTTTGGAGTTTTTTGCTGTGATTCTGTAGCTGAAGGAAAGTTGGATCTTGCGCTGAATAGAGATAAATTCCTCCTTTACACATAGTGAGGACACCATAGTAAGAGCTTAAAATCTGTTCCACTGTCTCAGAATAGCTTGCTGCCTAACCTGTATCCTGTCTCTTACATCTTGCTTGGAGCAAATGATTGAGAAAAGATTCTAAGAAACAAAGTAGACATAATCTTGCACCTTCCTGCTTCTCACAGAATCTCTAAGCTGGCAGTGGTCTAAGGATCAGTGTGCTCTAACTGTCCTTTATAAATGTGTCTAATTCCTTTTTAGGGCCATTTAAACTTTCTCAGCCTCTGGCAAAAGTTTAATATACCATCACCGTATCCTTTTGTGTGATAGCTCTCCAGCAGGAGAATCCTAGTCCACGAAATCTTCCATTGCCAAACGAGGCCTTCCAAATCTCTGATGACATTGCCTGTCCTCCCTGCACCTCTGTGGGTTCTGCTGCCTATTTTTGGGCTGAATGACCAGAACTACACATTACCTGGAATGTGATTGCACTATTGCAGGCAAAATGGTGTTTCCTGTTTTAGCTTCTGTTCCCTTCCTGAGATTGCTAACGTTTATTTTTGAATACCCATGGGCTTAAACTGGTGTCTTGAAGATCTTTTCCCTGAGTGGTAATAATTGCTTTAGAGCCCATCATTACATATGTGTGTGTATGCACAGTTAGCATTATTTTTCCCTTTGTGCATTTCTTTGCATTTATGGAGATTAAAATTAATCATCCCCTTTAACACTCAGTATTATGAAATTGTTCTTCAGGTTCTCACAAACAGTTTTAATGTGATTATCTGAAATAAGCTTTCAGAGTCTTTCATCAATACCTCAGAATCAGGAAGGTGACTTCAGATCACAAGATCTTGAGAAGGAATTTTTGCTTACCTTCTCTTTGCTTGATCCCTTAAGATGATTATTTGCATAATTTTATCCACCAGTAAAACAGACTAAAACCATGCTAAAAAAAGCCAGAAAGAGAGTAAATACAATCATCTTGTTTCTGAAATGAAGGCTTTAGGAATGCATGGTAACAGCAGCTCAGTTTAATTAGACAAATTTAATTACTACACAGAAATTAAAGCAGCTGGACAAACTTAACAATGGAAAAGTGGGATATTGAAATCCAGAGATGGACATGGACTCTTTGTATCTATAGACACCTCCAAAGGGTGTTTCACCTCACCCTTAGCTTTTATGCTAAATCAGGTGGATTTTCCTTCTGACCCCCCTGTCCTCCCAGGTATATAAAGGGAGTCTATGGGGACTGACCCTGAATGAGAGTGACATGGAGGTCTTTGAAGTAGGTGAGATGCTTCCCACTTCAGCCATGGCAAGCTCCAGGAAAAGCTTTCTGCTTTATAGGTCCTGAGGCATCTAAGCAGGGTGGGGGATTGACAGAGAAATTTACTTACTGTGGGATCTCTGGCAAAACTGGCCTGACAAAGCAACAGCAGCCTTTACCTTCCTTTTCTTTTGCAAGACACAACAAGCCTTTCACACTTGTCCTTTATCTCCATTCCCCTGCAACTTCTGTTGATGCCATGCTACCTCTGTAGGAGGTAGACAACGGCCAGATTTGCGAGGCAATAGACTTCTGGCTTCACTGTGGTTTTTTGAGAATATATTATAGAATCCACTAGGTGTTCTGTTCTTAGAGGCGATACAGTTATTCTGGCAGAGAGCTCTCGAGTCAGGACTGCTGGTAAAGGGGGAATCGTATGTGTGTGTGTGTCTATATATAGATAGACACACACACACACAATTTTTAATTTTAAAAATAATTTTCCTGGGTGTTATCTATTCATCTAATAACTCTTAAGAAATTGAATGAAAAGGTAAAAATTCAGGACTAAATTTAAACTAGCTTCATCCAAATTTGGAAACATGAAGCATGAACACTGTAGTAATATTAAAAATGTTAAACTGCTCTTCAAGACTAAACATTTTAAGAATTACAGGAAATAAATCTTGTAGCTTTAGAAGATTTTGTGTTATACTGTGTTATATCTTCTAAATAACATTAAAAAGCCCTAAGAAAAGGAAGAAAAAAAAATGGGAAAACTTTGCATTAAAGTAAGTGTTTGAGAAATAATGCAAATGTTTAATTGCAACTTGGTGACCCAGCACCTGGTTTATTTTGGCTTATTAGGAGTATATAATACTCACAAATTCAGATTCAGTTGTGATATACAAGCATCACAGTTTATTGAAACTCTCCTATAGCTTGGTAGACTGCAGGACACTGCATCTGGGAGTTTCTGAATAATTTATCTGAAGTAATGAGTATCATCATGTGATGCTGTATCAAAGCAACTGCTCAAGTGAATGCCAGCTGGGTACAGCCGTTGTATATCAAATAGTTGCTTGAGTTGTCTCCCCGGAAAAATTAGAGAACATAATGAGCAAAATTAGAAAACCTGTGGAGCGGCCTCCATGGATACCTATTAGCAAGAAGTAATTTGATTAGTGTGAATCTGTGAAAGTTTATTATTTACAAATTTTACTAGTGTTGTAAGTGAAATGCATGTCTACACACACATCTATTTATACAATATGGACATAAAAATCTATAAAGTATGAGTACTAGAGGTATTTATTTTTCTATATCAGCTTCATGAAACACTAATAGAGTATATATTTGCTCAGAATCTAAAAAGGACTCATTTAATGCCCAACAGAATATTTTGGGTTGCGTTTCCCCAAAGGCTTTGTATCATCTCGATAAAAGTAAATACTGCAAACACAAGATCCAGGAGAGGCTGACAAAACAGCTTTGCTAAGGGAAGATACACAGCTCTGTTAAGTATTTGATTGATGTTTTTATGAGGCAGGTATGTTGAAAGTGCCATTTGTGCCCAGTCTGCCTTATGCTGCCTAGGAATAGAGACATGACATGCAGAACTGAGAGGACAGACATGCAAAATTTTCAGCAGTCAATGGATGCTGCAGCTGGTCTGCATCTCTCAGAATCAAGCCCTGCTCCAAATATTATAACTAGCCTGTCTTCTAGTAAATCTAATATCAGGACAGTTTAACAGTGAAGTCATTTATGACACCTTCTGGATCCACAGCCTTAGATCACAAAACCAATTTGATGATCTATTTGTGTCAGTGGCTTTTGTAGCTATGGCTAATTGTTTTCTTTCTGAAAGACATGAGAGAAATACAGCTTCATAAGGTTGTCATTAGCCTGGGGAAAAAGAGGCCATTGATTAGAGGCATGAATAGAATGGCTTGTAAGCCAAATTACTAGTTGGGGATTCCCGAATGGCCGAGGGCACAGCCTGTCTGATCTTAGCAAAACTCTGCATTGCATTGCTAAAGGATGCATTATTTTGTGATGTTGACCTTAAATCAAGACTTACTTGAAGGAAACAAACCAGAAGGCTTTTATTTTCAATAACAAATTTGGAATGTGCTAATTCATATATGATCCAAACATGAAAAAAGTCTATAGCAGTTCACAGTGACAGACATATTTCTTTGATATATTTAGGCACATTTCTGTAGTGTATGAAAGCAAGAACAGTACTCTTCTATAGTATTTGAAATGTGAATATTGCAGCAATATTCTATTACATGGAAATTTGAAAGTGGAGGACTGCATAATAATTCTCTAATATTGCTTAAAGCACTGACACTCTTAAATTGTAAAAATAGCCAGGGGAAAAATATGTACATTGAGACAATGATTTTGGTTTTTTCATTCAAATGTATTTTATAAGAATATCTTTTTCAAATTACAGTGCCCTTTGACAGACATTAAGGAGGACAAAGTGGAATTTTTAGTTATCCAAATTCAAAGACCTACTGTTATCCTATTTAAATTCACTCTACTAAAAACATAATATAAATATTAAAGGCATATTGGAATGTTCTTATAATTTGTTGAATTTTCTAAGAAATACCTTTCTAAAGGAAAAAAAATATTAGTAAATGCCCTGACCTTAATGTGAAATGGTCCTTTCCACATACATGTACAGAAGTGTGCTTTATCTGCGCATCAACTTGTTTGCAATTTAATGAAGAGAGGTAAAAAAAAAAAAATCAATTCATAAAAGCAATTTGCAATATTTACAGGCTGAATGAAATATTTTATTATTTTCTGTCTTTTTGCTTTGTATGTCACGAAAGTTAACTGAGCCAAAATGAAAAGGACTTAACTGATTTCTTCTAAAAATGTAATTTGACCTAGATTTTGGACCATTACAGGAACACATATATTTGTAGTGAAGCCCACCGTACTGTGATTTCATAGAATGTCATGTTTTTAATAATTCTAGTTAAATTGTGAAATCTGTGATGAGAAAACAAAGCTTTCATTTAGCCTTATGAATCTTATTCGTTAACCCTTTAAGAGAGCTTACATCACCTAGCCATGAGTAGCACATTCTGGCACCAAAACCTTCACTGAAATCTTCAAACTTGTCAAATTTGTCAAGTTACTAGTTAGCAGAGACAGACAAAGCTCAATAACACATTTCGAGAAAATGCTTTCACAGGGTTTTCAAACATACTGTCCTGAGAACCACAAAGTACTCTTCTAATTTCCCTTTTGTGGAAGGTGAGGTTGGTAAGTGGCTCTGCAACACCTCTGTTAGAGCACACTATCAATTCTGCAGAAAACTGCTGTAGTGCTTCCTGTTTAAGGAGCTTTTGCCTGTTTTGTTTTTCTGTGTATCCCAGGTACTACCCTTTTACCTATAAATTGGATTTTCTGATTCCCACTGCCTCTCCTAGCAAGGCAAAGCAAAACAAAGACACAACATAGACTACTGTACTGGAATTATTAGTGTTAAATACGCTACCATTACTGGGCTGAAAATTGAGTTATTTATTACCAATTTGAATGCCATTCTGAAGTTCCACTACAGTTAGCACTGCACTGCCTTCATTATAAAATCAATTTCCTGGAGATGCCTATCTCCATTGGTTTAATATATACCACATTGAAAGTTGGCATAGAGGTGCTGGTGCTCTTCCAAGGTAGAAGTACTGACTGCTGAAGAGGAGGTGTAGTTAAAATAGGAAAAAGCAATAGATTTCCCGTGTTTCAGACTGGCTGGTGTTCTCCAAGCCTCAAGGACACATCTCAGCTATTTTTGTATGTAAAAGTAAGTCCCCATTCCCACTTTATCTATGTGGGGAGCAGCTCCCATCCCATCCTGGATGTTTTTAGTGAAGTACCTCCTGATTAATCCCAGCCATCCTTTTTCTTTCACCTCTCGGTTGTCCTCCAGTGGATATTCTTATAAGGATAAGCTCAGGATTCCAAATTCAGTAACCTTCAGTGCACGGACATGGAGGACCAGAGCTCCTTCTGGGATCGCAGTGTGGTCTGCCTTGCTGGAAAGGGACCCACGTTTCCCCGAAGTGATCTGTCATTGTGGGCTCTCACTGCACTATGCAAGGGGGATGCTGTGCCCCCTGCTCTGAACAGCCAGGTTTGAGTGCTGCCAGCACAGCCAAGCAGAAGCAAGCAGGCTCAGCCACCCTGTGCTCAACACCAGGTCACCTGTATCCTGCAGATTTCAGACTAGGAAATCCCCACTGTAACTGAAAATGTAAAATTTATTCAACACAGAGAAGTTTATAGCTGCCTTTGCTTACGCTCTGGCAATGTCACTGCAATCACAAGGTTACAGGAACAACAAGGGCACTACATCATGCTATTAATATGTCTGGTTTGGGGCTGTTTTAAGAGGATTTTGCAGCTTTAACAGTTTTATGTGCCTACAGATACTCTTAGTCGTGGATTTATTAGGATATTTTTTCTCTTTAAGTATTATTAGATACATCTTCAGAAATAAGGTTTAAACCTGTCTTTTTTGAGGTAATTTAATGTGTCTAAAAAGCCCAACTTTTCTTCCTTTAAACTAGAAAGCTACTTCAACCTTTAAACTGTTTACTATCCTCATAACCTTCCTTTGCCTCATTTCTATTCATCCTATTTCCTTTTCCACCTCTTTCCCTCGCTACCCTTTAAGTGATCTTAGCAGATGCTAAAGATGTCAGGCTGATAGCTCTGTAGATACAGACTGTCTCTGTATCAGACTTTAAAGATGCTGTTAATTCAGGAGTAAGCAATGTCAGTCCTATATCACAGATTATCTGTCATGGACTTTATCCAGGCCCCTGTTTAGAGAACGAAAATCTATACACCATGTTCTTTATCTTCTTCAATGGTGACTGCTGAAATATTTGCAGATTGACCACTGATGATTAATTGGTATGTAACAGGTATATGCTAATCTGCATCATGTCATTGTGTCAGAAGCTCCATGTTTGATGGCATTTGGGCCGTTAACCAATTACAGTCATGCTTATTTAGTATTTGCACCACATAATACCCCAGATAAACCCCCTATAAATGCATCACTAAAAGCACAAAACTGAAAGCCACAAATGCTAAGCTAATTAGAAAAATCCTGGACAAAGTTAGAAACAAAGGAAACTGTGATTTATTTTTTTTAATATAATTTATCAAACTCTACTCTAGTTCCCTCTTTTTATAACAGTTTAACCTTTACATATTTTTCTTTTGCTGTGTGTCATACACCATGTTCTTTTTAATAACTTCTGCCTTTTTGTTTCCTTGAAGTTTCTTTTATTGGTTAAACTCCCCTTTCCTGTCTGTGTGTCTTTTAAATAGGCATTTGCCCATCATTCCTTTTTCTTTGTAGTTTATCCAAACTGTAAGTCCCTAATTCTGTAGCCTGCCTCTGGGTCTGCAGGCAGGTGCCACTGCCCATAGACCAATGAGGGAATTGCAGATGTCATTAGTCTGTCTTTTGTACTTTTGTCTGTATGTAAATTGTTCTGTTCTCAGTGATTACTTTTTCTCTCTAGATCCTGGTTGGCTTTTTTCTTAATGGGTTCCTCAGACAGAGGGTGTCTTCACTAGACAGACAGCTATAAAATCTTTCTGTAGGGATGGGACTGCATGTTCCTGGTGCTGGGCATGCAGAGTCAACTTCCACTCAACAGACCAAAGAGAAAAGCCTGAAGGATGATTTTAGTTCTGCTGGCTTCCCATTCTATCATTTCCAGAAAAGTTTTTGGTTTTAGGTTGTGTAAAACTAACAAAAACTTTACCATTGTTTATCAAGCTACATCCTCTAATTTCAGGATTGTCACCCACCAAGAAAAGAAAACCTACAGTCTAGTTTTGCTCTTATCAAGAGATATATTAATGCATTAGTACATGAAGATTATCCTTACAAGTTCCCTTTATTTGTTTAAAGTGCCTGTTCAAAATCATCACTATTAAAAAGGACATATCAGCTGAGACGTTTAAATTCAGAAATCCACCATCGTTTTAAAATCTACTGTTCAGGCATTGAAGGCAAGAATAAAAGCTATCAGCTGCAGAGTTGGTATTATTATGTAAAATTAATAATATAAATTTAAATTTAGTGTTTGCCAATTGGTAAAAGAGTCACCTGATTGTTATGTAATGACATGATCAAAGTTATTGAGCTGTTAAATTAAACATTTTCTGTTATGATGCTGTTAATCAATACCGTAATATTTGTGTAAATTCGCTGTGTAATCTAAAGTGGGTGGGGGAGTTATGTCTGGATTATATTTTTGCTGTTAAGTTTGCTTTTGCATCAATTTGATTCTGCAAGCACCATCACGTTTTACTGGGCAGACCTATTTTGCTGTCTAGTCCTAAACTCTAGCTAGTCCTAACCCTCTACTCTTACCTTGAGTCCATGTGTATCAGCAGTTTGAAGCCTTGTACATGAATTTCCTTGCAGCCCAAGGAAGAGTCTGAGCTCACACATGCTTCTGTGGTTGCAGTTCCAACATACAACTCATGGCTATTGTCAGACATAGACTTTAGAGGCCTTGGCAGTAGAAAGCTGCTCAAAAATCTTTCTGGTGTGACAAATACCACTATTCAGCAATTTCAACCTTGTAATTGTCACTTATACTTGGGCTACTCATCAAATGATCAGATTTTAGGTGCCTCCTCTTAAATGAGAAGAGAATACTAATTGCAAATTTAGCTAAAGGTAAAAACAAGTTGGTTTTCTATTTCGGCATTGAAATTTGACTTTAAGTGCTTGCACAGCCATCTTGCATGTTTCTACCACATTATTGGATGAACAGCAGAGATAAGCAGCTTTCTAAGCCGTTATTCACCCATTCCTGATGGTGCAGTTTTATTCCCTGCTAAAGATTATGATAGTTGGAAAACTTTGCACCTGTATGAGAAAAACTGTAATCCAGCATAATCATTCGTGAAGCTGGTGCATAAGCAAACATTTGACTGCACTTTGAGTTTCTGCTTAGCTCTCTAGGAGTGCCCAGGGCTTTATTCTCTAGAGTATCTAAAAATACAGCCCAGACTATCCCTGACTTGGGCATGGCTTCACCTGCCTGAGAGAAGGGACTTCATCAGGTGATTGAAAAAGGCATCCTGGCATAAGGGGAAAGAGTTTTATTAAGTGGAGAGACAGGGCATATTTTGTCATCTCTGTGCTAGACTTGCAGCACAGACCTGTCCTTAAAACTTGTGGCTGGGAAGCACAGAGAGTTTGGAAGACCAGGACTTTTACCAGCTTTTTTATCACAACAAATGCTAATTCAGTATCTTAGTGTTCATCCGAATGCATGTTACAATGCATAGTCAATAATTTTTCATTTCATAATTTAACGTCATTTTTTCAGTTTGCCACTTGCAGCTGGCATTTTTGCAATACATTTTATTTTTCAGACATCTTTTAGTGAATCACCAGATAGAGCAGCTGTGACACCTATCTATTAATTATACCTCTGTATTAAAGTCTAATGAAAATACGACTTTCCAGGGAAATTCTCCAGTAGTGCCTAAGTAGTGGTAGCAAAACTGCCACTATTCGGTAGTTGAATTGGTGGTTGATTAAATATTTGTATAGGCATTCACATAGTTGTATTAACTTCAAATACTGTTTATGAAAAGTTTGCCTTTGGGATTAGAATGAAGAAAAGCAATGGAGTCTTTGTGTCTCAGTAGTAATTAGTATTGCCTTGATGCACATTTGCACTGTCAGTCACAGGCAATCCAAAATCACCTACGTGCATGCCATGGCCTTTCCCTTGATTTAGTCTGAGCCAGGCAGGACTCCTGTATTTGAATACAAGAAAGTAGACATGGTGACTTATTTTATCTACTCCGATTTATAAAAAGCGAAGTGAAAATAGCCAGTGAGAGTCTAGAGGTCTTTTAAGATAGTAAAAAGTGAGTGACATGCAACATGGAATCAGCTATTTGGCTTCATCTGGAACGAGAAACTGAAATCAGAATGCAATAGATAAGTGCATTCATAATTTTGTATCCCTACAAGTTCTCCACAGTCTTGTGACTTCCCTTTCCCCGATTAAAGCAAACTTGTGTAAAGTCAGATATGAGCAACCTGAGGACATATTATTAACCCAAAGGCCAGACCCTCCCTATGGGCTGGAGCTGGAAAGACAGGAGCAGAAATAAGGGGAGCTTAATTATGCCAACATCTACACAAGGGATGCCTGGGTTCTGGAGGGATTCCCAGGAAGGTATGTAAAAGCCCAATTCAGTAGTTTTCTATTACAATTTCTTTCAAGAGTCGACAGACTGAAGCTTATGCTAGGGAGGAAGACCTATTTCAATGATTACTAGAACTTTCTCATCATCTGTTTTGTATGATTCTGACCTTTTCCTAAATGAAATGGAAACTTTTCAGTTTTCTCATTGAAGATAGATGCAAGTGCTGTCAGCAGGAACCACAGACATACCATTTCTGTCATATTTATGCTTTTCCTATCAGTTTTTTTCTCTTTGTTAGTGGTATGCTGTAACGCTGACAGCTTTTATTCTTTGAACAAAGCCTAGGAAGGAAGGTTCTGTTGAAATGTGATTATTCCTTTCATTGACACAGATGGGGACTGTTCACAGTTACTTCTGATTCTGTAACTGTGCTCCTGAAACTGTCACCCTTCACCTTGTTGGGTTTTTTCAAACACCAAATATTTTCTAGGGGCTGGCAGAATTCCAGAGGAAGCTGCTGTGCTCCTGCTGAAATCACCATCAGAAGTTCTGTGTATTTCAACTGCTGTGCATTCAGGAGTAGGTATTTCCTTGCCACATATACAGAACATTCCTTCACTTTGTATTTATTTTTATTCTCTATGAGCCACAAAAATGAGCTTCATTATGGCTACATTTAGAAACCATTTCCCTTTAAATACTAGACTTTTTCTTTTCCTCCTAGTGGGAAAAAGTGGAATTAGCATAATAGATTTATTGACACCAAATTTAATACACCACAAGAAATAATATGTCTATTAGTTCTCCTCTTGGAAGGTTTCAGTATGCTCCAAATGGTCTAAACCACTTGACGTTCATCTCATCCATTATATGGCACCCACTGCCTTCAAGAGAGAGCAGCTGTAAACTTCACTCTTCGCCCTCACCTGACTGGACGTGCATGAGCCCATCTCTCTGCTCTCTTCTGTGAACCTGAATTTGTCATGGATTGGCTGGTTGCATTTACATGGGAAATAGCATCCATAGTTTCTGGCAATCTAAATGGATCCTGCCTGCTTTCTAGATGTGGACTGCTGAGAAAATCCCAGCATCGGCAATATGGTGCATTTCTCTCCCTGTTGCTTGCCTCAGTAAAGGTCAAGAAATCCTGATGGTAATATATCTGAAATGATTTGTAATTAACAAATCTAATTTACAATGTCTTCCTCTTACACTTGACACATAATTTCACCCCCCTGTGGAGGAAAAGTGGATGCAGGAGAATGAGATGGAGAGGTGGCTAAACAAACATAGAAGTGCCTGACCAAAGGAAGGAAGTGAATCCAGGTGAGCTGAGCACAGTAGTGGGACCTGAGACCAATTTGTTCTAAATTGCCTCTTGACCAGCTTTATAGTCACCCAACACTTAGAATGGCTCTAAGTTTTTTCCATTAGCTTTTGATACTCTAGGAAACAAACTTCATTGAATGATCTTATTTCAGATAGGAACATGGGCATTAGGAGAATATGATTTCTATCTCATTCACCCCTAATATGTAGCCACTGATTCATATCAAAATTATAACTAATAATGATCAAGACAATCACCATAATGATTATGTGTGGCAAATACAGTTTTCTGCTACTAGATTTAGGAAAAAATTATATTCATTCCTAGTGTATTCATATTCCTTTCAGTTGATTTTGTAGAACTTTTAAGTAATCCCTAGGCTTTTTTGATTTTTTCTGATATTTAGAATCATAACTTCTTATACTCTTCTACATTTCATCAAGGAAGCCTCGATGAGTATAAAGTACTCCATCACAATTTCCTGTATGTTCCTTACTTAGGGGACACAAAATGCAGTCCGTAACAAAAGACAATAGAAAAAAATTAGGAAAAATGCTTGTGCTGTCAGTGCTTTTCAAATAAGTAAAGTATCATTATTCTTAAAAGTAGTTTTCTGTTGTTTACCACTTTTTCTGCTTCTCCTCTCTAAAGAATTAATCCACTCCTCTATATAGCTGCTGTTGAACTCTGGATAGCATTTCCACCTTCAGCTTTCTTAACATTAAAATACATGTTACATAGTCTGTCTGGAGATGATAGATGTCCTTTTCCTCTGCAGCCTCAGAACCCCAAATCTAATCAAGTTGCTAGAGTCCTAGGGGAAAGGCCAGGTTCCAGTAGTGCTAAGGAAGATGATGGACAGGAGCTGTATAAAGGACAGTTTATTAGTGAAAAAGTTCTCTTGTCTTCTTTGTTAATACTTTCTGGAAGAAAACTTATAGCAAAAATGTTGAAGAACTTACTCCAGTTCCAAAACATTAAAGTAGACTTTCCACTGTGATTGTTCTAGTGTTCATTTTAGATTTTAAAAATTAAAATCTGCAGAGCCTACAAGGTAGAAGAAATCATCTTACCTTTATAACTTTTCTGTAGATCACTTCAAGAATGTATTGTTTCAGGCTATTGAAGGACTAGGAGCATTGATGCCTAAACTATGAATGCTCAGGATTTTTAGCAGCTTGACTAACTAATATTTTTTCTTTTACAGAATTGGTTTGATGTAGAAAAATACTTGTCTACCTAATGGCAAGAAACTATTTGGCATTCATGAACTGGTCTGATAGGGTTTTTTAATCCATTGGGGGGGTTTATGTTTTGGTTTTTTTTGTTTATCAATTCAGCAATACAAAGACCTTTATCACTGTAAAAGAAAAAATACTCAGGAAATAATACATTAACAGATACAGAACATTTATGCTTATGTATGTCAAACAAAAGATAAACCTATTTGTCCATTTGTGCAGGAAAAGCTTTCTTTTAGATAAAAAAGCAGAAAAAAAGATTTCTTGGGGTTTTCTCAGGATGTTTTAAAAGTTAAAAAATAGTTATTTTCAGTTTGTAAAACCAAGGTAATACACTGATCAGCATATTTTTTTCTTCCTGATTGTACTGTTAAAAATGCTGATTTTATACAAAATGTCTAATAATTTTCCTTTTGCTGTGGGATGGAAAATTAGTGGTTCTAACATTTTTATGTTTCATTAGAAGTGGCATAATAGATAATTTTTTGGTGAGCTAGTTTAATTCTGTGTGGAAATTCAGTTTTTCAGATACTGTTATAGTTCTACTGTTCTGAGCTGTGCAGAAAAAGCAGACAGACAGTAGTTCTTGCTGTTTGGATTTTCTCTCTGGGGCAGAGCACTGTGGGGTGTCCCATGAACATTGAGTAAGAGATTGATACTGCCAGGTGTTTAATTGACACTGTGCATTCTGCTCTAAGCACTGCACACACAATATTAGATCCTGTAGCCCTGAACTACGTGTTCTCTCAAATTCTGTTTTGTGGACCTAGCTGTCCATGCCTAGGCATATGGAGTGTTTCATAACCAGTGCTTCTAGGTTAGTTCCACATCACAATAAAACAGAATTCCTTCAGCATTATAAACAGCTCTGTTTTAGGCACACATCAAAACCAGAACGTTTTCCATCTGAACTTTTGCTTTGGATAGGCCTGAATTAGTAGATTTTAAAGCACACACAGTAGACTCTTAGAGAAGAATTCAGTGTATTTAAGAGAAATGTGTATTTGTTAAAAACATTGGAGGTGGACTCTTCCTTCAGAAATAAATAACTGGAAATGGAAAACAAATCCTATCTGGTTTCTCACTGTGATTATTAACACTAGGTGGTATGCCATATTGTCAATAATAGAGAAACAATATTCAAGTAATTGCATTATAAGCAACGTACTGTTCTGCCATGTTAAATTTGTCCTACAGTCTTTATTGATACACTCCACAAAGGATATTGGCAATACGTTGTCTGAACTTGTCATTTAGGAAACTCAAACCACAGTTAAGAGAGAAAATAAAAATTAGAATTTGCACTGAGTCATATATGCCAAAGTTCCTGAATTATGAGGTAATCCAGTGACTAGATACAGCAGTAGAAGGCAACTTTTCTCACGAAAATCTTAAATCTGGATGGATGTCTGTGGGTTTTGTAGAAGCAGCATCTACCTCTCACCTTTGAGGAAATATTACTGATTTACTATTCCAAACAGTGAAAATTCAACCCACAAAAATGCTCTGTGGAATTTTTGGCTAAATTTGAGTTAAAATGGATGAAGAAAAATAATTTATGAAATACATGCACCTTAATTAGTGGTTGTTTAAAGTTATTCAGCTGTACAACCTTAGAAATCTGTAACGTGGTGGTCTGGGGTCTCTGGGTCTTGCCATATAAAAAAAGGGTCAATGGGGGATTTCTAATCTCAGTGCAGAAGGTGGTCCTGATGACTTGTTAGAGGGCACATATTTTTTCAGGCACTCCTGATCCACAGTTGCCTTCCTGGACTTCTTCCCATCTTCTCCTACATGCCTTTCTCACCCTAGACTGAAATATTGATGGCTCAACTATATGCCAGT
Source organism: Dendrocincla fuliginosa (assembly GCA_035047845.1). Taxonomy (NCBI): domain Eukaryota; kingdom Metazoa; phylum Chordata; class Aves; order Passeriformes; family Dendrocolaptidae; genus Dendrocincla; species Dendrocincla fuliginosa. The sequence continues at coordinate 10,785,080 of JAWWMO010000043.1, forward strand.
GAGAAAGCTGCTTGTGTGTCAGGGGACAACCAAATTCACTCAGTCAACTAGATAAGGTTTATGGTAATGTTGTTCAGTGTTTTAACAGTCTCTGCAACTCAGCCACAGCAGGAGACTGTCGATGTACAGTAAACAAGAGCTGATTGATTTTGTAATCTCATGAGAGAGGCCTGCCTTCACATTTGACTAAAGCTCTCGTTTCTTTTGCTCTAGTAAGTCCTACAAGCTAGAGAACAAACAGCACTCTAGTACTTCATACGTTTAAAAAAAGAAAATCCATTTCCATCTTCCAGAAGACAGAATTGTAGGTGCAGAAGGTCAGCAGCACAAGTTCTCAGGCACTCTGTAGCACCACGCTCTTGAAAAAGAGCTTTTCTTTTTCTTTTTTTGAAACAGCTGAGACAATTTTAGCATCGTGTGGTATGAACTGCATCTTCCTCACTGCATGCATGTTCCTTTTGAGCAATTCTATTTATATGAATAATTAGAAAAACTTTTTGTAAAACCAAATTAAAAAAGGAGAAAAACAGTCTATAGGTGTTAGTGTAATGTAAAATTTATGCATTTACAAGAATGCCAAGTTTTCCATAAATTATTCTTTGTATTTTTAGAGCATTCTAGCAGCCCTTTCTTCCCTTCTTTTTGTAATTTTTTTGGACATACTAATTTTAAGAGGTATCACTGAAGTTATTTAAAAGACATGTAGATGTGGTGCTCAGGGATATGGGTTAGTGGTGAACTTGGCAGTGCTGGGCTAGTGATTGGACTGGATGATTTAAAAGGTCTTTTTCAACTTATTTGTATGATTCTATGGTTCTGTATGCCTCTTGAGGGCATGTGCCCAAGGCTTAGGAAAGGAGATACCTTCCACTCCCGTTTCATCACTGTGCCCCTTTTCAGTGCCTTGTAATTATCAGATGTTTGGGTTCTTTCTGAAGTGCTATATTATCCCATAATGTAGAAATTTATTTTTTACATTATTTACTGTGGCTTTAAAGAAAATGAGAAGTCCTTAAAACAATTACTAAGAACAGGTTTTCAATAATTCCAATTCTAGGAAAAAAAAATTCTGTTTCATTTTCTCATTGAGGGAGCACCTCATTTATTTCCAGGGAGCTGAGAGCTATCCCAGGAGTGGATGAAAGCTCCCAGCATGGTCCTCAGTCTGGGTGCCTGCTGCTACCCCACACTCTCCTTGGGCAAATGTGCTGGAGGGGCTAAGCCAGTTTCCATAAACCTTTTTTTTGTTTCTTTTAAATTCAATGGACTGTACTTCTTGGCAAAATTAAAAAATACCCCTAAGCCTTGTTACTTTCTCCAGGCTGTATCCTGGGTGCTGTGCTTTTTGCAGTAAAGTTCCTTTTTGCAGGTTCTGCACACCACCAATCCCAATATTAGTTTCAGTTCCTTGAAGGATTCAGGCAGAAGATACATTCCTGAAAGCTCTTACTAAACTTACACAGCTCTTAAATTTACAATTGTCCTAGATAAATGCATTAAAATGATAAAGGGTTTTGTTCAACATTAAAGAGATGGGAAAGACCAAAATTTAGGCTCCATTGTCCACTATAATCCCTCCCTTTTTGTGTGAATCGAGATATGTGTTAATTTCATGGTTCCGTTAGAGAGAATTCCTGGTCTCACTTAGTATGGCAGACATCCACCTTGTAAGTTTTATGTTAAGTGGTTAAAGATTTACAAAATCTTTAAGTAACTAAAGATTATTTTAAAATAGGATGTATCTGCCATCTTAAGCCCTCAGTAACTGTGCTTTGTGCTATCATCTGCCTACTTCTCTACCCATAGTCTGTCTTCAAATTTAAGTTCCACTAGCTTAATCTGATTGCTGAAGTTGAGATTTAACATGTTAAATGACACTAAATACCAAATATTTACATCCTCGTGTGTGTATTTTAACATGTACAAGTTCTTAGAACGAAAACTAAATTTCTGGCAGCATGGCCTCTTAAGTAGGAACAAGTTTCACCCATTTTAAAAACAAGGGAAAATTTTCATTGTGAAGAGCAACAATTAAATATTGCAAGGTATTTTGAAAGCAAGGTCGTAGACTTTGAGTAAATTCACAGCTGTAAAAGTAAAGTAAAAGTAGTTAAGCAGTTTTTCTTTAGCATTTAACAAGAATTCCACAGCTGCAATTGTGTTGAAAGATAATATTAAATTCTTTAAACTTCTGGTCAAAGATTCAAAGCACTAACCAAAATGGTAGTGTGTGTCCCACCTCTTTCTTGTGCCACTGGGAGGCACAATATTTTTCAGTATTTCATAGAACTGAGGTTCTTTTCTAGTATTTTGTCTTCATATACCAGTTGCTACCTTTTTCAGCCTTGCACAGAAAAAAAAATGGTAATATAAGAAAACAAATGAAATACCCTAGATGAGAATTTACTTTGCAAGTGGGTAAACCAAAAACTAAATATGTAAATATGTAATTACAAAATAAAATCAATTTTGGATGGGTTTGTTTGGGGATTTTTAATTCCTCTTGGAGTGAATGTCAGTTTCAAAACTGTGAGAAAAGAAAGGAAAAATCATCAGGCAGTGCTAGGTCCATAATCTTACTCCTCCAGGCTGTCATTACTCATCGATAGTCTGACTGATGTGAGCTGGACAACTTTCATGTCATGCTAAAGGAATGATTTTGACAAGGCAAAATTAGTAACATTTGCAGAGTAGTTAGCAAATCTCTGTTATATTGGCAGGCAACACTTATTTTTCAGCCTGGAGCCCTAGAATTGAGGATGCAGGATCCCAAGAGAGAATAATTCCCTTCAGAGAAAAGTTCATGTCAGCTTTCCCTTTGGAGAGGTGGATGAATTTTAATTGGGTGCATCTGGGATTTCCCCCATCTCCCAAGTTTCCCTGCTGCCTTCCAGCTCTAGCAGTGTCAGGGCTCCCCAGATGCTGAGTTGCATTTGATCCTTTGAGAAAGTCTCAGTTGAGATTTCGTAAATATAGCTTGAGAAAGTGTGCCTCCATCTCCATATTTACAGCCTTAACAAAGGCACATCAGAAAGCACTAATATAAAACACACCAGATACTGAAAAGGAGAAAGGGAGCAAGTTATGCAACACTTTATCTGTTGAGGTTAGAGAGCCTGAAACAACATCACCACTATGAAACTTTCAAAATGACAGAGAAATTTATTGGATCAATTATTTGTGTGGTGCTATACATATGCAGAAAGGGTTACAAAAAGGTTGATGAGAATCAGATCCCTTGGACATCCCTATCCCACGTTATCCCAGTCCCTGGGTAACCTCTATCCCATGGTGTCCAAGCTCATTAATTAGATTCATCCTGGTTAGATATATCTACAGTGAATCCAGCATAACTGGAAGCTATTTCTCTGTCATATATTTTGTATTTCAGATTTGGAAACGTGTACTGATTAGCTATAGTCCATAATCCTTCCCATGGAGCTGTTAGATTTTAGAGGTTACATTAATGCTCTAAAAATTGTAGATTTGCCTTAGTTTATAACAAAAGCAAAGAACTGGTTTGCCTTGAAAGTAATTGTAGTGAATGTATAGTTCTGGTTAGCCCTGAAAAGGAAGAATTCTCCCTAAGCCTGTGATCTTTTATAGCAGTAAAATTTGATCTCCTCTCTTTGCCCTTCAGACAGCCTCGCATCACTCCTCTAATACATTAGTAACCTTCCCCACCCAGATCTCAGTGAAACATCAATAATTATCTGCCATCTAGAAACCCAGTAGCCTGCAGGAGGCTCATGTCACCTCTGAGTGTGTGTCTGAGTGAGGAAGGGAAGCAGAATCATGTCTGACTACTTGCCAGGAATGTAGAGGAAAGTGATACTGCCAGCGAGAGCAGTGTGCTCAGTGGGGTGAGGCTGGAGGGTGAGGAGCAGCCGGACAGTTTGGGTGTCTTGCACTGAAGTCAAGGTCAAGCTGAAGGCTTAGTTCTTTTGCCACATTGGATTTTTATTATTCTTTCAGTTCATAATATTTTTTAAGATAAGTATGTCAGTAGATGGGGAACTCTGAGCCACAGAACAGAGTTGGCTGCTACCTTGAAATATGTACTTTAAAATATGTCATCAAAATTCGCTGTCTCTGATCTGATGTCTTCCTTACTGACGAGATGGAAGGACATTTGGGAAAAATCACCATGCTTGAAAGTTAGGGATATCATAAAAAGAGTGCAAGTGAGAAAGAAGATGCTGTGAGAAATGCAATTTGACATGGGCAGGATTGAAGTTCAACCTATATAAGGCTGAAAAATGCTGAAATTTCATTATGAACATCTAATTAATATTTGTTGTTCTTGATGTTCCTAATGTCTATCTCGGCACTGGATGCAGATGATATTTCTCTGTTTAGCTTCATCAGATCTCTGCCTCTGATCAGATGCCTATTGAGACAGACTTTGATAGAAACCCGTTAAAGTTATTCCACATGAAAGTCTGTGTCTCAGTAATATACATTTTTAATTGGTCAGAGCTGTTGTTTATGCTGTGCCAGACAGTTCCTTTACACTCTCATGTTTATAATTTAAAAGACTTTCAGTAAGTCATTATTAGGTTTGTTTCACTTTGTCAGATTGGCTGCAATATATTTCTATTAAAGATCCAAATACTTTTTAAGTGTTGAATTTTGTGTACTGTCTGGTTTTCAACTGGTAAAAGTATATACTAATATAACATCCAGAAGAGGAGTATCTATTTGCTAAAGGTAGCTTAATTCTTAAATGATTCTTTAGTTCTTTTCTTTTTATACATGAATGTAAAATAACTTATACTTAAGCATTGCGGTATATCATTAATTCTATGTAGAGCCTGTAACTAACATGGTGTTCAAATCTATAATTTAAATGAGGCTTTGCACTCAATCTAAATGAGCACAGGAGACAGGTACTGTAATAGCTTGCAATAATTGACCTGGCGGAGCCATTTTGAAATAATTTGAGAGTAATATACTTGATCCTGCAACCTTTCCTCCCACAGACTGTCTGACTTCAATCTTACAGTTCCAACAGAGGCTATTAGCACAGCATCATCTCTGATTCATGGCAATGTGAAGAATGAGTGCATTATATATGGAAAGTAACATTTTGATCTCTTGGCCACAGAAAGATGTTGGAACCGAGCGGGATCAAATCATACTGTTTAAATCTTGTAGCCGAGATGATGGTGGTGATCAACACAGGTGCACAGAGGGGAGAGATGCCAATAGGCTTCCCTCTTGCAAGCTGGAAAATTTAAATGTCTTGCCATTGAGTTTGTCAGGACAGAAATATTTCTGGGAAGGGGGAAGTTCCTCTCTGACTGACGAATGTAGTACTTTCCTCTCCTTTACTCATTTGGGTAGTACAGTTTCCCTGTTCTCAGAGGAAACCAAGATTGTGACTTGCATTCTCTGTCCTTTACTGCAAGAATATTAGGAGTAGCAGAAGTAGAGCTGGAATCAGAGATTTGGACAGCCATGGGGTGGATTTGATGGGGAACTTAAGGAACAATATATTTGGTGACAGAACAAACTGCTTGGGCAGGAAAAAGGGAAGGTGTAAAGTAATGATTTGTTACACCCTTCCCACCCCAGTCAGAGCTGTGGTTTCCTGACTCCTCTTGTTGTTCTCAGCTGTGATAAGGGGACATGGGATGTTCCTGCTTGTGTGCACAGGCCCTTGCTGAGATTAAATGAGAAATAAACTTCTAGATGAAATTGCATGGCATGGACAAAACCAGCAGAGCTTACAAATGAAAGGGTGAGATTTACCTCACTGCTGCTGAAATTGCACAGGAAAACCACGCTTGCCAGCCTTTCCCCACAGGCACACCCCACACCTGGCCTTCCTGTGTGCATTGCACGTGGCTGGGGACACTTGTGACTCACTCTCTGACTTGAATAGCTCCCAGGAAAGAAATCACTTAGGGTAGTCCACCCTAATGCCTTGGGATTCCTCATACTGAGAGCTAAATGAGTTGGAAAGGCATAACAGCGTCTCTTTTAATAATTGCTTGGACCTTTTCTGATCAGGGCCACCAAGAAGGGCCGCAGTCAGGTGCAGCAGCTGGAGGCTCTATGGAACTAAAAATGTGTGGTCTGAGGATTGCTGAGACAGCCTGTGACTCAGGCAGGGAAAAACAAGCTGGGCATGAGGAGCAGCACTGCCATTTAAGGTTCAGACTGTGGAGGCTGTCACAGGCCAGCCCCCTGTCGTGGGTTTATCTGGGTAGGTGGTTTTTTTTTTATATAAGAGGAAAATTGGCTTCTGTTGGAAACCTCTGGAAGTTTCCCTCCATCCTATAGAGCAGGGC
>JAWWMO010000043.1:10791475-10819358 GCA_035047845.1 Dendrocincla fuliginosa
TTATTCTAAGTTCTGCTTTGCCCGTGGTATTAATCAAAGCTCCTCTTTCGGTTGTTATCTTTAGCTGTAAATTCCTGATGGGGTTTTTTTTCCCTTCCCTCTGGAAGGTGAAGCGGGGAGGAAAGGCCTTGAAGGGGTTTTGCTGGACATCAGGCATTTATCCAGGGTCAAACCACCACACCCTCACAGACCCCACACCGGGGTGGCTGCTGGGGCCTCTTTGGGGTTTGGGAAGGAAAATAAGATTCACTGCCTGTGGATGCCAAAGACTTTCTTGGCTGGACTTAGTGACATCACAATTCTGCTCTTTGCCAACAAAATAACCTAAATTACTCTAGAAGAGTAACTGGAAAGGTGAGGGAAGTGGGCAGAGAGGCTTTGGACCTTTCAGTCTCTGATTAAGCGGTATTTCCTTAAGAACATTGGAGTGGGAGGAATAAGCCCCCACAGATAATATCTGAGGCTTCAAACTGTCCTCCTTTCTCTTGTCAGAGGGGAAATAATGCCTGCTCCTGCAGGAAAGGCATTAGTGTCTCAGGCCTGTGGGGCACAGCAGGGCAGGTACTTCTCTGAGGACTCTTGTGCTTTTAAGTGGCTCCAATTATTTTTGAAAGACTAAGTAGAGTGCTCATTAAGCATTTCCCTTAAATGAAAATGATGACCTACAAGGTCATGTTAATTAAGAAGCACAGTAAGTCAGTGTAAAGAGGTTCAGTTAGTACAAACAGAGGGCTCAATCCTGCATTACACCATGCTCACAACTGGTCTGGGTTTGTGTTCATCCCATATTAAGAATTTGTAGGACAGGATCAGTGCACAAATAAAAATTGCTGCAGATCAGTCCAATCTGACAGCAGCCACAGGCTCATTATGCCATCATGAGCAGTATTTGCTTTTAAATAATACTGACCAGAGCAGTCTAGCTTACTGTGACCAGGAGCAATACCAATTTATCCTATTGAGAAGAAGAGTTGACAAATTCCAAGACTTTTACTCACTTTCCAGTTTGTCATTTGGACTGGTATGGTGCAAGTTCGTACTCAGTGATGAAATTATACCGTTGAATCATCATATTTCAGCTCCAAGTCCCATTAGCTGCAGGAGGCTCTGGCTGTCAGACACCCTCCAACTCCAATTAGCACAGGACAGCCTGGGTTGGCCATGGGTTTCTCCTCTGTGAATCACTTTAGATGCGCTGAGTCTCACATGTTCTTGAAACACATTTACTGGCCCTGACCTCCCAGGGCCCCAGGGCTTCTCTCTCACTGTCTCAGCAGAGCCCCACCATATTCACATGGGAAACCCATCCAGCTGCAGGATCTGGGATACACAATATCCCAGCACAGGGAAAGGCTGTGGAGATGTGCTGCAGCCAAGGGTTCATAATCACACATAACCCTGTGCTGCCGTGAGTCCTCTTGGGCATTATCTTGTTGACCAGCTACAACTGTATCCCTTTCCCTGTACGCAACATCCCCCTCACACGACCAGTACTTGTGTATCCATATGCCTCCTTATCTAACATCAGGAGCCTGGGAAATTCACAGGATTTGGCACTTGGCATCCCAGATGTTTGGACTTTGGGAAGATGAAGCATGCATGCTCCTACCAGGATTACAAAAGCTTAACATCAATAGTCCTCTAATAGGGTGTATGGGATTGTTGTAGCTGACAGACCCCTATGGAAATGGAGGAAAATCCTCTGAAGTATGTATTTGGCCCTAAAAACTGCAGAAAGTTAACTTTTAAATTTAGGTCTGACTTTTGTAAAGGAGTTAAAAGGCTCACTTTGTAAATGCCTGCACATAACCATGCACCCCACTGTAAAGTACCAGAGCTTGGAGCATTCTTGCTCAGACTGTGTTTAGAAAACATGAGTTTTCTTCTGATTATTAATAAAACTTTGTAATAGCAGAGGATTTATACTAGTTTTAATGCATTTATATCCTGAAGTCTTTACATTTTCCATCCAAACAAGAACTTATTAAAATCTGTACATAAAATGAATTTAAAAAAAAAAAAAAAAAGAAAAATGCAGAAATTAAAAAGTAGTCTGCAATTTGAGTTAGCAATTTACCTCATGAAATATTAAGATGTTAAGGCAGAATTTTGTGCCTCATATTGCAGTATTGTACACCTTACCATTGCTTCTAAGTCACACACATGGATGACTATCTGCTTCTTTGTGTTCAGTATTCAAGGGCATATCTCTGCTCATGTGAGCTGGGACAGCTCTGTTGAAGCCAGCAGTGCTCAGACAATACACACCAGCTAAGATCTGCCCCTTAGTATTCCCCCCCATCTGCTGTGTGACTCGATCATACCAGAACTGCCAAGCACTTGCCTGCCGGATGTTCTTATAATGAGTTGAACTCTTCATGTTGGGTTTGTGTGTCTGCCAGGTTCCAGTTTAATCACATATAATTTTTAGCATGAAGTTTCACCTTGGGCTTTGAACTTGTCGGCACGGAACAAAAAGTCCTGTTTCTAGAGGAAGTTGCATAAGTAGTAATAATAATAAAAGCTAGAATACAAGGCAAGTATTTTAATTCATAGGTTATGACATTCAGCTTTTATGAACAGGAAGAGGAATTATTCTCAGTAGACAGGAAATAATGAGGTTGACCCATATTCTGTAATAGTGTATGAAAATTAACTAAAGATTTGTGTAGCTAAGATAATGAGCACTTGTATTTAAATTTATAGCCTGGCCTAATTGCATAAAAGTTTGTGGGAGAAGATGTGTCTGTACACTAACAGATTAGTGGCTGTCTCTGGAGTTTCTACCCAACTCCTGAAAAGCAGTTCAGTATGTAATAAATCAAACTCGAATGGCTTGCTTGTAGAATGTTTGACTAAAAGTATCCTAAGCTGCATGAGACCTGCTTTCCCAAGAATAGGATGTTCTTTTTTAACTTTCAGATTAGAGGCAATATGTGATGTGTGTTTTGCACTAGACTGAAATGCATTTATTTAAGTAATAAAAAGTATTTATTTATCAGGAAGTTAAACTGTCACAAAGGAAAAAAAATTAGTTGTGTCATCCTGGAACCATGAATATCAGCTTCTAATGAGCTGTTTCATAAACATAACAGCAGCTTATATTGGGATTTCCTAAATTCTTAATCTGTCCTTAGGAGAAATATCTTAATCTTTAAAATTCTGGCTTTGGAAAAGCATTGTAAAAGAAAAAATAGACACACACAAACTTCTTAATGCAAGTGGTTTGTGAATTTATTAGTTGTCATAACAGTAAAGTGGCTTTGGAAGCATTTGATAAGTACTAAAAATATTATTTTTATAGTTTTGTTCTACCATTTATCTGGGAATCTAAGTGTTTTCTATATTCTTCCAGTGAACAACAAAATAGAATAGATTCTCAGTCTCCTCTAATATTGAAAGGGAAAGTTTCACTAACGGTATATTAGAACATTTTAGTGAAATAAAATTTCAATTAAAAAACAGAACAGGAAGTAAAAATAATATTGCTGATCTACAAAAATGGTAGGGGAAATTTGGGGTAACAGTGAACCATCCCTTTACCAAGGTAGGAGTTTCGCTGAATAACCCACACTCACACTGCTGTAAAAATACAAGTAGCTAAGCTCCACTGGTTGAAATATTATATATAAATTTTGTTTGAAGAGAAAAGATTCTGGAATTTAATTTCTGTCACTCACAAAAGACAGCCATCAGGGAGCAACTTCAATGTGGTTATTTAAAAACTGAATATGCAACAAATACTCAGATACAGAACCCTTTAAACTGTATGTCCTGGTTTGTTTGTAATTTATTCTAAAAATGAAAGGATGTTTTCCATTGCACTGTTGCTGTTAAAGACAATCATGTGGGACAATTTGACAACAGTATATCAAAGAAACTCAGGCCCACAATTCTGTCTTTCATTTTATTTGCAGGGATCCATCCTGCACCCCTTCACGCTGCCTTTATGTGTTTCCCATTTTGCTGTGACCAGTAGAGTGTTACTTGGGAATACCTTTTTGCAGCCTGGAAGGGAGAGTCCGTCACAAAAGACTGATATAGACAATCCACAACATGCTGCCAAATCACAGAGTTAACAAAAACACATACACAGTTTTCCTCGTGGCTCTTTATTGCAATAGAAATCATGGCAGTTTTACAGAAATCTGTGGGGGGTTTAGGTTTTTAGGTTAGTGGTCTGGCTTTGCAGAGTGTCAGGCTATGAGCATAGACACTCCTATGGCTGATCAACACCAACAACGTCACGTGCTTCAGAAAAAAGCACAGGAAACCCAGGAGTGGCAATTAAAGTTTAATTTGAATTAGGGGAAGTTTCCTCTTAACCTTCATTAGCTTGTGATATGACCTCGGTCTGAAGGACATTTTTCCTTCAGTTATTTCCACAAATATTCATTATACTTATAAATTGCTAAACCTGTTTTAAATCCCATTAAGTCTCTTGAAGCTGATACTCTGTGATGCTGCGTTCTCCAGGTGTTATAGAAATAATTTATTTCTGTTACTTAAATTCACCGCCTTTAGGTTTTCTATTTAAATGAGCAGAAGGAAGATAACCATGATCAATTTATTTTCTGTAAGTCCATTTGTAACAAAGAACCCATTTAAAACAATTCTGATTTTTTCAGCTTCTCTTTTTGTAGAACTAATTCGCCTCTACCTTTTTATTTAATAGTAATTAAATTTCCTAGCGTGAGAATCAGTGTCCATGTCTACACCTGGCCTGCATTACTGCCCTGGACCACAGGCAGGCTTTGGAGCTATTTCTACACCCATTGCATTGTGAAAGCAGAAGTATTTGCCCATTTAATCTCCTTCAGCACACAGAAGTTTAAAGAGGCAGCTTCTACCTGCCAGCTGGGTTTTGCAGTGATTCTATCCCTCAGTGATGGGCTTGGGTGTTTCAGGGGCAGGGGCACAAGAGTGGCTCTCAGTGCAGCTTCTCAGGACATTTCTAGAAATATTTCCAGTGCTCAGAGGAGGAGATAGGAGGCGATGGTGCTGCTGGGAGCGAGGTTGGGAGTGGGCACCTGCAGCACTGATGTCTTCTCCAGGGTAACTGCACATGCGATAGCAGATGAGCAACAGCGTGAGTGGTTCCCAAGGCAGTTTATTCCCAGGTGAAATGTGATAGTGGATCACATGGTTCTGGGCTCCCAGTTTCATGTATACACAGAAGAAAGGCAGAATAATGGAATGAAAGGAGGAAGACTTTACTGTGTGCATCCTTGTAACAGGTGATGGTGTGCAGTGTAGCTTGTATTGCAGTGCCATGGCTGGAGGCTGCTGAACAGCTGGAGATTTCCTGAACCTGTTCTTAAGTCTTGTTCATAAGGATTACAACATCAACAATACTCAAAAGCACAAGATGCATCTAAAGCTCCCACTTTAGAGCAGTAACACCTGAGCTGCCTCAGAGCAGTCATTTAGGGCATTTCTGAAGGCAAAAAAAAATGGGTGGCTGGTGAATTCAGTCTCAGACTTGCCTCAAGCATGCTCTTACATGACATTGTAAATACACTGGTGTGGGTTTGAGAATATTACATTTTGTGTGAGACTGATATCCTAATAATTTTTGTTGCAGAGAAAACCTATGAAGCTTTCACTGAAATTCTGATCTACTTCCAAACCAAGTAAATATGCCAATGACCAGGAGTTCTGCAGCACTGGGGGTAGCTCTTTTCCATATGCCTAAATAAGATGGCAAGAAAAAACATTTTGTTGTCCAGAGTATTTGGTATAGGATTTTCTCCATAGTGATTTTCCTAACCTTTGCAAAAAAATAAACCAAAACTATTGCTATAAAATTCTAAAACCAAATTAACCACAAACATTACTGCTGCAGCTCCAGGGAAACTGTGTCATTAATGCTTTGGAAACTGCTGTAACAACTGTGTACTCTTACACCCATTCAGCTGAGAAGTAAATACCCAATATCAAGAAAACAATTTTCTTAGCTAACTGTACTGTGAAATCAGTGTTTCATCCTATACATTTTTTCAGTATCAGAAAAGAAGTTGGAATAGTATTCAGCATTAAAATAATTAAAGGCTGGAGCTACTTATATACTGTTTGCTAACTATATTGTTGGCTGCTTGATTCTATGTAACTGCTAAGCATATTGCTGAATGAGATTAATTAACAGTAATGCTATTCAGAGGGCAGATCACTTTTTGTGGATCTCAGGTAACAGAATCAGTAAAACATTATTTAGGTGTTGGGTTTATTATCAGATGGAATCTCTACAGTTATAATCCACTATCTGCTTTTAAATTTTACTTATCTGTTTCAATTACTCTGTGGTAGTGTGGTGGTTTAGACTGGTTTAAATGTGTTTAAAACCCTGTTAATTTAAAATGCAAGTGATGGACAAGTGCTTAACTTGTCCACTTTCCTCTTCTGTCACTGTGCATAGAAATATACAACAGATTTGCTTCTATGACTCTGTATTCTGCTCCCTTCAGAGAGCCTTCAGGTCTTCTAGCTACCTTGAAAACTTGTGTCCGTGCTCAGAGTAACAGTATTTGCATGATGCTGTACATATATTCATTCATTTACAGTAGTATCTTTATGCCACCAAGTAATCAAAACCAAAAACTAAAACGTAAATCTCACTCTGCATTCCATCTGAGCTTTGAGGAAAACTAGGATTTTTATAAGTAGGTTGGCTCTTTCCTGAGCATAGCAGTGTAAAATGTGTATTGAAATGAATCTCACGTATGAAGAAATTGCCATGTGATAATTGTCTTCCTCAATCTTATAATACACGTGAAGACAGAACAAAACTTTGGTCTAGACTATATTTCAACACATGAACACACAAGGGAAAAGAGACTGTTAAGTAATGCTGTTATGATGACAGAAACATACTCCTGAAAATCCAAACACTTTAAAATTGAGGCTTCTTGTGCAATTTCAGTTTGGGTCCCTTGTTCATATAGATTGTGATATTGTCTTTTTGTTACATGTATTTTACATTTAGGCTCTTACTTCCTTGAGTACAGAGGACTGACCTTTGTGTACTCTGACATGGGTCAGAGCAGATCAGACTTGTGGCTCTGGGATGTTTTTGCTTCTTTTGAGAAGTATTTGATGCAAGGAATGGCAGGAAAAAATGGCCAAGTGGGGCAGTTTGAACATTGATTCATCTTCCTCTTGTTGAATGTAGCTCTGAAGACCTGCACTCTTACACTGCAATTTGGTATGTTCACTGTTTGGGTGGTGAGTTCAAGACTCTGGAACCCATCTTAAATTCTAGTTTTAATTATAAAATGTTAAATTTAATTCCTGTGTGTTTTATTGAAAATTTAAAAAAAAAGGCAAAATGATACACTGAAATATTTCAATACACAAGGTTCATCTGCAATTTTACAAAGAGCAGCATCAGTAACAAACTTTCCCTCATGTAAGCAAACAGCAGAGTGGATGGATTGTGGCTGTATGTTGCTCTGTAGGGTCTTCAGCTAGAAGGGTGCTGGATATAGCACACATGTGCTCCCAGCGGACAAGGAATGGTGAAATTTGAGTATCTTGGATTACATGATCTTGGAAAGATTAAATACTTACAAAGTCTGCTTTTGTCACCTGTCCCTCTGTTATCCCATGCAGATGATGTGTGCAGGACAGCTAGGCTAAGCTGTGATGAGAAGGTGCACATTTCTATCCCATCAGATGTCAGATTTGTGTGTGCTCAGAAAGGACAGAATCTGGTGAAATTTTACCTGTCCAAGACATCGGCCGTGTGCATATTGCAGGTTTTGTAAAGTTTAGTGATTTTTATGAGTCTACAAAAGGCCCCGTTTCACAAAGAAACATTCTCTTTGTAGGCTTAAGTTCTTTTCCTAAGCAGAAACTTTCTTAAAGTATCTCAGAGTCAAGATCTATTGATTTTATTTGTTTTTTATCATTGTCCTAAACATGCTTTTCTGACCTTTTTGTATGAAATACCTGGAGCACTTTCATGTCAATTTTCTATCAGAAGTTAAAAGCCAGTAGAAGGAAAGTTATGAGGGGAGTTTTCCAGCAGCTTGGTGACAAACAGGCATAGTGACCAACACTGCCTACAACATAAGGGTCCTGCTCCAAAGCCACTACAAAGCAGTTCCATGGACAGCTTGTCTTCCAAGCTGATGTCCTACCCAGAAATGTTCTCCTGCTTGTCTGCAACACAGCCAGAACCACCTGAGTTCTCTCTGAGTACCTATTTTAATCATCACAATTACCACCAGAATCATGGGCTAGTTGCTTTAAAATACAGTTGCCACCTGTTTGAGGGTGAATATGGCTGTGGTAGAATGGACATGCTTCTTTGTATGACAAGTTTTCTGGACAGTTTCTCTCTTCCATTGCTTGATGCCACAGGAACTGGTTAGATCTGTTGAGACCCACAGAACCCGGTGTAAGCAGGAGGTGCCATCCCTGCTTGCGTTCATGCAACACTTATCTGACCTCTGCTCCAGAATGTCATGGGCTAAACCTCCCACTTTATTACTGCTGATTTTCTGCATTGCAGTTTCTTTCTTCTTCTTCTTCTTTTTTTTTTTTTTTTTTCCTGCAAGGCCAATTATTTCTTCTTTCTGTCTAAATCCTAAACTGAAGTGAGTCACACTTAAGACTTTAAGTGTATTTGAGGAAATCCTGATGAATATAGTTTAAAAAGATAAATCAGGTAGATTTCTGTCTTCTAAGAAACTGTTAGCATCAGTTATCCTGACAGGATTTTATTTCTTTTGTTGGCTTTTTCTGTGTTCTTTTACCAAATAAGGTTAAAACTATTTAGTTTTAACTAACTCTTCAAATAAGGTTGTTTTCCAGCATGGTTTCACATGAAAAAAAAAGGTCTACAAAAACACAAGTGCTGTTAAAGATGGTAATGCAATGTTGTAGCTTTAACTTAAATATATTCTACAGTAACACAGCACAGACTTGGTCACTGCCTTACTAAGATTTTTTTTTTCTTTTGGTTTGGTTTTCCATTTATTTTAGAGCCATTATCTGCTAGCTTGGTATTTCTGCAAGAGTTAAAAACAATGTCAGTGTTCAAAAGATAATACTGTGAAACCGTCCACTGAATTATAAAATCAGGCCTCATATGTCTAAAGGTTTAAGGGTGAGATCTACAAAGCATTGCATGCCTATAGATGCACAAAATTGGATGCATGTCTATTTGGGTGCGTGCTCTGTTCAGACTCCAGTCTGGCTGCTCTTCAGTCTGCTCCTGGAGCTGTGTAGCAGCATTACTGCGGCAGTGAGCCCAGCCTAATACACCATAATTTTGGTCTGAAAATGTTTATTTTTTTTCCATATTTTATGTGCCACACTAGCAATTCAAGTGCCTGTACAGTTTCCGAAGCGCTTCAAGAGGTGAGTTTATTGTAATACAGTTGCCATAGTTTCTTTGGTCACCTGCCATTCTCCAGAATCTCTGCTATTTGTTCACTGGTGCTTCATTACATCAGTCTGATACTGAAAAGAAGTGAAATACCATATTTGTACTATACTTTGAAAGCAACCACCAGGTTTGCTGATTTGAAGCATTCTGTGACGTGGTATGCTGATGAAGCCTGTGTACCAAGAATAGAACATTTCAGTAGCTAAGGATTACACATGAACTAAAAAAAATTGCCACAAAGGCATTGCTGTCTGTTGCATCATTCAGTGTTTTCAGATACTGATGTGCAAGAGGTTATTAAACATGCTGGTTAACCTTGCTCAAATTTACAATTTTTATATCCAGCATACACACAATGTTTTTTATTTCCACCAAGCACTCGAGTATAGCTTCAAGTACATATGTAATAGAATCAATAAAAGATTTATATGCAAGTCCCTATTTCACTGCAAATTATAAAAAGTGAATCATACAGTATTTTACAGGGACTTCAGAAAGTAAGATAATTGTCATAATAGTCTGGGAAAAGGATGAAGAGAGAAAGTCAAATTTGAACAAGTGTGAAGCTCAGTTGAAAGATTTCCACAGTACTGATTTTATCTACCATTTTCTGTTTCAAATTAGGAGAATGAAATTAGAGATCAGAATTTGGCTTTTTGAAGTGTTTGTTCTAAGCATTGGAAGTTTTCAGCTATTTAGCATCAGAATCAACAGAGTATCACATTTGCTGTTTGGAAGGTCTATTCCAAAGGATATCATTGTGGTCACTTCTGGCTTCATCATTTGCTTTTAATTTTCATTTGGACAAACAGAATCCAGTGTAATAAATTTAAATAATATACAGTAACTAGAGCTGAGAAATTATTACCTTATAGTCAGCAAATATCTAATGATACTAGAGAAAATAATTGAACACCTAATTTAGAAGTTGCATTTGCTGCTTGCGTAATGGCTGTAAGCAGTTTATAATTTTTCATGAAACTAAGTATGCAAAAAATACTTTTTAAAATATTGTGATTCAGCACTTAGAAACTCACCCTTTCTGTGAGAATGTGTTTCCAATGTGTATCTCAGAGCTTAATTTTGAAATTTTGAAATAGCATAAAAATTTACCCAATTTCCAATTTTTTTTTCTATGATTGGAAAGAATATTTTTCAGAAACAGTTGCAGTGAATCACTAAATTTTCATAATTGCCTTTCTTCATATATTCCAACTCAACCTTATCATACATAAAGATGTTCTTGACTGCTAAGTCCTACAATGGGAAGAGTAAAGAAGAAGCTGATGTGAACATAAAAATGGCACATATTTATGTCTCTGCCTGTTTCCGTAAATCCTGAATGCTGTGGTGTGAGGCACTAAACACAGAATGGATGTTTTGTTAATCTTGACCATCATAATCTTCAAAGTTAGTGTGGCAGAGGTTTACCCAGTTACAAGTTTGAACACAAGGCCCTGGTATGTCATTTCTTTCTTAATCCCTCCTGTGCTTAATCCCTGCCATTTTGTGCACAGTCAACCAGTAAAAAATACAGAGTATGTGTAATTTTTAGCCTAGTGAGAGGGATGCTCCCCTTATAGAAAAAGATGTGAATTCCAGGCTCTACCCTGTTAAATAAATATTCATGAGAATTGAAAAAGCAAAAGCAGATAAAAATAGTTGCTTTTTGACTGAGCACACCATTAAGGTTATACTTCAGGAAAGCAGTGAATTTCCTTCAAATCTCCTCTGAACAGGAAGGCCATATCTTGATGAGCAGTATTTGCACACTGTTTTTGAATTAAACAAGTATTATCCTTATGAATCTCACAGAAAAAAAATCAGCAGACAAACCTTATTCCGAGTTTCTGAATAGTTATGGAGCAACAAATTTATGATCTTTAGGCAAATCTGCTTATCAGCCAACTCCATTCAGAATAAATATTGCTAAGCTTAAATTCTATCTTTACTGCATTTTGGTCTCTAGTTATGGATTTTGTGTTCTTATAGCATCATTCCAGCTTTCAGTGAAAAAATTAATTCCTTGTTAATTTCTCAATTTATGGTACTTTTGTCCACATTATTAAATGTAATTAGCATTATCTGATCCATAATCCGTTTGGCTGAAACTCAAGGCTCTCACGAGTTAATCCAAAACATATTGCGACGTGAAAAACCTGGGAAATAGGATGAGTGGAAAAAATTGCTGCCTGTGAAACCCTGCTGAGAATCTTTTGCAAAATTGTATTTTACAAAGCTGTGTTCTGAGACTGAAGGTGGCTCTTTAAATCATGCTGAGAATAGTGTAGTCTAGTGGTTCACAGACAGTCAGGAGTCCTGGACTCTGTCCCATGCATTGCCAGGGATTTAATGTATGAGAGTGAGAAATTGCATCTTTTTGTGTTTCAATATCCCCATCTGCAAAAACGAGCATAATAGTATTTGCTTAATTTATTTGAGATTTAAAAACATTGGTGTAATCTGAAGAAAAGACATTATAAGGTTTATGTGTTTTCTGTGAAATAAAATGAAAAAAATTTCCATTTTTTTTTTCAATTGAGTATTGCTACCCCCCTACATGAGCAAAACATGTTATTAAAGGGAATTTTTAAAGATAATTTTAATAGGAGCAAAGAACAAAACTGCCATTTGTGCCTTTGAAAGTATCTCTATTTCTGCATTCCAGCAGTTCTTATGATGATCATAGCTTCTGTAGGTAAAACATCTATGCTTCTAGGAAAGTAAGTGGACAATACATACAATTTTGCTAGCTCTAAATGTCATGAGTTAATTTCTAATTACTTCCAGTGCAAGCAAATCTCCTTTCTTTTGACTTTAATGTGAATTGGCCCAGATCCAAGGGATTCAGTTCAGGCTGCAGCTACCAATCTCAAAGCAACTTTATGCCACCAGTAATAACAACTCCACATTCAGAAGCAGGTGCTGTTATTTTGTCAGATTTAATCAGTTAATCTCTTGGTTTAAATATCATTAATCAAAAGCACAGTCTAGGCTATCATATCTAAATGCTTCTTAACATACTGTTATTGTATTTTGTAGGTATTTTGGAGTAGTCTGTAAGCACATATCAGTAGTCTTGTGAAAAAGGAAAGCTGAGCACAGAAACCAGACTTGGCATTTCATATGAAAAACATTCTGCAAAGCTGTTGGAGAAATTAGTTATTCGACTACACATTTGGAAAACAAGTATTGCTTTGAGCAAGTAATTTAAAGAACAAACATAAAATACCTCAGTAGTGAGGATGATGCTGCAGAGACCCATGATTTACCTGAAGTCAGCACACAAACTCTTGAATATACAGATCTTTGCAATGCAATAAATGCTGAGTTGTAACTAGAGGAAAATTCAGGCTTAATTGAATAGAAATGTATCTGCATGTCCTGGAAATTTCAGAAAAGCAAAAATGTTCAACAGCATGCTCAGAAGCTAAAATGCCATTTTATCAGTTTTTCCATCTGCTTCCATCTCAGCCTGCTGATAAGAATATAGAATTCTTCTCTGGCTTTGCTTTTTATCATAGATAAAGCTCTTTTCATTATATATCTCAGATTAAAACTTTTTCATCGGTCCTGTGTATCTTCATTGTGTTTGCTTAGAAGTTTTAGAGAATAAATGATTTTTGATTAATGTGTTTTTTTAGCAAACTGTGTTTGGCCACTGCTTGACCTATTACTACTATAACTTTATGATTATTAATATTTACTGTCACAGAGCATAAAAGACAGTCTTTTTTGAGGTTACCAAACAAACAAGCATTAGCTGATCTCAACCTAGAAGAACTTAAAATCCAAGAAATCTCTTGACAACTCCAATGCAGTGAACATAATAGAAATCAGCTTTCAAAACATGTTGAGGAGATGCCTGACTAGCTCTTTAAGGTCTTATTCTGCATGAGATGTAGCAGGATAAATTTAGTTTGCGTGCAGCTTTATGCTGCCAAGTCTATTGCTAGACTGTTTCTGGGACCTAAGATCTCGTTCACATCAATAGTGTAAATGTGATGCCGTGGGGGCTCACACCCTACGAACTGAGGGCAATATTTAGTCCCTTTTGTTCAATGGAAATTCTTCATGTACACTTCAGTACACCTCAATTCATAGTGTGAAAAAAAAAGAGGGCCTGGGTGGACCTGAGAAGATAATTTAGATGAGAGAATTTAAATTGGCCATTTTACTTTTCTGAATTTTACACTTTGTACACTTTTACACTTAATTTGGGGTGGGGATGTGTGTGTTTGTTTCTTTGTTCTGCTCTTAAGCATCAGAACATCTGTATTTAATGAGCTGGAACTGAAATAGGTCAGTAAAATGTTACCTGCTTGATTAGAAAGAACCTACTGGGTATGTGAGTGTGATTAAGAGTCCTACATCTTAGATTTCAATGAGGTAGCATGAAAAATTTAGGATTAAGGGAATATTTTTGTGAAAGAGAAAAGCAAATTTGTCTTTAATATGCAATTAATTTCAATGAAAATTATTTAGATTTAAAAGATTTAGACATGAAAAGCAAGCATTCAGCAACAGCTAAACATTTTCAGAAGGTGTGTGCCTCCCGAGTGGGCTCTGCTTTGGAATGTGTCTTGGAACCAGAATCAATGGCTGAAGCTGGAATGGACAAAACAAGGAATAATGCAGAGTCTAAATTTATTTCACCCATTATATATTGTTGTACATTTTAGCTTTTTTGTACACTGGCATTGTCCTTCTTGTGCCTGTTCCCATGCAGTTCTTTAGGCATTTTTAAAACACTTTTGGCAAATCATCATCCAAATGTCTAGACTACCTCAGACCTTGTAGATGCTGCCAGTGTGTTCTGCCCTAACAGAATCACAGAATATTTGATATTGGAAGGCACTTCTGAACTCCACCATCTCATGGTCACTGCAGCCAAGGCTGCCTTTGACCTTCACATCCCCAAAAAGTCCCTCCTTACTGGTGAGTATGATATCCAGCAGACTACTTCTCTTCAGCCTCACTTGAATAAGTTGTTGATGTAGTCCAGGAACCTCTGCTGTGTAACCCCTCCAGTAGATAGTGGAGTGGTTGAAGTAACCCACCAGATCCAGGGCCTGCAAATGCCAGGCAGCTCCCGTCTTTCTGTAAAGGGTCTAATCCACCTGTTCTTCTGTAGAGAGTCTAATCCACTTGTTCTTCCTGGTCGGGCAGCCCATAGCAGACACAGACCAACACTGTCTTTAATCCTCACCTGTCTGCTGTTGGTTGGCTCCTCGTCCATCCCCCAGGCAGAGTTCCACACATTCCAGCTGTTCTGTCACATAAAGGCAAGTCTACCTCCTTGTCTCCCCAGCCTGTCCTTCCCAGGGAGTCTGTAAGGAGTGCTCCTCCCCCAGTTAGAAAATTAGTTGCTGTCAGTCCAGTCAGGTTTTGCACACTGCACTGGCTCAGTTCAGAGACCTTCAGGTGTTCTAACATCATTATTTTGGGGTAAGAATGCAGTTTAAATGACTGATGTATTATTTGTCTTGTGTCTGCTTCAAAGAGGTAGTGGCAATGACACCTTGCTGGGCTGAAAAGCACACCTACACCATAATCAAGAAGCAGGAGTTCTGAGAAAAGCCTCTTTTTTACAAATTTTGCAGAAATTACAGCACTTTAGATTTCTGATTAATTTCCAATGCTAATTCGGGGTGAATCGACACAAAGTGTTAGAGATAACTCATAAAAAAATTTTATTAAGAGGGAACACATTTGTCAGAAGATAAATGAGAATGGAAGTGGGAATCTGGAAAAAGTATTTCTTAAAAGTGATTGGTTGGAAACTGTAGAGAGAAAAGAGGTGGATGGAACAACAAAAGGAAAAAGGTAACTTGTCTGTAGGGAAACTGCAATTCCTGGAGATAAGTTGTCCACATTCCTACATTCCATAGACATTCACATTACCAATTATCCTTAGTATCACAGAATGGTTTGCATTGGAAGAGACCTTCAAAGAGACCTTCTAGTCCAGCCCTTCTGCCATAGGCAGGGCAGTCTTTCACTAGACCAGGTTGCTCAAAGACCTGCTTCATTTTTACTGAAGATTGCAATTCCATTGGAGTTTTTAATATGATTATTAGCACGTTTCTTCCTTCTCTGAAGATAAAAGGGAAACTGAATAATCCATCAGCTCTATATGCTTTGAACGCAGAACCTTGAATGCAGGGATTTTCTATCCTTTTCATATTTCTAGCTCATTTTTAACATTCCATCTTTGTGTGTTCATGAAGTTTTCAGAATTCAGCTGAAAGTTAACCTAGTAAAAGATACTCTTACTCCAGAATACTACCCACGCATAGGGATAACTATAGAAAAGCAAAGCACAACCTACCTTCATCCTAAACTTCTTTCAAGGGGAAATAAATTTTTATGGGAAAAAGAAACAGGGTTGAAATGAGAAAATCTAGACTTCTATTAAAGCACTACAAGTCACATGTTTCATATTTAAAAAAAAACCCTTTTGACAGACCAGCAGTATATAACACTACAATTTGATGCTATGAGGACCACTAATGTGTGGGCTGGGATTTTTTGATATATCAGACAGAAGAAGCTTACATATTCTTGAGCTACTTGAACTATAGCTCCTGGAATATGTACGGAAAAAAATAAACATGAAGCTACTGGTCAAAGATTACATCAAGATATCTAATGATAGTAAGAGGAAATAATGAAAGAACCTGGAATAAGAATTATAATGGGAAGAAAGAGTGAAAAAAAGGAAAGGAATGTTGAAGGGGAAAAGGAGGGGGAATTGATTTGTTTACTTTAAAACTATTATCTTACCCAGCTCTTAATTCTTTAGTAGATTTTTTTAGTAGATTTATCTTTGCTGCCTTTATATATGATAGTGATTGGGTGTTAGTGTGCTATAATTTACTTCTATACTGGAACATATGGCCACACTATCTGGTTTTGTTACTTCGATCTTTTTCGTCTTGCATCAACTGCATACAAATGGTGTTTCAAGGTATGATCTTTGGTAAATGTGAAAAATGTGGATGTTGTCAGTCTATTGTATGGTTTAGAATGGACATCAGAAAATAGACTATGCTAACTGTAAATTGCACTTTAATGTTTTCAAAGTCTGCTTATGCACATTTGTTTTATTTCTGTTGTTCATTTTATTGCCTTATATCTCTTTGAAAGGGAATGTGAAATGCTATAAGTAGAACCTTTAGCAGATATTCCCATTTTCTGGCCTGTAGATAACACAAAGGTTATCAAAAATATCCCTTTTTTTTTTAAAAAAAAAAGGCAATATAGAGGCAAAAGCTGATGTAGGGAAGACATTAAGGGCCTTTGTGTGCTATCCTTAAGAGATCAAGGTGTTATTTGGGGAAAGAAGGGAGAACGTTATGCATTTTATTCTGCTCTCCTTTCTTCTAAAAATTTTCTTCTACCTAATAAGATTTGCATTAGACATGAGTTTAAATCAAAGACTGCAGACATACACTTTTAGATAGATTAAAAATTGAATTTTATATTCATATTTGGCATCTCAAGACCATTCATAGTGCAGTAATTGAATTAATTTTCCCTTTCTTTAATCCAATATTTTGTTCTCACAAGATTGAGTGCTGATGTCCTTGGGTTTGAGTTTTTGGGTTTTTTTTTTCCTTTTACTTGTCATAGTCTTTAATTGTCTTTAATATCAGAAATGTTTGTCAATTTGTCAAAATTAAAAACATAAGTGGGCAAGCCTACTTACAAGACAATAGCAATAATTTCTCTTAAGGACTGATCTCATTCTGCTCATTAGATCAGCTAAAAAACTACAGAAAAAACCCTCCATCAAGAGTTCCTGTTTTCTAAGATAAGACAGTGGATAACGGGCAGTTACCAGGGGTTAAACTCTGCTGCTTCCCATCAAGTTGTGACACTGGTGCAGGTTCTTTGGCAGAGGAGCCCCCTGTGCTGTAGGGCAGAGTCTGCCCTGCTGCCTGTGCAGAGCTGGCTCCCAGCAGGTCTGGGCACCAGGTGGGTGCAAGGACCACCCAGGGCTGGAAAGCTGTTGCCGGTGGGAGATGTTAATTCATGTGTCCATGCACAGAAGTGTTTCTACTGCAGCAGCCTCCACATTATGTCTCTATTTCTTCAGTCTTTCTGCCCTGCTAAATATCCTTTCTTTTTCATTCCTGTAGAATTACACAGATTATCTCAGGTTTACACAGTGGTGGGAAAGAAAGGCTTTGCCTTATTTGTGTAACCTTGACTTGTAGAAAACAGCAGTATCTATACCAGAGCTGTGTGCTCTGCATCACAATTTGAATCCTTTATGGAAGAGACAAGTGTGATTACACAGAGTAACATAGTGATCCATAGACCTACAGGAAAATATCCAGTCTTTTAATGATTTTTTTAATGTTTTCTCTTGGAATAAAAATAATCTATTGCCATTAACAGTAAAGAGAAAGATCCCAAAAGGAGATGGGAAAATTTTCATAAGAAAGAGAACAGTGCAGAATCATGAGAGGGCTGAATATAATCTGGTTTGATTGTCTGGTTGCAGTGAATTGATTCTGTTACAGCAAAGAAGGTGCTGTTGCCTGTCATTTTTAGGTCAAAACAGCCTCCAGACTCCAGACTTCGCTGTGTGAACACAGAACACACAGAGTTAAGAATTGATCATTACTGGGATCTTGATACTAACGCAGTATTTCTCACACTTTCATTGGCTATTTCAGTATGTTGTAACAAAGTGTGGATGAGAACGCTTGTAATTGATGCTCTGAATAGCTGGTGTCTCAGTTCACTTTATTAAATTATTACAGAGCCTTGGTAACATCTGAATGGCAGAAGTCTGACCTGCAAATCGAACCGTGGGCAGAGTTTAGCTCAGAGGGCAGAGTTTAGCTCAAATTGTGACATCAGTTGCTTTTAACTGTGCTTTTCTGAAGGGACATGAGAATGATCTTGATGTTTGTAGTATTGCAGTTGCTCATGAGATGCCCATTTTTTTCAGATAAGCAGATATTGTCATATCTAACACTACGGTGCAGGAGACTGAAAAACTAAGCAATGTGTATTGGGTTTGCATGGCACAGTCTTGGTGGTGAGTGGCTTCAGTGAGAGGCGGCCAGAAGCTTCTCCCATGTCTGAAAGAGCCAATGCCAGTTGGCTCCAAGATGGACCCACTACTGGCCAAGGTTGAGACCATCAGTGATAGTGGCAACATCTTTGGGATAACACAGAACAAGGAGAAAGAAGATAACCAACAGCAACAGCAGCCAGAGGGAGTAGTGACAATACATGAGAGAAACAACCCTGTAGACACCAAGGAGAGTGAAGAAGGAGGGAGGGGAAGGAGGTGCTCCAGGTTACCTGAGGAGACTCCCCTGCAGCCCGCGGTGCAGACTATGGTGAGGCAGCTGTGCCCCTGCAGCCCATGGAGGACCATGGGGAGCAAAGACCCGTTTGCAGCCCCTGGAGGACCAGAGCCAGAACAGGGGAAGAGTGTGAGGAGTCCTCCTGCTAAGGATGAAGGAGCATGAGAGAAACCATGTGATAAACTGACCACAACTCCCATGCCCTGTTCCCCTGCACCACTGCAGCAGAGGAGGTAGAGAATTTGGTTGGCAATAAATTAAATTAATTTCCTCGAGTGAAGTTTGTTTTGCCCATGATGTTAACAGGTGACTGATCTCTCCACATCCTTATCTCAACCCATGAGCCTTTCATTGTATTTTCTCTGCTCTGTCCAGCTGAGGAGGGGAGTGACAGGGTGACTTTGGTGGGCATTTGGTGTCCACTCAGTGTCATACCGCCACATAACATATAAGCATCAGACTCTTTAGAACAATGTAAAATTGACAGACCTGATACAACCCATACTTACCCTATTTATAATTGTGGTCCTAAAACAACTGACTGGCATTAATTACTTTTATTAAAGAAAGACAGGGAAATGCAAATATTCTCAGGAGAACCTTAGACTGACATCTAAACATGTTTTAATTTTATAAAATCCTTGTGATGCTAAGCACTCACTGGTGAGTTACATATTCATATCACTGGGTTTTTTGTGTTTTAAATGAGCAGACGGAACATGATCTTAAAAACATATTATACAATCCCCATTTTCTTTTAGACTTTGTGCAGATATACAGACTCAGCTTCTGCAAACTCAGAAGTTATAAACACAAACATTCTCCCTTCTTTAGGCTGTAAGATACAAAATGCATGAACGTTTGTTCTCATTTTAACTTGCAGGAGGTACTATTTTCTTCCATCCCTTTTAGGAAACCAAAGGGTATCCAGTTTAGAATGAATTCAAAAAATTTCAATAAATTTAAAGGGGGGGGGGGGGAGAAGCTAAAAATAAAATTCAAAAAAAATGTGGAAAATGGAGAAAATAGATCTGACAAATGAGAAGAGATTTTAAAATCAAGGAGAGAGAGAATGTATGGAGGGAAATGAGGAATTCAGGGCCAGTCAAGCCAGACATGCCCAGCCATCATGCCAGTTGTTGTATCACATCTTCCTCCCCTCACTGGCACACCAATGCTTTTTCTGTCTTTCCACCCTTTCTTCATACTCTTCTTGTCCCTTTGCCCTCTCTCATCATCTACTCATTTTTAAATGGTGGAAGGAAAAAAGGGGATTAAAGGCAGTTGCAAGGCAGCTCCATGTTCACTCCTTCCACTTAAATTCCTTTACTGTTGAACAGTACAGATTTCCTGCACCAGCTGCCTTGTGTAATTGGCACAGCGACTACAAAGTGGAAGGCTAATACATTTGTATCATTTTACTGTGTACTAAAAGGCTGGCAGAGCCTGCCTCTGCCACAGGTGTTGGCAGTGCTCAGACCCAACTAGTTTACAAACATGGCACTTGCATAACTTTGTCAGTGGAGCAAAGAAAAATATGCACCCAAAGTGCATGTAGCATTCAGTTCTCTGCATTTGTGATGCTTCTTATGAAAGACTGGAGGCTTATTTTTTCCCATGATACAGAAGTAATTTTTCTCTGTGAGCACAGATCAGTGAACCAGATGTTAACCATGCCTGTGAAATGCAAGCACCTAATTACATATCATAGATGCTAGTTTAAATCCACAAGTCCTGACTGCAGCTCAGCAGAAAAGGCAAACTTAGGAACTGAGCACACATGTTCAGTAGGTATATAGCATTTTCCTCAAAATAACTAAAGTTCACCAAGGAAAAACATAACTAGCTATTGATAATTCCAAGCAGTGAATATATCATAAATGACAAAAAAATTTAATTTAGCCTGTTCTGCTGCCTCTGAAAGCTGTGGATGATAATCCTAACATAATTTTTTATAGCAGTAGAGTGCCTATCAAGAGAGATGTAAAATCAAGTCTCTTCCAGCTCTGCTTGACTTTGAGATAATAGTCTCTGCACCTGTCCAATACAGAAATCTCAATAAAATTTTTGTCCTCTGAGTTCTGTCTGCAGATGGCCAGTACAGTTTATTAAGTTTTATAGAGACTGCAAATGACTGAAAAGAAATATAACCAGGCACTAAAAGTTGTTCAATTCTGTGCTTATTTGCTCTTGCCTGGTTATAATACAACTATGCATAGTTACAGACAATGAAACAAAATCAATCTTAAAAAGCATTTCTTGTTCTTGCAATTTCTACAATTTATTTGCCTGGTATACTCAGACACCTTTCTGCTGATTTAGAAACAGCTTTGGTTCAACAGCAGTTTTTACATTTTCTTTTAGGCCCTCATACATGTATTTTTTTTAAATAACTGAGGCTCTCATCAGTAAGGTCATGCTGCTCCCCTTCTTACTGAGCTTTCTGAACTGGGTATGCTGACGTTGAGGTGTCCCAATCTAATCACTCAGTCTGAATTGTTCTCATGGGCTATAGGGAGAAACTCTCAAAAAATTTCAATCAAGGTCAGTCTGTAGCAGGCATGTCTTTGTATGCCTCTATCTGATTACTTCTAAGCTGGTTTACAGAGGAATTAGAAAGGCATAAAATAGAGTCAGGCAAAGCTAGGCTGTAATGAGATACTGCAGATCTGTTCAATTTTTATGGTGTTTCTGTAGGGTCTCTTTTGTGGTAACTTTGTGGTAAACCATACATCTTTTGGGAGAAGATGTAGGGGAAGCACTTTGGAGGGTCTCTTTTCAAAGAACTTGTAGTAACCTTGATATTTAAGATGGAATGAAGTACAGTAAAGAGCAGAAATTAAAAGACTGGCAGAAAAGGAGGTATTCAAATTGAAATTTGTTTATTATGTTTATTACGTTGGTACAGCTTTAATTTGGAGACTTACCTTCAAACATTAACCAGAAATGTAATTACAATTAATTAATTGAATTTAAATAATTAATTTATATAATACCCATGCAAGGGCATACACTGAAGAAAAGGTTAGTTTCTACTGGAATTGAGTAGGTCAGTTTCTGATTCCAAAATTACATATATCGGTATCATGAAAGTCAGATGCCTCCTCTCTCTGGTTTGATGCTTACAATAAAGGCAGCCTTTGACTGGGTAACCTGAAAGGCCCCTGACATGCAAAGAGTCTGTTGCTGCACTAACTGTTGTGGGTTTTTTTGTCTTTCTGTCCTGTTTCCATGTCCATCCCTCTAGTGTTGATAGTCTATTCACTCTTAGGAAGTTTTTATACTGAGAAGGAAGAGAGGTGGGTAAAGGGAGTGCAAAATATGTGTTGTCACTTTTTATGACATTGAAGGACATAAAAATAAAAAATTACTATGAACATGAAAGAACTGCTTTGCCTTCCTTTTTTTTTTCTTTCTTCCTATAAATTTCTTCTATGTTAGTACTTGCCAACATTACTGAACATTAAAACATGAAGAAAACATGAGTAGATCTTACTGTCTTATAATTATCCCACTTGAAGGAAAAGTGACTTAGAAACCTGATTAGTTTGTCATTGTCACAAATCACTGTATTAATTGGACACAGTTGCAAAGTGCCCTTATGACTGCAAACACAACGTGTCTGGTAGCTTAGCAAAGGACCACACATCTGTTTCTCATGCAAAATTCCTTTCTCATGCTGTCACAGAACCATACTGAGAGTGAGTTTTGTCAGATGGCATTACAATTCAAATAAGGAAAAATAAAGCTTCTGTATCCATACATATTTCCTTGTCATTCAAATGCCAAGGGTTTTTTTTTTAAACAGAATGTTTAAAGTATGAAGTGAGTGTCCTCATAAAATGCATACTGATGAATAAGTTATGACAAGAATTTTCAGAAAGCAGTGGCATGCAACCAAAGCAGCTTTTTACCTACTGTGCAACAAAGCAAAAAAATGAGACTTTTAAAGTTCTCACCCTCAACAAGGCAATGAAGCCACTGAGGAGACAAAACCAGAATAATCTTATTTCACTAGTATAAATCAAGAAATGTTGCTTCAGCAGGTACAGTGTTAACATGAATTTTCCAAAGTGCACTGTAATCTCTCATCAATTTTATTGATTTATCTATTTCATCAAATACCATTTAAACTACTGTACCTGCATTACATATATCCAGCTGAGTTCAGAACTGTGAAAACATCTTATTAAAAAGCATGGTAGTCATGGAAACAGATCAGCTAAAAAGTACCTTGAGGAGGATTCTACTATCTGTGTACAACTTCATTGGCCACTTGGAAATAAAAAGTAGAAATGTAAGAGGCACTGTACTTGATCAGAGCACTAGTGAATTTAATCTGCTCTCAGGTTTCCATCCAAGGTCAGTATCTGATGATTCTGAGGCAGTTGCAGCACATCACAAATAAGTAATGTACCTTTGCAATTTTATAGTCTGGGCGGGATAACTTTTTATTTGTGGCTGCCCACAGATAATCAGTTCATTGTAAGCATACAAAGTAGTTCTTTGTTATCTTTTTTTAGATTATCACTACAGATGTCACATTTTTCTATCTCTTTTTATAATATATCAATCCATTTGCCTCGCTGGCCTGTCAAATAAAATCAAGTAATTGCCATTTGGTGTAATAACAAGGCAGGAAAAAAACCCATGATAAAACCAGAAAGCATTATTCTATGTGCTTTATTTTGAAACATGGACTTGAGACTCTCAAGGCCCAGTGAGAAAAAGGTAGTCATGAAACAAATGTTTTCTAATGTTGATTGAAATTTTAATTAAAATTGAGTGTTGTTATTTAAAAAGTCATTCACAAACAAGGCAAAGTAACCTGTTTGACCAGGAAAGATGGTTAGAGCAGATGAGGAGTAGGGGGTTTCCTCTGTGCAGCGGAACAGCTTGGCTGTATGGAGCTTTCTGGTGGTATGAACAGCCAGCTGATTGAGAGTCTGTGGGGCCGGATCAGAGGGAAGGGGAGGATAGTAAAGCAGACAGTGGTGGGGGGTTGTTACAGATCCCGTGATCAGGGTGAGGAAACCTTCTTTAAACAACTAAAGGGAGTTTCTGATCACAGATTCTGGCTTTCACAGGGGACTTGAACCTCCCTGGTGTCTGCTAGAAGGGCAGCAAGGCAGAAGACAAGCAGGCAACAAAATTTATGGCAGTTTTGGGGAATAAGCCGTTGATACAGGTACCAGATGAGCCAATGAGGAGTGATGTACAGCTGGCCCTGTTACAAACTAACAGCAAGAACTAGCAGGAGATACGATAATTAACCACAGCCTTAGCTATAGAGGCCATGAAATAGTGCAGTTCAAGATGCTGTAGCAGAGGAGCTCAGATCACTGGCTGGGTTCAGACCCTGAAAATGTCCATGATGATACATGAAGTCCTCTGAGAACACATTCCTGGACACCTGAAGGAGAAGGTGGTGACTGAGTGTGGTGCATTGCCCATGGCTGGATACCATGTGCCCACCAACCTGCTCTACCAGTTCCCTTCTCAGCTGGACAAGGGGGGAAGAAAAAAAGATGGGGGAAAAAATCATGGGTCAAGATAAAGGCAAAAGCAATGGTCACGGGTGGAAGAAAAGAAAAAGACTTTGTTCTCTACTTCCCACCAGCACGTGGTGTCTAGCTACTGCCCAAGAAGCAGGACTTTAGCACACATAGTGATTGCTTTGGAAGACAAATGTCACAAATAATGACTGCTCATCTTCTCCTCCTTTTTCTTAGCTTCTATTGCTAAGTAGATATATGGTATGGAATATCCCTTTGGTCAGTTTGGGTCAGCTGTTCTGTCTATGTCTCTTCCCAAGATCTTGCCCAAACCCAGACAACTGGTAAGATGGGAATGTTGGAGCTCCAGCACAGCTCAGCAGTAGCTAAAATCTTAGTTTGTTATTAACACCCTTCTAGCTCCTGATGCAAAACGCAGCACTACAACGCCTGCTGTGGGGAAAGGCAACTCCATCCCAGCCGTATCCAATGCACTGGGAACAGCTAGTACAAATCATACCAGGCCAGCTTGTTTGCTCTGTAAAAATGACTGGATTTATGGATGAAGTAAAAGAAGTGGATGTCATTTTCCTTGACTTATTCAAGATTGTTTTTGCACTGTCACAATATTTTGTGTATCACATTTAAGACATTAAAAATCTGAATAGATGGAGAACTGTGCAGGTAAATAACTGGTTGGGTGTTGAGGCTCCGAGGGTAGTGGTTAATGGGCCATGCTATACCTGAATGCCTATGGAAAAGGAGTATAGAAGCAGTTTACAGACAAATTTGTCCTGTTTGACATCTTCAAGTACAGTCTGAAGGAGGCAACAAAGTCAGCTTTGCAGGTGACCCCAAAGAGACCAGTCAGCATGGTCAAGGGCAGAGCTGCCACTGGGACCTTGCCAGGCTGACGGACTGGGCCAGCAGAAACCCTGTGAAATTCAATAAGGACAAATGCAGAGTTCAACACCTGGGCAGGAAGAAATTTTGGAAGAGTACAGGCTGGGAACTGACTTGTCAGACCACATCTGTAATATTCAGACCCCAATGGAGTGTGTTCAGCAGAGGGCCACCAGGGACACTTGCTGTATGAGGAAAGGCTGAGGGTATTCCTGTTTCCCCCTTAGTAAGGTCTGGCACTGAAAATAGCTTTGAAAGGTGCCATTTGGATTTGTTACAGGGGAATAGACTTTTTTTATTTGTTACACTAGAGGTTAAGAGGTGAACAGCTAACTAAAGTTGTTGAAGCTGATGTATGAATTTGAAATACTGGCAACTATACCTAGCAGCCTCCCATAAGGTCTAGCCTGCACTATTAACAGCTCCATACTTTTGTATGGGTCTTTTTAGGTCAGTAGCCAAACTGAAGGTTTTACATTTTATAATAACAGTAAATTCAGCAGCTCCATGGATTCACAGGGTATGCTGTTAAACATTTAACAGCAAAGGAAATAATATAAATAA
The DNA here is from genome assembly GCA_035047845.1 of Dendrocincla fuliginosa. NCBI lineage: Eukaryota > Metazoa > Chordata > Aves > Passeriformes > Dendrocolaptidae > Dendrocincla > Dendrocincla fuliginosa. Next base: position 10,817,158 of record JAWWMO010000043.1, read on the forward strand.
ATGAAGAGCCTGAAAAGCAAATAGAAGAAAAGCCTAACTTCATGAGATGAGGCAGAAAACACTGCTTTGTAACAAGGCTGAATTGATACAGTCAGTAATGAGATACAAGCACTGAAAGATCTGAACATACAAAAGATCAAAGAGTGTTTCTTTTCAGTCTGGTTTTTTTTTTTTCCAAAGTCTAAAGAATATAGCATAAAACAGCTGTGTTAATAAAATCAGTTTCAAAGGCAGAATCTTCCATGGTGGAGCTGTATGTGGCGTGAAGCAAATCTGTTGAACTTCAGGAATACAAACTGATAATGCAGTGCGCAGTTGATGCACTCGGGGCTACTTTTCTGCTGGTAAAATGAATGTGCTGGTGACAGTCCCTTTTCTGTGCATGGATGAATTTTGAACCAGCCAGCAGTGCCACCACAGCTCCTCGGCACGTGGTGTGCAACCACCAGGGCACATGTTGGGCATCTACAGAAAGTTCACATTCTGCACAAAGCTTCATCCTGAAGTGACTTAATTCCTAGCAGTGCCCAGGTTAGCTAGTTTAAAGTTATGAGCTGTGAGGATAAGAGTAGCAGTGACTCTGTTTATATGTACCCTTTGTTATATTAAAAATGAGATAATGTGTAATTTAACACAGAATTCAGAAGTTATCCCAAGCTATTTTTGGAAGATAAGGCTAAACTGCTGTTTAATTGTTCTGAGGAAGACTGGTTGCATTCTTACCAGTCTCCTGAGCAAGAACTTGTAGCAAAAAGGTGGTACTTTTCAGCCTTTCCTATTGCTCTCTGCTTCCCCAGGAACACACTGGTCATTTTAGTGGGAACTGGGAAATCAACAAGGAGCTGGTTTAAGCTTCTCTCTCCCCAGAAGTTCTGTAATATAAACCAAGTAATCAGCACAAATAATGCAGGAGAAAGGACAGAAAACAAGACTAAAGGATAACAAGATTAAATAGGGGGGAAAAATGAAAGTTTTAATAGTATTTTTTTCAGTATTTCAGCTTTCCTTAAATCTATTTTTTATCAATACTTGGAAAATGGCATTTTATAGTCAGTTTGGAATCTTTCAACAGGAACTCGATGGAGAGTACTCTTGGCTCAATAGCTGGAGCTATTGTCCTCTAAACTGTTGAGAATTAAGTTCCTTATTAAGTCTTTTTTAGGATAAACAACTCAGACACTGCCTACAGTAATCTAGCTAACTTATTATATAAGTTATTATATAAGTTATTTTTCCTCTTATTATTTTTAATATTTTAATTTTTTCTTTGACTGAATGGATAACAAGACCTTTATAGACTCTTTTTTGATTGTTAAAACCAAGTAATTCAGTAGATTCTTTTTCACTGTACTAATGTAAATCTTGATTAGAACTTACATAGTTCTGCTTGTCAGAGGGATCAAGCACACCTAATGTTAAAAAATATCCCTACTGTTGGCAATATTTCACTTGGTAACAATGCTGGGAAGAATATTATTGAATTGATAGTAATATTTATTAATCTAGATTCTGCACAATTAAGGATGTAGCATGTCACAATAAGCTGCACAGTTGGAAGAAGATACATTTATCAGATGTGAGTTACTTAGATATTTGTTTCCATTGTGCAAGAAGAAATTTTGCATAATGACATTTTATTTGTGAGAATAAATTGTGCATGAATGCTTTGTGATTACAGATAGAACATAAACAGTTATGGCTCTGTGAAACTTGCTGTTATGAGAATGGCAGTTGGAGAACATGGGTTTAATTGAAATAGAGCTTATGTGTCTTGACTTGGAAGTTGTACATTCCCTAAGTTTTCCAGATCTTCACTGATAGGAATAGTGAATTTGTTTCTTGCTGTGGAGGTGGAATTGTCCATCCTGACTTTGGTGTTATTTTCACTGGGACCGTGAACAGTTGAACTTCCAATTTTTTTATCTAATCTTTTTCTCCCGCAGCTTTGGATTTGTATGCTGGCATAGAGAAGTCCATGTCAATAACTGCATTTTCCAGCTCAGGCAGTGACATTGAAACAGGGCTAAGTTGAGGAACCTGTTGAGGTAGTATAAAGGATGTTACCACAGTATATACCTGTCGATTTTGAGTTCCCAGATGGTATGCAGATAAATGACCTAACAAAATTCATACAGGTATGTGAGTAGTAGGTTAAGTCCTGATTTTCAGTGAGCGATGTTACCCTCTCTTTGCTGTATAAG
>JAWWMO010000043.1:10819458-10840206 GCA_035047845.1 Dendrocincla fuliginosa
AGCACAACTACAATGTGTTTCATGTATCAGCTGGGCAATGTGAACATGCACTAAACAGGAGCATCCAAACCAGACATCTCCAACCTCCTGGCACAGCATGCCAGGAGCAGCATCTACTCGCTGGGAATCTGTGTGCTGTGCCCCAGGGTATTACAGGCAATGGTGTTTGTGTAAGTTATGCAGTGAGGGGCACTGGTTTAGACTTACAGATAAATATTTGCAAAGACTGTATCTCCTAAAGAAACTGGAAGAGTGTGACACTGCACTGTACTGTGGAGCTGCATGGTGGTTTGTAACTTTTAACCCAGCTCTTTTGATACCCTCTGTAGTAGGTAACTGACTTGAAAAGGCAAAGCTGAATTTGTAACAGGGAGAAAGAAAAGAGAGAAAGCAAGAGATAAAACAAAAACAGGCTGTTGAGTGAAGAGATACGGTATTTTTCTGAAAAGTCTCATATATAGGTTAGAAAAGGATTTCTGGCCTGTGCCTGGGTGTTAACAAGGCAGGCAAACCAAACTCATGCTAACTTGCAGAGCTTCCACACCGTTATTGACAGCATTTTCAATAACAGTAGGTGTTATATCTTTTTTTGTCTCTCATGCTATATTCTTTTGTACTATACAAATATTTTGATTGCAGCTGAATCAAGAAATAAGCCCTAATCTTTTTTTCCAGCCTGTCAGTAAGGTAGTGACACAATGCTGGCTGTTGTTCTGAAACCTTGAGAGGTTTTTATGACACTCTTTAACACAGTTAGTACACAATAAACGTAAGAAAAATTAATCTTTAGGCTTGGTAATATGCTTTTTCATCTTAGCACATAAAGATCCAAAATGTCCTCCTTCCTCCATCCCCAGAAAATGTTAAGTGGCACCATCAAAAATCATTCTGAAATGCAACAGCTTTCAGAAGGCAGAATCAGAGCCTCTGGGCCACTACCATAAGCACTTTGTGATGAGAGGGCACTACAACTGATTATTAAAGTGACCTGCTTGAATTCATATATCTTCCTCCCTCCCTCCCTCCCTTCCTTCCCTTCCCTTCCCAAACCTTCCCAAACATATCCAAACCTTTCCAAACCTTCCCAAACCTTTCCAAACCTCCCCAAACCTTCCCAAACCTTCCCTTCCCAAACCTTCCCAAACCTTCCGTTCCCAAACCTTCCCTTCCCAAACCTTCCCTTCTGAAACCTTCCCAAACCTTCCCTCCCAAACCTTCCCTTTCCAAACCTTCCCAAACCTTCCCTTGCCTTCTCTTCCCAAACCTTCCCAAATCTTCCCTTCCCAAGCCTTCCCTTCCCTTCCCAAACCTTTCCTTCCCTTGATACAAAGGCTTGCATTACCACTGGGTATTTAACTTCTAGAAATGTAGCTCCTTCGGAATCAAAAGCTCACCCAGATGGTTACTGAGCAAAGTGTCAGCTTAGTATCCGCAGAACCTCTTCGGTTTTGGGGTTTTTTGCTTAGACGACTGCTTGGTGTTAGCTAGATGCTGCTTCTCTGGTAAGGAATAAAGCATGAAATATGAAAAGTAGAGGACATAAATATACTATACAGATTATCCAGCACTTTTACATCCATTTGCAGTGTCACCATTGCCAACCACTGCACAAAATATTACTGATTTTTAAATGGTCATTTTATAAATATTCATGAACAGGCCCTGCACTGGATGATAGGAGCAGGTTAGATATTGAAGACTGGGGGGAAAAAAAAAATCTATTTTTAATTTTTTTTTCTCCTATACAGAAAAAGCCTCCAGGAGTCAATAGACTTGAAAGAATTGAATGATAGAAGTGTTGAGCTCATGAAGACAAAGACTTCAGCTTGTAGCACAGTATCCATGAAACCAGTGCTTGTAAAACTTGTACATGAACGAGCATCATAGTGCTACAAAATGAGTATCAGTAGTGAGATATAGCTCCCTTCCCAATTTAAATCATGGTGGCCATCAGTAATCTCCTTCACTAGTGTTTTATAACAGTTCTCTTTTACAAATGTTTACTATTCACTTGCATCCCTAATGATCATCCCGGGGCACAGTGAAATCAGAAAGAGAAACTGTAATGCCCTCTCTCCTAATTTGGCAAATGCTTAGCTTCCTGTTTTATGAAGCACTAAAGTACTTCTGTCCTGTAATCTTTCATTTCAGTAGTGAAAAATGGAATAGATGCCGCTATTTAATGTAATGAAAAATAATCACAGTGCTCCTGAAAGCTAATGTAGCAGAATATTCTTCTTATAGAAACTCCGTAGTAAACTACACTCCATTAACCTTATCTTCCATGTTTGACAGGCGGTGGCCTGGGGTTTGTGCTCTAGCAATTCTGTTTTACTGGTCAACACAGAGTTCTAATTAAAAATATCTTCTAGGCTGCATCTTAAATGGAAAAATAAAATTAGAGCATAGCCTCACATGGAATTTATTATGGTACAGAAAGGTAATCTTATTTTTCTTTCTTCTAAACCCATGACTCTCTTATGATATTAGGTAATCAGTGGTTCAATCACAGAATCACAGGAGTGGACTCTCTGTAATATGTCAAATTCATTAAATTTTCACAGACTTTTACACTAGAAAATGGGATTTTTCTTTTGCCTTCTCAATAGTTGTGCCAATTTATAAATAGATTTTAGTATTACTTCAGGAAAAAAACAGGCCAATAGGTTAATAGTAAATTCTCAAGTTATTTGAGATTTTCATATATATGTAAAATAAAATATGTCATCTCCATCTATATAAAGTGTTTCTGTGTTTACAGAAAAATGCCTACTTTTATATTTGGGCAAAACACCTTTTTTTTTTTTCATAATTGGAAAAATCTCCATCTACTAATACACTCTGAGAGACTGGCTTATGCACGTGTGTGTGTGTGTGTGTGTGTGTGTGTGTGTGTGTGTGTGTGTGTGTGTATGTATTGTGTGTGGGTGCATTTGTGTTGTGTTTGCGTGTATTTTTATGTACAGGTTTTACCAGTACCTGCCTCACTTCTCTCTAAGGAAATCTGATTCTAGATGGCCAAATATGAAAACAACATTGAGTTAATTAGAGGGAGAAAACTTTGCAAGGTTCATGAAAATAAAATGTACTTAAAAATGTAATTTAAACTAATACTTTATGTATTCATCCTATATCATGGGGTTTGGAAAAAGCATCCTTTTTCAAACAGATTTTTGCCTTATTTATCATGCATGCATTGGCAATGAAACCTACTGTAGGGGCAGTACAGGATCTGTGCATCAGCTGCTTTATTTTTGAATATCTATGGATTATATTACACAGTCTACACAGGACTTTGTGAGAACCATTGCAGGGTCAATCACCTACAGATTTTACTCAAGTTCTGAGCAGAGCAGGAAAGAGCATCACCAGGGCTTTGTAATGCTTTGTGTCTTGGCAATAAGCCAGTGCCATGCCCCCGCACCAAAGCAGGACTGCAGCCTCCTGGGCTGCAGCTGGCAGAGTATCACCAGCAGGTCAAGGGAAATGACCCCGCCACTCTACTCAACACTGGTGAGACACAGCTGGAGTGCTGGCTCCCAGGGCTCCCAGTACAGGAGAGAGCTGGCCACAGAGACACAGAGCTCCTCATCTGCCAGTCTCTGGCAGAGGGTTATAGCCTTCATTGCAGGATTGGAATAGGGTGAGCAGGACCATCTTCTGAGGGCAATGTGACATGAATACCACAGCAGTCCATCCAAGTTCACTAAAGAAAGGATCAGCTATTACAAATGCATAGAAAGAAAAAGTGACAAGCAGAGATTAACATTGTCTTTTAACTCTTTAATCTCCCTTTTGTCAGGCTTTACTTTTCTGTTTGCTTCTTTGAGCATGTCAAGAACTTGTCTATTCACATTATCAGTGTGAAAAAACATGCTCAAGTCATCCAGGAGTACTTCTTTATGACCAGGTTAATGACTGATCAGTATGATCTACATCTGTTCTGTTCTATGTAGTTCAGTAGTCATTGTCTCCAAAAAGTTACTTTAAAAGTGCAATTGAGTTTTAAAAGGAAAAAAAAATCTGTGATACAGAATTCCAGAATCAAATTTCCTTGTAGAACCTCAATACCACACCCCATACATTGTGCCATGGTCTTTAACTGCACAGAAATCAATACGTGTGCGTGGTGGGAATGCACATCCTTTTGTGAGTCTCCTCCATCAAAGTCATCACATATGGCACTGAGGTTTTTATTCTGTTTGTGTCAGCTGAGATACTTGTCACATCTCTCTGGTGCCTTTTAAACACAAGATGAAGTTCTGTTGGCAGTATAATAAAGTGATAATAAAATACGTATGGATATATACAAATATATGTGTGACAGTTTGCTTATACATGAACACAGATTGATTTCCAATATCACAAAATTAATGCTTAAACATTTTAATTCTTAATGCCAGAATGTTTTAGGGATCTCTGTTTCTGCAAAATGTAGTTAGCTTTATATCCAGAGGATGCTATAATATCTTATTTTGGTTTGTACTTCCACTTACTGTTATGTACTTCTATGTCCCTGATATATAACTAAACTTCGAAACAGGATGCCTTTGGAGGCTGTGGAATTGCCATCACAGTAAGATGGAGAGTACAAACTTCTCAGGAACATTTCAGTATACTTACTGCACTTACATGGCAGGAGTCAAACTCTTTTCATTCCTTCTAGACCATCTTTTCCAGTATTCCTAAGAAAAAAGCTCAAAAAGCAGTGGGGGGGTTGTGTGTGTATGTGTGTATAGCTATTTGGGTAAACAGAATGCCCTCACTTCCTCTGACAGTGATATCATATAAGATGAGCTACAGTTGTTCGCTGGCACAACTGTTGGAACAACAAAGGAGTCACTAAAATGTGTGGTTCTAGAGACTTAGATCTGTGTTTGCATGCCAATTTTCAAGTTACCACTTGTGGATGTCATGGGGTGTGTTCAAGATTTGGCATTTGCTTTGGTCACTGTATCTAATTTCTCTACCAAGTTATTTCCCTCAACACCCAGGAAAGATCCACAATTTTGTTACTAGAAATCTTAGCATTCTGTACTGCATTTACTGAGAGAAATAACTCTTTGTTTTTCAGAGCTTCCATATGGCTGGGAGAAAATTGATGATCCCATTTATGGCACTTATTATGTTGAGTAAGTTCCCAAGTTCAATATTAAGTTGCTATTGATATGTCATAACCTAATACTAGTATGCTCTGCAATGCTTAACCTGGCAAGGAATCGGTACAATTACTTGATGTGTTAAACTAAAGGTATAGCAGGAATTCTCAGTCATCAATACAGCTTATGTGTCCAAATACATTCAATCAATTCATGTGTCCAAATACATTCAATCAAATCAGTGATGCAGGCAATCAGTCATTCTCTTTCTCCAGGGTCCGGTCTCATAGAACTGTTCCAGCTGATGCTTGTACAAAGATCATATTCATGAAGGAAATATTGTATTTTCTATGTAAGCTTTGGATATCCAGCAAGGTAGAAACCTTGTTAATCAATGAACATATCAAAGCATAATCATTTTAGCTCAGTTAAGATCCTTTTCTGCGTAGTTCTTCCTTGCTGCAAATCAGGTATTTATACTCTTGTACCAGAAGGCAGGTTATTTACATGCTGCATATAAAGTTTTAGGGATGTTATGTCTTATTTGGTATTTAAAAGTGCAGCTGAAGAGACTATGAATTCTATTTTCATAGCACAGTTCTTGCTTTCATTTTTTTCAGATTTTATTTTAGTCATGAAACAAGAGCAAAGGGCAACAGAAAGCTTTTGTTTGAGGTAGTGGTAGAACCTGGCCAGTCTGTACATAGGTAAACTTGAGAGAAAAATTTCTCTGCTTTTTACCCTAACACAGTGAATGAGACTCATGCAAAGTGAATCTAGATTCAGAATTGTGTTCAGACCGGTCAGCCCAAGCCTGCTTAGTCAGTCCAGATTCAAGCAAAAAGATACATTTTGAAGTCCCTATGTAATGCCATTAAATTACTCCCTCTCATTCTGCCCAAGTTCTTGTATGAAGTCCCCAGGTAGGCAGGGGCTGGAGTTCTTATATCTCTTTGTACTTATCCCCCCTGAAGTTTTCTGCATGTGCAATTACACAGTTGCTGGGTGTAAGTCCCAGTGGTTTTAGTGTATTTTGGTGAGTAACGGGTGTTATGCAATTTCTGTGCTTTAATCACTTGCTGAGACACCACTTGGTTTGTTAGCACAGCCCAAGGCATTCTGACACCGGAGAGGCTCACACTTCACTGCAGAGTGAAGTGAAGGAGCATTTATCTCCATTTCATGTCCAACCCCAGGTAAACAGACATAAGACACCAGACCCAGATGTTATCATGCAATTACATACTATAAGGCTGTTAGTGCCAAATTTATTAATCCTACCAAAGATAAGATTTATGGACAGATAAATCAAACCTCCTGCAGCCTCAGAGGTTTCTAGATGTTGAATGGATGTTCATGGGATGGCATTAAAACTGCAGCCATGCTAAAACCGTATGCAGTTTTATAGTCAGTAAAATGTAGCTGCACTTTAATTTGCTGTCTGAGATCAGTAAGTTTGAAAGAAAGGTGGCTTCCCATTTTTCCAACATAACAGTCACGCCTTTTTTGTTAGGAGTATTCAACAGATGAGTTCTGTTTCTAACTAGATAAAATCAGATTGCAATAATCTCTCTTAATTATGTCATAAAAAAGGGTAAATCATGGAAATCAAGACTACGAACTTCCACACATTCAAACCCAGTCCAACCCTACATGCAGGCCTACAAAACCGCCAGTGAAAGAAGAGCTTGTATTCTGCTCACTGATTCTTGTATCCCATAGGAGGTTTGTAAGGATGAGCAATAAGGCAGACATACTCTCTTTCACTCTGTGAGAAGCAGCCATGCTTCGCTCAAATATTCTGAGGCCAGAGGTAAAACTAACAAAAAAAATGGCAAAAGAAAACAAAGAAAAACCTCTTGCTAATAAAGGTAATAAAAACTAATCACAACATATTTGCAAATTCTGTTAAAAAAAAAAAAGGTCTCCAGTATAACTTCCTCTCTTAATCATGCATGAAAGTAGGTTGAGACATTATTATGATTTTTATTTGCCTTGTTATGCAGGTCCAGACTTCACTTGTAAGGCATAGACATTTGACATAAATGAGAAGTGCTTGTTATATATTTGTTAACTTTCATGCAATATGGTCTTAATTGGTAAACTAAGAACTAGCAGCACTTAGCTGTGCAGGGCTATGGAGAGAAAGTAGTTATTAGAGTGCACTGGGTCTTTCAGGATTCTAATTGCCAAAAGATTGTTTCTCTCTTTAAGGATGATTAACTACAACACAGAACTCAATTTCCAGACATGGGCTGCTTAATTGAACAGCTAAATTAGCCATACAGGTAGTTATTCTGGAAAAATATACCTCCTTGACTTACAATTTCTGATAATACTCTGTTTCTACTTAAATAGAAAAAGTTATTTGAGGTCTTTTTGCCATTATAAAGTATTATTAACAGAAAAATGTGAATGTAAAGAGGAGTTAGGCACTAAGAAGCTATGCATTAGAATGTCCATCTTTTAGGCATCCTGATCCTCGGAATTACTTTGTTGGGTTATAGGCAACAATTCCAAAAGCTATAGTCAAAAACTACCAAAAAAACCCATTTCGTCAGGGCTCAGTACTTTGGCCATCAATTAAAGCCTGCAAACTAGGGACTACTGCCCATAAATCTCCTAAGGATGTGTTTCAGTTGTCTCAAGCACATCTAATCACAAAAACAACTTAGCCTGGCCCCACTGACTTGCAAGATGACACAATGGTGTCTATGTCTTGTAGGCTGGCTGGTGGTGACAGTATCTCCTCGTAACACAGAGATAGGATGTTGACATCACAAGTAAATGCAGCCCAAAATCTAATCCTACCTCAGAGAGTTTTTCCCCAGTTAAGATATGGTGAGCTAAGACAGGAGAGCAGTACCAGATACTCCTTCTTGTCCACAGAGGGAACTTCAGAGTTCCTAGGACTAGAAAGCAAACAGAAGGCTGTGTGATTCTTCTGTACAGCCACAATGGCACTAGGAGAAATTAGCTGGATTAGCTTTTGGATTGGGCATTTAGATTTAACATGCATTGTAAAATTAAAGTTAGAATTGTTCACTGAATTAGATACTATGAGCAGAGAGCAATATATTTTTGGCTACCATCCGAAATCTGTTTTAACAACAAAAGAACTTATTTGTAACCATCTCTAAAATTCTCATTTGGCTTGTCTTGTTAAGGCCTAGATTAGTAATATCTATTCTGTATGATGTTGAAGTAGCTAGATGAAAGGCTAGAATGTCCTTTCAAGAGAACTACTTAGCTTAATAACTTCTTTCTCAGGTAAACTCATCAGGAGCAATTTTTCTGATTTAGCCATGAAGCTTTATAGCACTTAAAATTGCATAAAAGGGTCATGTTTCTGTATCATCAGTCCAGGAGCATGATCCAGTATAACTGAGTGATAAAATTACTGATTATCAGAATAATTCCTTTGACTCCTCTTTGACACAATATTTAATGCAGGTTTTTGAATTTCACATTGTGCTTTTGAGACTGCTCACCACCACAAAACAGTCAAAATATGGGAATAAATTGAAGCTAAATATTTTTAAGGTTGCACCAACCTGAGGTGCTTCAAGTACTTCTGTTAGTCTTCCTATCTGATCTGATAGGACAAAATAGCTGTTATCAAAGACATTTCTGTGTAAATGGACCAAACCACAACTTAAACTCTAGCTAAAAACTGTAGATAGGCAGTAGAAAACAGATTCTAGCTGTGATATCAATACCACAGTAACTGTTGTTTATTGAGTCAGGGACACATCCTGTATTAGCTAAAATCACTTCTTTTATATCACAGAACCACATATAAGTTGGAACTTATGTCTGCAAGACCCCTCCTGCAGCACTGAGATGTGCCCTGCGATTATAATATGACACTAAGCATAGGTCAAAGTCCTAAATGAAGACCTGGAGTGTAATCTGGAATACCCATTACATCTGCCGATTATTGCACAAAGGCCATGGTAAACTCCTGCTCTCCTGGAGGGCAGCTGAAGAATACCACAAGATGCTTTAGAGCCTCTAAAATAAGATATGATCCCTATGCTGAAACAACTGATTGTGCAGCAACCCTGGTTTTGAACTTGCCCAATGCTAAAATGAAACAAGTTAGATACTGTACCCCATATCTCCTACTGGAAGCTGTTTTGTAACTTCACATTTCTCCTTGCAAGAAGCCTGCATATTTCAAGGCTGAAATCCTGTCATCTTTAATACATTCTAGTATTTACTTCCAAATGTATTCATGGAATGCAATTCTATATCAGAATTAATTCTGCTTGAATAAAAAGCTAAAACTCCTTTGATCTCCTGCCATAGAAGACTCTCTTTCACTGGTCCTCCTGTAAAACCTTTCCTATAGATTCATTTTATTTGATCATGGGTGGTTAGGACTTTGTGTAGTATTTCACATGATATTTCATCACTGTCTTGTGTAATAGGAGAAGTAGTGTTTCCTTTAAAATATGGAAATACATCACATGAGAGGTGGTAGCATGAAACCTTTTTCATGCTTATGTTAGTAGTTCATGATGGCCTTATTTAATGCATGTAAGTCTTGTCTTTCTATATTTTTACCTAGGGAAGTTTGTCTTCCTTCCATCATAAGTTTCTATGTTTGCAATAGACTAAGGTGCTGAAGACCCTGACAATTAATAGAAATAACAAGCAAAAGTCTAGGAAAGGAAAGCCTACCATCTTAAACAGCTTGTCTGAAGAAGGAAAGAAATTAAAGGAACTTTGTCTGCAGCGTAGATTAAAATTTACAAGAAAACTATTAATCAAAATTTTAGAGTATGAAAGTAAGTTAGCAGCCACTTGAATGACTTATAGTCATGTGAACAAAGTAGCAACTTTAGGATTTACCACGTTTACTTCGTCTCATTAATCAAATATTCTTTTACATGACTGCAAGTCTTTTCATTGCATTAACTCTGGCTACAAAATACTATTTTACAAATGTATTGCAGTCCCACAGGACTTGCTGCCTTTCCTCTACCTCACTTCCTAATGACAATTCCACTTACTTTCTTTGAAGCAGTGGTAGGATCAGAATCCAAAGGGGCCTGAAAAGTGCTTAATGTGGCACAAAAGGTCATTTCAATGAAAATGAAAGGTATTCAACCCTTTTAGGATCCTAGCATTTTAGAAGCTCCCAGATCACCTTTCCAAGTGCTTAAAACCCATGATTGGGATTAGATTCTCAAGAGATAGTAGCCTACTGAGAACAAATAAGGAGTGACATGTTTGAAAGCCTGCCCTTTCTACTTATGTGTTTACTTCTCCAGAAGAATGTTCGACATGTGAGCCCCTTTTCTTAGTTGTGATCCTATTGTGATCCTATCTTTCAGATTTGCAGCCTATTAAATTGGTTTGCCTTCTTCAGAAAACTTGTAAAATGTATCCCTGGGCAGGACTGTAGGATTGCTCAGTAATTCATAAAATGTGTGCTTTAAAGAATTAAAATCAAGGATATGAGAGTAGTTCTAAGCACAATACAGAAAAATAGTGGTGTAATGACAGAGATGCACTTAATGACCTTTAGTAGAAATTGTAAAACTTCAAGGAAAAATGTGCACATGAACTTTTCTTATATTTCATATACTGGTCTATATAGTTCTCATCTACCATCTGACTCAGTTTCTGCACCCAATTTTTCTGTACAGCTGAGCAGACATACACCATAGTATTAAAAAGGAATATTTCCTATGTTAGATTTATTTCTAAGCTGCCAGCATAATAGCACTCTGTGTTCTAGGCTTCTCCTTTTCCATAAGTGATGGAGTAATTTCACTTACAGCTAATCGATAATAGTGCACAAAATGGTTCAGATCCTTTGAATCATGCACAGAACAGTGCTCATGCTGAAGACGTGAAAAACTGTTGCTGTATCATGCTTCAGCAGTACTTCTGTTTAATATGTAGTCCCATAGATCGAAACCATTTGGCTGTAGCAGAGTTTGGCATATTGAAATGATAGGACACTGCTCAGCGCTGTTTATTATGCAGTGCAGACTGTCCCCAACAAAATTGTGTGGAGTATAAGGGACATGCTCAGGCTCATTTGGGGTTCATAATGGTTCGCTCTCTAACCACAATGCCTTAGTCACATACAGCATCCTACTGTGAAAATTATCATTTTCCCCAGCTGAACCCAGTTTTTAATCAAAACCAAATTTTTTCCAGCCACATAAATAGAAGAACTCAATTTGAAAACCCTGTCCTAGAAGCAAAAAGGAAGCTACAGCAGCATAACATGCCCAACGCAGAACTTGGAACAAAGCCTATGCAGGCCCAAGGTTTCCGAGGTACAGTACCATGTCAGCTATCTTAGTTAAGATGAAAGATCCTGCTCTCCTGTTTATGTGACAATGATTTTGTCATAGTCTGATTAGAAGAGTAGTGTTGCCAATTCGCACAATGTTATCACCTCTATCCTAACAATTTTCTCCCTTAAATGTCCAAGTTCCGGTACTTGCAGGACTTATGAGCCACCTAAAATGCCTAAGCTTCAGAGGCGCAGAGAAAAGACAGAAAAGTTGACTCTAATATTTCCTAAAGGCTGAGAAACTGAGAGCACAATAAGAGCCCCAAAGTAATTTTCTAAAAAAAGTCATAAATTCTGTCCCTGGAAATGTACGACTCTCTCTTGAACAGCCGAGGTTGGCAACACTGAAATAATTAATTGTACTTTCTCTAAATTACTCTTAATTGATGTTTGGTATGTTTCTAAGCTAGCTCATCTAGCAAGCATCAATTAAGTTAAAAGCCTCAAGCACAGTGTTATAGGAGTTTACAAGAATACAGCCACTTAGTAATGTAAAAATTAATGTGATTAAAATGAGCTGTGTAAGCACCAGACAATATTGGTAGAGATGAATGATTTTAATACGAGGTTATAGTCAGAGAATGAGGCTTCTTCTCCTTTGTAACAGTAGAAAGCTCCTCATCAACCTTACCTAGACCCAAATTTGCCCGCCTGCGCCTCGCTCCCAAGAGGTCCCGCAGCGTGAATGACCTGTCCCAGTGGCAGCGCGACCCCGCCGGGACGCGCAGGCTGTACGGTACGTGCTCTGCTGCCCACCAGCCCGGCCCTGCCGCTGTGGCCACAGCCAGAGCAGCTCGAGTCACAACCTTTGCACCTCCCTCCAACCCTTCCTCACCACGTGCAGCATGGGAGAGAAGCACGGGGAGCCCCCCCAGCACCCACACCACGCCATGGCACGTGGAGAGGGGACACGAAGGTTGCACAGCAGTGATGTGTGTCACGTTTTGGATGCCAAAACCCCCGCGTGTCTGGAGAGAAAAGCTCACCTAATATTTAGCTCTTCTTGGTAACAAATGGAACGAGATATTCACAGGGGATATTTTCCTCATTGTGGTTGGGAGGGAAATTGTGGAGAATGTATTACTTTGTAGACAAAGCAGAATTTATGGGTGAGGAAAGAGGTTTTTAAATTACTTCACAGATCATTTTTATTGTTGTAATTATTTTAGTGACACAATATCCACTTCTAAATGTATTTCTAATATGAAAGAATATTTATAACTCCCCATTTATGGCTGATCTGCCATAGATAAGAGATATGTTTTAAGCTTTGTATTAATGCAAGAACTCACAAATATTTTTCCTGGAATGCCTGCACCCTTTATTTTCTTGCTTTTCATGCACTATCACTTGCTGTCAGCCAATATTGTTGTCTGCTGTCCCTCTTGTATTGTGACTAGATCAGAACTTTTGGCTTTCTTGTTTGTGTTGACTGATACAGAAAAACCACTCTTCACCCGTGATGCATCACAGCTGAAGGGGACTTTCCTCAGCACAACTCTTAAGAAAAGCAACATGGGTTTTGGATTTACCATCATTGGTGGGGACGAGCCAGATGAGTTTCTCCAGGTGAAGAGTGTAATTCCTGATGGGCCTGCAGCACAAGATGGGAAAATGGAAACAGGTAATTAAGAAGGTTCTTCTGATCTTTTATATAAGAAACAGATTTCTGAGTCTCAATCTCTCCATGAATGCATACATTTTTTCCGTCTGTGTTAATGTGTAGAAAAGGTAAGTGTCTCAGTAAAGCTTTCTTGTAATTTTCCTTTCTAATAAGTGTTAAGTAATGTATTTTTCCCATTTCACAATATTTTAAGGGAGAAAAGATGTCTGCATTCTCCTACATAAAAATGGGATATGGTGTTTGTTGATTTATATGCTGTTTACTTAAGGGAGGTCTGGAAAGAAAAGAGACAGGCAGAGCGAGCACAGACTACTAAGTGCAAATTTATTTCTCTAGAAAGGATGGGTTTGCAAAATAATCTATTGAGTCTGGTCCAATGTTGTTGTCATTATAACCATCAAAACAAGAGTTTTCATTGTGGCATATGGACACACAGGCATTTGTGTTCTATTAATAATCTGTGAGAACTAACAAAAGAAAAGAAACTTCCTCTGGAGAGATTTAAAGCTGCTCTGAAGGTCTGGACCACCACTGGGATTATTTTCATGTCCACAGATTGAAGAAGATTGCAAACCACTATCTGAAAGGTTTGTAGGGTCACATCAGGTTTATGTATGATTGAAAACTTTTTGGAGGAAGATGAAGTCAGTTTCCAAGCAAGCTGGCATCTTCTGTAGGAGAAGACATTCAGAGAATAATAGAATAATTTCAGCTGGCAGGGACCTCCAATCACTAACTTCTTTTTTAAAACAAGGCTAACTTTGTGGCTAGATCGGGTTTCTCGGGGCTTCATCCTTGAGACATGAGAAAATTTTATCGGAAATAAATTCCACAGCCGCTTGGACTCCTGTCCCACTACTTCACCACTCTCATGATGAAGATTTTTTTCCTAGAAAAATTGTGGATGCCCCATCCCTGGAAGTGTTTGAGGCCAGGTTAGATGGGGCTCTGAGCAACCTGGTCTAGTGGGTGGCATCCCTACTCATGGCAAGGGAGGAGGAACCAGATGATCTTGAGGGTCTCTTTCAACCCAAACCATTCTATGGTTCTATGATTTTTGTTCCTTAGCACCAGTTGGGCTTTCAACTGGTGCAGCTGGTTACTAGTGATGAAGTCCCATGTTCGTGCAGCCCTGTTGCTCTGTACCACCTCTCCCTAGCAGTCCTTGTTCCTCAGATCATAAGTCAGGCTGCACATCAATAATGGGACTTGTGCAGAATTTATCCTTCCATTTCTCACCAAGACTTTATAATAAAGAAGTTCTAGTTTGGGATTTTTGTTGCCTCTGCAGAAAACCAAGTTCATGGTGGCCATAGTCACTGTGAAGATAATTTTGTAGACTGTGATGACAGATCTTATGGATGGACCACAGCAGCAGAGCAGGATCCTTTTAGTATGTTACGGTACAGAAGGCAGACATAGAAACACACACAGGCACAGATAATGCTGGTGGAATAGTCTCAAGTGATTTTTCTGGAAATTTCCTTTCATCCTTTTATCATAGTAAATGAGTGATCTGGACTATCATATGTCACAATAAATCACACCGAACTCTAGTTTATTCTATAAGACTCTCAGGACTTGGCAAGTAGGAAGTGTGAAGGTTGTGAAAAACATTATTTTTAAAACAAAACAAAACACAATTTGCTTCAAATCTTACATTATAGCCCATGCAATGTGTCTAATGCCAAACAGAAAATTTATATAAAGAAGTAAAATGTAAGAGAGAAGTAAAACATAGATTGTTGGCATTGGTTTTATTAAAAAAATTAGTCTAACAGCTTTTATTAATCCTCTTTGCTTGTTGCCATTTTAACTTAATGCAATTTGGTTCCCAAGGGGAAAATTCATTAAATTAGCTGATTAAGCGTATACAACAGACTTCCTGAAGTTTTGAAGATTTCAATAACATGAACTTCATTTTTCCCAAATATTTTCATATTATCTAATAGATGGCATGAGAGCTTTTTCCTTGTTTGTCATGGTTTAGCATTCTCAGATTCTGCACTCAAAGTGTGGGCTGGTTATTGGTGAACTTGTTCATATGGAGTTCTTTTCTCTGGAAAACAGGATATTCTTGCAGCTTCCTTAAATTTTTATCCTGAAATTGAATAAAGGTTTCATAATACTATTGATGATTATTATTGTAGACATGGATGAGAATATATAGGAAAAATGTGCTGAGGTAACTGATTACATTAAGAATGCAAACCAGAAATGTACATTCAAATACCTAATTACTCTATAATTATGTAATCCCCAAACATACAAAGTTACATCTCAGATCAAATTTTGGTCTCAGATGTCTCATTGTTAAGAGCAACAGAGTTCTGATGTAAACTTGAGAGTTGAAGACTAATGATTTTGGCATCTAATATAGTTTCTGTGAATATTTGAAGTAATTTGTAAACATGATAATGGTAAACTGAAAAAATATGTTTAAGGTCAGAATGTTTATAAATCATAGAATCATAGAATAGACTGGGTTGGAAGAGACCTCCAAGGTCATCAAGTCAAATCCTTGATCATCCAGTTCCACCCCCTGTACCATGAACAGGTACACCTTCACTACACCAGGTGGAACTCCAGTGTGTTGACCAGACCACACAGTTTAGTGTTGTCAGAACCTTATTGAAGGTGCACTCAATCCCAATGTCCAAGTCACCAACAAAGATGTGAAATGGTGCCTGTCCCAGTGCTGACCCCTGAGGAACACTGCCAAAAGCTTGGAAGCCACTGGGAACGTGGAAGCAGCTGCCTGACAGTGACTTGGCATTGCTGTGATGCTATGAAACAATAAAGCAATGAGGCAAACCGAGTGCACTGAGGTGCAACAAGAGATATCTGAGGTCCTGATGATCTATCAGAACTACTTGGTGCCCAGTGCTGGGCACTAAGAGGTACTTATATTTGTCCTAGATGCACAATAACCCTCACAAGCAGACTTAGAGGAACCACATCTCAGTGGATGAGTCAAAACCAAACAAAATTGCATTCCTGATCCCATTTACCAGATGTTTCAGAATTCGTAAGGGCTCTTATGCCCCCATGTAAATCTAGCATCTGTGAGCTAATGGCTGTTAATAATACTGCAAATGCCTTTCTAGGACAAGTTTTAGCATTTGGAGCTCAGTCAAGCTGCTGGATATAAACATTACACTCCACAGCATCTCTGTCTACCTCAGGACAGCCTGGAAGCTGATACCACATCCTTTTCTGGGACGTTACATTGCTTTGTCTTGTCTGAAGCTTCATGCAGCTGATAGAAAACTGTCTGTATTTAAAAGGCCCTTGCATCCCATTAAAATGCTGAGTGAACATCACTCGTAAAAGGCTGCATCTACATGAAAAGATTTTTATACAGTGAGTGATTTTGAATGACTGCTGTTCTAAGGCAAACAAAGATTTAGGCCTGTGGCTGACTCAGATAAAACTTAAGCTGCAAAGGCAGAAACTTTCCTGAAATTCTCAAGGTTATTCAATGGACTGGATAAACTGAAACACTCCCACATAATCAAGCTTGGGGAAAGATTCTCACTCTGCATTTCAGCAAGCTCCATTTCCTTTGGTGAAAATTTCCAGAAAACAGCTCAAAGACATGGTGGACAAGTGGTTAATGGAGTCTGGTGCTGACCCTTCTGACTGATGAATAGTTGTGGTGATTGCATGTTGACATTTCCAGAAACATATATATATATACACGTATTTATGTATATATATAATATCTGTGGTGAAATGTCAGAGCTCAACAGTGTGAATCAAGAAAGAGGAAACATGTTCTTTCATTTCATCTGCCAGGCGTACACTTGGCCAGCTTTAGATACTAAATCATCTGTAAACAATGGAGACTTGGGCTTTGTCAGATGTTATTCTCTCAGGAATGGTAGTTTTGCTATGTTAGTTGATCTATTCATAAATTAAATCAATTTATAATTCATAAATTCATAAATTAAAGATAAGGTTCGGCTAACCGAGATGTCTACAAGACAGGTATCTACATCTACCATATAAGTAGACCTCTAGCACTTTTGCATGACTTTAATAGAATGAAGCCTAGAGACTAGAAATCTAGAGCCTAGAGATTGGTCCCACATCTGCCACTCTGAATTGCTACTGCACCTTAGAGGTCTCCAAATGGAATGAATGAGCTGTTAAAAATGCTAGAAGGAATGAGCTATGGCCTTGCTGCTATTCATGGGCCTACAGTCAAGACCCATAACAATCTTCTGCATATGATGAATTTTTCAAGAAGCTAAGGTTACTTTAAATGTAAGCAAATTGAAGAAACCACATTCATAATCTACAAATTCATAAATGCTGTTATTTAACAGAGCAAAACCAAAGCTATTATCAGGTGGTTGACCCTACGATGTCACTAAGCTTAGGGAATAATTATCTAGTTTCATTAATGCATGTTTTTTCCACTGTAAGGCTGATATCTTACAATCTCTATAAAGGGTGTTCAAGACAGAAGGAATTGGGGACATCTGCAAAAGGATGCAGTTTTACAAGTTCAAACAGATCCTTAATTCTGTTCCCTGTTTATCCATTGTTAGTTCATACGAACAAACCATCATCTCACCTAATGTCAGATCACATAAGGAGCAAACTGTTCAGTTTCAGCAACAGAAGAAATGAACAATGCATGCATAAAAAAGGCATTCAATCCAAAGAAGCAAATATATTAAAATCTATGTTTGGTGGTCATTTAGGAATATGAATACTGTCACTATAGGACTCAATGTATCATGGCCACTCACCACTGTACCTATTTTCTTTTTCAAATAGGTCACATCTCTCTCACATGCTATCACTCAAAATCCATCTGATGATATCCTCTTTTGCAAAATTCCCTTTCCTTGGTAGCCAGCTGTTTACCAGAGTTGCCAGAAGCTGGCTAAAATTTAGTTATCTCCCCTGGCTTCCCAAAATTAAGGCATGGTGTTAGGAACATGGGAGATTGTACTATTAGTTGGACTGCTGAAAAAGGACAATCTTTTCATTGCTGTTATGCATCTCCAGGATAAACACTCTTTAACATATACCAAGGCCTCGTCAAGTGTCAGTTTTGCAGCTGCAAGCTGATGCTCAGTGGCAGGTCTGAGAGAGGAGCAGCAGACGTAAAACCACCTTGTGTTATCAGCCTCCCTTAGTATCCCCACTTTGTTTGGAAGGTAGGATGTAACTATTTGTTAAAACCTCAGTCTGGTTTTTCAGTACCAGTCTTCTTCCATTTCACGATTTAATTTGGCTCTTCAAGGAGGGAGATTGAGAGGGCATGGAGACTGGAACTACAATGTGAATGCTGGTCTTTGCAGCACAAGTGAAGATGGAGCTAATAAGGCCCTTCTAGTTCATAGCTGAGACAAACAGACATAACCTTTTTTTTTAATTTGTGCAGTATACAGCATCCCACTGTATTTAATCCACTTGTTGTTTCTAACCATAAAACTTGCACATATCATATAACTAATGACAAAACTGTTCAAGAAGTGTACAGTTAAAATTATCACTGTTTTAAGAATCTATCAGTGTTGGTAGCCCTCAGAATTTTATCCTGAACCTCTATGTAACCAGAATTCTTTAAAGCACAACTCTTAAATATTTTTTTGTTGTTGTTTAAAGGGGACTAAACGTAAATCTTAGCTTAAATTTTACAGGCTAAAAGGTTATATTCCCCCGTCACAGAGGAAAGTGTTGAAGTATGACCACATTATATTTAGAAGGTTTCAAACATAAAGCAAAGAAAAAAATGCAAGTTTTACTATTTATTTGATACCAATTATTGAGACTCACTTTAGCTGGGGAAAGGGATATGACTCATGGCTTTAAATGTTTGCTGGTGACAATAAAACTAATAGTTGCATCTTAGGAATATTAATAACAATGAAGAACTTGGTAGCAGAAAAAGATTATTTTTTAATCCCTTTTTCTTTCATATTTTAAAGCAGGAAATTCATTGAACTATTCATGTAAATAGGACGGGGAGATATCACTTAGGTTGCTAGAAATTTTTACTACTTCTGAGACTTTTTTCTAAAATTAATTTTCCATTATATTTTTTTTGTTTCTAAGGCTTTCAGATAAAATGAACTTGTTACAGTGGTCACAGTAATATCTGTATTTCTCCTTATGTTAACCAAAGGACTGGGAAAGGTGTCTACTTTTGTCACAAAATTACTGAATTCTAATCTCCATGAGATTCCTATTTTAGTATTTTCTTTGTATTTTTGTTCTTTTGATACTCGCTATATTGGTAGGTACTCATCAAATGATAACCAGGACAGAGATGAGCCTAGACTAAGAAAAAAGTATACATATTTTGTGTACCACACAGTATTACTGTCTACATCTGAGGTCTTTATGTGCACCTTGTCAGATGTTTTTGGTTGACTGGTGTGATAATTCAATATCCTTGTGTTCTCCCTGAGCTGCAGAAAATCCATGTGTCACTATTTGTTCTGCCTGATACAGAGTTAGAGGTTGAGTCTATGTTGCTTATCTGAGCATTCATTAAGCACTGCATACAAATAGACCTTTCTCAAAGTATTAAGGGAGCTACTGATTTGGTTTAGCCCTATCATTAGGCTATTCCCTTGAAGTCTTCAATTAAAATTATTTATACAAACTGGAAGAGCAATTGTGGTAGAACATCTAAGTTGGATTTCAAAATGGGCAGTATATTCATTAAGTCAGGAACTTCTTGTCTTGATGTCACATGTCTCACTTCTAGAGATGATTCTGGGTTTGCACTATTAGTACTAATTGAACTCAATGGTCTTTGACTCCATATCTTGTGGTCTAGCCCTAAAGTGTCGCACAATGCAGAAATTTTGGGAATCTTCTGTCCCAAGTTTTGGGCTTAGTACCTTAATTCAAGGTAGTTCAAAGCAGGACATTAAGGAAGATAGATCCCCAAGTGTCAGTAGGGAGGAAAAGGCTACCTCCAGCAGATAACTGAGACTACCAAGATTTGGATGCAATTCAGTTGCATATACATAGGTGTTCAGTGCCATTAAAAGTTCCAGGGATCCCATGGAGTCTCCTCCTGCCCTGCCAGGCAGCAGTCTCTTGTAAGTCCTGTGTGGTGCTGCAAGTCACATATGAATATCTCAAATGCCCAATGCTGCTGTAAATTACATTAGACATCAGTTAAA
The DNA here is from genome assembly GCA_035047845.1 of Dendrocincla fuliginosa. Lineage (NCBI taxonomy): Eukaryota > Metazoa > Chordata > Aves > Passeriformes > Dendrocolaptidae > Dendrocincla > Dendrocincla fuliginosa. The sequence goes on from JAWWMO010000043.1 coordinate 10,839,658, forward strand.
CAATCTCTTTCCTCCTTCGACAACAAGTGTGTTAATAGACTCATTTGTTTATCATCTATTGTAGCAAAGAGTGTTTGTTTATCATCTATTGTAGCAAAGAGTGATTGATTAATTACTGTAATAATAACCCTTTTCTTTTCTGACAATTTTAAAGATATTTGTATGCCCTAGCCTAATTCAAAGCTCATGTTTGTGGTTTTATGAATACTTAAAGGAAACTACAGGAACCCTTTCAAACGTAATAGGCTTAATTTTCTCTCATTTAACTATTCAAACCACAACATTGTAAGTCCAATAGTTGAGTTCAGCTCTAACTGGGGATTATAAACTCATTTTCATCTCCAGCACTTATAATATTTTGCTTCCATATATTATGGGCACCCATAAGGAATATACCAATATTAGGATTGAATAATACATGTAACTTGTTTTCTTTCCTGTAGTGACTTTTCTTCAAAAGACTTGTTTTCTTTAAGACAAGATAATACACAGAAATGCAGGAGGAATGTGAAAAGAACAGCAGTCCTTCATTTTACTTTGATAAAATCC
>JAWWMO010000043.1:10840306-10947846 GCA_035047845.1 Dendrocincla fuliginosa
TAAGACAAGATAATACACAGAAATGCAGGAGGAATGTGAAAAGAACAGCAGTCCTTCATTTTACTTTGATAAAATCCGTATTCATGCACGGGAGGCAACTCATAGTATGCATGGTTTATGACACTTCATTTTGAAAGAAATTCACATTTTTTGTCACTATATTTTGATCTATGTTTATCAGTCCCAAAAATGCTAATGTGTGCTTGTTGCTTGAAATAGTAAAATATTGGACATGTAAATAGTTGAGATTCTGGGTTATGTAAGTCTTCTGCAGGAGAGAGTATATGAGCAAGTCTGTTTCTTTGTGGTAAGATTTTCTAATGTTTGAGCCACTAAAGCAACTCTTCCAACACCAGCTTTAGAAAGCTGAAGGTATTTTATTGGAGATGGCTGAAGTTTGAACGTGTCCAGCCATGCCAGTACAGCACTTAACAGTCTTTTTATCCAGCTGTTTCACCTTTGACCAGATTCTCATTGCATTTATGTTTTTATTTAATCCAGAAATCAAAGATGAAGTAATTTGATGGGAAGAGAGGGCACAATGGAGATCTGATCTATGATAATATAAAAATACTGTATCTTATGGTCAAATGCAACACAAAGCATATACACAAGACATAGACACCCTGTTTAACCTAAGCTACTGCTCTCAGTCTCTGTAACATGAGTAAATGAAGATCTGGTGCTCAATGGTGCCATATCTTTAGCAGAAAATGAGATAATACAGAAATCAAGAAACATGGTAAAATGTAAAAGAGCAAAGGCGAAAAAGCAGAGAGAATATTTGGGCACAAACTTTTCAAGTATGTGTGGTCTCACATTCCTACTAAGTAAAGGTCTGACTCCATGGGAAAAATGGCCACAAAGGCCAAAAGCATAGACTAGGATATTGAAACTATGTCATACCTATTGCAGTATGCAAAACACAAAGGCAGAAAAAATGTTTAATGATTTATTCTGTGCTCTATCACATAGTAATACACCTTTATCCAATTTTAGTGTTCATTGTTGCACATGCTTGTTTTGTGTATGACAAGTCTAGGAAGCCCATAAATTCATTCTTCAATCTGAACTCCATCATATGAAATCTGCAGATTCTGCTATTAGCATATTTAACATTGGCCAGGAGATGATAAATATATTGTCATAATCTTCACATTCATTAGGACAGTTTTTGTAAGTTTTGCAAGTTCCCTGTTGAGTCAGCAGTGTGAAAGGAACTCAGTGGCTGCCAACAATGCTGTAATTGCAGAAATAACTTTTCTTCTATCAAATGTAATTAAAATCTATCTCGCATGATTTGGCTATTTGTATAAACAGACAAAAAACATACATTGAAAATAATAGTCATCATCTCATGTGCTATTTTGTTCATTAAATAATGTCATCTTGTTTCTTAACAAGGAGAATGATTTATGATGTCAAAAATCATTTCTTACTATATAAAGAAATGACAGGAAAAGTGAGAATTTCATATTTCATAATGAAATTAGCCTAGAACTGTGCTTTTCAATATCATTAGCCATGCCACCTTTGATTTGTTTTGGCAAATAGGGCTTTATTACATCATTCCATTATTAAAAAAAAAAGTAAACATTTAGCTGAGTTTTGAACTTATTTTCATTCTCTATTAAAAAATAGATTGAGTGCATATTCACCTCTGCCTCCACATTTGTGCAACCAGATAAAATCCGTTTCTATATAAAATCTGAGAGTTCAAAAATTCAGATCTTTATTTGCCTTTAATTTTTCTTTGAGAACAAATTTTAAAGCTAATATTTAAAGCAAATTTTAAACCTTTGAAAACTTAAGAATAAATTAAGTAATGACTTTTTAAGATACAATTTCTGTTCTATCTTTAGAATGGGAAATATCTCTCTTGACAGTAAGTGTTTTACTTGAACAAATGTCTTAACATCTCTGTACCTGAATTTCCCCATTCAAAAGGAGAAATAGTCATTTTAGAACTTTGTAAAGTCCAATATTTATTGCAGTTAGCAACTTCCATCATAACTGCTAAAAATGTTAGTGAAGAGAAGCCTAATGGAGTTCAGCTCAAGATAGTAAGGACTAATACTGTGAATGTTCAATTGTCCAATATACATTAAAACAGAAATCTGTGCTTAATCGCATGTGGATCAATTTTTTTTGTCACTGCTCTGAGTTTATCATTTGATGCATGGCTCAATGCAAGATTATCCAGAGTTGCATTAGACATGAGGAAACCTTTCCAGGTATATAAATCATATTCCAGGAGCTTTGTGAACCTTTAACTAATGAGGGTTACAGAGACATTTCAGGCTATTTTATTGTAAGTTCACTTCTAAAGCATCTTTCACTGTCTTGTAGCCGGAATCAGGATATTAGCACAGATGCGTCTCTTATCTGACCCTGTTTAACCTTTGTAAGAAGAGCAAAGTTTATTCCAGCACTTATGCAACTGCCTCGTTGTAATTGATGATTCTGACATTTTTAAAAATAGCTTGTTTGTTTAAAGACCTGTAATGAAAATTTCTCAATGACATGAGGGGCGCTTTTCTAACCAGGAGGGAGGCATGGAGTGAATCTTGATGAAAAGTGAGAAGCCCCTGGATAAATTCTTCCAACCTTTTCTATCTCTGCCCCACAAAGGTCTTCTGCCCTCCAACAGTCACATAAGTGCGATACTGACTCTGAATCAGTGGATGTAGGTGGAGCTTGAGATGCTCTGCTGCTCCTGTATGCACTATGCATGCAGCAGTGGGAGCTGCCTGGGCTACCCTTGCTTATCCCCTTCTTCTCTGGGTACCAGAATTCCCTAAATGCTGCTCTGCTGCCATGCCCAGATAAGTGAGGATTGTGTACAGGGGGTAGACAAACTCTTGGTGTCTGGAGCTTGGATGATTTGCCAGGTCTCGTCTATCAGCCTCAGTGGGTGACTAGCTGGTGGAAGGAGGAGAAGAGGGTCCCATCTTCAGAGACTGGGTGCAGAACTGGGAGAAAAATGACTGGACTAGGATATGCTGGAGCTGAAGATGAGATAATTTGTTTTTGTTCTGCAGGGAGGCAGGGAGAAAAGGCAGTAATTTTATGTTCAGAGATGGCTGGAGAGTGGGTGTTTCTGTGCATGTGTGAGCATGTAGGAGGTGGGAGGGGGAGGGCAAGGAAAAGAAGAAAGGAGCTCTGCAAGGAAGGTTTGAGAGCAGCAATGTGAGTACACTGGCAGTCTTGCTCCTTTTGATGTATTGCTTTCTTCTTCAGCTCCAAATGGAAGGAAATTAAAATTCTTTGTAGTAAACTAATCTCTTCTGCATTAAAATCAGCATAATTGTATGCAGTATTTACTGAGTCTTTTTTTGCCATGCTGCACCTCACCTGTAGTAGAGCTGGGGAAAAGTCAGATAATACTGGACACCTCTTCTTGATAGGTCTGTTCCTTAAGAATTTTTTCATAAGCTAATAATGAAACATATTGGAGTATGCTGCTGCTCTGTTATTTGTGATCTTTTCTATTCCACTTTAATGTATCCAGAATAACAGTTCTGGATAAGCAGAGTCTATCAGCAGTTTGTGATTACTGGCCTGAAATCATGCTTTTGAATCCTGGGAACCCATCAGCTCTGAAGAAGCTGTCAGGGCTGAGCGGGGAGTGCCTGTGACGTGGTGAAGGGCTGAAAGAGCACAGAAAAAATTGGGGGTTTTGCACTGGGGCAGTTCCAAAATAACAGGCTACAGACAGAGTAGGAAACTGGAAAATGAGGAAAGTGAGGTAGTGATGAGAACCTGACAGTGCTTTCATGCCTTGTAAGGGAGAGGTGCAGGTCATGTTTTAAAAGAAACAGCATTGTATGGGAGTGTGTGGGGCTGCATTAATTGTACCCCCATCACTAGTATGTTACTGGGATTATTCTCTTGATATTGGGCAGAGCCTCAGCCAGCACTCTCAGTACCATCTCGTTTGATGGAGCCTGGTTGACTTTATTCCAGCAAAGCCTGCAGAAAAGTCCATGTGCCGCAAGGCAGCCTGGTGGGCTCAGGCATACTGTCCTCCAGCCGTGGCACAGACACTGCCGCCCATCACCAGCACTGGAAACCACTCATGTATTTAACTTCATTTATTTAATAAGTGGGTTTGAGGGTAGATTCCTCTTGTCAAATTCCACATGAAATTCATGCAGTACTACACGTGGTACCAAAATATTGAGCAAATTTATGTGTTTATACTTTTAATAACATTTTAGAAGGCTGCTTTATTTTAGTAGGGGAAAGTTGTTCTAACACAAATAAGAGTAGTCAAAGGTACTATTGCCTTGCCTCTGGTCATTTTCCAGGCAGGTCACAATGGCAGCATGATCACTCAGAATTCAAAAAAGCTTCCTCTTTTTGGTAGATTATTTTTGACAATTTGTTTAGTCTGTCATATTCTAATTAATTTCTGCATATCAGACAAGAGAGTATTTTTTTAGGCCAAACTTGATTACATCAAAAGGAAATGCTGTTGACTATTATATAAGAGATTCAAGTCTTTCTAGTGCAGTTCCTATTTATTGAAAAAATAGTTCTGAATTTTTTTGGGAAAGAGGGATAATATTAAGAATTGTGTATTTGAGCAATTGTTCATGTCAAAAATTCTGTTCCAGCCAAGGTGCCAAGATGGTGGATTTTTATTTTAAACTGTACAGTGTTGTAAAAACTATCTTTCAATAGTCTTTTCAGTTCTGAATGCAGGATTGTGATACTTTAATAAGTTCATTTGCTACAAGAGTAATGAATTCATCTTTGCTAGAGCATTTGTAATTTAAAGTCAACTGGAAGTAATATTTTTCCAAAAATTTTAGCGAGTAATTTTTTTAAAAATATTTCAGTTGAAAACTATAAGCTTAAGAAAATTCAGTGAAGGAACAAAATCACCATGTTTATGGTTTTTAGAGTCTTTTTAATTTAACTATTCCAAAAGAATTGCCACAAACTGGCAAATTCTTCTAGCTAACCCCACCCCAAGCTAGAAAGAAAAAATTCTCAGAAAACTCATTCTTTGTATAACTTCATTTACCAGTTATATATTAAATTCCTAATGCCCACAGCTCCTAAAGATGAGTTTTTAAAGCAGAATGCATGTGTGTGGTATATGGATAGGAATAGATACAGTGGTGCAGCACCACTGGGGCTCCAGCAGTGACACCAGTTTCAGCACTCCCCGAGGACACAGAGCACCCCGGGGTTTTTTTACAGCAATGTCCTCTACAGCCATTTTCAAAGGCCAGAGTTTCACTTGAGTCATCCGATTCTATATCAGACTTATAAATACATAATGCTTTTCCAGTCGCAGTCTGTCAGAGATAATCCATGGTAAAACAATTATGTGCATTGTAGGAGTAGTAGTGCAGGTATCGGGATGCATTTAAAGTACTATAGAGGTAGTATTATAACATTGGTTATAATACTAATAGCAGATGTTGAATGTGTGTGATGAAGTATTTTTAACCGTGTATGTCTGTGGGTAGGTGTGCTGAAGGTGTAGCTCTGTGTAAAAATATACATGTGCATATGTGAATTTATATATAAAAAATAAACATACAATTTATCCATTTCAGAAAAAAGAAAAAAAAGAGTTCTTTCTAGGAGTTAGGGGATGCAGATGAACTATAATTCATTTAGTCAAATATTTTTACAGATGTATCACCAAGGGGCTCCATCGTGCTCTTTTACAGTAATCAGCTTGGTCCTAGGCATATGGGATTTCAACTCTTCCACAGAGAAATATATCCACATTTGGATGTCAGTCTCATTTTACATGTGTTTGTCAGAATCAGGAGCTAATTTTCTTCCAGTATGAATTCCATGATGAACATGCTTTATCTTGGGTTGACAGAAAAAGCCAGGCTTTCCCTGATTTGGTCTGCTACCAGTTAAGTTCTACAGGAGTTGCAGTGGCTATAGCAAGCAACATCAGGCTCTCTTCTCATTCCCACTCGCTCTCTTTTTCTAATAACTGGAATGTAGCTGAGGGGAACAGCCAGAACAAATGGAAAAAAAGGAGAGACTAGAACAAAACCCCTAAAGCAAAGGGGAAAGTATAAATTGTAAGCTTGATAAAGACTGCATCAAAATCTGTTTGCACAATGCAAACATACCAAGTGCATGTAGACAACCTTTAATCTATCGTTTTCCAAAAGATTACTCCAAATTTGGGATATGTAATAGATATCATAAAAAACACTTGAAACAATCTCTCTGAGAGTCAAGACTGGAAGAAGAAAGCCAATGTGCTTAGTCATTGCCTGACAGCCTTTCTGTAGCTATGCAAGCAGCCCTATCCAGTTGACAAGCAGAGGGATGCCTAATACCTGTACCATATAATTTCATCAGCTTCAACGGACTGCAGCAAGATTTTTACTCTTTCTTGCAGTGGCAGCAAGTTCTTCTCCCAAATATTGGAAATTACATGAGATATGACTTCTTTGTGACCTCTGTTTGCATCCTGCAATAGCAGTTTTTAGGGACAGGCTAAATATCAAAGCTACTCCTTCAGAGTAATTTAAATTTCTTGTGCACTGTAACCTTACTATTTGATTGCTATCAGTCATGGAATTAGATACTCTTTTATATTCTGTTTTAACTGTAAAATCAGGCTTGTATAATTTTTATTTCTTTTTCTTTCATCTCTTTGCATTTCAGTCAATTTGATGCAACACTCTCATTTTGCCATTAGATGAAGGTACACCTCGTATTTTTGTGTTTGAATTAGGCAGTGTGTCTGTCTTTGAATTTGGAGAGTGAGAGATTTCAGGAAATTGCAGAATGCTCATGTAACTAATTTCTCTTTCAATGGCAACCGGTTTTAATCTCTTTCATATCTTGTTGATATCTGAGCACATCTGAGTTTTACTTAGGTATTCAAAATCCTTGTTATGCCTCAAGAGCATCCTTCCCAAATGGATTCTATTTGTGCAAGTGTAAAAGAATATATTATCAGTCATCTTAAACAGTCTTATTTCTGCGCATTCTATGTAACTAGACAGAAATAACCACGCAGACAAGAACTCATTCTACTTTTCAGTTTAGTTGGGGGGAGGGGAGAGTCCTTTAGTAGAAGAAATGTAGACAGTGGGTAAGAATCAAGTTGAGAAAATACTTAATTATTATCCAGAGTTGAACCTGAGTAGACTCCAGTGGAGCAGAAGCACATCTGTTACGTGCCAACAGCTCTCTTCTGTGCATGCAATTAGACCTAGACCTCATCTTTGATATTACTTGTTTTAATATTGATATAATTTTTTGAAAACCAGGACAGAGTCTTTAATAGATTTGTGGAACTTGCTCGTTGTAGCATTATCTACTGACTGGCAAGGACTGTGCAAACACAGAAATGCCTTTCAGATTCTTTGGTCGGCATGTGGGACAGCAGGCACTGATATCAGAGGGATTTGTGTTACATTTTCTCCACACCATTATATGTCTCCTTGCATTGCTGTGAGTATTTGTGTTTTCTCTTATTTTCATGTCACTTCAGTGATGTTATCAGTTCCACTATTCCTAGCCCACTTGTGCTATGCTGGCTTCAAGGGCTATTTGGTCTTACAGAGCCCTTTCTGATAGCAGCAGCCTGAAACTGGACATAGAGGCAGATGCTCTCCACTCTGTCAGGGTAAAGATTGTACTGTGCCTTCAAGCCCAAGTGAACACAGGTGGAAGAAAATGTGCCACCTTTGTTTATCAGAAGCTTTGCACCAGAGAAACGTCTATGCTTGCTGTTCTATAAATTCCATATTGCCTCAGAATCCAAAATATGCTCTCCAGTTTTAAGATTGGATGGACCACTTATTCTCTTTCTAAATCAGTTAGAATGTTTTAGAAGCTAGCTGAAGATGTATGAATAAGTGTGAAAATATGCAGACTTCTGTTTTCTAAAATTACCTTTTAGATGAGTTCTACTCCATGGAACTGTGGTATTCAGCATTTAGTTTGCGGCTCATTGCGAAAAACCTGGGAGGACAGTGAAGTCAGAGAACGAAAATGTGGCCACCACAAATTCCAAAGTTACTGTCCTCCCTTTTTATGATCTCTGTAGCATAACAAATAAGCATGTTGAGAAGCATTCACACTTGTTATCCCTATCACATCAATTAAGTCTTAAAAGTAGTGTTAGTAATTATACTATAGTTAAATGAACACCGTGGTATCAGATTTTTCATTTCAAAAACCTCCTCCGCTGTCCCAGTTAATCAGAATACTCCTTGCCATGAGACTCCTAGCAGTGCTGTTGCAATAGTTCAGTCATAAGAGATAATAATATACATATTTCTGGAGTGATAGTGAAAAGGTTGGGTAGTTTGATTCTCAATAAAATCACAGAACGCTTCAGAATTTGTTTCTTCATAGAGTTTAGCTGTAATTGTGCTTATTAACACTGCAAATCCAGTCTTGACAATGTTTCAGTAACAGTTTCCAGTATTCCAGACTCACTAGATATTTAACACATTGATTGGTTCATCTTTATGTATGTAAAATTTGTGAAGGCTAAAAGGTTTTGGGATTCCTTGCTGAGAACAGTTAAAGGAGCACCACTTTAAAAATTATGTAATTCAGTCTTCTAAATATTAATGGGAAACATAATGTATCAACTATTAATAGTATAAAACTAGGAAAAAATAATTTTTGTAATTATAACATTTAGTACATTTATATCAATTGTTGTAAAAGCTTGGTCTATTTTATGAATTTGTTTATTGTCCTGTGAACAGGTATAAAGTCTCCTTTCTATATCATCATAAAATCCATGAAATCAAAATGCACTAGGTCAAACAAACACTGAATTCATTCAACCAGCCATGCTTAACTTTGCTGGTAGGACAATATTATTTATGGTGATGTCTCTGTTAGTGACAGCAGCCCCATCTTTGGTTTGAGTGATTCACAAAGACAATTTTGGGTTTCTTTTCATGAACTTGTATTTCTAGTTTATAGTAAATGCAGAGAGTGCTAAAATAGACAAGAAGCCCTACTTTCATTTTTATACCCAGGGTTGTTTGGTGGTCTTTTTTTAGTTTGACCTCAGGTGACTGGATATTTGAGTTTCTCTGATTATAATCCTTATTGGAAGCAATGGCTGTGTCATTTCACTCTATTTCTAAAAATAGCATTTGACATATAAGCAGTTGACACCTGCCTGCTTTTTGTCTGGAAATCACTTTCTGGAAGGGCATGTATGTGAGCATTGCCTGCATACAAGTCTGAAAAGTTAGTAATGTCACACTTGAAATGCCATAAGCAGCAGAAAGAACAAACAGTTTTAATGCAAACTGCCCTCCCATTTTAAAAATACTAAATTTTGGAGCAGGATTCACATGCTCCCAATCTGCCTGTGCCTTCCTGAAGCAGGACAGGGCTCTTAGACACGCAGCCAGTTAGGTTGTTTTTAAAGGTAGGGGTGAACAAAGCACACAGTGCACACCAGTTTTTCCTTTCTCTATCACTGCCCCTGACATTCACATCCCGCATTCCTCCTGCTCCTGCCATTGCTGTACCCACAGCACACACACTCATCCATTGCTCACCCTTAGTTATCTCCTGTCTCTAATGCACTGCATCTATTCACACATCATGCTTTCACCCTTCTTCGTGCACTTCTCATGCAGCAGTTCTTAGACGGAAGTTTATGGAATGGCTATCCCACTTCGCACCACTTTTACAGACTTACCAAATAAGGGGAAGTTGTGCATATAGTATGCTTGAGAGAACTTTTCCACCAATCATCTTCTGTCACTATGGCTACCATCTCCAGTGGGATGGGAGGCTACAACTTGCTCCCAGGTTGTGATGGACGTAGAAGCAATTCACTCTCAGGACAGATGGTGCCACCTACTTTATCAGGAGCAGGATAGAAATATTGCATGGAAGCAAATGACAGTAAGTGGTACCCTTTTGAGGAAAAATTAGATACAATAATTTTGGGAAAGGCTTTTTAATTACAGGCCACCCATGGGATGATTCACAGTGAGAACATGAGGAGACAGCAGGCATACTGTGAGACTGTTTTTTCAGTCTGAACAAATAGTCTGATACAGCATCACAGTCACTCATAATAACCCATTTTATTTTATTCATTAGCTAATTTACTAATTAATAAATTTAGACATCCAGACAATCATTTTCTAAAGTAGAAGTTAGGGCATGTTCTCATACACAAGAGAGTATTAATACCAATTTATATGTGAAATCTGAGATTTGACTACTGAACAGAAATTGATGTATCTATAATGCAGCTTAGTTTGTGGCAATTGTTAGGATCCAAGCTGAACCCTTGCACTCAGTTGGAAAATGATGGAGTATTTACCCTGCAATGGTGCAGTGGAAATGAAGTCACAACAAAGTTGTGACTCCTCAGTGCTATAAACCACAGAAGAGCACTGCAAAGTCTCCTCTCTCTCAGAAAGCTCACAAACTGAAACTGAAAATAGAGAAGGTGGATCACACATTCAAGGAGGAAGAATAGCTGGTGGGAGATTGGATAATCCTTGTAAAAGGAGAATGTGATTCTCACCCATAAAGCTGTAAATGTGGAAAGTGACCTTTTCCTAACTCTTAAAAGTCTGGAGTTTTCTGTGTGCTATAAAGCAGTTTTAAAGAAGGAGCTGGGTGGGATTTTGTTCATGATTTTGCCTCCATCTCACAAAGAGATATTATGCAAGCTGAATTTTGTAGTTTATACTCAGTGTGGTATTCAGAAATGAGCTGGAAAAGAAAGCATAAATATTCAGTAGTGAAATTGTTAAATTGTTTTGCAAAGAATAAAAATATATTGTCCTTGACAATGAGTGCATGGCAGTGAAAGAGGCTCTAGAGATATTAAAGCAACATTGCTTGGAAGGAAGGTCAGTTTGATAATATAGTACCCTCTATTAACCTGGAAAAACGCAGTAAAGCCTGAGAGAACCAAAAGGAACTCTGCCATTTCTCTTTGCCATACTCTTTTAAAGCAAGTAGTGTATTTATACATACCTGAAAAACTATTGAGTAGATCTTTTGGTATAGAAATTGTGTGAGAAGCTCTCTGAAATAATTTATTTCTTTTAATGACTGTTAGCCATACCTTTGTGTGAGACATTAGTTAATGAATTGGTAATCAAAGACAGCTCCATTTCAAATGCATTGAGATATTTATATGTAGTAGATTATTAGTAAAAGTCCACCTATTTAGATGAAAATTATTTCACTGTTTTGATACATTGAATTTCTTATTGTTACAATGATTCCTATATTTAATTTTACATAAAAGTATTAATCTGCTGTAATCCAGACTTCTTTTCAAGTATCTATTTCTGAAGGGTGTTGACCTTATAAATCCAGTTGACTACTTTCAAGATACAGCAAGATTTGAGGACTTTATATATGTACAACTACAAGAGCACATATAGATATTTTGTATTTCTGTTTTGGCATGACAGTATAGGCTCCAATAACTGGGATGAAGGACTGAATGAGCACGCATTTTGTTATAACAAGGACACAAGATGTTTCATCAGCGTCATATTCTTCAGCATAAAGTTTGGAGTGAATTTATAGCATTAACAACAGCATCTGGGACAACACAGATTGTAAACATTTCTCTTGGGAAGCATGTGGATGCATATTATTATTATAGATTGAACTTGCTAAACAATACATCATAGCAACCCCTTCAGATTGGTGCCTGGCATTAAGCTCCTCATGGTTTGGCTCTGAAACAAGCACGCTGAGTGCTGGCAGCTCACATTGATCTCAGTCAGCAGAATGTGGACCTGAGCAGTGAATGCACAAAAAATCCACAAATCAAAGCTATAAGTCTTAGCTTTAAATTAAGTTAATAACCTGATTGATAGTCAAATCAGATTTGCACAAGTCTCAGAGAGTCAGCTGGTGAGGTTAGGCACCCGGATGAGCACTCTTTGCAATTGTAGCAAGAAAAATAGAGTATTGATCAAATGATGATGAAAATCATGCTCTTAGTAAATAGGTAACAGCGTTATAAAACTGACCCACTTCTGGCAGCGATGCCCACTTCCTTTACAGAGAATCTACTTGGAAACCATAAAATCTCTAAAATACAAGTGAACTTCCAAGTTACACCTCTACAGATTTTAAATGGAGACTAATCCTACTCATCTGTCTTTGCACATGTGTATGAGGTACCCAACAAAGTGCTGTTACTTTCATAAAGTACTAATTTATTAAGTGACTAGTTGTTCTTGTACTCATGGTGCTAATATTACTTAAAGAAAGAAAAAAAGCTGTATCAGCCGTCTCAATTCACAAGTACAACATGACTGCCTATTAGTAAAATCTCCCAGTAACATATATATATATTTCAACATATAAAGGCATTTGTCACTGTGCTGCAGCATCTTTGTAAATGCTTCATCTTGTTCCTCACCTCATCCATCCCCGTCCTTCCTTCCTGACAGTTTATATCAAGAATTAGCTGTGGCAATGGTGTGCAGTTGACAATGCTGCAGAAAATGTCTTCCACCAGGGACAGGTGGCACATTGCCAAGGTTCCCAGGTGGGCACAGGGGCTGCTTGGTATTTAGATCATGCCTTGCTATACCCTTATGCCTTCAGGCTGCTGGGGGGCTGGCTGGGCTACTTTCCTCCTCCTGGGAGCCATTACCTAGATAAATGTGATGCGCTGCATACAGAAATAAAATGTGCATACAAAAGCAAATGTGTTGTAAATTTTGACCTCGTTTTTCTAAAGAAAAAGAGGGGTTTAATTTCTCCATGAGCCTCTGCACACACTGACACCTTTCAAAGTGATCCCAAAGAGCTATGCAAACATGGCATACATTTTATCTTGTTCTTCAGATCCACTGATGTTCTGTCACACAGTTCGTTCACACCAAGCATTTCAGGATGCACAAGTAGTTCCTGCATGCAAAACTTAGACAGAACAGGCTTACATAATTTGTAAATAAAAGGCTGCCTTGAAAACTAGATATTTTTCTTTTTATGTGGTCTTGCCTCCAAAATATCTATGATCTTTTAAATTATTACTTTTTTTTTTGTAAAGTGGCGATTTTAACACCCATACTATGCTCTTGGATGCTTGAAGAAGTGAAAAACTGTCTATCTAGACAGAGAATTTGCCTACTCTTTACCACTTTATGAGCAGCATTCATTTAAGTATGCTTTTGCTATTGCTTTACTTACTTTTTTTAATCTACGATGTTTCATGTTTACTGCATCAGCAAATAATCAAAGTCTTTAGATTTTTCTGAAATGTATTTTATTTCTCTCCCCAAAAAAGTTAAATGCCTCTATTTAAATAGCTTCTACCACTATATGCAAAATACCAATAAAAGGGAAATAGTTTTTTCTCCTAATCCACATCTGCCTGAGTGTAATTACATGATACATGCTGGTTAAGCACAAAAATTTTGAATAGACGGCTTTTTAATTAGCCATATGCATTGGGTCACAGTAGAATTAAAATGGGCTTTAAAAATTTGATTGTATAAAAATGGCACCTGCTTACTCAACAAATCTGATTCTTGGGTAAAGTTGCAGACATTTGTCTGCATCACATCTTTCTGTGAGCCCCTAAAGCCAAGTTTGGAGCCAGTGTGCTCAGTCCTTCCAATGATGGGTACAGATTTTAGCCCAAGTTGACCGTTTCTACAATGATGCTTTATGCAACTGCTGACTCAAATGTGACAAAGAGATGATTTATATCTCTGGCTCAGATTTCAGTAAGAGGATAATCTTAGCCTATCCAATGCCAGTTTGAATGCCTGAATGCCTAGGAATACATTCTGGCTTCGCTTTTTATCTGATTTAGTAAATAATAACTTTTCTTACCATGTTTTTTTTCCCCTGAACCTCAGTTCCCAGAGTTCAGTGAGTGAGAGGAGGGTCTGTGGATAGTGGTTACTGGGTCAGCTCTGCTGAGTTTGTTACACATGGGTAAAAGTTTCTCTATGTGGTGAGGACTGAGAAACAGTTCTTCCATGCCAGTATGAACAGTGATATCTTAATGGCCTGTTCAGTGTTCTCACATATCAGCAAGTGGTCCTTAATCTGTTTCTGAGTGCAGACACAGATGAGCATTATGTCTCCCAGCATCTCTTTTGCTTCCACTGCAGCTGCTGCAGTACTACCTATCAGAGAAAATTGTTGTAGGGTTAATAGCAAAGTGGTCAGTTTTAGATTTTGCTCTTCATAGCTGTGGTTATTGTATGAAGTTCCTTCTCCTCAGGTTTCATTCTCAATACATTTTAGCAGTCAATTTAGTGTTCCTTTGTAGAAGAAGTAAGAAAGAATTTTCTTGGGGGGTGTTTTAAGTATTTCCGTATTAATATGCAATACCCATCTTACTCTGCAATCTCATTTAAAAGGTTGTTATAATTCAGAAATTTTTATTTAAAAATAAGGGTAATTTTGTAATGAGTAGTAACAAATTTTGGGCCATTAAAAAAAAAAAAGATAAATCAGACTGCTATGAACTGCAGGATCCTAGGTTTTATCTTTTGTCTGTAAAAGTCACACCATCAGATCTTAATAGCAGCAGCCAAATAGGTTTTACAAGGTTCTGTGGCAGGTCAGTGTACAAGAAAACAGTGAATTTCTGTTTATGTAAAAAAGCAATTTACATCCAAACAAATGCTTCTACCCATTTGTAACAGAAATTATTTTTTCACACACTGGATTAACATGTATGGCAAGTGGAAGGAAAAGGGGTTTCAAAGTTTCAGAATATAATTTGGCTGCTATTGTTTAAAAGATCCCTCATGTACTAGTTCTCTGTCCTGCTACTAGAAATTGCATGTGTGAATGTAAAAATGGCTCATTTCTAACAAATCTTTGCCCCTTTCATGACCATTAATCATGTGCTGATGTTATTAAAATTACCCCATGTTTCCTATCTCCGTACTGGAAATGTGCTAACACCTCTGAATTTATTATTAATGGGCTCCAGTGCCAGAAATCTTGCAGCCCTTTGCAGAAAGAGAAGACACGGTCTCTGCTGAGAAGTGACAGAAATATCTGGTAATGACAGCAGAGAGTGTGGGTGGGCAGGTGAAGGGAAAGCTTCAATGATGAAGTAATCATATATTGCTGTTTCTGAAACTCATGCAAAGCATGCATATGCAGAATTTAAAGTATATGGTTGAGAAATGCAAGTGGGACTAAGTAATGCAGGAGAAGTTAGTAGAGTTTACATAGTCTATAAATGCAGCAAAAAAATATGCAGCCTGAGCCCTGCAGAGCTGGTGCTTTCTGTGCTGACTTGCCAAAACATGGGCTGGTTTGAGCTCCACTGCTATTGGCTTGTGCTGGCTGCAGGGAGGTAGCAGAGCTGTCTCTGCCGCCCACCAAATCACAGCATTCTGTCTTATTTTAAGCACACAAACCTCATACTAAGAGCATGATCAAAAACCCCTCAGAAACAATGGAGACATTTCTGCTAAGCTTCAAATGTGATTATAAATTAATAACGAAGATCTAATCTGCAGTTTTTCCTCTGCATTAATACTTCACAGATTAGTGAATTCTAAGTAATAATAAGGGCAGTCCAGTAGACAGTTCATTTCACTAAAGTACAGACAGGAACCTAAGAGCACAAGAAACAAGAAGAAGAAATAAGTAGTGTTTGTATACAAATAGTGGGAACATGGGTAAGAAAGTTGAGAACTTTGCATATTAGTGCAAGGTGTCTATCTAGGGGTAATAAAAACTTAGTAGAAACAATAACCCGGGTGACTGAATAGATTCTGTGTTCTTCAGAAAGGAGGGAAATAGAGCTAGTAACATTGCATGAAACTTCAGTATATTTTGTGATGAAATGAGATATGTCAACAAACAGATTCTGTTTTAATCAAGCACTTCAAGCATGAAAAAAGTATTTTTTTCAGAATTTATACTTGTGAAAAATCTGCAGGGTATCAGATTTAATTCTGCAACATTATTGTAGAGAGGAATGTAAAAAAGAAGCTGTCCTTAAAAGATGTCAAAGCTCACAACTGCTTCACTAGTCACTAAACCAAAAAAAAGTAAGGATAGTATAGATCTGATTTTTGCTTTGAAATATGTAGATAACAAAATGTGACCTTTAATCAAGCATTCAGACACTGAGTCCATTAACATTACATGGCAAATTAAGTAATGGTCAGCAAACTTTAATAAGAAAAACAAACTAGTTAAATAAGTGAAATATTATGGGGCTTTGTGGTTGTTTCTGTGAAGAAGACATCAAATTTATGTAACATACTATGTTGAATCTGACAACAGGGGACTAGGTTCAGCCATCCAGGAAGTCCCCTCCAGACCCATGTTCCTAAATTTGTCAGTTAAATGCAAAAGCCTTAAGCAAAGCAGAGGTAACTTTGAGACAGTTTGGCAAATATGGTTTCTGTCAGTATTCCTTAACATACTTCAACTCAGTGGTGAATTTGGACATTAGTTGCCAGACAGAAGAATCTGTTCCTGTGGCAGTGTAGATGTTTGAGGTGTAGGCCAGGGTACCTATTGTCTCCTCTACTGGGTGTCTATCAAACCTGACAGACACTTCATCAAGGGAGTCTGATTCAGGTGCCTTCTCCATAGATCAGCCCTCCAGGTCTCCCTTATCCCTGAACAATAAGATAAGGTTGGTATGGTGTGTGTACAGTTTGTACAGGCTAGTGAGGAAGACAAACTTGGGTAGGGCACCTGATAGGATGTTGAAGTAGAGAGGTTCACTCTGGAGAAGAGAAGGCTCAGGGAGATTTGACCCATCTGTGTAAATACCTGTGCAAAGAAGATGGAGCCAAGCTCTTTCTAATGGTGTTCAGTGACAAGAGGCAATGGGTGCACACTCAAATACAGGAGGTTCCCTCTGAACATCAGAAAACACTTTCCTGCTGTGAGGGTGACCAGCACTGGCACAGATTGCCCAGAGAGGGTGAGGAGTCTACCTCCTTGGAGATTTTCAAAAGCCACCTGGAGATAATCCTGAGCAACTGGTTCTAGGGGATCCTGGTTGAGCAGGGTTTGGACAAAATGATCTTCAGAGATCCCTGCCAACCTCAGTCATTCTGTAAGCAAGCTCCAGTCATTTTAGTAAGTTTAATTCTAAAAGTCAGGCAAAGTTTGATGCTTAATATAAATGTTCTGCATAACTTCAAAGGTACCCACTCACTGTGAAACTGTGATTTCTGGAGGCAGACTACGGCTTGCTTAGAAAATCAGACGGGAATTATGAAGTGGATTGCTATTATGCTTGGCCATATGCACCCATTATTATTAGAAGCAGCAGGAGAGAACAGGCAGAAAAGATGCTATAGGAATCTTCAAGGGAGCTTTCCAAAAGAAGAGCGGTTTTGAACTTTGCATTAGCATGGCACTGGCTCTGTAATGCTCTTATCTCTCTCTCCCTACCAAATTCTGGGTACTTCTTTCTGTGTCACCAATGAGGAACTCTCAGCCTGAAAAATTATTTAGGTTTGGAGAAACTACAGTCAAGAGATTAATTTGAAGGATTTCTGAAATTAACCCCTTTTCTTTCTCCTTCCTGGCTCATGATCTGAAACTCTCTTCCTTCCCAGTGTAGCACCACTGTAGCTCCTTTCTTTGAGTTGGACTGATGCCATTGTGCTGATCACAATTTAACCTTTGGCTGAACATTCTCCATATGATAGTACAGCATACGGGTCCCAAACAGTTCAACTAGTGACTTACAGCTTCAGAGTGTGCCCAGACACTGTTATACCTCAGAAACCACAAAGAGCTTTAAAAATATTGATTCAGGAAATGCTGGAGAATGTTCTGCAGTCTTATGAGGGGTAATGCAGGGTCGTTATTTGAAGTTCTTATCCAAGACCTTCTAATGCTCAGCTTTGCCTGTTTACTGACTGGGGGAAAGGGCTACTTGGCCTGTATATTTCCTGACTGCACTCCTTTTGCAAAAGCTAATTTCTTTTCACTAGAGACCTATGTAATGTCAACTGGCTTATGTGATTTTCTGATATATAAAAACCATAATCGTTTAAGTTTTATATCACAGCTAAGCTTGTCCAAATACATAAAGGGGTGAAAACAGACAACAATTTACTTGCCCAATACCAAAAAATGCTTTTTTCCTTTTGCACACTGCTTATGTATTGTAAGAGAGGATGAACAAACAGATTGGTCTCCTCCCACCACATAGCTGCGTTGCCAGCACTCAGAAAAATAAAGACTGCATGGATTAAAAAGTCGCAAGGTTACTGTTAAGGCATAAGCTACTGAAATAGGAGCATGCATTGAAGAGGTCTCAGTTCAACAGAATCAGTCCTATTGTGAGCAATGTCAGCCTCACTGCTAATGTGGAAGCCAGGGATGAGAATGCAGGTAAGATCTTTCTATATCAGGGCATGAACAAATCACAATGAATTGCAGCCATTGCCACAATAATTTGTACAGTGCATTTTTTTCTTTCTATGAAATTTTGCCTTTTGAAAACTGCTTTACTTTCAGCTGCTTGAGACAAAAGCATTGGAGCTTTTTCAGCACTGCCTATGAAGTGACCTTACTGTTTTTGCTTATGTTTTGAAACCTATTTATGATGCACGTTTAAGAAAGCTTTTGCAGCTCCTAGGGTTTATGTGAATAATATTCACAGTCATTTAAAGAAGCTCTGTTAGCATTTTTTCCCAAGATATCCTCTGAAGAAATCTTTCTCTGAATCACAATTTGTGTATATTTGTGTATATAATTATTGTCAGGCTGTTAAGACAGACTGATCGTGTGAGAATTGACCATTTTATTTTCACATAGAAACAGCCTTTGCCTTTAGTTGTTATATAGAAGCAGCCCTTGCTCTGGCATCTTGATGATGCTCTTTTCCTCAGCTTAATTAGATCTTTTGATTGAACTACTTGAAAGACATAATTTCGTAAATAAACTTGAAGCAATTCCACCAAAACCACCTCATCCTCCCTAAATCATTCTCATTTTATTGATGAATTTTCAAATACCTTTTAATAGCATTGTGTTGTGATGAGTCAGGTATTGAACTGTGTACCTTGCAGACATCTCACAGTGGTAGAACAATGTAGGATAGTAAGAAAATCTTCACTTAGAAAAATATTTTGACTTCTACAGTTTTCTAACCAAACATCCTTCTCCTCTTCTATAAAGATGCAAATGTTTTATAAAAGTGAACACTGATTATGTGTCATCAAAATACTCTGAATATTGTTTGTACTGATCCCTCATTTTCATTTGAGATGCACCTTAGCAGTAGCTAAATATATAGAGAGATCTATTCTAGCACTAAGAAGGAACTTGAACTTATTTCTGAACTTTTCAGTAACAGTAGCTGGTTGGTGCATGAGCAGTATGAAGACCCATAAATAGTCTGTTGACTTAAAGTGTTCTGCTTTCATGTATGATCTGACTGGTAGCTCTGGTATACATGAGACAAGATTTGGAGGTAAAAGAAGCATCTTTGTTCTTACTTGATCAGCTGGTTATGTGGAAATATGAAACTGATTTTCAGACATTTGACTGGATTTTTCTACTAAAAAATTATTATAGCTGCCTAAAAAATTTGTCCTGTCATTGTCCTTGCACTGTCATGGCTACAAAAAAGTGCCACTAAACATCTCTACATTATGCAAGATAGATAGTTCGTGCCTAGAATAGGAAATAATGGTAGTAGTTCTGAATGTCTGATAGCAAGTAATGACATTTAACAGAAAAATGTCAATATCATGATCAATGCAAAAAGTGTTTCTTTATGCTCATGCATGCACAGTCTTGCACTACAATTCCCTATTCCTTGATTCTCAAGTCCACAAGTAAATTTTTTTTTTTTTAGGCCTTCACCAAACAATGGTATTTCTTGAAAACACACCCTCCAAATAATCTTCCATCATATCTTAGGAAAAAATTAATATATGGACTAGACTGAAAGAGTTGGAAAAATAGGGAAGAAATGTTAACAATAGGTGTATGTCTGTATCCAGGTTAATTTTCCAGCTGTAGGATTCCACAGAAAATAACTGGTACTGTCATTGTCTCTTTGTTTTACATTTGCTGGCAGACAAACTTTACTTGTTTGTCTCTATTATTTGAGTCAGTATGTTGATTGAATTTATTGTATTTTTTTAGTAGACTTCTATCTCATGTCAAAAAAACGATTGCACTGCATATACAGTAACTGAAGTTGTCTCATGTTGTCACTGTTTGTTCTTCTCGTTCTAGGTGATGTGATTGTCTATATTAATGAAGTTTGTGTCCTTGGACATACTCACGCAGATGTAGTCAAACTCTTCCAGTCTGTTCCTATTGGTCAGAGTGTCAACTTGGTGCTATGTCGTGGATACCCTTTGCCCTTTGATCCTGAAGATCCTGCCAACAGCATGGTGCCACCCCTTGCAGTAATGGAGAGGCCTCCGGTAGTGGTAAATGGAAGACATAACTATGAAACTTATTTGGAATACATTTCTAGGACTTCTCAGTCTGTTCCAGACGTAACAGATCGACCACCACACTCCTTGCACTCCATTCCAGCAGATAGTCAGCTTGATAGCACATTCCCACCACCTGCCCATGATGATAATGTATCAATGGCTTCTTCTGGGGCCACCCAAGCTGAACTCATGACCTTAACCATTGTGAAAGGGGCCCAGGGCTTTGGCTTCACTATAGCAGACAGTCCTACAGGACAGAGGGTGAAGCAAATTCTAGACATTCAGGGATGTCCTGGTTTGTGTGAAGGTGACCTCATTGTTGAGATCAACCAGCAGAATGTACAGAACCTGAGCCATGCAGAAGTAGTGGATATACTTAAAGAATGTCCTGTTGGAAGTGAAACTTCTTTGATTATCCATAGAGGAGGTAAGTTTGGAAAGTCTGTACAATTACAAAAATGTGTGTAAAAGGTTCTAAACCATAAGACATACATATAATCACTACATCCTTGTTTGCTAGATTGGAAATTAATTTCCATGTTGCGGGAAGTAACGCCATTGGTTCTGGAAAAGTGTGTCTTCAATTAAGTATCCTAGGCAAAATCTTACAGTTTGTTGTACATTCCTTTTTTGTGTTTTGAGTGTCAATGGTCCCATCTCTGTATAAGGGTAAACCCAGGGCAGTTCCAGACCTTTCATCCCATAATAGTTTGTGGTGTTTGCAGCAAACTCTTGTAGTCCCAAGGCAGTACTGCTAGCTTTAGATATACTTGTATAGATTGACTCATTAATGTAGATCAGAATCAGAGCAATCTGTTAGCACTTTTCAAGGTTACTGGTTTTCGTAAGCCATTTTGCCTCCTTTTCCTTCATTGTAAAAGTTTTGTACAAGAGTTGTTTTGTTTGTTTTTTTTTTCCTTCTTGACAATGGAGATCCATGGTGTATGTTTCTCTGATTGAAAAAAATAACTTCTAGCAGCTTAGTTTTTCTGACCAGCCTGACACAGTAAGTTTGAATATTCACCACTGGAAGGGGAAAGTCAAGACTTATCTGTAAAGAAGTAATAACAACAGAAGATGTAAAACCTTGAAAGTGATAAGTTATTTCATAACTTCTAACATTTTAGCCAAACAAAACTTCAGTGGTTTGAGATGAGCATCCATCATAATTTATTATTACCCAACATGAATAATGATTGAATTTTTTTAATTAAAGATCTTTGTTTCTCTAAAGGCATGCATATATCACTTAATGTGCATTACTCTGTGCTTCAAAAAAAAAAAAATGGATTCTATGCAGAAATGCTAACTACTTCTGAAGAGTACAATTTGGGAAGTGAAGCCTTAGTGTTCACATATGCCAAATGTTTGTCATTATGAAACCTGCAAATCACTAGAAAAAGGAATACAGTAACATTTTATTAAATTACAGAAGTAATAAACATAATGCAATTAAAATATCTATAGATGCGCATTGTCAATAAACTGGTTTTCATATATATACATAAAGAATGCTTTTTGGGAGACAGAATCTGACATTTCTTTGGAATGGAACCAAATTAAGAGTGATAAGTAAATTGGAGTCACTGTAGTATATGAACTTGGAGAAAGGTAATTGTTGCAGAGGCGATGTATTTGTTGGTATTAAATCTGGTCTTACCTACCATCCCTTAACAATCTGGAACAGTGGAGTAAGCAATTTTTTTTTTTTTCTAAAGAAGTCAACAACTTAGGGAGAATATAGCCAAAAAAGAGTATAAAGGGGATTAGAAGGGTTAGTGTAACCCCAAAAGGTGGAATTTTATTTAGAAAAATGCAAGCTAATCCCCCTCTAGAGGAAAACAATTTAGAAAACCAGTCTTCAGAGAGAAGTGGAGGGTGAAATCCAGTATGCTGAACAAGCCTGAGTAATAATAGACAGCAAAATAGATATTTCAGCAATCAGTGAAGGACAGTAGCAAAAAAAACCCCTGAAGCAGCAACATACTCAAGCCCATGAGGGAAATTGCTTTCTCTCAAGAGGATTTCGTCTTAGAGCATTGATTCATGATCAAAACAAGTTGATCAACATGACAGTTTAACAAGTTCTGGTACATTAACTGAGCTGTGGTTATTTTCTACTCATCACTGTGACAGGTAGGAGATACTACACTGAGCTCACACTCAATAAAAGCAGTGTAAACCTACACCATCTGGTCTTTTTTCAGGCCAAACGCTGAGGTACAGGGAGTTACCCTTGCTCAGCCAACACAAAATACTAGGTCCAAATGCAGTAACTTTTAACCTTGTCTTTCTGGGGCAGGAGGTTGCTCTAGAGAAAGCAAGGAAGAGAAAGAGAGCATGTTTTGTTCATGGTAAAGCAGAGACCAAGACTAAAGCAACTGTCTGTAAATACTAGAGTCATTTAACTTAGTGGGATGATACTAAACAAATGTGAGTTTACTATCAGAAATGTTTGTACATCAGAAATAATAACTATACCTTCATGCAAGGTTGTGAGACTCTGAAATTAAAAAAAAAGAAAAAAGCTCACTTGTTTGAGCAGTTCAAAAGAAGTGAAAAAATAGAGTGTATGAGTCAAACCTACACAACCTAAGAGATGGCTAAATCATAGCTTAACACAAGTATGAGAACTGTTTTAAGATTACAGTGTGGGTTTGGTTTCTTTTCTTTTTTGTAAATTCATAGGTAAAGGTGTGACCAAATATACACCTATAATGCCAGTTATCATATCTATGCTAGTTGTCATGTCTCCTTTTATAGTCCCTGGGCAGAAATACGCTTTCTGGGGTGTAATTCACATCATTCCACTGTAGATGTTTCAAATAAGTCAGGTATACTGAGATATACCCTAAAAATATATATTCTGCTCGACTGACTATAAAGGGAATTGAGGAGGACTGGTTCAGATGCAGGTGTCTGTCTCACACGTTACAAATAAGAAACAGATGACAGAATTTGGTCATGTGAGATAATCTGAATACAAACAAAAATTCAAGTACTTACAGAAATCTGGTTTGATTCTAAAATATTTAGTCTGTGACACCGGTAGAGCAAGGCATACTTTCTCATTGCTCATGGATCCAATTTTTATTTTATTAACTCTGATGTATAATGACACTTAAATAATGCCATCCTTTTCCATCATTACCTTATGCATCCTGTCTTTAACATCTCGTTTTTAAGATTAAGACCAAAGTGCTGTTCCTCCTTGTGGGCGAGGAAGGCTGTATTTTACGTAAGGTTGTGTTTGCCTTGTAATGTTCTCTGTCTCTGACATGAATATGGTCTGACTGCATAGTTCTCTGTAGCAAATCCGTTTCTGTAAGTGACTTAATTTCTCTCTCATCCGGCAATCTTATCTAAATTGCAGACAAGAAACAGATCGACATTGATTTATTCTCATTATAGGAAATAAAGCATCTCATAGTGGAAAGAAATACTCCCTTGAATGGACATAGTTTGCATGCTACAGCATTAAAAAAGCTATTGTCCCTCAAGTTTAGAAGGTCAACAGCCAGACTATGCAGGGGAAAGAAAGGTCTGTATGTTTCAAAAACTTGGTGGGAATAGAAATACTCAAATTCAAAGGGGCCACTAAAAGAACCCTCTCTGAACCAACACCAAACAGAGACATGCCATGGGGTGCAATCCAACTGAAGGAAGTCCCACTGAATTCAGTCTACTCATTTTAAAAATTTTAAAGCAGAAATAACAATTTATCTGCTTGTTAAAAAAAATAATGGAAATATTGTCATCAAAGAAAATAGAAAGCAGCTCTCTAGCTCTGGTTAGACATCTGACTACCATCTTTCTGTTTATTAGACAGGCTCTTTGCTAAACACAGATGCACCAAAATAGTTCAATTTCTTTATATCTGTTTTTGCTGAAGAGCCATGTTGTTTCCATTGATTACTATAAGCTGACAGATGTGTTTGTTCTGGGGAAACAAAAGAAAAAGAGAAAAAAAAAGGAATGGAAAACGTAGTGGAAAAGTGTTTCCTAAAAAAAAAAAAAAAAAAAAAAGGAAAAAATTAATAGGGAAAAAAATAAAAAGAATACACAAAGGTATTTATTCCTTTCCAGCTTTGCTTCAGCCTTCACACTTCATCCTCAGTTTCTGCAGCAGAATTCACTGAGTATAGGCTGCTGAAATAGTGTTGAAGAGCTCTCAAAAATCAGTCTTTGTGAATGTAGATAGAGCATGAATTCTGCATTAGTCCAGTTCTACTGAAAAACAGCACTCAGGGGTTGAAGTGGTATGTACCAAATTTATGTAGAACAAAATATTCACTAATGAGGACATCAAAAACTGTTTTTGGCATGTTCTACTAAATGAGGTATCCAAGTACCTGACACATGCCATGTCTTTTGGAAAGTACCTTTGAAATATATGAACCTGTATACAGTAGCCCAGCTCCAGAAGTGTTCCCATCTGAAAAAGAACCGACAGATTGAAATGTAGATCCATCAAGACTCTGTCAGAACTACTGTTGTTAAGGAAACCTGCAGACAGCCCAGGACTGACAACTCATAACAGGTGTTCTGAGTGAAACATGAAAACTAAATGGAAAAAGTGGGAGCCTGGCAAACTTCTCACATCAGATGACTATTTTATA
This sequence comes from Dendrocincla fuliginosa, assembly GCA_035047845.1. Taxonomy (NCBI): domain Eukaryota; kingdom Metazoa; phylum Chordata; class Aves; order Passeriformes; family Dendrocolaptidae; genus Dendrocincla; species Dendrocincla fuliginosa. The sequence continues at coordinate 10,865,316 of JAWWMO010000043.1, forward strand.
ATCATGGATTCAGAGAATGGTGTGATCCAGAGTGGGTCTGAGAAACTGGGACTGTTAGCGTGAAGTGGAGTCAGAGAACTGATGCACTGTCTGCACTGTTTAATTGTTCACCCGGTCCTGGGACTGGACTAAACCAGCAGCCAATTTCCCTGTGACACTCTATGGGGGATAGCGTGGGCCACATGCAATGCTCAAACATTGGAGAATTTAACTCTGTAGTTGTAAGCCGTGTGAATAAAAGGCCAAGTATCGTTCTCAGGTTTTGTATAAACCCTAGTAGATGTGTGTAACTCCTTAAAACCTCTAACAGATACCAGCACATTACACACAGCATCAGCAATTTTCAAAACAGACAGAAATTTCACAAAATCTCTGAATATTCTCTTGGAAAAAAACAGCTCTTCAAAATGATCAGATTTCAATGGAAGGAATCCTACATCCTTAGTGCCCTTTCCATGGACCTGTCTCAGATTTGCCTTTCCACCACAGAGATGATTTTTTTTTTCCCAGTCTTGCTATACGATGTGTTTCAATTCCTCTGGTCAGAAAAGCTCACGCTTCTTTTTCTCCAAGTTGTTGTGTCTTAGGAAGGCTCCACAAGATAAAGCTGCAGGCAGCATCATTGCCCTGCTGACAGTAGTCTGGCCCAGGAAATTGTGATCTCCTTGTTCCATGACCTTAGCCCACCACTGAGGTCTCTATAGCTTTGATTCTGATTTTGCAGTTCTTCATTCAAAATATTAACAGAGTACCTGGTGCAAACTGGAGACCCTGTATCTCATGGCTTGCTCATCCCTAGTTCAGGACTTTCTAATCAACAGTCCTGAGGGTTTAAAGTAACTAAATCTTGGAGCTTACCTGCAACTTACTTGTTGTAGGGTTTTGATTTTGGACTTCTAGAGGTTTTCTATCAATCCTACTGTCTCTACTCTTTTACATCCCTGAGTCATTGGCATTTTTTTTTCCTTTCAGTTGCTTCTAAGGATCCCAGTCTTGGTTTAATTGCTTCCTATGGGTACTCTAAATTAACAGAAATCTGTTCGTGCTTGCCTTGTTCATGAAGACATTCTTCTTTTGTTATCTCTGAGAAGAAATACAAGGTCTGATATCTCTCCTGCTTCCTAATATACTTTCTCCTCTCCAGACATTTACTTCAACTGTACATTTCCTCCTGATTCCTTTTCTCCCATTTCTTGAAAGTATTCTGGTGTTGAGAGGGATATTTAGCAATATCTGTATTTTTAGCCCTTTTGTATTCTTAAATGGCATGTATGTCTCTTGTTTGTGAGTTTAAAGACATTTGATCACGCAAAGGGAATGTGCACATGAACCTAATCGTGATGCATTTGAAGTGAACCATGTGATCCATTGATGTCTAGAAGTTAAAGACATAAATGTCTCCTGTCAAACATGCTGCTGACGGCATCCTCTTTCAATTTTATCTTTCCAATTTGCCACAGTATTTTGCCTTGCCATCCTGCTAAGAAGTGCTCTGTTATTCCCAGATTCATCTGCTTTAAAGCTGATGGAAAACAAAGGTTCACAGCTGACCTTTTTTCTTTCCATCAAAATTATCAGCTTTTTTTATGACATAATAAATTCAACAGTATCCTCAGCATGAGTTCTCTGTACACATATCCTTCTCATGCTGGCTATTGTTTCCTATTTTTTCTTGCTCATTTTTGTTGCTATTCTTAGCTAGAGATGCCAGAAATATTTCATGATCAAAAGTATTGTGAGTCATGCTACATTGTCCACTTCACTGACTTTGCTATTAGATGTCATGATGCCCTTTTCCCTACCCTCAGCCATAAACTCTTGTGCCTTCCCACTATCCCTACATAGAAATCAGTTTCTTAAGAGCCATGTGAAAGAGACAGTTGTCTTTCTTATATTAATTCCAGAAATAAAATCTCTGAAAGATTTTTAGGCAATACTGTTTAGCATGCAAGAAAAGCTGCTCTTATATTAACATAAGTCCTGAAGCACTGCTTTCCCGACTGCTTTTTACAAGGTATGTATTACCTTACAGAGTGAGATATTTTAGCTGTGAGATACATACTGTCCTAGTAACCTTCAAATTATTTACATCCTTTTTGCTCTATGCATTGGGACTGTTTTATACTTTGGATTAGCTTGGAAAACTTTTTAAGCATCTTGTTTCAATTATCTGGTATAAAATTTATTTTAATAAATATTCAACATGTTATAGCAGGTAAACTAAAAAAGAAGTTTCATAAAGAGCCTCTTTTATGAAGGGATTCAATCTAAATCTCATTAGTGAGAGAAATGGTAAGTTTTCAGTAGCACAGGGAATGACAAATTTGAACAGAAGGAGTTAGGGCAGGAGACCAGTTATCCTAAAATTTGCATATGTCTTTTCTTGTACGGCTCTGATTAGCAGTGAAACAGTGTGCAATTGCTTCCATATTTCTGAATAAAATAAAAAGAAACCATAGATCTCTTTAATGAATATGGATTCTTTAAAAAATACACATTAATAATAGTTAGTAGCTATTATACTGTATTACTGGAAGTAGTATTAATTGCCTTGCATTTCAAAGTGGTAGTACTATGGTTTTGGTGCTTCTTTCTTATTAATGTTTGTGCACTGTGTGGTACATTTGTGGATAATTCTGCAAAGCATTCGATAAATCATTTTTACATATATTGCATAGAAGGTTTTTAATGACTATTAGAAAGCGTTTTGTTTCAAAAGTACTTTTATTATTGGTGAAACTGTTTTCTAATGTAGGCTTATATGGTCTGTGTGAAATATGAACAGTGCTTCTCTTAAAATTTTTGGGGACACTTCTCCGAGTGATGTGTGTGCCTAACCCTTGTTGACATTAAGAGGCAGTGTTTGCACACTGGAGAAATAAGTCCCTTTAGAAGACCTTTTAGCAAAAAGAAACACAGGTGTATAGACATTCTCATCATTGCATGTTATACAAAGGTAGCTGCCATTGTTCCAATAGCTATTTTGTCATTAAATTCTTATACCCAAGACAAGGCTACAAACAGTGAGCAGTCAGACCTTATCATTATTGGGTCTACAAGGAGACTGGCCATGCGTGTAGGATTTGTGCAGAGCTGCAGGAACTCTGCCTTCAGGACAGGCAACTACTTGTCCCTGTTGAGGAGTGCAGGGCATGTTTGTGTCTGATAACTGCAGCCCACATCACTGTAGAACCCAAGAGCTCTGTCGGCAGCACTGCAGACCGGTTTCAGTCTTACCTATATTAGTGAATGAATACTCTCTGAAGAACAGTTTATTTGAGAAAACAGACTTTTTTGCTTGCTTACATTGGAATCTGGCCAGGCCAGAGAACTTTCTCCTCTGCTCTTGCAAACAGTATTATCTGAAAACTAATGGGATTATCGTGGATTGTGTATCTCAGTGAAAGATGGCATCTTTTGAAGCCAAATACCTTCCAAGCACGATATGTGGGAGAACCTATTGCAGGATTGAGGCATGAAGAAACTTGAGGGGTTTTTCCCTGTTGCCCATAGTCTAGTCTGGGAGTGAATCTAGCCTTCCTCAGAGGAAATCTGGGAGAACTCAGGCTAAGGATGGAGAACTACAGAGCTGGACTCTGAAAAAGTAACATACAACCTGTGCTTATGTACTGAGGCATGTCGTAAGTTTAGTCTAAATGTGTTGAACAATGTTTTTGTTGGTTCAGTATATAATGTAATGTCCTATTAAACAACATTTGTTGGGCTTCCAAATCTGTTGTCAAAGTACATTGTGTAGACGTTGTGATGTGGTGATTTGTAATATAGTGCAATATTTTATAGTAATAAAGTAAGCTAATACACTATGAAACAAGTGAGTACATTATCTATTGTGCTACAGACTTGAGACACAGCACGGGGGAGATGGGAAGTTCTGCTTCCAGGCGCTTCCTAAGCCACTTACTTACAAGAGCCACAAAACTCTTTTGGCCCCCATGGTCTGCCTATCCAGTTAAAATTCAGAAACTAAACTAGTCTTCTAAATGAGGTATTCATCCCTGTACAATTCTTTAAGCTACTTTCATTTACCTTCTTAAAAAGGAAGGAAGGCTTCAACAATGGCTATGCTTGCCCTCTATGATTAATGCTCAACTTTTTTATTTTTTTAATAAGCCAAGAGTATAACATTTATTAAATACAACACTGCCCTTCTCAGGAAGTCTTTGGGTGACTCATAATTCAAACACAATCAAAACCAGCATGAGGATACATACACCTTTGCTGTGTCACCTTCAGATTACAGTGTAAAAAAGGACATGGAAGCCAAAGCTGTCAGGCACAAACTCTGAAAGCTGACTCCCAAGTGTGTCCAAACAGATTTCTAAAGGAAATAAATTGCTTTCCAAAGCCAGATTTGTCATAACTTGGAACAGCATTTCAGCATATAAGGAACATACTGAGCAGTGTTCCTCTTTGGCAAATGACAGAAATCTTGACTTTTATTTGTTTTGTACCTTTTCTAACCATAAGCAAAAAGAAGACAAACTTTCTGTACACACATTCTCAGCGTCACCTTACTTTTAGTGTATATTTCAGTTGGGTGCAAATTATACTTAATGGTCTTTTTAGAATATTTTTTCTATAATATAAGCATTTTTAATTGCATTTCATGTGTTCTAGATAGAGCACTTCCAAAGATCCTGAGATGATTAGAAAAATGTTCCATATGCGTGAATAAAAGCACAGATGCAAAACCTTTGCATGAGAAAATATTTTAATGATTTTTAAATCCATTTTATCAATTAATTTCCCTTCTTACAATTAGGTTTTTTTCCATAGCAGAAAGTTTGCTAATATTTTAAAGAGATAAATGATGATGAAGTAGTAGTAATAATATTAATATTTTTTTTAAAGAATTTTAAAAAATCATTACATAATGCTTCAGGGATTAGTTGGCATCATAGAAAAGGTTTGCTCATTATGGGAAATACCACATATAAATCTGCATCTATTTTAATAGTTTGACTAAATTCACTTGTCAATACAAAGTCAACATCTTTTTCTTGTTATTCATGTGAAAGAATTTCTGTATCTTCCCTTGATTATTTAAGGCATCTGGGGTCAAGCAATACCTCTCTACTGTAGTGTAAACACTACATGTATCTGAAGTAGATCAAAAAGACACCTTATTCTGTTCCTTAGGGGAAAAAACAATGACCAGTAGAGAAACTGTAAATATGATCCTAGTAAGATAGTGCATCAGAAGACCTGGCTTCTCTTTTACATTACTCTTAAGCCTCATACTGTTTAACATGTGATGTTCTCAGGAATAAATATCAGGAAGCGCTTAGGAAAGAAGGAAAGATTCTGGCAGAGAAATTCAGCTGTGTAACCAAAATCCAGAATAGAATCAGTGAGGGGTCCTGGAGCAGCCCAGAGAGAAGTCTGGGAAAAGTCCACAGGGCTTTGATCTGTGGCCAGTGGGAGCCAACAGTCGTGGTAAAGACAGTCAGCTCCATCCAAATTCTGCCCTTCTTCACTAGCTCTTTCCATAGTTTGCCCAGTCCTTCCTCAGCCTGCATGTTTATTGCATGCCATTCTGGCTCCCTTTTCCCTCATTTGGGCAATTCAGAGAAGCTGTTATGCTTGAATGTCAGCCCAGTCTTTGAACTTAGCCTTGCTCCGAGCAAGAGCTTGGCCTAGCTGAACGCCAGCTGGCCCTTTCAAGCTAAGCACTTACAATATTCTGTGGTTCTCCACATTTCTCATGTTTGGGGGCCCAAGGTGCTAAAAGAAAGGATTGAACAAATCACCATCTGGATAATTTTAAGCTTCTTCCATAGTACTTCTAGAGTCAGAGAAGCTGTTTAATCTTGTCTCCTTATTACACCATACTGAATGTATATTTCTTTAGATATGAAAGTTCTTTAGAAGTTGGTGCAAACAGAAAGAATGATGACATGATTTTGATTTCAGCTTGCCAGATGTGTTCTGAGAGATTACATACACAACAAATTATTCTCACATTATTGAAAAATAACCCAGTGTTTATTTACTTATTGTGTAGCTTTCCTCAGAGATCTCTGTGGCTTGTGGGGTTGGCTCTGAAATAGAAACAGCTACAGTCTGATCCAGCTCACATTCACTACATGAACACAAATGATAACGACTATTTCTGCTAAGGTTAATCTTAAACAAGCAAGCGGTTTATCTTGTAACTTGTTTATTGCACAGCAGACTTTCAATTTTATCAAGTACTTTATCCTAATAGCAGCACATTAGGATGCATTGTACTAGAAGAAGATCTATACACAGTTTCAGTCAAAATAGTCTTTTTTGAGCATTCATCTCACAGAAATTAATTGTGACTCTTTTTCTTCTTTTTTTCTTTTTTTTTTTTTTGGCATGTCCCTAAAGGTAAATAAGCTGAAAATCTTTTACATGCAACATACTTCAACCTGGCTTCCCAGTCTTGCCTTACAACACATACAGCCACGTTCACCTCAGCGCTTGTCATCAGGGCTCATGTGTAGGCAGCGACAGTGAATCCTTCCTCATCTGATCTGGGCAGCAAGCAGGGATCCCTGTGTGATGAGGAAAACAGGCACCTCTAAGGTGCCATTCAGCTACTCTAAATATCTAAAGTAACTGAAATTAACAGTATTCTAAAAGAACCTATTCTTCCCGGTTGATTTTTAAGGTTTTTTAAAACTCATGTACCAATGTTTCATATTTAAATTTCTACTCACATTTGGTCAGGTGAATCCAAATTTAACTGTAAAAAAGTTAGATTTGTAGTCTACAGTGGTCAAAATAGTTACCCCTATAGCCAGTGGTGGAAAATAGGCACTTGAAGAGGATGACTTACATACTTTTATTCAGTCATTCCCTATGCAGCTTGTCCTCTGGGTTTGCCTATCATACTCCCTGGATTACAGAGAAGTCTGGCTGAGGACTTTCATTTAATTGACCAGCAAGGTGGACAAGGGTGCATGAGATGAGTCCTGCCCACACACCAGAGATAAGCGAAGAATAATCAAAGTTATTAAAAAACCCTGCATTATCACAAAAGCTGAAATCTGTCTCATTCACTATGGCTAAATCTGGAATCCCATTTCTGCTACTATATAGAACAGCCTAGATTTTTGTATAGAAGTGAAGTTGTAAATGTAGAGTTGGAGAAAATATTCCGTATTAAATATATGTTAATATCTTTATTAATGTTACAAGTTTTAGTATAAAATTTAATTGGTTTTATATCATGGACTCCTGTAAATCTTTATATGCAACAACCCTATTCCTTATTTAAAAATGGAAACACGTAAAATTAGTATGGCTTACATTGAATTGAAAAACTGCTTCACAGATTGATTTTTTAACATAAGTAGGAAGTCAGGGAGGGAATTTATTTTTAATGACCTTCCTCCAGGGAAAGGTCTTGGCTTTTTACTATGTTACACTTCCTATGAAAATCCTGTAGAAAACATAAAATCACTACTGATAAAGTTTGCAGTTGGCAGAGAGATTGATCCATGTCATTGGACAGATGAGACATTACTGATAAAGAGCAATGTGGAATACTTAAGAAATTAAGCATCAGCAAACAGGAAGCATTTTTGTCCAGCCATTGCCAATTAATTCCTGAAAGAGGGCAACCCAAAATTGCCGAAGTGCTTATGAATCATTGTGAGTGATCAGCTGAGCAGAACTTCAAAATGAAAAAGGCAAATTCAGAACTATTCCCCAAAACTTTTTGTTTATATTTGTCTTAGTAAGTCACCATTGTTAAACTATTTCATTGCACTTTCTGTTAATGTTAACAAAAATCAATGAGATCCTGTTCCGAGATAATGTTTCCCTGCTTCTTAAGTTATTTGTCCTTCCATCTTATTTTTCCATTTTTTCCCATTTACTTCAAGGTTACTATGTGAGACTGCCACATACTGTGCAAAGATCAAGCAACTTGCAGAAGGCTTATATTTAACTAGAGTTTCTATTATTTTAGACCTGAAGTACAGGATTTCTGTAGGATTTTCCATACAGTTCTTCAATAGCAAAAATAATGGCTAGTTCAGCTGTCCATGTGCAAGGTAGACAGAAAGCTGTTTCCTTAATACCCATCTCCTTTATTACATCTCATTTCCTTTATGACAACTAGGCATACAAATTCAGATTATATTTTATGTGAGGAATCTTGCAAGTAGTCGTTCATTAAAAGCTTGCAGAATTGAAAGAAAAGGACCTTGCTTGGGAAAAGAGCTGAAAGGATAGCAACCAGATAGTGAAGAATTAATCATTCAGAAAAGATGTTTTGGGTCATGTAAACAGTTCTTGAAGGAGTCATGATGTAGAATGATGATGCAGACAGGAGACACAGTCCCTGACCTACAACAGTCAATGTATCAGAATCTACTAGATACAAAACTTCTTGAAAGGCATTTATTATATTTACCATGAGTATTTATTTACTTAAAACAGCTACAGCCATCCTCTGTGTCAAGTAGAAAATAGCAGTTTGATGGAAAGCATCTCTTTGGTTTCTTCCATCTTCTGAGAAGTGCCAGAGTCAGGTCCCCCTGAAGTGAAGACAGATCCCTCCTTCCTGAGGTCCTCCTCATGGAGAGATGTTTCCAGTAGCTGTGGGTTCTGAGCAAGGGAGGGAAGAGTCAGGGCAGAGAGCTGGAGATCTTCAGCCTAATCCAGGAACCTGCTGAGAGGAGCAAAGGGCTGACACATAGGCCAGAAAGGGAATGGGATGAAAATCTGATGACTCGCAGGGAATATACAGAGCTTTTTATTACTCAGAAGGTCATTGATTTCACTGGAAACGAGGCCCTGTAATATAGGGGCATCCTGAGCAGGGTGAGCTGTTCAGAAGCCCCTTTTATTTCCATGTCCTTCAGCTATGACTTTACCTTTTCTTTATTTGAAAACATATGTATTTTAGTTATATTATGATAAAGCTTGGTGGTTTGGGATTCAGTTTGGTTATATATATAACCAAGCCTTTGAAGCTGTCTATAAGAAGGAGTCTAGGCAGATGTAGCTAAAATCTTTGGCCAGCCTAGGATCCAGCTCAGGTGTGAAGAAAACACCATATCAAAACCAGCTATATTGGCACAAAATAGAAAGGAGTTTCTGCACCAGTTTGTCATATTCTACACACTGCAGATTAAAGGCTTGAACGGTGGAACTAAGGACTGATGATGCTTCTCCTTCTGAACTGACATAATTTCTGAGGCTATTTAAATGCTAGTTAGTAAAATCACACAAATTCTAGGGATTTCAGAGATTTTTAGAGATGGGGAACGTTCTATTACACCAGTTTTACAATTTGGGGTGACAAAGGCAAAAATAGTTTGCATTATTATGAAGTCAGAAAAAAAAGAAACACAAATTGAAATATACTGCTATCACTTTCTCTTTTGCTATTTAAAGCTATTATATTAAAATTATTATATTTGGAAAAATACACAGACCTCAAAGAAATAAATCATAGTGGTTTAGATTGCAATATAGTAAGCAAAAAAATAATCATTTTCTGTATTGAAAATAATGTTGCAAATTAAAATAAATTGACATTAGAAAAATTTTGGATTTTTCTAAAAAATGGAGGATCAAACCTAGTCTCTAGAGAATGAGTATTAATTCTTAAGTACTCACAGAGTTTCTGTTTTTTGCTCTCCTCTATTGTCTGAAAGATAAAGAACTGCAGTGTAAGAACACAAACTTTTGTCATTAAACATAAATGCATCTGTTGCAGAGTGCTGGTGTAGAAGTTGCAATTCAGTTGCGTTTCTAACATGTTCCTACTAGGAAAAATGAACAAAAAGTCATGGCTTTTGTGTTTGTACACAGAGGTACCCATTTTTATTCATTAATATGTGATAGCTACTTGCACACTGGTTTGGTTTTTTCAGTAGCCTTAACAGTAGCAAAAAAACCAAAAGTGCTTCACTTTACCAGATTAGGGAGAATTATAAATATTCACCATCTCTCCCATTTAAGGTCTCTTTGTGTGGCCGAACACACAACTTTCAGAACATTCTTCAGGGGAAAAATTTTTCAGTGGAGGATCTGAAGATAATTTTGCTTGTTTTCTGTTGTTAATATTTTCGAATTGCAGCAAAAATTTCTGAATTACTAAATTTTGAGTAGATGGCGTACAATTTTTTTTTTTTAAACTAGAATGAGGTTGTAATTAGTGTCCTCTATCCCATGAAATATTTTAAGTTTAAAACACCTCCTGCCAAGATTGAGTCCTAGACCTTTCAGAAATTTCACCAAAGAGAATATCCACTGAGAAACAGAACAGCTTAGCCTAGAACCGTCAGTTGCCTGATAGTTCAATAAACTTATTTATGGTATGAGAAGCAAAGGCCTGCTAATAATAGGATAACGTACTTCAGGCTACATGTTGTCAGGGTCATCTAATATTTAGTGCATGCTAAATATTAGATGATCCTGCTAAATGTTAGATGGTCAGTAGGTATTTTATCTAGAATTTAACTAGAAATTTCATCAGAGATCTGATTTTTTTTAATCAATTAAATATTCAATACATTCCGGAAATGCAGATGCTTTTCACAAAAATGGCTTTAAAGAATCACAATTCACCAGTGAAAACTCCCTTCATCAGAAGAGCACTAACAACCTTTAATTTGACATAACCTTTCTCTTCCTCTTCCTCTGAAGTGGATCTTTTCTTGTCGATCCCTGTGATATAAATTATACTTTTTAGTTCGCTCTTAAGAATTAAAAACAGACAAACAAAAAAGTATCGGGGAAATTTCCTCTACAAACTATTTCCTATCCTATCTCATTGGGATTATCTGATTAGTAAACCTGTATTGCAACTGGGTGAAGAGCATACAGACCTACCCTTAGTGTCTTTTTACTTATCTGTTCTTTGGGGAAATCTGAGGAGAAAGTCTGATGACCCTCAAGGACTCATTGTACTGTTCCTCCAGATTCCTTCAGCCATAAATTCACAGTTTTGTCTTGTGAGCCTATGGGGGTACTGAGGTATAAGGGTGAAGTGAAAAAGAAGGTATTTTACAGATCCAAAGGCTACATCCAAGTCTTCTTTCCTGTACAGTAAATTCTGAATAAGGAGGGACATAAATGCTGGGTACCTAAGCAAGTCTTTCTAAAAGTGCTAATTTTTAAGGTCCACAAGGTGCTTCACAGTTGTCAGCACTATAATCTCCTCTGTTTAACTTGTCACGTTTATGTACTGTTCCAATTTTCTCAGTGTTGAGGGGTTTATTTCCATTACATTAGACATGTCATCTAAATCTGAAGTCTGAAACCAATTTATGTTCCTCTGAGAGACAGAGGACTGTCACAGGGAAAAAAAAATTACCTAGTCACAGTCTTTTCTTCCTTTTCCTTGTCATATATTCATTTAATACCCATCACTTCCCAACTATCTTGTCAGGATCCTTTATCAACATCATTTTTTAGTGTTCTGTTCATTAACTTTAGAAGTACTGCACAGGACTGCATGTGACCAGCACACAATCTAAACATCATAAAATTCTCATCAATAGTGTTCCTCTCTCCTTAGACTTTAGGGCACAGCCATTCTTTATGTTAATTGGTCATCTACAAACTTTCAGGAATTCACAAAACTATTACATTTCTCAATGCTTTTTTGCAAGCCAGGTCATCTTGATCAATTTATGATGCTTTATGCTCTTCAGTGTTCTGTACTGCAATAGCATCATGCCAATCAGTCATTATTACTCTCTTTTTTTTTTCTTTCAGGCTCCTATGGTCTTATGTTAAACCTTCTGAACTTCATGTCATTTGAACCATTATAATTTAGATCACTGAAAAGCTCTTACTAATTCAGTTTTGTTCTTCTTTATAAGTAAGTTGAATACTGAGAATTACCTCCTTCCTGGAAACATGAAAGCAAAGGCACTTATCTCTACTAGGTCCATGTCTGTGGACGATATCACATCTACAGTGGCTCAAAGTACAGTGACTTTGAATAACATCTGAGTCTGAAGCGTCAAATAAGCATGCTATTGCTTATTCTGGCTTTTGCTGCTGGGGCCAAGTGTCATGATTACCTTTTTATTATGTTGCCATTGAATGTTTGTCATTCCATCATGTGGTATGAAAATAAGCCAATTATGGTTAACAGACCTGATCTCTTGACACTTCCCATTGTCAAAGAAGAAATTTCAAAGGCAAATCAATAAAATTCAGAACCATGCAGACAGCTTAATGCATATTAAACACAAAATTCTGGACTTACTACAGTGTAATTTAATAATGACAGAAAGGCAGTCAGGGTAAGCCAGCAAGGTCTCTAGGCCTCTGTAACTTAACTTATTTGTTGCTTTATGATGTCCATTGCTCCCAAATCTCAGAGAAATCAGGAGAAGTGAGACTCTGAGCTCACTAACATCATCTAGGACCATCTGAGATGCTCTGGGGTATCAAGAAATCTTCACTGGAATGGCAGAGTAAGGATGACAGCTGAAGTTCTGAACTTGTCCATAGATTCTTTGTCATATCTGCCAATCTAGCACAGATTTTTGTACCACACCATAAGGTATGGCACCCTTGGTACTAAACTTGTGGTTGTGCATCTGTGTTCAGCTCCTAATTCACAAACTACGACATGAAAATATAGTTGTTTGAATACCAGTATCTAAATTTGGGTCTATGTGTCCCTTTTAACTGATGGGCACTTCAGCAAACTGTATCCATGTAGGCATCCTATTCTAATTGAGATGCCCTTGGATATTCCACTTTACTTCCCACTTAGGGGTGCTTTGTCACAGATGACTGTGCCAGGAGGGTACACATCCTGGGTGGATGAGGTTGAGCAATCAGGTCTAGTGGAAGGTGTCCCAGCCCATGGCAGGAGGGTTGGAACTGGATGATCTTTAAGGTCCCTTCTGGCCCAAACCATTCTATGTTTCTATGATATTCCAAATGAAAGGGCACTAGATCGTCCAGATAGCAACTGACCTGATATCTGGAAAACTATTCAGTACAAACAACAGAGTCCAGAGGGTTTTTCAGGTCACTGTGATGTTGCCATACCTGCTTGATTAGCTGAAATCTTTCTAGGTGCAGTTCTCTACTGTTCTACCGCAGTTACATAGTTCACCACAACTTCAAATGTGCTGTTTTTCTGTCTCATTACAAGGTATTGCATTCAGAAATAGTCACGGTCATCGATTTTTTTTATTCTTTTATTAGGAATTTTTCTGATTATTTTTTCAGCTATAGGATTAGCTGGTTTTCAAATGATTAGGACACATTGGGACACAGAGAGGGAAGTCCTGGGAACAGGAAGACTGTAAGAGTTTGAACAGGCATCCAAAGAAGAGGGTAGCTGAGAGAAGACATGGCTGAAGTGAAGGAATTCAGAAGAGGAACTGGCAGCATAGTTGTCAACACTAAGTATCTGTTGACTCCTTTTCATCTATGTCTTAATATGAAGCTTACATACAAACAAAGGAATGGATTTGTTATATCATATTTTTCCCCCAGACTTACTGAAGACTTTTTCTGAATGTACTTTCATGGATAGGACTTTAGGACACTGTATTTAAACAACTTATGCTCCATCTACACTTTAACAGAAAATATTGGGAACATGCCTTGATATTCATCAAAGGGGCATATCATAATGTAAACTGAGATTTCTCTATTGTGTTTAGAAAGTGTTAAAGCTTAAATAGGAGCAGAATTTAAACACAGGAAAGAGCGGAGACTGGAATAGCTAGGTAGAATTTCTGACTGTCAGAAAGCTCTGAAAATATAATGCAGTATTGCTGAAAAGTTTTTGAAGCTTAAATTAGCCTTCAGTAGGGCCAGGCTGAGTTGTCAGATGTATTCTTAGGAAGCACAGAAAGTCTTTATGGGTATGGCAGCACTTGCAGGTCCTTCTAGAAGCAACACTCACAAGCTGTCAGGGTTCCAAAGTCTCAATTTATATTCTAAATTATGTTGCTGGTCCAGTGTCTATGACATAGGCTTTTCACCTCACTGTGTCTACTCTGCTCAGGGGGAGTTGCCTGGAACAATCTGTTTGCCCAAGACAGAGCATTGCTTTCCTTACTGGCTCTCGCAGTATTGGAGCAGTACAGTTGAGAGTGTAATTGCTAGTCTGGGCACATGAACTAGTGACACTGATTTTAGCAGCAGTCATTGGACAGCACATATGAGCAAAACTGGAGATTCTTCAGGGAAAATTTCCTTCTCCAAAATAAAATGTTCTTTTTTTTGTTCGTACAGAAAAATACTCTTGACCTTTTCAAAGTGTTGGGAGAGTCTACAATCTGTGAGCAAACTTCTGAGATCTCTTGCTCATAATGTATTAGTACCTATGCATTTCTAATTGGGTTATTATTTAAATAAAAATACGTATTTTATAGACAGCAGTGAGAAAAGTAATTCATCCAGTACTACCTGCAGCTGCAAATCATAAACTAGGATATGAACCTAAGGATTTGAACTTTTAGTAGGAACTTCTGTCGTAAAAGGCAAGAGGCATGGGTGTTCCTCAATTCCATAAGTTGTCTTTTTTTTACTCCAAGTAAGGTTGTCCCAGTAAAATCTGTAATGAATTGTACTGTAGCAGCATTTTCTCTATTCCAAGACCTGACTGTCCTTCAGATAATATGGTTTGCTATCATCAAGGAAATAAATCTATAACAGAGTAACACTGTTCTGGTAGCATGTGCCAGAAAAGAGAAGACAGTTCCTATAAAAGTGAGACTATATTCTATAGGTGTTCAGTATCAGACTTTGTCTTGGGAAAATAATTTGCTCTTGTTGACCACATACAAAGCTATTTGTTCCAAAAATATATTTTTCATTTCCACAAATTGAAATTTTTATTATTTTTTCAACCTCTAGTATATTTAAGTATTAAAAACTGTTACTGCTACTGTTGCATTTGCCTCTCCGCTATTTTAGCTATGATCCAGGAATTCTCTGCTTCACATCCAGATTAATGAGAAGAAGGTGGTGTTTGCTGGCTTTTTTCTGAGTTTCATAAATTATTTTAAATAAGCAATTCACAGAGCTGGAGCAGCCAAGCAAAATAAATACCTGTATGTCCATTAGAATGTAAATGAACTCATGACTGTGACAGTTTCTGACCTTTTCTCATGACTGTATTCTTGCTAGCACAGACTCTTTGCTATTCATGAAAGTGAAATTTAATGGTAGCTTGAGATTCTCTGGTGTATTTTAGATTATATTCTCATAGACTCAGGTGACTGATAAGGGTCCCAGCTTGAACAGCAAGTACTTCTATCATTCGTGACTTTGAATAACTGTCCTTTTTCTAATTATTGAAGATCTCAGTATTGTTGAAAATTTGTTGCTTAAGCAGACTAGGTCAGTGGAACTTCATGAACTGCACAAAAAGTGCTCCTATGTATAAAAAGCTGAATATTGGTTAAGTACCTGACCTCACAGTTTTGTATAAGTTCTATAGACTTAGAATCTTAGACTCATAGAATCATAAAAAAGTTTAGGTTAACCCAGCAATGCAAGCTCCACCAGTAAACCGTGTCCCTAAGTACCACATCTACACATCTTTTAAACACCTCCAGGGATGGTGACTCAACCAATTCACTGGGCAGCCTGTTCAAGTGCTTGACAATCCTTAGGTGAAGAAATTTTTCCCAATATCCAACCTAAACCTCCCCTGTACATTTCCTCTTGTCCCATCTCTTTTCATTTGGGAGAAGAGACCAGCCTCCACCTCACAACAACCTCCTAACTGAAAGGTGTAGATTGATAATATCCCTTCTAAACCTTCTTTTCTTCAGGCTAAACAACCTCAGTTCGCTCAGCCAGTCCATATAAAACTTGTGCTCCAGACCCTTCCCCAGCTCCATTGCCCTCCTCTGGACATGCTCCAGCACCTCAATGTCTTTCTTGTAGTGAGCAGCCCAGAACCAAACACAGGATTCAAGGTGTGGCCTCGCCAGTGCTGAGTAGAGAGGGATGATCAGTGGATCAGCAGGGATGGTCCTGCTGGCCACACTATGTCTGGTACAGGCCAGGATGCCATTGGCCTTCTTGACCACCTGATCACACTCTGGATCATGTTCTGCTGGTTGCCAGCTGGTATCCCCAGGGCCTTTTCCACTGGGCCACTTTCCAGCACTCTGCCCCAAACCCATAGCACTGCATGGGGTTGTTTTGAGCCAAGTGCAGGACCTAGCACTTCGATTTGTGGAACCTCACACTATTGACCTTGACACGTTGATCCAACCTGCCCATATTCCTCTGCAGAGCCTTCCTGCCCTCCAGCAGATCAGCACCTGATGTCTTCAGCAAACTCTCAGACAATGGGCTTGATCCCCTTGTCCACATCATTGATAAAGATATTAAAGAGGCCTCTCCCCAATACTGAGCCCTGGGGAACCTCACTAGAGACTGATCACCAGCTGGATGTCTCTTCATTCCCTACAACCCTCTGGGGCTGGCCATCCAGCCAGTTTTTAACCCACGTCATAAACTCTCTTCAAGCAAAGTAGCCAGTATGGCTTTCTTGCCTCTGACTCATCTTCCTGCACATGGGGAAGGCCTGGTCCTGCACTTTTAAGATTTCCTTCTTGAAGAATGTTCAGCCTTCCTGGACTCGTTTGCCCTTCAGGACTGCCTCCCAAAGGATTCTCTCCACCAGTCTCCTGAACAGGCTAAAGTCTGCCCTCCAGAAATCTGAGGTGGCAGTTCTGCTGACATCCCTCTTTTTCCCCAAGAATTGAAAACTGTAATTTTGTGATCAGTGGACCCAAGACAACTTCCAGCCATCACATCACCCACCAGTCCTTCCCTGTTCACAAACCGCAGTTCCAGCAGGGTGCCTTCACTAATTGACTCCCTCACCAGCTGTGGCAGGAATTTATCTTCCACACACTCCAGGAACCTCCTAGACTGTTTCCTCTTTCCTCTCCCCTGTGTTGTATTTCTAGCAGACATCTGGTAAGCTGAAGTCCCGTATGAGAACAAGGGCTAGCAATGTGAGACTTCTCTGAGCTGTTTATAGAATATTTGGCCTACCCCTTCATCCTGGTTGGGTGGTCTACAACAGACTCCCACTGTGATATCTGTCTTGTTGGCCTTCCCCCTGATTCTTACCTGTAAACACTCAACCCTGTTGTCACCATCATTAAGCTCCAGACAATCAGGACAGTGCCTAACACACAGGGCTACCCCATCACCTCTCCTTCCTTGCCTCTCTCTTCTGAAGACTTTATAGTCATCCATTGCAGCACTCCAGTCATGTGAGTCATCCCACCACATTTCTGTGATGGCAACATAGATTTCCTGCTGTGCTGTGTCTTCCAGTTCCTTCTGTTTGTTGCCTGTGCTGTGTGCATTGGTGTAGACACACTTCAGTTGGCTGTTGTTCCTGGCACCATTCTGAGGGCAGAAGCCCAAATTTCTCTGTGACCATTGTCAGCCACTTTCATGTTTTCTAGTACATCAATAAGCCATCATGTCTTTGCTGCTGCATAGATCTCCATCCCCTGCCTCCACTGAGACAGCAGGCCAAAGGACCATCCCTCAAACATTGACATGCAGCTTATTTTCTAGTGAGCCCATTTTTATCCCTTACCCCCTGCAAATCCAGTTTAAATCTCTTTCAATGAGTCGTGCTAACTCCTGTGCATAGATTTCCTGATCCTCCTAAGCCTACTCACCTCCTCCCAGAGCTCTGTCACAGAGCACAGATGTTCCATTACCTGGGAGGTGCACCTGCTTACCAAGAAGTCTGAAACTCAGAAGAGAAGAAATACAGTCTTAGACTCATGATGCCCACAAGTGACCTCGATTAGAGAAAAGCCATAGAAGGTCTAAATTGGACCCCAATAGGGTCTAAAGATCTAGCTGACCTTCCTAGGAACTGTGCCTGCTTTTTGCCTTGAACTTTCACAGAACCATTATCTGTGGGCAGGAATGCATCCATTCTTCGGGATCACTTTTCACAGGTGTAGTAGGCCAAAAACAGAGTGAAAAACAGTGCTGATTTAAACTGGAGCACTACTTCTGTTGCAGTTTCACTTGGGTTGAGGTCAGACGCAATGGAATAGCAGAGCATAATGCCACCACAAGCAGCTACTGAGCATCGGTTTGTACTATTGTGAGTCTTTTTTTCAGGAAAATCTGGTTTTAGTAACATCTGAGCATCTGTATATAGCCATAAAGAAGATAGACTTATTTCACAGTTTTATTAATCTGAACTTACCTTTGTTGTAACAACTGATGACTGGAACCAGCCTTTATCTCAGTGCAACACACTGCTATATCAGTTACTTGCCATGCCACTACTGTGTAGCATACTGCAAGGGAAAAGTCACTCGGTCTAACTATATGGAGTGTTGTGGGCCTGCTCAAAGATGATGGGTCATTCATCTCACTCTGATGTGGGATGTGTTGATTTTTGACCCATTGCATCAGGTGCCATCCCAGCTAAAGACCAAATGGATCCTCCACAGCATGGCACCGTCACAGAAGGACAGCTGACAGCAGGACTAGCTAACTATGCTTGAAGAGCTAGAGCTCCCAGTCTTCTTACACCTACTCTTTATTTCAAGGTAAACCAACTTTTTGTTGTTGCTAGAGTAAGAGCTCAATACTTGGAGGTGTTTGAAAAAGACAGACCTTTGAAAAAATATTATGTGATAATGACTGATTTTATTAAAATGGAACTACTAGTTGCCATTCCCTGTATGTCATCTGATATTTTAAATATGACATGATTAATCGAAACTTTTTATCACTTATTTTCATAAGTATTATTTCCATTTATTTTAATTCATTGTTTCCTTTTAGATTTCACTACAGTAGATAAATTAATTGAATTTATTTGTTCTCATTAGTCATGTTTCTTTTCCTTAAAAGGGGAAAATGTTTGAAGAATGATTGAATTAATGTTATATATTTGTTCTATGTACACATGAAAAAAACATAACCTCTCCCACTAGTATTTTTGGAATTTTAGCTGTAGGATATTTTGATTCTTAATGTGTTAGCCCAGTTAGCTTCAGTTCCATGCACTCAACCTGACCACACCTAGCATAGCTCAACAAAAGGTGAACATACAGAGGGAGAAGCCAGGTGTAATGTGAATGGTAAGAAACAGTTCCCTTCACCCTGCGAGTGTACACGTGAGTCTGAACTCTTAGAGAAGTTCTCCACTGTTACATCCATTTGAAGTTAATGAGTATTTGACACCTTTGGAACTGAGACCTCAGTGTAGACAACTGATAGACTTCTCAGGTATCCCAGTAAGACAAAGAAAAAAGCACGGGGGGGGAATCTACTGTTACAGTAAATTTATACAACTTTTTTAGAAAGGAAAACTTCTGATGAAGTCTTGTCAGATGGATGTTGATAAGATGCCCGTGGAGTCAGTTAATGCTCTCAGAGTGCTCATCAGCCATCTGTTCAGTGACTTCCAAACATCTAGGAAGGAGAAGGGTCTGTGCAATGCTTAGGACAGCTTTACTCAGGAAGCCGTATGCAGCAAGGATATTAACGCAAAAATAATAAAAAAAAGCCAGGCAAAAACTAACGGGCTGTCACCCATTAAAAGTGAAAGTGCGACAAGTGATGTGGAGGGACGCTGACTTGCCCTGAACATTGCTTTAGATTAAAGGGCTGTATCTTTGATGCTGGTGAGTTCCTCCCCACAGCACTACCACATGCCGTCACTGCAGAAATCAAACTGTTCCCAGGCTTCAGTTTAATTATACATACACATCTGCCACAGAGGTGAACATCATTAAAAGTCCTGAGACTTAGCAATAGCTACTTTTTAGTTACTTATGATTTTTCGAGGTGTGAAGAACTTTTCCAGGAATGAATGCAAAATAGTGAGACTAATGAAGATGGAACTGTAGCAAAAATCATCCACATGGCAGCAGACCAATAACCACAGGCTGGTTTTTTATTACTGGCATTTTGGAATATGCCAAATTCAGGATTTTTACTGAAAAGAAAAAAGAAAAAGGAAACAACTCAAGACTCTGTCTTGCAAATGCTCTAAGTCTTGTCTGATAAGCTGATTTTAGAAAACTGAACTTTTCAACAATAAATCCTGGCTAAAGTATAAGGCACTTGATATCTGTAAGCATATTTTACAACAAAAGCATACTTAAATTTGGATATATGAAGGAATAGATACAACGAGTGTGATGTGATTTGTCTTTTGTTACAGGATATCTTCATCAAAAAGGAGAAGTACAGTAAACTGAAGCTGGAATTTGCCTTGATCTGAAAAAAAAACATTTTTTCACCCTAATATATTTGAATCCAAAATCTTTTTTCAATTCTCAGTGGTTTTTAGTATAGTCACAACATAGAAACCATCACAGCTCTGATTTCCAGGGAAGCTCATTTTGGAAGGTGATAAATACAACTTCAAATGCAATGTCAAAAATTATTTTTCTAACAGTGCTTTATGAGAAAATGTAATTCTGATTTTTTTAAAAAAGTGGTTGCTACTGGACCTCAGCTTATCCATTTAAAATTAAACAATTAAAATTTCAATGTGTTGGCCACCAGCTGCTGTTCCTTATTACAGTTTAAATGGCCACCATTGAAGAAGAAATAATTACATTCATGAAACTAATTTTGCAGAAGTGTGTGAGGTTATGAGGTTTATCCTCACATGCCTATATGTTACCACACTATTTTCCCACTAGCACCTGGCTGAATGGTGGTGGCTGCTCTTTAACACAAGCCAGTAACTCCACTCTCCGAAACTCATGCAGACCTGTACTGGCTATCTTTACAAGGAGTGTTAATAAAGAGTTATTTAAGACTAGTAGGAAGACACAGGAGGCTTCAGAAAGTGGACTACAGCTTCGGTGGTGAAGTTATTATGAGAAGGGATGGCTGTCAGGCACATGGGTGAGCCAAAAGCCACTCATGGTAAGAACAGGCTGCATGAACTATTTCTAGGTGGATCTAAGTTGACTTTTATTATTTTTATTATTTCGCATTTTAAAAGTGTATGTGGATATGGAGGTGAGGTGTGTTTATATGTATATAATATTCTCAGATAGTCAGGTTTTTATAGAAGACATTGTAAGTTGGACAGTAGGAGTTTGGGAATTTAGGAAGGGTTAGATAGAGTTCTGGAAGTGGGATGAGGTTGTAAGACCTTATCCAGTATATGTGCCTAGTTAGACGTGAGTTGGTTAGAAGGTTGAGCAGTATTAGTGCTGTATTAATACGAACAGAAGTTGAAAGGTGCACTCTGTGGAGAACAAATTTCAGTGTTGATGATAAATCAGTATCAGTACATGAACTAATGCCAATCTGCCCACATGCAGGTGGGATCCCACTGTCTCTGGTGGGGAATACTCACAGCATGTACGGATCACCAAAAAGTCAAGGGTACACGGGGTGTTGTGAAGTGAGGTCAGACTAAGTGAAAGTCCACTGCTTCTCATTGCCAGCTGTAGACCTGGCTGCAGAAGGCCAACACTGTTGAGTAAGTGCTGAATGCACATTATTAAGATATATTTTTCAGGTGAGATTTTAAGCCTCAATTTTCTACATGTGGAAGATATGGTCCCATACTTAAGCAGAGCACTATTTAAGGGTGAAAGAAGGGAGGGTGCAATCTACACAGGAAAGTGCATTTTGTTTTTATGCCTCTTCATATGAAGTTTCTGTTATGCTTACAATGTGCTACATGTGCTTTTATACTCTTGAATTCTTGAATTTGCAGCAATGGTTGCATGTCTTTAAATATCAGTGATAATTTTGGATGTTTGGAGGACAATTAACCATAATCAGTCTCATATTGAATAATTGATAATGCCATATATTTGGTAAAAGTCAATTTTTTTTAGGTTCGGAAAAAAGATGTTTATTTCAGCTGAGAATCCAGATCTTATGTGAAGCGACATTAAAATCACCAAGAAATACATAAAAGGTATAATGTATAGTTTGCTATATGGAACTAGGCCTTCATCTATTTAGCCTAAAACCTGGTCTTTGACAGAGGTGAGAGACCATCGCATCTTACATGAGGTCTAGGTATAACAGGTGAACTTAAATCTGAAGAATGGATTTTAATATTAGTTCCAAGGTTTGTTATCATTAGAGATTTTTGCCTCTGTAACATGCTTTTGTACACATATGGATCTCC
This sequence comes from Dendrocincla fuliginosa, assembly GCA_035047845.1. Classification (NCBI taxonomy): domain Eukaryota; kingdom Metazoa; phylum Chordata; class Aves; order Passeriformes; family Dendrocolaptidae; genus Dendrocincla; species Dendrocincla fuliginosa. The sequence continues at coordinate 10,887,433 of JAWWMO010000043.1, forward strand.
AATTTTTTTTTTTTTTTAAATCTTTCTTTAGGTATTTTAATTCTCTGGCATCCTATATATGTTAGTTTTCTTAACATAATTTCATGCCATGTGAATAAATATTGCTTTTTATTTGTTTTGAGTGTAGATGTTGTCATTTGTATGTTGCAGTCTATGCCCATAACCAAGCTAAATATAAGTCCATGTTCTCGTTTGGGGGAATAATTGAGTTCTTTTTAATTGAAGGTTTTTAAAAAAGATCTTCATGTATATGGCATTATTTATTTGATTTGTAAATACTTACTATATTTTTAATTGATAGTAAAATTTTTCTGATAACTCCAGCATGACTTCTTTTTAGGGGGAGATAGTAAATAAATAGGAAAAATGTGACATTTCAGTTTAACCAGGAGTAATTTTTGCTGACAAGAAGTTACGGGCAGTGCACCAGGACCAATGGGTAGAGAGTGTTGCATCTACCAGTATTTTCCTAACAACAAATCAGGGTAGTAAGTTGATTTGAGCACGTTTCAAGTCTTATCTTTAGCTCTGAGAGGAAAAGTACTTTTTAGATTTCACTCTTATGAGCTGCACAGAAACATAGCATGGTAGATTAGATAGATAGATAGATAGATAGATAGATAGATAGATAGATAGATAGATAGATAGATAGATAGGTAGGTAGGTAGATAGATAGGTAGATAGATAGATAGATAGATAGATAGATAGATAGATAGATAGATAGATAGATAGATAGATAGATAGATAGATAGTAGCCATCTGCCATCCAATAAGTTATTAAATAAGCTTCTGCTACCAAATCTTTACTGAAAGTGATGTACAAGCCAGTCTATCAAGGATTCCTGTTACCTCAGCTTGAATTTGCAGATGGAAAATAATCTGTCTACTTGTTAATATAGCGGGTTTTATCCAGGGACCGAAGAGTCAGTAAAAACAAACCTTTCCAGGATTACTTTTTCCAATACACTTTTTTTTTTTAAAGCACTATCAGCTTATACATCAGAATTACTGAACAGCCAATGTTTCACTACAAATGGCTCAAGTGCTTTTACCCTGCAAGATATTTCAGTTAAAATGAATTAAGAATCATGGCATGAAAAATTACCTCATTATCACAGAATTCTGGGAACCTTAAATACAAATAAAATTCCTCTTGTAATTTGTCTGTAGAAAGATAACTATCTTAGTGCTCTCATGATTTTAATTTTCTTTCTAGACTCACCTTAGAAAAATAAATAATAAAGTCAGTATTACCCTTCCAGCTGAATTCTTTTTTTGAATGAAAGAGCAGCCTTCCTATTAGGTATCTCAGTTTAAGCCCCATTTCTGTTTCTGACAAAACAAATTAATTCTTTGTTATTAGTTTTTAGTCTTACCTAGAAAGGTTCACAGGGCTGCTTTTTTTAACCTGCTATTAAACTGAGTTTTTTAATGAAAGATATGCTGAAAGCTGGTATTTTAAAAAATGTGACCCAATATCCTTTGAAATGCCTGGTTTTATTTAATATTTTGTAAGGTTTTTAACATTGTGCTATGTAAGAACAGTGTTTACAATGAGTGTTTCAAATTATCTCCTCTTGTAAAAGACATATCCGGAGTTTTAAAAGTTTGTAAGCCACAATAGTTAAAATTCAAGAAAGTCATGGAAGCAAGTTATCAGTCAGTCAATAACTGAGGAAAAGGAGATAGGTAGCCATGTCTGGCACTTGCTAACTATGACCAAAAACCAGGACAGTATCAAAACAAGCAGTCCTCTCAAGACTTGGCCACCTTATCTAAACTGATGAAACAGTTATTTTGTCTCCAGGCTTTTCTTCTAAAAAAATCTCTTGTATTATTAGGTTTTGTTGATGGGATGTTCTGAATGCTTCTTCCTAAAGGTGCGACTGCATTTGACACATCAATACCAGGTCATTTGGTGTCTTATCCAATGTCCAGCAAGACATTTGGAAGTCCTTTTGCTTAGTTCTTTTAATTTCAACCTAATCCCATGCTGTTTGTAAAGTATGGCAATGATCTCAATAGCTCCACTTGCATATATATATATATATATGTATGTGTGTATATATATATATATATTTATATGTATTTTCTCTTAGAAATTATCCCTTGTGTTTTGTGTTTTCACCCCTTGTGTGTAGAGAATTTCCATATCTATCAATATTATCTGCAGACCTGAATGAGAATGGGAGCATAGACACCACTTAGCCTCCACTCTTTATGCATCGGGAAAAGCTGCTAACATTATTTTTTGTTTATTTCAGGTTTCTTTTCTCCATGGAAAACTCCAAAGCCTGTAAGTTCCCTTTCAAAATTATACACATTGAGCTCATAAGATGGAAATCATTCAGAGCAAATTTCTGTAGGCGTTCATCAAACCCTCTGTTCCCAGTTCATGAGATGCCCCTCAGCAGTGCCCCAGTGGCAGGTGGCACAGCACCAGGGGTGGCCTCGCTGGTTGGCTCTGAAGGTCTGTTCTCTTGGAGTCTGCTGGTCCGGAGAAAGGAACACCTCAATGTCAAGAGGGCTGTCAAGAACCAGAAATGCAGTGGCTTAAAAATAAGAGGTCTGGAAGAGAAAGCACCAGAAGGCCCCAGAAATGAGACAAGTCTAGTCTCCTAGCTGGCAAATTCCTTGACATTAACATGCACTTTTTCTGGTTTAACATCTCAAAGTGATTGTTATTCTTTCTTGCATGGCAGATCTAGACCTGCAAATAGTCACACTTCAAGGGAGAGCCTGAAGGACTAGATAACTTACTGAGGTGCCTTTTAATTACCTTTTCTGTGTTTCTATAACATTAAAACCCAAGGTATAAATACTTTTCCTACTATAAGACTGTAAGAAATGATTGTATTTATTCTGTTGACACCATTTTATATAATTTTTTGAATTTGTGACAACATTCACAGTATAAAAAAGAAATCTTAGGCTACTATTTTTTGTACAGGTTTGTTTTGTACAGGTACAAACTAGGTTTGTTGTTGTGGGTTTTTGTTTTTTTTTAATTTGGATTTTTTATTGAGATTTTATAGACCTTAAAGCAGTGCTTAACTCTCATAAGAGATGTGTAGAGGGAAGTAGAGCCCTGACTGTGCCTTAAGGCTTCTAAGAGCAATAGGAATAACAATAGCAATGTCTGTTAAAGGGCTTAAAGCTTTCTTATTGAGAGACAGGCAGTGGAAGTATGTTGAATTTGAACAAAATATATTTACATGCTTAATGTATACCAAAATAACTTCTGTAGCCTGTCGAGTACAAATAGCACTTAATTAATCAGCTGATGCAATTCCACCAGACTGCTTCAGCTTGTGGTGTTTTTGGTGTAAAAGGCTAGGGCATGTTTACAATACAGTGCAACAAACATTGTGTACATTGCTTTATTAATCTATGTAGTAGGACATTTGAGAAAATAAATCCAATTGTTGAGGCTCGTTCTCACCATTTTAAGGTTGTTGTCTGTCTGGGGCATTCAACTTTTAATCTCAGGTAAAAAGTGGTGAAATAGAGAACTTGGAGCATGCTTGTTAAAGATCCACTTTCAAAGACCTCCTATTTTCCATATTTAGCCTCTTTATGTACACATCAAATATGTAAATATCAGTGTATTGTTGATGGTTGTCTGCACAGTTTTGTTACATAAACAGTATAGTAGTTCAGGCTCGAGTAGAACTTGCCAATAATCAGAAAATAGAGAAACAACCTGAGTGGTGCAGTTTTTCATGCAACGATCTGACAAAACCACGGATCACAGAATAATATGATACTGTTGTGTGTGGATACCATGCTTGAATGCAGGCTAACTGTTCACGGCCACTCTGTTTTGGGGCACTCTCAGCAAGAGATTTTACAAATCATTGATCAAGTTAAGGTAGTGTGCATTCCTCTGTCTGTCACCTCTTTTAACTGGAGAAATAGTCAGACATAAATTTCTAGTGTCCAAGACATGAAGATAAGATTGAAACCAAGTGTCTCTGCAGCACTGAGTGTCTGCAGTAAGCCCAGCACGGGAGGTTTAGAAAGGCTCCCCCACTCCATGGCACAGCCCTGTAGCTGTGGCACAGCCAAGGAAAACAGAGTAACCTGCGCTGAGAGAAATCTCCTGTGGTTCGTATGTATATAGTCCATGTATTATATATCATGTATAATATGATTAGTGCAAAATGACCATGGACAATGTCACCGAACCAATACCCCAACTTTGATTTGATGCCCTGCACTCAATACCATGCCTATTCTCTTCCAAGACTGCCTTCATCTGTGAGTTGGCATTATGATAACTCACATTACAAACCACTGCATGACTATTTAACTAGTTCATATGGTTTTGGGAGATATCATTCCCCTTCTGTGTATCTACTTATGCAGCTGATTATTTTATCAGTATTACTAGCAAGTAAGAATGTTTTGGTCAGTTTTTAACTTCACACTTGAAGATTTAGAGCTAACAAGCAAGCAAGAATTAGACATATGGGACCCAGTACTGTTTTGACAATTGGTCTCCAGTTTTCTGTCCTTTCTACACAGAAAAGTTTGCTCATCGAAGATAATTGTATTTTCCTTTCTCTTTTTAAATCTTTCTTTAATATTTTAAGTTTATTCAGTTTCACATTTTGAAAGAGGTAAGTGATCTATTTCCCCAGCACTGTCCAAGAAATTAGGAAACTTTCATTTAGAATATTTCTATATAGACAGGGCCCCACAGGTCTTTCTGTTTCATAGTGATAAGATAAATAGTTTGGTTTCAATGACTTGGTATTCTTTTTTTAGATTCCTAAGAGAAGGTAAAATTTCAACATATTTCTCCAGTAATTTCCTTGGTGATAAGCAACTTGAATTGAGCCCAGTTCTCCTTTCTTGTTTAGACATAGGGGTCGTAGTCAGGTTTGTCACTGTATTGCACAGGATCTACATACCTGTAGTGCTCTCTTACATCACATCCTAGTTGCCATCTTTTGTACTCACTGAAGATAAATGCGTCTTCCTTGAACAACATTGGCAAGTGTTGAATACAGTATTCCATGTCTTCTCAACTTAAATATCACACCCAGCAGGTATTAGTGCACGACAGTCATCCTGTGATTGACTGAGGTACCTGGACATTTCTTTTCTTCATTCTTCTGAATGAACTAGCCCTAGTTACTGCTGAAACTCTAACAGAACAGCTTGAATTATAACACTGCTCTGTAAAAGAACGAGGTTCTCAACAACTTAAAAAGGCCAGTATCCATAATCTGTTTATTCTTAAGTATGAGACTAAGAAGGTCAGATCACCTGGGATCTGCAGCATTATAGTTATTCAGCATGTTCACGACTCTAAAACATCTGTAGTCCGCACATATTTGGTGTGCAGGGAAAAACCTGATGCTGTTAATCATCAGAACAGAGAGCAAAGCCTACCTGCTGAGCCAAACAGCTTCTGAAACCAAGGAGCTAAAGACAAACGATAATCTCAGAATTTGTACACCAAGCTTGGTGTAAACCTGCAATCATCTTTGATAAGGCTCTGCTGGTACAACAGTAGAAGTCAGTGGAATTTACTTACAGTTCAGTTTGTTTCCAAGAGGCAATTTTTGTGTAATTAACACTGTTGGGTTACATGCAAGAACACACTGTTCTGGAGGCTTTACCACCCTTCTCCTCAGGAGGGGTCAAGTACTCATTTCCTGGGATAAAAATTAGAGTTTTGTTTAGCTTAGCCTCTTCATATAAATTTGCTAATGCAATTTAATTAGTAGAAAATTAATTTTTCTTCAAAAAGAAAAATGTAGCTCCTCAAGCCTTCTTTAGCACAGCCTGTCATATCTCCAGGCTTGATGTACTTGTGAGACTGCTAAAGACAGTCTTGGAAAAAGCACAGATTGAGGTGTCTTTCATGCACAGACGATATACTGCTGTGTATTTCTTTCCTCTAAATGGTCTGGAAGAGTTAAAAACCTTATCCTGTGCTTGGGAACTTGGTTGGATGACGCTGATTTAATTTTTGATATAAGAAAGGAATAGTAAGAAATTAAAAAGACTCTATCAAACTAATGCTCACTTTTCTCTCACAGTGCTCTGTATTTTAGCATTGTACGCTAGATACTCAAATGCTTGCTGTAATAATTCTCTCTTTGACTTTTGATTTTGTTTTGTTTTGGGATTTTTTAATCTTCAATTGAAGCTTATAAATTCTGCTCACAGTTGCAGTAACCTACTTCCCCTGGGCAGCTCACTATTTTCATGCATTCTCAGGAGAGACAGCATTAAGATCATTCAGTTGCTACCCTGTCTGGCCCTTCTTTGTTAAATGCTACTTTCAGCTCTGTATTTTGATGATTCTGATAAACTGCATCTTCACAAACCCACAGATTCCACCATTAGCAGAATAATTTCCAGTAGCTCAGCACATTCAGTGGGAGACACTCTACATGTTTCAGAAGTAACTCTGGGCATTATCAGAGAAAGATCACATCTTCCTATGGGCCACAAATTAATAAGTAAATTTAACCAAGTTGTTTTACAAACAGCACAGCACACACGTTTCTTTTCAAAAGGCAGAAAACTAATTTACTAATTTTACAAAACACACCTTCAACAGAAATCACTGTCTTTGGTGTCATTGTGGAAGTCAAAACTTCGCCTTTAATCTCTGTATGTTTTATTCCAGATGATGGAACGATGGGAGAATCAAGGCAGCCCTCAAACAAGTGTGTCTGCTCCAGCTATGCCACAGAATATTCCCTATCCTCCCGCTCTTCACAGGAGTTCATTTCCTGATTCAACAGAGGCCTTTGATCCACGAAAACCTGACCCATATGAGCTGTATGAGAAATCAAGAGCTATTTATGAAAGTAGGCGTAAGTGAAAGTCCTGCTGACCATTTAAGTATTTTAAGCTTTTTCCTATGAATGTGTCACTGTTGACATAATTTTCTGTAATTATCTGTTGTAATTTAAAGATTGAAGCTATGAACCCAGTAAAGAGGCCATTATAAATGATTCAAAAATTCCACACTTACATATTTTCCTAGATCTTGCCTAGATTCTGATATTTGGCTTTCATAGGTGAGGGGGTTTTTTATATACTTTTGCTCTCCTCATTTTGACTGTGAAGCACAGTATATGTGTCACCACATTTTGCTGTGCTATTTTTCTTCATAGTTTAACAATAGGAAGATGTGACTTTATCAATGAAAAAACAATTTCACTTACTTTCACCTCAAAGTGAAGTTTACTAAAGAAATTTCAAGTGCATAGTGCATTTGTTTTTATAATAATGTCTTTGGCAAATTTTCACACTGTCCTTGGTAGTTACAAAGTAGCCCATTGCACCAGGTACTATTTGAAGACCTATACGAAACAGTACTGAGCCATCAAGATTTCCATCTTGATTTAATTTCTTATGCTTCTGGGAATGTATCACATATTTTTCACAACAAGGGTATTTTTTCCTTTTGTAGAGAACATTTTAGCTAAAAATATTTTTCTAAATTGTTTGGAGCTTTTGTACTTACTTATTAAGATCAATTCTTAAAACCATTTTTTACTGAAAGCTTTTTCATCATAGTCATTACTTGCACATGCCACCTTTCAATTAATTTTATAAATTACTAGAGCCTGTAGATCAAACTGTTATAAATGACACATAAAATATTGCAGCTGATCCAGACTAGCCCATTAATATTAGTTGAGTCCAGAGGTATGGAATGTACAATTTTCTCCAGCATGCAAAGAAAGGGATAGTCTGAAGAAAATATATTCTTGTCCCCAGTACTGGCTTGATGCTGTTCTTATTTGCCTTGGCCTTTGTACATTAGTCACAGCATCAGCGTCTCCTCTTTGGCTCTGGTATTTCCAGTCCCCAGCAGAATGGGTATGCTGGAGGAACACCACCGTTCATTTTACATCAGCTCTGAGTGAACTCTAATCTCGTCACTAAGTTGCATCTCGTACTCCTCAGTTCTTTGCCACTGTGGCCAGTGCCACCATCTTCTGCCACCCTGGCCCTATTAGGGGAACACTTTGCAGTAGAGATTGTCACCCGAAAACTTACTCCTCATAGTCCTCCAGACTTTTTTCATTTGTTTTTGTTTGTTTGTTTGGGGGAGGGGGGGAGGTGTTTGTGGTTTTTTATTTACTTAATAGGTGCCTGAAAATAAAATCCCAAATTTCAATCTAAGCACTTAAATATATTCCTGGCTTTTTTGATAAATACCAATTGTCTTATTCTACCTAAATATGGGTATGAGAACTTGCTTTAGACCCCTATAAAAAGAATTTAATCTTCAATTATAAACTGTTAGGCATAGGAATTAATCTTTCCAGTGTATTTACAAAGACCATGTGGCCCATGCTGGCTGATATTTTAGTATATTAAATATTGTTTGCTAATGTAGTATCTTCCTCTGCTCCAGATCTTATTCTTGATTGGGCAGGATTCTCAAGACAATGTACAAACAGAGGCTGTAATCTTTGAAATTTTAAAACTCTTTGAAATATGGATCAGGATACTGTGTGGAGTGGGCCAAATAGATTTGAAGGAAGTAGGACTAGCTATGAACAGTGTTTTGAAGTAGTTTTCAGACATCTTTCATCTTTCACTTTCTCTTGTGTATTAAGTGCTAGAGTAAAAAAAAAAAAAATTAATAAAAAGATTTGCCTGAGCTGAAATGCTGTTCCCCAAAGTGCAAGGATTTTGTTTATGGTAAAGGGAAAATAAACCATTCCATAGTTAATGAGGGGCTTATCTAGTTCAGTACCTCTGCTGAAAATACACTTGGTTTCATATGCGGCTCTAAGAAAAGGAAAACCCTTGGCCAATAATCACTTCCCATATGTATAGCTGGGGGTGAAGTAGTTCAGCAAAAATCTGTACATTCCATTCAACAGAAACAGAAACATCTTCTGTTGTTAAAGTCATCAAGGCAAGAGTGAAGACTTGAAATAAAGCGCGTTGAAATTGAAACTGCATTGAAACAAGTATCTCTGTAAGACAAGAAAAAGTTATAAATACCACATATATAGATGAGATGCATATTTATACAGCATCTTCTTTCATCTTGATCTGCAGTACAAAGAGTTCTATATTAACAGATTTGCCTAAATATTAATGAAAACAAATAAGATCATTCCATGTTTGCCCTCCGTAAACCTGTGGGAGTATAGATCTGATGTCAGCTACAAAGATTGGCTTACCCTCCAGAAGACGTATTGCACCATTCAATAAAATAAATAAGTGATTTATTATTCCTGGGTCCCTTCTGTGAGTTTTCTGAGCACTTCTTTGACCAACATGAACTCTGATCTTTTACAGATATAATCTACTGTGTTCAGGAGCATATGCTGCCCCACAGGAAGAGCTTCTAACGCATAGGTTGGAGTTATGCTAAAGCCTGTGTTCCAGTGGTATAATTGCATTTGAGTTCTCTCCAAGAGGCAGCTGGAAAATGTATATGAGCCTTTTTGAGCCAGCTACCTAGAAAAAATAAAAATCATGAAACTACTAGGCCCAAAACAAGAAAGTGAGGGATGGAAAGCAAGACTGCAGTAACCACCCTGCCCAGATTTCCAGCAGTGTCCAATCTTCCAGCTAGTCCTGAAAACTTAAACTTGTTCTCTTCTTACAGTATAAACTTGTTCTCTTCAGGATTTTCTCAAAGCCTTGATTGCACAGTTCCCAACAAGTTCTTGTCTTCAGTCATTCATATCCATTAGTCATAAATAGCTGCCTCCAAAGACCTCTCTTCTCCCTAACATTTTTCTTTCATGAATGCCGTAAGCACGCATCTTCACAAATTCAATTTGTCAAGCCTTTGATTGCTTTTATTCTCTACGTAGTGCTACTGTTTCCTGAAGAAAGAAACAACTGGAAGGAAATCCATTACTGAGCCAAGTAATTGTCATCTAATTTGAGTATATAAGAGGAAGAGTTTCAAGACAATACAATTTCCTACCATATGGCAGTGTCAGGTTGGTTATCTTTGGAAAGGGCATACCCTAAAAGTGCACAGGAAAAGTTCAGCTACTTCATTTTTTATGGATTGCTTATCTCAAAGCAAGTTTGTCTTATCTGCTGACAGGACCTTCTTTTCATCTTCATCTTCTAAAAATAGGGCAAAGAAGTGAACAATCATGACCTGGAAAACTCAAAAAGAGAGTGCTAGATTTTTGTTTCTCTCACAGTAAGTCTCTGTTACTGAACAGTTCATTTTTGTACTGCTATAGCTCTGAATTTCCACAGAGCCTTTTGTTAGAGGGTCTCCCTGCAGTCAGCATTCACCAGGACCTCATCAAAGCCTCCTGCTCCTCAGTCAGGGAGTGGAGCAAGTTATGCATCACAGTGTAGTTCTGTGAGGAGCACAAGCAACATGACTTGAAGAACAGCAGGAGCCTGATTCACAAGGGTTTGCTCTAGCTCATGCCTACCTAATGATAGCAAGAAAGAGGCTTCAAGCACAAAGTCTCAATGAAGAAGGATGATTTTCATTCTAGAGGAAATGCTTTTCCACCTAGGAAATATGAAGAACCTGCAAGACCCTTTGTGATAGGCAGATTTCCATTTTTAATGACCACATATGAATTACAAAGGACTACTGCTTCTGCATGGGAAACAGTTCTGTAGAGACAATCAGATGATGCATTAGCACAAAGCCAGAGTGCAACTCTATTTTTTAAAATTGTTTATAACAAGTTAGCTCTTACCTGTCAGCTCTAATCTCTTAGCTGTCATGTGCCTCTGATGTCACCCATGAACTGTACTCAAAGCTCAAGCAGCCAAAAAAGGAGCATCAGGTATTTCCAAGGACTGAGGAAGATTACCACATCACCTAAAACAACTGCTGAAAAGCAAAAGAAGGGAAATTGTTTTCTGCTTTCTTTCCTGTGTCTTTCTGTCTCTGTTTTGTGGCTTTTTTTTCTCATTTTCTTGTTTTGTTTTTTTGCTCTCTTCCCCCTTTCACACTTATTTCTTCTTCATGGTGAAGAGAACCTACCTAAGTTTCTGCTGTGACATTGTTTTGCCAAACTCAGAAATGGAGCAGAAAACCTGCTCAAATAACTGGATACTTTTTTCCTTTTTTCCATCCAACTGTCAATTCTAGGCAAATCCCTTAATTCCTTTCTTCTTAAGAAAATTCATAGATTGTAAGTGACAGTGTGACTCTGCTGATAGCCATGGAAGTTAGGTACAGCAGCTAGAAAATGGAACATCAGGTCAGGAATCCCTATTAATGAAAAAAAATTATGACTTCATTTGCAGCAGTTGTTACAGCTGTGACTGGAGCTCCATAATTATCATTGGGAGAACTCATTCTCCTGAATTTTACATTTTTGCCTTTATAAATTCTTCTTATCTCTTATACTTTATTTTGAAATCTGTTTATTGTAAATTCACAGTTTCCAACAAACTTCGTTTAGAGGCCCCTGTAGGCAGACATTAGTCAAACAGGAGGCACAAAGCTGTTGGGAATCATAATGCCATAGTATTTCTCTAGTTGTAAAATGTATAAAAAAAATTTGGGGTTATATTCCTCTAAGGAAAGCAGTAAAATAAAACAGTTGTTACAATGTTTAGCTTACATTTGTTCCTCAGTTAGTGTAGTAGCCAAGACTGATGATGTGACACAGAAATGCCAGTAGAAAGAATGAGAAGTGATAAGCTCTCATTAAAAGTGAAATCTGAACAATTACAGTTTCACCTTTAACTGGAAGCACAAAGGTTGCTTTCTTCAAAATCTCCCATGTTATTTTCTCCTCTGGTCACAGTATTGTGAATTTCCCAAGTCCCTTTCAAATCTGTCAGCTGTTTTATGCACAGTTTTTTGGGGGGTTTTTTGCTGCCAGAAATTTGGACAAATTGGAAAAGAACCAAAAAGTGAAGTTCACCAACATCTGTGAAATATATAAATAGAAAATATATTATCACAATTGGCCCCCGTAAAATAAGGTCTTTTCTTATGCAGACATAAATACCTTTCTCTAAGGGCTACAGACAAGCATTTCAGTTCATATTCCCAGGCTACTTTTCTGGAGTATCACTGCAGGTATTCAGCACAGATATGTGTTAAATCAGGAAAGATTTGTCAGACGGCATTATACTGTTATAATACTCATACTGTATTATAACAGTATAATACAGTTATTATTCAATACCAGTTACTGGTATTGAAAATACCAGTCTTGCAGAAAAATTCTAAGGAAATCAGGGTTTCCTAAATTCGATAACCATGGAGCATTAAAAAGAAAAAATTAGATATCTAGAACTGAGCGCACTATCACCTGAGGGTTCTTTGGTATCATCTACAGCTAAGCAGACTTTTCTTGCCAGTGCTTGTTGGCTGAAGAGCTACACAGTTACATTCTTAAAAACTGAAGGAAATTTTTCCCATAACTGTTACTACACTTTTTTCAGACAGTATTTTCCTGGCAAAAAAAAAATTTTGCCTCTAATAATTTTTCCCATTTTTGCTCATTTCTGGTCAAAAAAATAACACATTTTGTTTATGGTGCTTTAAAATAAATATATATACATCTGTGTGCAGATGTATATATGTGTTGAACTCTGATAACACTGAATACATAGTACTCTGAAGTATTATAAAAAGGGAGGTTTTGTATGGGTAAAGGGTTTGGGATTATAAATTAGAAAATTGTGTTCTAGTTTCAAATCTTCCTTGAGCTCAGTTTACCATATCTTTCAATGTTTCTCTTCCCCCCATAATGCCCTTTATGTCATAAGTCATGCCTGCCTTCACTTAGTAAATAAAAGTATTGGGAACTTACTAATTAAGACATATTATCATCAAACTACTCCTTGATGTAGACTATGAGCAACTGAGTTATAAGAGAGTAATTTCTCAAAGCAATTGCCAAACAGCCCATGTTGGTGTTTCCCTTGCATCTATTGCTACCCAAAGCACTTATATTCCTAAATGAATGTAATCCTTTCTTTTTAATAAGAGATGATACATAATGAAAGGAGAGGAAATTTAGCAGACTAATGTCAAATAGTTTTGTATTGTTTGTCACTGCAGAAAGAGTCACTCACCATGACAAAATGGATTTGTTGCTGACAAGAACTGACAGTGAAACCAAAAGCATTTTCAAATGGAATTATGAGTATATCATCATCACAGTACCATGGATGTAAAATGATTTTGATTGCTGGGTTGCAAAGTAGATCCCAAATGACCTCTGCTAATATGAAGTGTCAGTTTTACAGCTGATGGCAGTATTAAAGATGCAGTATTCCTTTCTCTTGAACTATTTACACTTTACTAAAAGGTATGCAAATAGATTTTGATCTGCAAAGTGGCAGCATATACTTAAGATTTCAAGTAATAATTTAAGCAAACTGAGTTGCAGGCTTTCAGGGGTTGGCCACAGGTGCATGGGACGAAGGGGTTCTGCATTGCCTGTGTGCTGTGTCAAACTGCTGCCTGCACAGCTTCGAAAGGACACTGCACCATGAGCACATTCGTTCTTCTCATTTGGGAAACTCCTAATTGTCTGAAGCATGGCTAGTACTGAGATGCTGAAATATAAATGTTCCCTAGTCCTAGTTTTGTTCCATGTGTTTAGCATTCAACAAAGTCTGATCCAGAAAGTAACAGAGTATGGAAAATAAATATTATTATCCTTACCTTTCATCAGCATAATTCTCCCTCCAGAGAATACCAGTGGGTCCACTGGTACAAATAAGAATATCCTTTTGTCGTGTTGTGAGTGAATTGTGCTCCTATGGCTCTATCTTGACAGCAAGAAACCTCCTACTTTCACTATTAATTTCGTTTAAATCAGAATTGTCCCAGGTCCTGTCTACTACTTACCTGTTTTCACAAATAGTTTTCAGTTTAAAAACTCTGACAGCAATTTATTTTAGATGAAACATGAAGGCAGATGTGCAAGCTTTTTACTGTTCTATTTTCTAATAACAAAACTAATCTTGGTTTTGCCTTCATCTGACATGTAAGGAATCATAGAAGGGTTATCATAGAATGGTTTGGGTTGGAAGGAAACTTAAAGATCATCTACTTCCAGCCCTGAAATCTTGATGTATAGCAAGATTCTTCAAAATGCACAGCCGCATCCTCATTATCCATAGCACATAGAGTTGTCCCCATGGTGGAGATTTATTACTGTTTCAGTTATATACAAGTAGTAATTCAGAAGACTTCTTAGTTTTACTTTCCCAATTCTTGTTTCTAGGACAGGTTAGCTGAACTAAAAAAATTAAATCAGCAAATTTGCCAAGTATTTTATTATTCATTCAAGCTCTACTTTGTAGTTATTTCATTCCTATTTCACATGGAAATCTACAACTACTCATGCCAATGCAGCTACAGAAGTTCAACCAAAAAGGCTTCATATGGAGAATACAGAAATCTTAGAATTATGTTATAATTTTAAAACTTTCTGCACTTTGAATGCCAGTTTATGGTGGCAGTGTTGTGTAGTCTTACCTCTTTCTCCTGACCTCTCCAAAATGGCCTTCTGTGTCTCATTTCCTATGAGGTGGAGGCAGGATGTTTCACATATTAAAAGATGTCAAAATTAATTTAGTAATAAGTAAATGGACAGTTATTTCCTTGTGTAAAGGTTAGTTTCCGATAAAAACTAATAATTGACAATTTTTTATAAAACAAAGCTTGCTAGAATCTTTCAGTATTCTGGTAAAATTACCAGTTCAATCAGTTTGTTCTTAATAGATAGAAGACACCAGGATGTGCACAAATTGTGTTCATTCTGCTTAGCTGAGGAGCAAGCCCAGCAGTCCTTCCTCTTCACTTGGAAGTTGCTTTTCTGTAGGGTTTTTGAGCCCTATTATGTGGGTTTCGGAAAACACTACTTATTTCTCTGCATTTGACATGTGGAGACATTGCTGATTCAGTCCCTTCTTATATGTTAAGTGTTCTACAAAGGTCTTTCATCTTTTGAAGTTTTCTACTAGTTGATAACAATTTGTTTGTCACATGAGCCCAGCTCTCTAGAGTGTATATTCTGTTTTTCAAAGTGTCAGTGACATAATCACAATTATCCTGTAGTGCACACGCACCCAAACTGCTGCCAGCAGATTCTTCCTAAAAAAAAAACTTTCCATTTCTATGGTTACCAAAAACAGGAGTCTGCACTTAAGTTTACCTTTCTGGCGATCATACATTTAAAAATTTTAAGTCTTGATTCAGCATCTTCAGCATTGCACAGTTCCATGTTTCATGTGTGTGAATTCCTAAACTACAATGAAAACACATGCTAGATGCTGAATGGTTGAGACTCTACAAGAAGTTCTGCAAGGCAAAGGACCAAAAGCCATATCAGACTTAATGAGATTAGCTTTGAGAGAAAATACCTCATTGACAGGCACTTCTGCTTGATCACAAACAAAAGTTCACAAAAAAAGACACTGCTAACTTATTTAAAATATAAGGCGGTCTGTCTTAATAGAGCAAGTCATTCCCTAATTTGTCACAGTTTGAGCATGGTGGTTGCTGCTTGAGGCCAATTCTGGGGGATATTAGGGCAATTGCAGGCAGAAATGGAAACACAGAATGAACCAATCTCCCAACTGCTCCAAAGAGCAAAAGAGCAATTCTAGCTGAGTGACCAAGAGAAAAAGCTTGTGTCCTTTCAAACCTAAAAGCTTATTGAGACTATCAAGATGAAATTGCTTTCTATACATTAAAATCATTCTGTCTCTTTTTAGAATTCCATTAAAATCTTGAAAGGCTGCGAGTAAAAAAAGTCATTTCTCCAAGTTTGCAGTGGAGCAGCATCAGTTTCAAAGGTTTTGGTTTTCAGGAGTTGTGCTGCTGGGATATTTTACACTTAGGTAGCACCTCTCACCAGAAGGATCCTAAATCACTGTACAAAATCTGAAGGAATTATCTTCTCTAACCATCAAAATAAAGATGTGTAGCCACCTGAAACAGCATAGCCCACACGACACAGCTCAGCAAAGAGGGGGAACACAAATACAGCAGGAACACCAAATCCAAAGGGATGTTCCAGTGAACCTGAATTTGGACAGCTCATGTCTATTGTATAAATATTCTTACCAAAAGAGTCCTAAGACTTTCAGTGGCTTCTGTCTCCATTTCTGGAAAAATGTCTTCAATCTAGAGCAACTAGTTCAGTATCTCAAGTGAACTGTGAGTTCCTCCTTGGCTGCTGCCATTACAGCCCATGCTGCCTTGAAGAAGCAGTCCACCTGAAGGCAGGTACCTTTAACCCAAACTCTTTCAAAGTGGTATGGAGCTTCCCACAGAAAGGAAACACTGTCTTATTTCTGTCACCTCATCCACATGTTTCCAGAAGGTCTAGCCAAAATTCCTGGCCTGCAGTGCATTCTCTGGCTTCTTTATGCCTGGAACTAGGTGCTTACAGCACCTGTCTTCTTTCTGTCTCAGGAAGAAAATACATACTCATAGGTTGCATCTCTGAAAGATCTTACCCTGTTGATACCATGAAAAATGCACGCTATGATATTCTGGTTTAGTCACATGAATGCATTAGTACTTTTATTACCCTTTTGTTGGGGGTCAGCCCATGGATGGCCACCTCTGGTCTGGAATATTTTGCAATTCACTCTGGATACTGCCAAGATAATAAAACAGAAATTCCTATTTAGGACATTTCAAACTTAGTGAAGGAAGCGTGACTGAATTCAGCTATGAACTCACTCCAGATTCCTCTAATGTGCGCAAAGTAATTTTATATGAAAAAACAACCCAGTTATTTGCTGTGTTTCATCTGGTGAAATACAAAGACTTTGAAACTACCTGCATGAAAAACATGTTAAAAGGATTTACCTACACATGCCTACATGTACAATCCGTTGTTGTTATTGGCAATATACATCCCTCTAGCAAACTCCTGCTCTTCTTGATGATAAAAAAAAGACATTTGACAATTGTATTGTGTAAGGGCAGTGGTCAAGTCATCTAAACGCAGCCATTAAACTATCCCTTTTATTGCTGTACTTGAATAAGCACAAATATGGTGACTAATTTTCACAGTTTAAAACACACTAACAATTTTACCTTCATCAGAACCCACATTACAAAGGAACATTACCATCTTACCATCTGTTTCACTTTGCATAGAAAAGGGCAGGGAGGTCTTTATCTAGCAGGAATATGTACTTGTACCACCTAGAAAGTGAGAAAGGAGGGGAGGAGAGAAAAAATTGCAAGAAAAAGTAGAAATTGTACTTTAGTAATTCAAAACACAGCAAAGAAATTGATGATTCATCTTTAAATAACTTGAGAAATGTATTTCATCTTTAATTCCCCATTTTCCTATTCAGAACAAGTGCTGCCCAGGACTGGTTTTCGAGCGGATTCCTCTGGCAAGTATTCTTCAGCCTTTGTTGTTCTGTAAATTAGTTGTCCTTCATTTTATGTTTTAGTTCTTCTTCTTTCTTTAATCATTTCTCCAGATAATGGCCAGTCATGACTGCCCAGTCACCATTTTATTTTTGTATGATCCTTGTGGGGTTGTAGAATGCTTACTCTAAATCTTTTTAAAATGGATTTGCATTTTGAGACAGGAAAAACATTTCTTTTTCCTCAGCCAGTTTTTGTATATGTTTTACTGTGTTTTATGTGTACTTTCATACCTTAGTGTTTGATCTTCAGCATAAAAATGTATCTCTATAACTCATGCCCAAATCTAAGCTTAAGCTATACTTTTTGTAAAATTGAATTTAATTCTATCTACATTCTCTCACAAATTCCTGCTCCCATACATATGTTTTGGGCTGTAAAAGTGTAAGCGAAAACTTAGTGATATTTTTGGGGAGTTTGAATCAAGACTAGTCGTCTAAAATGACAATGGACTTCTTTAAAAACCAGCAGCATTTGATTTCCAAATGTGATCGTGTTAAGTTAAACAAGGCGTCCCATACAAAAAAAAAAAAAAAAAAAAAAAAAAAGGCTGTCTTGACAATCCCACTAAAGTCCTTTTGAGTCCTGTACAGGTTGGACAGAGATCCTAAATATTATACTGGATGGTTTTGCATACCCCAGTAGGGTTTATACTTTGAGTAACCCTGTTAGCACATCAGTTCTATTTTTTCTTTTTTTCTTTTTTTTTCCCTTGATGATTTTCATACTGAAGTTTTTATTTGCCAGCTTTCCCCCCTATAAAATATCAAGAGGAAATTTGTATGTTTTTTAAAAAAGCTACTCCCATTGCAGACCAGCAGACCCATCATTGTTTTCAAGTTTTTCACATCTTTCAAGAGCATCTGAAACTCAGATGAAGTTATTGTAGTTTTGTGTCAATCACAATTCATGACTTATAAAGATTTATATGAAACAAAAATCTTGACCATCTTCAGAAAAGGAGTCCTAATTAGTTTTTCTTTTTAGCAGGTAAGTTGAGTACACCCAGAAAGACTGTAAAATTATCACAACAAAGCTCTTCATCTTTGCTTTAATTGCAATATAGAAGAGATTTAATTAAAAAAAAATCCAGTTCAGCATTTACAGCATCATCCCAAATGCCAGCTTTATCACTGTAAAATCACAAAGCACTTGTTCAACTTGACTCACACAGAAAATCGATTCATCATCTTCAGGGGGGTATTTTCTCATCATTTAAGAAACAATTGCATGTTTGCTTACCAGTGTGTAATTCACCTAGCTATTCAGGTGAATAGAGGATGGAAAGCCAGCTGAGAAGTGATAATCACATCTTCACCCATGAGATCTCACTATTGTTCAGTAACAATCCATTCTGGTATCATTACATTTAAAGGCAGTTCCCCATTGTCCAGGAACAAGAAAGCAGAATTTCCCCCTGCTCTTTACCATCCTCACTCTGCAGCAGTGATCAGATCACAGTTTGTCCAATACCATTCTCAAATTCATGGGGGAGCCAGCTGATTTTATAACCTAGCAAAGTGAATTGGCACGGGGTTTTTGGAACTGGAAAGTGTTTTTTCCTTCTAGGACAAATAATCTGTTAGGAAAGTTTTTCTTTACACAAAAAGAAACTAAAGGCTATGACTATAAAAAAAGAGAATGAAGTTACTAGCAGGCAACGCTAAAGTCCTTTTTCTAACATAAATGTGTGGAGAGGCAAGGAAGAACAGAGAACATTGTCATTCTGTCACAGGATATCCCTTTTATATTATCACAATATTGACTTTAAGGTGAAACTCTCCTTTTGATGAAACTGGTAGGAGACAGGACATTAAGGTGTATTAAGTTGACTGGAAGGATAAGCAAACTGTGGAAAAGACTGTTAATTCACTGTGTCTTGACTCCTGTGTCTGCAAACCTATTAATTTCTTCTTACGTGGCATGAAGCACAAGATGCTAATCTAGGTTAGCAAGTGAAAACAAAAAGACACATTTTCCATAATGAATTTCTATTATCCAACAGTTTGCAGTATATTGCAAGGCACAGGAGCGTCATTTTTCTCTAAGAACAGGTAATTTTCTCTGTATGTTCAACTCAAAATCTACTCCAGCAAGAAAACCCAAAATTTAGTCTGCCTAACAATCCTTTATGAGGCAAAAAAAGTACCAGAATCCTAGAGAAGCAAGCACTGAAGAAGTATCTGATGAAAGTATCACTGACATGGGTAAGAACACTTGTTTAATGCATATTTAGGAATATTGAAGCTGCTGCTGCATTATAGTAGGGGCTTCTAATAAATCTACCAAGCATGAGCTCCTGTAGGAAAAGCACACAGCAAACAGCTTGCCTGTCTTTCAGAGTCAAGAAATAAGGGATCTCAGAAGTAGCAGAGATTTAAAACGTATTTTCACTCAAAGATTAACTGCCAACATGGAGATAAACTGCGAACTATGCAAAAGATGTTTAGCAAAAGTTGGTTGCTCAGACTAATCTGGTAACTGATTTTTTTACACCAAACAAGTGATACGTGATTAATCCATCTATACTTCAACTAGAAATTTTACAAATTGCCAGATATAATTGAAACACGTTAGCTTGGAGAAGACAGTGCTTAGCATGAAATATAAAGACCAATGGATAGAAAGCAGGTAAGCAATTCTACTGAAAGAAGAATTTCTTCTTAGTTTCTGCACTAAAAGACTAATATTATTGGAGAGCCTTGCATTAAATCTTCTGACTTATTTTCATTAATCAACAAAGCACAAAAACCAGGGGTGTAAATCAGGTCCACTTTCAGAGATGGAACCTCAGGAATCTATGGTGTAGCTGTCTCCACACCAATGGAGAGTGGTCAGTGCAGCCAGTAGAGTCCTACCGTACCACACGTGAAAGCTGAAATAACCAGCAACAGCAGAGAGGAAAGTCTTGTGTCAGTCACTGGAGATGCTATAATATTACTGCAAAAACCAAGGAAAATCAGGGGATGCAATCCATCAGTGAAAACTCTGAACTAGGCAGGTGACCTGGCCACAAAGGCTACAAACAGGCTCAGGTACCAGTGCCTTCTTGGCCCATGTCTTTACTGGTAAGGTCTGTGTGCTGTTTGCTTGCAGAGGTTTGCAATAACAGGAAGCTGGACTAGATGACCCAGGGATCCTTTCCAGTCTTGTGTTTTGTTTCCTTAGTGGGACAGAAAAGAACATTGTTTTTTTAAAGCCGTTTTCAGTGGCCTGGTAAGAGTTGGCAGAGAATGGGCTCCATATATTTCCAGTTCTTCAGGAAGGAAGGCCCTTCTGAACAAGCATGGTGGCACTGTCATTTAATTCAAAGGCTTCCAAACTGTGTTAGGGGTCATAGAAATGTATGCCAATATACAGTATTTTTAAGTCTAAACCTTTTCCTGGTCAACCTGACTTATCTATTCCATTCTAAATGGGTAGAGGAACAGCCTCTTTTAAAAGAAATAGTACCTCTTACTTTGGAGTCTGGTGTTGGATCAGCTTTGTCAGGACGTTTGAAGGACGTTTTCATCTCAGTTTGCCAGAGCAAGCGTTCTTCACATCCTGACATTCTTATACTTGCTTAACATATTCCCAGCTGTGCATATCCCTTCACATGTATGCAAATAAAGGTAGTGCTCAGTTTGTGCCAGACTGCTGGAAACAGCCTTTGAGTGTTAGACCTGGGTTGCAAATGGTGATCATGCCATGTCTATCTACAAAGCTCTCTCCCTAGTGCTAAACCCCATCCTTATAGTCACAGCAGATCAGGTAGAGATAAAGTATTGCTTTCATCTGAAAATTCCTTTGCCTCTCACAACTTTTAAACTATTTGCATTAACATACTCTACATGCACAAATTTCATTTGTTCTTTTATTTACTGTCGAGACACTTATCACATACATTGAAAAAGTCAGTATAATAAGCTGTTCTCTTCGGGTTTGTCTTCTCAATATATGAGAAGCAAGTTGGTAGGGAGAGGTGGTACTTTTATTTTTCCAATTGAAGTATCGATTCAGGCTCACTCTTACCAATACAGATTATTGAAATAATGCACTATGCCACTGTCTACAGAGGATTTTTAATTGCACCATCGTAGTATAGAGCCAGTGCATGTAGTTCTGTATTTGTCTTTGCAAGACCTGATTGAAACAGACTCAGCTTTAATCCCAGACTAAACCTGGGATCTGCCCAATTTCCCAGTTTATGAGGGGTTCACTGGTGGCTCTGAGGGGAGATCCGTAAGTGAGAGGTGCTGAAGTACCATGTTTCAGCCATCTGTAGTCCCTCCTATCCAGAGGAAACAAGGCACAACTGGCAACACTATGAGCAGTTTGCTGAAATGAACCTACTCATCCCTTTTTGTCTGTTGGGATGGCAACAAGCTGACACTGACCGAGAGTTGTCACAATGTACAGCCCAGAGTGGAATTCAAAGGAAAGACAGGTCCTGTTAGTCACTGTCCTCCTTTAGGTGATGAGCCTAAAGCATCTCTGAGCATGCAGGCAAAATGGTAGTCACGGTAGACAACTTAGTCCCTTAAATGCTTACTGTTTAATTTTTTAATATTTTAAATTTTGTTTAATTATTATTTTTGATCTAGAGCAATAGTTCTTTCAAATGAAGCTAAAGGTACTTTTTTAAGAAAATGTCTTTTAAAAGACACTTTGTTCCTGAACTGATATATTCCAAGACAGAATATATGTTTCCAGCAGGTTACAGAGGTATATGGAAGCACAGTCTTAAGGATTCGGAAAGCTGTTGAGATTTTAATTGAGCGGCATTAAGGAATTCAAGTTAATGATGTTAACTTTCAATTTAAACTCTAAGACTTAGAGGCTTATAATGGTAGCTTTCATCAAAACTCTTTATTGAGGGTATTACCTGAAAGTGAATACTTAAAAGCTACATTACATAGAAAGATACACTGCTCTATATCTGTGTTTGGAACTTAAATGGCCTGTAATGATTCTCATCTTTTGTAACTTGGACTGATGTATCTCTGTCTCCCATTTCAGTTTATTCTTTTTAGGGTTAATGAACTGCAAGGAAAACACAAATTAAATACCAGAGGTGGATGAACAGCAGTCCATTACGCAGTCAGTTTTAGGAAGAAGACACCTTTATAACCTCTATTTTGGACAGACTTCTCCAGTGCTGTTCTTATATGAATGTATTCTAGCTTGGTGTAGTGTATTCTACTGAACATAATCATCCTCCAAGAGATAACCTACATTTTCAATTCTCCTCCTTGTCTGTGGCCCATTTGTTTCCACCAGCTCTAACCAGGATGCCATTAGTCATGTGCAATGAACGCAAGGTGGGAGGGAAGATGGTGCAAATTCTCAAGACAAAGCCAAATGCTTTGCTCAGTGGGATTTCCCTTTAAACCAGGTCCTGATTACAAGGAGTTGGATGTTCACCTTCGGAGAATGGAGTCTGGGTTTGGCTTCAGGATCCTGGGAGGAGATGAGCCTGGGCAGCCTGTGAGTTATTTCTTCTTGATTTTCCTTTTCCCTCCACACTCAAAAATCTGTGTAAAGGTCAGAAAAATATTACTGCATAGCTGAACCCAAATGTTAAGGCTATAAGTAAAATGGCTTTTATTCATCCATAGGAAAAGACAGAACTGTTTAGATGCTCACATCTAAAAGGTGTCACAGTTAGAATCAGAAGGCATTAATGTAGAAACAGTGCATCACTCATCCCATTACTGCAGAGTGTGACCTGGCATCTCTTAATCTTGACTTTCCAAAACCAAGTTTGAGCAGATTTTAAAAATCAAATTATGTAAGACTATTTATAACCATGTTCAGTGTTGGCAGACTGTAGCATAATATATGCATACGGTTAAAAGATACTGTCAACAATGCAGTTTATTTCCAGAAACACAGAAGGCCCCACCAGGGAAGAGTGGTCCATATTCCAGGTTAAATGAAATCATCATAAGATGCATCAGCCAGCTTTATAACATTAGAAGGGAGACAGCTCTGTAACGAAGTAAGAGGTAACAAAACCAACACAGATTCACTGCAGGTGAAATAAATATATAAAACAAAACATAAGCACAGTATTTAAAAGAAATGTTTTAGAAGCCCAGAAGATAAGGGACTAATGTGTGAGACAACACAAATATGTACCCCTTTGATAAATTAGTGATATATCTAAATACTGTAACTTTGAGAGGACAGGAAGAATTAATATTTCTTCAGAAAAAACTTGATGATGTAACTATAGTTTGGCAGCTAGGACTAATCCCAAGTCAATAATGATAGTATTTTATTATCACAATCTTATGCACAGTCTGAGTCCTGTGTTACCACATTTCTAAGATAATATATGACCAATGAATAGATTTATATATCCCCTGGTTGGTAGATTTATATATTCTGTATTCAAATTCATACAGAATAATATAGTTTTCATTCAGGCATTAGCATTAACCAGCACATGGCTCTGAAAAACAAAGAAGCTCTTCTATTTTAAAATTTTCAACATCTGTTGAAGTACTGATAAATATTAATAGTGTACTGAGGTCTCCTGTAAAAAGGAAAAAAATGCACTGTATTCTGAAAAAAGCTGACTGAAATGCAGGGTTTCTACTTTAGAATAAGTGTTCTGGAATGATTTGCAAATATAAGGTATTGCTGTACAGAAGAATTCCAAAACACCACTCCATCATCTGCGCTTGCAGTGTACCTGAAGCCTCTCTGACATCAGCCTTCTTTCCATGGAGCATGTCCCAGTGCATATAAAATGAGGCCACTGAACCATCATCTGCACATTCTCCACTTAAGCATTTTTTCTGTCCTTTCTGGATGGCCTAGCCAGTGTGGGTTCACAAAGCTCACCTCCTGAGTGAAGCCAAAAAGGAAATCTGTTAGGAGCTAGCAGAAACGTGCTATTTCATAATTTTACACTGTAAATAAATGGCACTAGTGAAAGGCACTACCTCCAAGACCAGGTTTTTTGGGGCTTTGAGCAGCTCAGTGTAGTGTAAGGTGTTCCTGCCTGTGGATTTCCCTTCTCTATGGCAAGGAGTTTGGAACCAGATGGTGTCCCTTCCAACACAAACCATTCTATAATTCTAGAAGATCTGAAGATCTCCCTCTACCTGCTTCAGACAATAGTGTCATTTCCTCTCTACCAGGAAAGTGTCCTTGGCTACATGGCTGCTCAGTATTCTGGGAAAGTCTCCCTTAGCGTCTCCTTTAGTGCTATTTTCATTACAAGTGGATAATTAAGTAGTCACCCACTGAGTGACTGGCTCTGCAGATTGGAGGTTTATCTCATGGGGAAAAGTGCAGCTCAAATGCCTTATCTAAAAGATGATTATTTATATAAAATTGAATGATTTCAACATAAAGAAATAAGAAAAAGCTTATTTAGAGTATCTGATATTCTGGTAGTTGAGTACATGCTGGACTTGTGAGAGACTTGAGTCTCTGCTCAGCAATCCAGTAGAGAGGGAATTTTGAAACAAGTCTTTTGCCCTGCAGCTACATGCATTATGCACTGAACTGTTACAGAGGAAACAGGTTTTTCTAGTGTCTTTACAGCAAAGCACTGACCTGACTTTACTGTCTGAAGTCAGAGTCATAGCTGGATACCAAGTGCAGAGATAAGCACCTTGCTGTTTTTGGAAAGCAGGACCAAAAATGCTGCCTTCTGTAAACCACCCTCTAAGACACTTCACTGTCCTGTTGAAAAATAGCTCCCAGCCTGTGCTTAGCCTCAAGGTTGCTATCTCTATTTCAGGGCTTGCAGTTATAAAAGCATTTTTTTCCCCTGATTTATCAATACTACAGGATTTATGTCTCCCCACAAACCATGTCTCAAAGTCTTCAGGAGTTAGTAAGATCCTAACTTGAGGCTGAGGATCCTCAGGTAAAAAGGCACCTCCTCATAAGTGTCGCAGTGCCAAACTTCTCAATTCTCCCTCATTGTTGCCCATCTTGTTTTCAGTGCTCAAATTCATCACCAATGGAGAAGGCAGTACACTTTTCTCTCTTTTTTTAGTGTCCCTCTATTTTGTATTCAAAGTACAAGACTTCTTAACTGTTTTCTCCCCTCCACTGCTTCCCTGCTCCCCCATAGACAGCCCACCTGCAGGCTCCCATTTCTTTCACCTCCAGAAAAGGAGAGGCAGTTTTTGCCTGTTCTCCAAACCCCTGCTTTTCCTATGAAGCAAGAACTGAGACGCTTTGAAATTTTTGTTTCAGCTCTCCTGCTGTGCAGTCAGGTAACACAGAACAAAAGGAAGCTTTTGTCTTTGTGGTTTGATTTCTAAAAAGGAGTATGGATTCTTCATCATAAGGCAATAACTTTTTCAAAAAAGCAAAATCCAAATAAAGTTTTTTAGAAGGATAATACTGCCACCATAGAGGGACTGTAGCGTAGTTTCCTTCTAGTCATATTAGCTGCCTGGCACCTTAGAAGGATAAAGTGCTGCTGGAATACTCCACTTTCCATATTTGTAAGCATAAAGATGCTTTTGAAATGAAACACTTAAATCTCTTAAATTGTTGAAAAATTTCAAATATCAGGACTGTGAGTTGTGCCAGATCCAATTACTTCTCAAATTTTAAAATATCACACCACCACAGGTATTTATCACATCTCCCAGTAACTTGAGGATTTAGCGATAATTTGGCTCTGTCACAGTGAATTATAATATCCCTAAAAGGCTGCAAATACACACAAATTGGAACTTTACTGAAGTTGCAAATTGCCATCCCAAAGGGGAGATGCATTTTGGATACATTTGTGCAGCCTGAACACAAAATCTCAGGAACATATACATAATTTCCCTAAGAGTTTTACCTTTTCAACACAAATGGATTGCAATTCTTCTCAAAAATGTCTGTAAGATATATGTTCATATTCTTTTTATTATCAGTGCCAAGATACAGACACTTCTAAGACATAACAGATGTCCGTAGAGCAAAATGTTAGGATAACGCATGGGAAGTCCTCTTTTAGCAGTGATGGGAGAGAAACACAAAATCAAATAATTACCAAGAATCCCAAAGAAAGCCAGTATCAAAACAGATTAATATGTATGAGTTAACAGAAGCACAATTCAGTTTCAGACTGTGCTCTGCCACAGTCTTCCTAATCCCAGTATTTCTCATGTTTAATCTCAAGCAATAGGAGAAACTTTCCTTTTTCTCTGTGACAAACTCTTTATTGCTTACATGTCATCATCCTTTTCCTCACATATTCGAAGCAATCTCATGCCAGTTTGAAACTGCATTACAGAGGTAATATAATCCTGATATATATTTTTCCAATTTGTGTTTTGCATGTAGAATTGATAACTATTATAACAACTACTCATCCATGAAATGAGAAGAGATACTGGATAAGAAACAATTTCAGACACAGAAAATGAAAAAGTAGGAATATTAAGTTATTCTTGCTATTAAATATAACAAATAACAGATATGGTGGCCATCATATTGACAAACATACCTGAAGTGTTCAAAGCAGGATTCTGCTTCTGATTTTAGGAGTCCACCACTGAGGTGAGTAACATAATCACATTCCACGGTGGACATCTGGAAAAGCAGTAATAATTACTTAGTCAAAACTAGAAAGAGTTTTTGCACTTTACTGTGGATACTGGTGACCTGCCATGCTGTGATCTGCATTTGTGTTTCTCCAAAGGTTAAAGATGTACAAAATGTTCAATATTTTGGCAGACAATTATAAAAAAACTTCAGGTGCTCAATTAAACACAAAGAGGAAGGTAGCCCCTACAATCTTCCAAGCTTCTCTTCCCAAGAGAACTAGAAAAAAATTCTTAACTCATATGAGATGCCCAACTGGAAAGGTTTTGAGAATGCCCTGTAGCCTTGGAGAGCTTTTTCTCCTGTCCACTAAAGGAGCATAAATACGTATTTTGTAGTTGGATTTTGTACAAAGCATTTTCCAGAGCTTTGAGGTACATTCTTTAACTATTTGAAGAACAGAATGGAGAACCTGAAACAGTCTCTCTGGCCACTGAGCCTGGCACTGCTTAACAGGATCCCAGGCACACCACAAATCAGGAAAATACCGCATCATGTTCTCTCTTTGCTAAGTTTTGAAAGCAACAGTAAGCCAAAGGGAGGCTGAAAATGGGAAAATTCTCCAGACTCCACACAGGGTTTCATTTAAATGCTCTGCTGGGATACTTGCAGCTCTGCAGCTAAGTCTTCAAAAAAGCCACAGGAGCACCTGTGTGACTACCACATCTAGCCTTTGCAGTTCATCATGAAAAGCAGTGCTGGATAGCTTTTATCTTTTATTATTTAAAGCGGATTGTCACACCGCATGTCATATCCATTATTCTGTGCTCACTCACACGCTAAAAAAGAGAAAGGAAAATTTGTAACACTCTCTGACTGTATTAATATTCTTTCAAAGAAAGCAGGTTTTGTTTGAATCAATCTCAACTTTCTCCCAGTTATTCCACTGGGAAAACATATGTCTTCTTCTAATAAGTCATGTGAAATTATATGCATATGGAGAAAGTTGTGAAAAGGTTTTGGACAGATTTTTTACTAGTTTGTATGTCCCATAGAAATTACACTTAAATGGTGATTTGGGAAAACAACATCTGCCCAGAGCAAGCTGATGTTTTTCCTCTTTTTTTTCATTTAATGTTTAATGTTAATCAACCACTACCTGAGCAATTATTCATTATGAGTAACAACATTTAATATAGTACTTCTGTTCACCTGGGGAGTCCCAAAGCAAATTCTGTGTAGTGGGGTCACTTCCATTACTGACCTTAAGCACACTTGAGGTGCCTAAATCACACAGCAGTGAAGAATCTTTGATAAGAAATATGTAGACTCACAAATTTTAAGTCAAAAGGATCCTTACAGGGAATTAATCTGTCTAGATCTTCTGCATAATTTAGTCCATAACTCCACACTCCTTAAAGACAGATTGTCTTGATTTGAAGGTATCCAGTCAACTGTCCTTAGATTGGGATTCTCAGGTGTATCATTTCCATGCAAGTAGCAAACATCTTACCTTCTTACCAAAGGCAAGGAAGAATCTTCAGTCATGCTCACAAGAGGACGAGCACAGCTTTCAGACACACAGATCTCTTCACCTGCACTAAATGACTTGCTTAATTTGAGAAGAAAAGGGAGAGTCACTGCAACATTCATGTCATTAAATTGCAGGTTCAGTGTATAAATGACAGGATTTTTGTTTCTTTGCTGCCTAGATTCTCATCGGAGCAGTAATTGCCATGGGCTCAGCAGACCGAGATGGTCGTCTCCATCCTGGTGATGAGCTGGTGTATGTAGATGGGATTCCAGTGGCCGGCAAAACCCACCGATATGTGATTGATCTTATGCATAACGCTGCCCGAAACGGGCAAGTGAATCTTACTGTGAGGAGAAAGGTGCTACCCACGGGTGAGTGAAGGCTGGGAAAGCTGAAATGAAAAACAGATCCCAGTGCTAGCAGCACAAGCAGGTGCTGTTTAATAAAAAAAATAGAGGAAATAAAAGTCTGTGTTTGTGTCATTTTGAGGAAAGAATAATTGTAAATATGTGATCTTTGTTTCTGTGACAAAAATGCTACAGCTGAGTGTTGTTTCCTTCAGAAGTGGAAACAATATTGGCAACCCTGGTGTGGTGATCATGAGTGCTCTGGATTTGTTCCATGCTGTCTTGGTCTGTGCTGTCTCCTCTTGTCCACTTTTGGGACTAAATGTTCACCCACATTAAAGCTATTTGAGCTGACTGTGTCAATAAGCAATCAGAGAAAGGCTTAAAGACTGTTAACTGTTCAGGACAGAAACTCATTTTGCTCTTGTGTGTGTTAAAAGCCCATTTCTGGTCTCACTTATGTCATCTGGGATTTCACCCCCAACTACAATACAAGCTGGCTGAAAACCTTCTGTAGGGCACAAGTGGCTCCTAGGAACAGGGCCGGATTCTCCCGTCAAGCAGATACATTCAGAAAATGAACCTAAAACAGTAACGTTTGTAGTAAATTAGATGTTTAGACTGGCTCGGCCTCAAACATCGGAAGCTGGGAAAATTGTGGCAGCATCTATTAAAGCTCTAATGGGAGAATTTGATGCCGTTCCATTGCAACCTTTGCTTACCTGAGGAGAGAAGTTTATTTAAGAACTTTTAAAACATTTGTGGTGAGCACACTTCAGGTGAGGCACCAGAAATGAGCAAAACCACGTTCCCAGCCTGTCCTGTCTTCTGCCTCCCCATGCCCTAGATCCACTGTCGCTGCCTGCGCCGTTCCCCTTCGCTCCCCTGCCAAAAAGCCGCCCTCCCACTCACCTTCGTCTTCGCAGTCCCCCTCCCACTGCGGCACCACAGCTCGCTGCCAGCCGCGCTCTCGCGGGACTGACTTTCTTCTGTTACTGACTCCAGAGTCCTCCAGCCAGAAAGGTCCCCCTGCGCCCGGCGCGACGCCCCCTCGCAGCTCCCCCAGCGCGAGGAAAATGGCCAATAACCAAGGTAATCCGCCGAGTCCTTGCCTTTAGCACCTTTCCCGGGTCAGCTGGCTGTACAGACTGCAGGCAGAATTAGCGAGAGGGGTAGTGCAGAGTGGATGCCAGCCTTTGCTGCTGCTTGTTAAATATTAAAGGGTCTACTAGCCAGTCTGGTCTCCTGGCACGGAGGATGAAGCAAGCTGGTAAAACACCTGAAGTTATTCTTGGGCCTTGAGAGTGCCACACCAGGGAATACAGTGTGTAACTCATTAATGTTTAAGCATTTCAGGAGGTGAACAGGATTTTAATGTGGTATGTTACAACATAAGCTTTGTGGAAAAATTTTGAAATGACTGATGTTGGGCTTGACTGCAAAATGCTATACTAATACATCAAGCCAATTAATTCCATGGGAATTTCTCACTAGAGTGAATGTGTACAACAGTGGGATCTGGGATTTTCCTTACCTGGCTGTAGCTGATATACATATCTTAGCCCTCGCCTGGAATCACCATTTTGCACATACACTTACCCAGATCTGGAACGGAAAATCACTATTCACAAGCTCTGGAAAACAATTTGATTATGAAGTGTGGTATTCAGAACAACGTGGATTAAAATGCCGTTTTTTCACAGGCAGAAGAAAATCATAATTTTTCTGATGAATATCTATTACACATCTGACAGTCAAATAGCCATTTAAACTTTTCCTCCTTTATCTTTGTTTTCTTATATTTCTTAATGGCATTCAGTTGCATTCTTTTATGGTTCAGACAGTTCTTGGTCATTCTACAGGGTAAGATAATTTCCTTTCTGTTGCAGCCATACTGACATAAACAATATTCAGCTTTCTCAAACATGACAGCCAGAAAATGAGATCTCTCTTGTCACTGACAATGGTATTTAGTTGCAGATTTGGTTCAATAACTCGGAGATTTTCAGTTTTAAAGCAGGAGTATAAGAATTGTTTGTTTTTCTTCCTCTTTATACTCTCTAATTAATTTATTTCATAGTTGCAGAAAGACTGCTGAAGGACACACCTGACTGAGAAAACAACAGCTTGTCCTTGGATAATGTTTCTTTTATTAATATATACACACTGAAGGTCTAATTTGCAGACTCTACTTAGGATGTACGTGTGTATCCATGAGCTCCTCATATGTTCAGTAAAATGACTCTGACACTCATTGCGCAGAACAGAAAACATATTACTTACTTTTATCTGAAAGTTCTATATTAAAAGTGTCAATAAATGCTGATTTGTGTAAACAGCTTAGATCTGCAAGGAATATAAATCTTTTTTCCCATCTGGAGATGTGACTTTACTGTTTTCAATTGCCAAAATGCTTGCACTAAAAAACATGTAATTCCACAGGTTTTAACTTGTTCCATGTTCTTGTTGCTGTAAAGCAATACTGAAGTGTGGATGGACTCCATTTTCACTTCTGTCCTTTTGAACTCGCCAAACAAGAGCGTCTTCAAACCCTTTAAATGACCACTGCTTCTACCACGACACCCACAGAAAAACTACTTGTGATCGTTTTTTGTTGTATAACTGCTCTGTTCCATGAACATCTTTTGAGCATGCTAATCAACCTGTAAGAAGAACATAATGCAGCTAATCCTAATTACTCTGTGTTAGCTCCCTGCTTAAATTCCTGTGATCCAAACACAAATAATTTTATATTGGATTAGACAGTCACGTTTTCCTCTTGATGACAGATCAACCAGCAGACAAGGGAACAGTGCTTGCTGACGTTTTTGCAATCCAGGCAGACACTGTTTCTCACGTTACTTTCCCCTCTTCGGCTAGCTTAGCAGCAAGTGTTCAGGCTTGCTTTTATCTGATTGCCCTTGAACGTTCTGCATAATTGTGTAGATTCCTGTCTCTCTGCATCTATTACAGCTCCTTGTTTAATACTTGGAGTAGTCTGGGCTGTAGACAGTCAAGTGTATTCATGTTGCATTAGCAAATGTACTGGAAGTCACAGAGCCACCGAGCAAGTCAGACTGTGACACTGGTGTGATTTGTGTTGTAGGAGAGCCCTGCCCAGAGAATGGCAGAAGCCCAGGCTCGGTGTCTACGCACCACAGTTCTCCAAGAAGTGACTACACGACTTACGCGAACAGTAATCACGCTGGCTCCAGTAGCAATGCGACTCCCCCCGAGGGCTTCGCCTCTCACAGCCTGCAAACCAGCGACGTGGTGATCCACCGCAAGGAGAATGAGGGCTTTGGCTTCGTTATCATCAGCTCCCTGAACAGGCCCGAATCTGGGTCCACCATAAGTAAGTACATCACGGTGTTCAGCTTATATTTTTTCAAGGTTGCCCCAAATAAAAAGAAATAAATGAATTTAAACCTAACCGCTAATAATTTATCACTGCAAAGATGAAAAGGGAAGAGCCTCTCAGGGTTGCTTTGGGGGCACTGTTGGTCTCTTGTATTTTGGATAAAACCAAAGGTTATTCTGTCATCTCAGGCTCTGTTTCACACACTCCTTTGGCTGTTAGAGTAATACAGGTTTCACCCACAAAGTAGATTTTCTCTGTTACTATGTCCCAAAGAGACTCTGCAGGTAACCAGTAGGGGTATGTGAATAAATTATTCCCCCATGTGCAACTGAATTATACTTCTCTTTTTTTTAGCAAATCAAAATGAAGTTCACAAAGTTGAAATAAAAACTTATATCGCAGCAAACCATGTGACAGTATCTGTGCAGTTAGGGGACTGCAGAAGCAACTGGAAAATGGGAAAACTTGTTAGGTGCAGTGCAGAGGGGCTGATTTTTTTTAACTTTTTTTATAGACAGCATAAAAATTACAACTGAGTATAGGGAGAGGATGTCAAGATCTGCCCTTAGTAATTGTAGCTCACTTTCTGTTCAGAAATCTAATGTGTGCTGTGGGTCAAATTTATGGCTTTAATATAGGCATCTGGTGCCATTTGAGATGTCCTGACTACATCTAGGGACAGGTCAGGCAGATATGACATAGGACCTACAGAAGACTCACACCCTTTGGTCATGGCAGCTGCAGGCACAGGGGCATCTTTGGCTCTTTCCAATGACATTTAACCAACTGAGGTTTCTTCCCATTGGAAGAAGGAAGAAAAAAAGCCTTTATGTTGAGAAACATCTACATCCCCCACCAAATGCACCTGAAATTGTGAACACTAACCACAGCTGAAAAACCACAAGAAGTGAGAACATTTATCATTTTGCAAGTTGCAGCCTAATGCAGTCCTTTCCATGTGTTCAAAACATGTTTTGAAGGGACTTCTTTCTCCCAAAGCTGGCACTTGACAAAATAAAATCACAATTTCAACTTTTAGGGCTAAACTTCACTCTTCTAAATTCATAACTGAAAACCAGCTCAGAGAGTATTGGGAGAACCCTATCTCACAAAAGCAAATTATCTCAGAAAAGTTCTTTGCAGTATTTCATGATCATGCAGTTATTAAAAGAGTTCCTTTTCATGTGTCCTCAGCTGAATTTTAAAACTCTACGATAGCCAGAATTACTATTGTAACAAAACCATAGATAATTAGCCTCTTGGGACTCTTGAGTTTTCACTTTATTGAATATAATAGCCAACTGGAAGTTTTTTGCAGAAGATCAGAAAGGAGAAAAAATAATCCATAGAGTACATTGAGATGCATACATATTAATCAGTTAAGTCAGTCATGAATTTTTCAAGAAAATTATTTCATAGATCAAGTTTATAGCTGGGGAAATGGAGAGGGAAAGGGGAGAGGAAGAGAAAGAAAAATTTCTCAAGCAACCAAAAATTCTCTGACTGGAATATTCTCCCTAAGACTACAGATCCAAGTTCAAGATCCTACTTCCCCTCCTACCCTCCTAACCCTTCTTGCCCTACTTTTCTCCCCCTGCAAGCAGCTACATAGGTAGTCATTGTTGATGTTCAGTTGGACATCTCCAGTAGTAAAGGAAAATACTTCCATACACATACAGTTTGGTATGGAAGTGACAAGTGAATTTATCCAAATAATAACTGCATTGAATTTCAGTGATCCCAAAGAGCAGCAAATCCTAAGTTTACAAGAACTGCAATGAACAAAAAAATTACATTTGCTGTAGACAGTGACAGAACAGAGAAGAAAATAGCCTTTCTATATGAATTCTGTTACAAAACTGTAGTAGAAAAAGTATGCTGGAAATTATATGATCTGTCATCAGTCACAAAAACCATTGAGTCTTTGTGGAGTAAGAGAGGTTATTTTCTTTACTTAATATTTATTTGAGTCAAGTAATTTGGGCTTTCTTAACAGGAGCATAGCCAGTATTCCAGTCTTTCTGGTTTCGGAGCCAGCGCACTTGTTTCCAGTTCCTAGATCTCCATGTGGCACATGCTGTGTTGACATGCATATGGAGTTAAATGTTAGTGTTGTAATTGCAAGGCAATTCTGAAAGAATCATAATAGGCAAAATAGGTCAGAAAAGGAAGTATCTTGTAGTGCCAGACAGTATTAGGACTAGCATAGCCTAAGAAGTCGTCTCACTGGGGGCATCCTCAGGGCAAAGTGAAGAAAAGTTGTTTTGATTTAAGAAGGTTTATTTCAATAATTCTATTATCTTCTCTTCTTTCTTGTAAAAGCAAAAGACTTGAGTTCTTGGAAGTATAAGTATCATCACTGCTTTTACTCAAGAAAGGAAATAATCATGTACTGAAAGTATTTTCCTTGTTCTTGAAATCACACTTAAAAACTATGTTTTACAATCCAATGAATTCCAACAGCTCTTGCTGAGTACAGGAGCGTGCACTTTTTGTCATTAGGTGCTTGTGCTTCAAGCCCAGTTAAAATTGAAGCAGTCATTCCAACAGAGTTGCTGCTAGCTACAGAGCTGCAGGGTCATGGGTTTCTTGCTTTGCAGCTGACCTAAAGCCCAAGGGGTTATACAAAAGCCCACACTCCATTTGCCAGGCGAGTTAGGTCTCTCTGTGAAGCTGTAGGACCACCCCATGAAGTATCAGTGCTCCAGCCGAGTCTCAAATCCCTTTCCCACCCTTAGATGGGGGTTGTATTGCACTGCTCCCACAGAGCCTCTCAGGGGTGCTTCATACTCCTTCTGACATGAGAATGAACCATGAAAGGCTCAGAGGCTCCCAGTTAAAGATGTCACTCTTGTTTTAAGTGACTTAGGGTCCTGGTCAACTTTTCTCTTGGCATGCTGTTATGAGCTGGTTCATTAAATTATTAGAGACATACCTCTGCCCAAACTGAGTTGCAAACAAAACTGTATGGCAAAGTCAGTAGTACAGATTTTTATTTAACAGTAAATGTGAGGTAGAGAGAGATAGAAAGAAATAGGAAAAAGTGAGAGAGCAGGGAGAGAAAAATAGTGACAAAGAGACAGATTAAATAGAAGAAATATTGCCACTCCATGGATTCCAACGGCATCCCATTGACCCTCTTCTTGTGGTTTTCTTGGTGATGAGAGTCCCGGTCTTGTCAAAGTGATGGTTGCAGTCTGGATCCATCAAGGGAAGACCAGGGTGGTGAGAGAAAAAGCCCATGGTGGTAAAGGAAGTCCCATGTGATGAAGGAAGAAACCTGTGTGGTGAGCAAAGAAGTCCATGGTGATAAGGGAAGTCCCAGGGATTTTGATTATTCTTAGGCTAGCACGTGCCCAGTGCTAGAAACGCACCCAGTACCTCCCCTGGAGCGGGAAGTTTTACAATGGATGATGTAGTACTGGATCACAGGACATGTCATGAGTCTTTGACACCTTCTAAGCTGTTAGAGCAGCCTGTTCCAGCAACACAGTTGAGTCCATTACAGTCCATCAGCAGAGATGAATATTTTCAGGGTTCATTGTTCCAGTAGGTGAGTCATTTGTGTAAGGACAAAGAAACAACACACAATAACCATTTCAGTCTCTCACACATGCTTCACAAGAGCTTTGTTGTTACAGTCGATTTCCAGACCTGCCTTTGCCTTGCAGAAATTTTCAAAATACTAAATGCATTTTTTTTTGCACTTGCTAGAGACACAGAGTGAGGACAGACTACAGCCATAATTAGAGAACAATTTTTTCACATTTTGGGATAAGCAGCACTGTAGTAGCTGTCATTTTAATAAATTAATGTTAGATAGTTTGGAGTCAGCTTTTAGATCTGGATGTCATTTTCACTTACTGGTACTAGTTTAAACATCCAGTTTTTGTGGCACATTTATTTTCCTGTGTCTGTAATGGTAGAAATTTTGTTTCCTCTTTGTCAAAGCATTGCTTGGGATGTTTTCTAATCCAGCACGGGAGATTATCTTGCACCAAAATACAGCTCTGATGTGGGTCAGATCAGGAGTGGAAAATGAATGACAAGGATTGAATTAAGAGATTTCACAGGGCAAAGCAGGAGCATAGAAAAGGTCAGCCATGCTTCAAAATTGTATCAGTAAAAGAAGATAAAGTGGATAAATAAAGAACTGTGCTTGAGTGGTATATCCAGGAGCAAGTCATTTTGCCTACTGCAGTGCACAGAGGATCTTAGAGTGCTAAGAGATTAAGAAAAGAAAATACACCTGTCCAGGCTCCTGACCTATTTCTAGCAAAAGGATTGACTTCCACTGCCTCTAAAATATATTATTGTGCCTTCCCTCACATCAACATTAAAGGGTGCTGTGGCTCTCATCCCTTCTCCAGACAGGAGAAATTACAGCTAGAATACTGAAATTTAATTAATTAATCTACACTCTGCCTTACATTTAGGGAAATATTTTTAGGGCATCAAGATAAATTCACTATCTGCATCCCATGGAAAAGCACTTGCAACCTGATGAAAATGGCCAAAATTAGATTTCTGGATGAATTTGCCCCAGAGTTTTATGGAGTACATTTTTCCCTGCCTACTTCATATCTTCCTGCCACTTTTACTTCATGTGTATGGGATGCAGCTTCATCTAGGAAAAGAACTTGTGATCGTCCATAAATCTCTTAACATCCTGATTTCCATAGAAAGAAACCATGTATTGTAAACAGATCTCATTAATTTGTGACTTTGGTGGAATTGGAAAATTGGCAATATTTCCAAGAATTTTACTGGAGCAGGTACTGTTAATTAACAGAGTTAGAAAGTGTAAACAAACTGAAAATACAGGCATAATTGATGAACAGTTTTCAAAAAATTCAAGGCAGATGACTGTTCATACTTGTTAGGATCTTCCTCCTGCTTACCAAAAGAGAAGTAGATTTCATTTACTCCCATACTGCATATGCCAATGCTTGCTGGATTTTCAAAACACGATAAAACAGAGCCTAATGAAAAAAGTTTCTTTCATTTCTCAAAACATGCAGTCTTAACTAAAAAAAACATAAATCCAAGATAAGCCTCTGCTGACTGCAGAAAACTGCATTCTGAAATAAGTCCCACTCAGCCCAGGGTTTTTTTGAACTCCTTGCAGTTCAGAGATAAAAAACAGCTTATTGATCAATGATAACCACGTAATCTGAGTTATTTGTGCAGCAATTTCTCCCATGCTTTTCCTGGGTAAGATGGTGCCTGGGGACATAATTTTCTGTGACCAATCTGCAAATTCTAAAGAAAACAGAGTTTTTGAAATTAGGATATCTCTCTACCCCACCTAGGATGTCTTTGGAGCATAAACAGTGAAAAGCCACCCAGAGTGTGAGGCCCCCATAGAACATACTGGCAACTTTTGGGCAAGGAATCTGGATTCTCATTTCTATGGAGCTTTGATATTCAAGTTTGAGCTGTTCTTCTGTGTCTTCAACTATAAAAGCACACTTTCTAAGCATGCTTAACTCATAGTATAACCTGGATCTGAAAGAAATTGCCACATGGTTTAGTTTTTCAAATCAACATAAGCAGTTAATTGTAGGGAAATTACCTTAAGAAGTGAAAGAGATGTTTAATATCATCAAAATATATTTTGGCAGTTTGCAGGCGTGAAACGCTTAATTGTCTATTTGATATTTTTGGGGCATAAAGTATGGACATAAATTTTGGACATAAAGTCTTAACCACATCAGTCCCTTCTTACATGATTTCTGTCCTCCAGCATGTTCCTGAGGAGGTCATTTGGACCTACAGGTGCTGCTCTTGTGTTTTCAAAGAATAAATACTGTGAGTTTTCTTAGCACAAACCCATCAAGGGAATCAAGGTTTTTCTAAGTATTCCACAAGGCCCATTTTATTTCATGAGAAGCTTGAATTAAAGTATCTATGTTCCATCAATTTTTTTCTTGGATCTTCAGCCTTCTAAGGTTTATGCAATCCTTCCCACCTACTTTATTATGCCTTTGCTGTGCGAGCAAATATGTTCCATATCAGCACACAATGGGATGTTTCAATTCATAGATTCATTAACCTTATAAACAAAAGGGATCATTTTCATCTCTGATTGTGCAGCATGCCACAGATTTCTATTTTCCAAATAAGTGTCACATAAAATAGCCCATCAGTACCAGGAAAGTACTTTTTAGTCCTGGTAGAAAGTCCACCATAGTCAAGCTTTCCAAATTTTAGATTATTCAATAGCAATGAAATTGCAGATGTTTACATTTAATATGTTCTTCCAATTAAAAACTACTATGCTGGAACCTGCTGGTTGAACGAAAACTCTTGCACGTTTAAAGGAGTGAGAATATAATAAATATTCATTTAATTAGCTTTTCAATTAACATTGAAAAGGATAGCTGGCTCAGGAAGGCTCATTTTCTTGGTTTACTATCTATATCTGTTAACATTAGAAAAGATTGCAATAATTTATCTGCCAGAGGGTTTAATAAAGCAGAGATTCAATTTTTTCCCCTTAAATGATACTTTTTTGGTATTTAGACACTATACAGAGGGGGAAAACAGGAAAGTTTCCTTCTACAAAATACAGTCTCACCAGTTGCATCTAAAAGTACTAAATAGATGTAAAATAAGAATTATTAATAAAAATTAATGATGTAAATCAGAAAAGCATTGTTTATTGGTGGCATCATCTTAGAATCAGCTAATTTTAGCTCTTTCTCTTTTTTTAAGCTCTTTCAAATGAGGACAAATTATTTTCATTTCCAAAAAACAAGAGGCTAATAGATTTATGTCTTGTTTAAGCTGTTTTTCAGTGGTCTAGGGGAAGGGACAGAGTGTCCCCTCAGCAAGTTTGCTTGGAGGAGTGGTTGGTACAATGGCTGTGCTGCCATTCAGCCAGACCAGGACAGTCTGAAGAGTTGAGTGGAGAGGAACTTAATGAAGTTCAAACATGCAAATACAGAGTCCTGTGCTGGGGGAGGAATTGACCCAGGCACCAGTACAGGCTGAGGGCTGACCTGCTGGAGAGCAGCTCTGCAGAGAAGGACCCGGGGGTCCTGGTGGGCCACAAGCTGTCCATGAGCCAGCAGTGCCCTCTTGGGCAAGAGGGTCAATGGTATCCTGGGGCGCATTAGGAAGAGCATTGCCAGCAGGTTGAGCGAGGTGATCCTGCCCCTCTACTCAGCCCTAGTGAGGCCAGATCTGGAGTGCTGTGTCCAGTTCTGGGCTCCTCAGGACAAGAGAGACTTGGAAGTACTGGAGAGGGTCCAGCAGAGGGCTAGGAGGATGATTAGAGAACTGGTATCTCTCTTACGAGGAAAGGCTGAGGGAGCTGGGGCTGTTCAGCCTCAACAAAAGGTGGCTTAGAGGAGAACTTATCATTGCATGCAAATATCTTCAGGGAGGGTGTCAAGAGGGTGGAGCAAACAATGGACAATTGGCACAAATTTAAACATGGGAAGTTCATTCTGAAAATAGTTCTTCTGAGGATGACCATGCACTGGAAGAGGCTCTCCAGGAAGGGTGTGAAGTCTCTGTCTCTGGAGATATTCAAACCCCACCTGGATTCAATCCTGTGCAACCTGTTCTGGATAAACCTGGTTCAGCAAGTATGTTGGGAAAGGTGATCTCTAGAGGCCACTCCCAACTCCAACCATTCCGTGATTCTGTGATATACGGTGCTAGAGGCACGATCTGTATTCAGCAAGTGCTCTGGGTTTGTGTACAGCTGACTCAAGCATATGGAGCCTCAGGTGTAATGCCACAGAATTTACTCTTTCTTTTCTGTGACATGAAGGTGTGGCAAGGATATTAATTTGAACCATTAATGGAGAGCAAAAGTGGGTGACTCTTATCAAAGAAAAATATTAATATGGAGAAAATGAGAATTTGTAGTTATCAGTAAATTTCTGAAAGCAGATCTTATCCACTTTCTAAATGCAAAGATTTCTTTGAAATCATTTTGTCTTTTAATTTTTTAATTTAAGTTCATTATCTTTTGGATAATGAGCTAAGAGTTGATCATTGCACAATCGACTACCTACTGGGAAAGCATCAGGTGCCAACTCTGGGTCAGTTTGTGCCGCTGCCACAAATGTAAATATCTGAGGGAGATTTAGGAGAAGAGGTTGATGGCTTCAAATATTGTAGAAGAAGCTTTGGTGCTTTCAGGATTCAAATTTTCCCCAAGTCCTCAAATTTTGATAAAAACACTGCAGAAAAGTTGCATCCTATCATAAGAGCTGTTGTTCGGTAATGTTTCTGCAGAGTTGCTGTTCCCTGCTAGATGTTTTTGTATCTGGGATTATGCCTTCTGCCTTAGGAGGATTTCTTATAACTTAAGATAGATATCCAACTGCATGTCCCCTAAGTATCACGTTTTGCATGACTTGGTAGTATTAAAGACCCTATATGTCTGTTTTGAAGGACTGTATGTTTTCTACACATATAAATATATTGTCACTAATTCCCCATATTTTCAACTGTTAAAAAATAGATATTAATCCCTCTTTACAATAATATTTTTCCCTTGCAGTCTCATTCATTGTGGAGTCTGAGAGAACTAAGAAATTAATTGT
Source organism: Dendrocincla fuliginosa (assembly GCA_035047845.1). Classification (NCBI taxonomy): domain Eukaryota; kingdom Metazoa; phylum Chordata; class Aves; order Passeriformes; family Dendrocolaptidae; genus Dendrocincla; species Dendrocincla fuliginosa. The sequence goes on from JAWWMO010000043.1 coordinate 10,928,096, forward strand.
CCTTCAAAGGGGTAGCTTGTTTTCTGTGCTCACTCTTAGCACGAATAATGGGATTCTTAAAGCAAAATAGCCACAAATCCAAGTGTTTCTTTATAGCCTGCTAATATTAAATGCTGCTCAGGTAACTCAGTGTTTTGAAATAAGTGGATCAATTTCTCTGGAAAGTCTAATCCAGGCATATGCTGCCACTGTTCAAAATGTACCTATGTTTGGAGAACAGCTTGTGATGAATTCTTAGAAGAGGTATGAATAGATTTGTAATTTTTAAGGGTAAGTGGAATCATTTACCACCAGTGAAGTCGCCTGGGATTTCCTTTAAAAGGTTATATTATTAAGTTCTCTGTTTAGATAAAAATAAAACACCAAAGACGCAATTTAAAAAAAAAAAAATTATGTTAACAAAGCCACACATGGGAGGTTTCTTCCCACGAAGAGACCTGCTGTCCTGAGAGAGACCAGATGACACACCGCTCCATGCTGTCCCTCGGCCACGACCAGTGGCACAGAGGACAGCACCTACAGCAGAAAGGGACCTTTCCCAGGCATCTCCTCAGCTTTCACAGCTGTGAATTTCTGATTTAATCAGCAGCAGGTCCTTCTGGTCCTCCAGAAGGTTGCCCCATCTTCTCTTTTCCAAGCTTTAGGTAGTGAGTTCATGGACAGAGCAAGCTCACTCCTTTAAGCAGGGGCTGTTTTCTGCTTCTGACTGCTGTGCTGCCGTTCTCTGAATCTTTGTGAATTTCATTGCTATGATTTTTGAAATGAGGATACTGAAACTATCAGCAATACACAGACTTTACTTTCATACTAGTAACGAGCAACAGTTTGTTTCATTTGTTATTCTAACTCTTAAAGACTGCTTGACTGTTTTACTGAATTTATGTTTTTAGAAAAGTAGGAGCACATTTCAAGGTCTATTGAGTGATAATAATTTAGGGCTCACCTCTGCTTAAGCTTAGGCAGGATTATTTTTTCCCTATGTGCATCATCTTGCATTTATTTTCATGAGATCTTGTCTGCCACTTCAATCAACCCACTCAGTTTGACAGCTCTTCCATGCTTGCTTTAGATGTGACCATTCTACATGATAAAAAGTTCTCTATTGTGGAAATTCAGTTCATTTCTACCTTTGTTCCTTAGCTTTTACCTAATTAATCTCCTATGAGAGTAGTTCCTTGTTAACCCTTCAAAGGAAGTATTTCACCACAAAGGCTCTTAAAAATTAAAAGTTTCCTAACATGTTTTAACATGGTCATTTTTTTGTGAACAACCTGCACATCAGATAATCTGCGTCCCTCAGAAGCACTCATGTGTGTAAAGAGATCAGAAACTCCTCAGAATATTACTGTGAGGGAAGAAGCCAGGAGATAAGCTTCTCATATTATCTAGAAATGTGCATAAAGCAGTTTCTGATGAATGGCTTTGAGTTCCATTAGTAAGGCACTGGATTTGCCCGTAAAGATAGAGCATAACAGTACCACCTTGAATCCATTAGAGATTTAGAGATTCAGATTCCTTCTGCAAAAGCTTTCCACATCCTACTCTGCAGCAAGATCATACAACAACACATTGCACCAACACAACCTGAGAAGAGGAACATTAAATCCTCAAATACCAAAGCAAAAGTTAGAAAAGGTACCATGACAGGCACAGGCTTTGTTCTGACGCTAACCTATTGTTGATCCTTTCATAACAGAAAGAAAGGAGTTCAAGGACACCAAAACATTTAGGGTAGGTACCTTTATTGGGAATGTAAACACCATTAGGCTTAAGGGGAAAAGGAAAAGAACACAAAGTTCCTTGTCTTTCCTCTTCCCTTCCCTTTTCTCAGGATCTGGATCAGAATTATATTCTCGTGGCTCTTCCACCTCCAGCTTTGATTTTAGCAAACATCTCAAACATGCAGACATCTGCTCTACTCACTTGCCAGGTACAAGAAGTCCAACAAAAATTGTTCTGGCAAATTAATAGGATTTCCCACCCCCCACCCTCCCACGCCCCTCACTACTGAAATGATGTCTCTACTTAAATATTTAGACTAGCAAAAACATCTCTAGGGTTAGAAATGGCAAGTATGGAAATCTCAACTATGGCATCTCCGCCAAATTTCATGCTCTTTCTTACTACTAAATTTCTTACTTTTTCACATAAGACAGTCTCATTTTCAGATCTCCACTGATATGTAGCAAAATCATGGCAATTTCAGACAGATGGTTTACTACATATACCAGAAACAGGGACATTTTAATGTTAGTTTAAGTGATTGTTTGTGATGCTCTAAGAATTGATTTGATTCAAAAGGCTTTGTGTGAACATGAACTGTTTCAGTGTCACGTTACTCTTTTACTTGTTTACTCACTTGTGCATGCATGGCAGTTATACGTCTGCATAGAGGGCAAAATAAACACTGTTTATGTAGAAAGTGGGGCTAGTCATATTTAGTGTATTTTAAAACATAGAAAGGGTTTAGACATTGTAACATAAATTAGGTGCTTATTTCCTAAGCAACAAGACATTTCTGAAGCGCACTAGTTGTGTCCATGTTGCTAAAGCCATGATTTAATTCATATTCATGCCTCAACTGTAGTGGTAAAGAAGCATGCAGTTTGACTGTGGCTTTCACTTCAGAGTACTCACTTATATTTTCAGTTCTCAGAAAGTTAATTTTTAATACTGCAAACAACACTTGCTTTCATACAAAGGTCACTTTGAGTTATGTGTATTGTGACTTTATATGAGATGTGCAATCTGTGTTAATCACTGTCACCTTCAGGGAATGTTTATCAGAGGGCTGAGACATTTGTTCTGCGGCAATGTATTCTGAACACATCTGTTAGAGCTTTGATTTATCAGAGCATTAATAGCTAAGATATTTGACAAAAAGTGTTTGAACACTCTTTTCTTTCACTTTTCAAAATTCCCTATAGATAATTAAATTTTAAGGATATATTATTTTTGAAAAATGAAACACATCTGCTTTTAAACACCAGTTGCAGGTGGGTAGTGGGGCTGAGCTGCTTTGTGCTAAGTTTGCCAAGACAAGTGTAGAGTTGGAGAGGAATACTCAGACATCATTAGGTTATTAATTGAATATATAGTCAAATTTAATTGTGATAAGCATATTTATGAGTAGTAGAGAGAAAGAAAAATTGCATGCTCTTTGGGGAGCCTAGAGAAAAGAGTGAGCTTGAGCACATATGCATTTAGTTAAAAAACAGAGGATAATAGAAACACTGGGTGAAAAATCAAGAATAATATTTAGAAAATTCAATGGAAAATGAGGGAAAAGATGGAACAAGAGCATGGATGGAGTAAACAGGAAGGTGAAGAACCACAGAAAAGAACAAAAGAAGCAAAGTTGTTCGGTATTGTTTTGAGAAGGGGGCTGAGAGGTTTTGATGTTGTACGTGTCTGTGTGTACTCATAGTTAACTATAAGTTCAATTCTATTCATGTATTGCTCATATCTAGTCAGAGAGCTGCACATCTCCATGAATCTTCAGTATTATTTCTATTTATCCATTAACATATTTGAATGCAGGAGAGCAATTTTGTGAACCCTGGGCATTTTCAGTAACGACATCTATTTGTATATAAAATATATCATGTCTGTAGTCCCTCTATTGCAACATACAAATAAAGAAATTCTGTTAACCAGGAGGTGGGAGGCAATTTATGACTACTACTTATTGTGCAAATTTATCCCCTTTCCCTGTTTGAATGCCTTATTGTTCTCCTGATCTGTTTGTTGTCTTGTTATGTGCCATGTTTGCAAAATAGCTGAACTATAAACTTATTTTGAACTTCATATATATATGCCATGTATAAATACACAACTGGATTCTGAATTTCTAGTGAAAAAGCACAGCTCTGTGTTAATGCAAATGACATTTCATAAGAATTTATATTCTTACACGTTTGTACACAAGGGGTTTTTTTTTAATTCATATTGAACTTTCTTCCAAATGAACTCATTTCCTTCTGCCTGTTGACATCACCATTTTTTTCAGCATGCATTAACTGTGACTATTGTTTCTTGTCTAGCTGTACCCCATAAAATAGGGCGGATAATTGATGGAAGTCCTGCAGATCGCTGTGCAAAACTTAAAGTTGGAGACCGGATCTTAGCTGTGAATGGCCAGTCTATTATTAACATGCCTCATGCAGATATTGTGAAGCTAATTAAAGATGCAGGTCTCAGTGTAACTCTTCGCATCATTCCTCAGGAGGGTAAGTCAATGGCCCTTAAAAACAGGAAGAAAATTTTAAGTAGCTTCCAATTAGCTTAAATTATGTCACCGCTTGAAAGAGCATCCTTTGTTCCACTTCCTCAGCTGTAACGTGCAGCACACCAAAATTACGGGCTTAGAACTATCTCGAATGGGTTCTGAATTCTTGAAAAGATTCCCAAATATGAAAAGGGTAATTAAAGCAAACCTGGAGAAACCTGAGAGAGAGAGAGAGAGAGAGAGGTGATGTTAATGTGTTTTGGAAGAATTCTCTTCCATGTGGAAAAGCACTCTACAAGAGAGCCAAGTTTTGGGTTTGTTCCCTTTTATCTTGCTATAAGCCAAGCCAAAGTTTAGCAAAGTGATTCACAAGAGTCTGCAATGGTGGTCACCAGGCTCCCAGCTATCTGTGACAAAAAGTGATGTGAAAAAGTGTTCATATTTGGCAGTTTCCTCTATCACTACCATATAGTGATATATAACTATAAATGTCCAAGGCAGGAAAAAAACTAACTCCAAATTATCTCATTTATAGGGTGAGGGTAAGCGGACAGACTCATTATTCTGGTCACTATTCCACATCTAATCAGTGAAGATCTTTTGATGTTGATTCTGTGGGGTTTGGGGTTGATCTTGGGGCTTTTTTTAGTTTAATAATGTGCTACACTACTGCATGAAGTGTACCATATTAATGAGACTGTGCCTTTATATCTCAGCAATAAATACCAGTACAGCTGGGAATGTCACACAGCAAGTAATGGAATTACTTAATGATCCATGGTCCAGTTAGATGACCTTCACCTTCTGCTGCTGCATCCAGCAACAGAACAGGGGAATAGTCTGACACTGGCCATGGATTGCAGATGAGGGAATTTATCTACTTTGTTAAATGAATTCAGTGAAGGGAAAAACACAAACGTGCAAGTTCAGAATTCACATCAGTTAACACCTGTATAATTACTGGAAGTCAGCTTTGCAAGCCTCTACAAACAAGTGTGATGCTTCATAAAGTCCACGGAATTTATTTTGGCTTCTTTGGTATCCAGATTAAATAACAAAATTAATAGTTTGGTGTTAGAGAGAAATTAGAGATTAAATTAGAAAGAAAACAGAAGTGCATCTGAGTTGTGGTGCTACAAGATGTTCTTAGGTGCTAGTGGTGAGAAATGATCTGTGCCCAAGGCATGGCTTCTTGTGTGACACTGGACACCTCGTTTGCCTTCTGATATTACCTTCCCAGCTTATAAAAACGGGGGGAAAGCTAATAACTCTGCATTATACTTTCAGGTGAAAAATACCATATAAATGCAAAGCAGTTTTAGAAGCAGCTCATGATTTGACTAGTTCATCCATAGTTATGAGAGTAATGTAGAAATGAGGGACATTTCCAATCTTCCTCTCTGAAACTTGCAATACAAAGGAGACTCACAGATGTGAAATGGGCAATTACAGCCTTAAGCATAGTAATTACAGAGACAAGTATTGCTTATGCCCGCATGAGGAGTGTTTTAAGTGCAAATATACATGCTTTTTTGACAATTAATCCTAAATTGAAAATGTTTTTAATAAAGTAGCCAAAACTTTTAAAATAATTATGAGCATAAATTAGGTAAGTGGAGAGCCATTAGAAATGTGCAATCATAGGGAAAATCGTTAATGTTAAAAATTAAAAAGATTAAATAATTAAAAATTTGAACTAGATTAAAATGTTCCAGCAAGATCTGGATTGTGTGTAGCTATGGCTGCAAGGGATGCTCTGCCGTGCACGTGTCCATTTTGGATGCTTTGCACCACACCACGCTGGCCTCACTCATTCTGTTGCAAACAGGAATGAAAAAATACAATGTGTGCCTTTGCTGTTGATAACGCAGGAACTTCAGGAGTGCTCCATCCTCCTGTGGGTGGAGTCTCTGTTATTTGCATTTCTTAATAGGTAAATGATGAACAACATAACTGTGCCAGTGTGTCTGAAGAAATATATTTGAACTCAGTGCCAAATGTGTCTTCCCCCAAGAGCAGCAGAAAGCCTGAAGGAGGATTGGCTTATTTGTAACAAGGCCACGAGACCACATTCTCTACACCAATCTCTGTCTTTTTCAATGTTTTGTTGTTTGGAAAGAAGGATTCTGTTTCATTGCAGTGTTCCTATGTGAAACCCTGGTCATTTGACACAATGCAGTGAAACAAAACATCAGTTTAAATGGTTAATCAGAATTTATTGAGATTGGTTTTACTGCTTTACTGTGCACAGTCCTCAAAAATTTATAAAGACAGGAAACTCTTGATGAGCTCAAAGACAGCAGGAGCTAACATAAGGACACCGGTGTTCTAGCTTTTGCGACAAGTCTGTCATCCAAAACGATGAAAGCACTAAAACTGTTCATTCTCTCACAATGAAAAGGTTTTTTTCTAAATGGAAAGCATTTCAAATATCTAGTAGCTGGGCTGAGGCACAAGAAGGACAGTGAGGTGATTTAGGACAGCCAGCACAGTTTCACTGAGGGCAAGTCCTGCCTGACCAACATAGTGTCATTCTACAGTGGGGTGTCTACCTCAGTGGACAACAATGGACAAGAGCTACGGGTCACATCTATCTGGACTTCTGTAAGGCCTTTGCCGTGGTACACCACAGCATCCTTCTCTCTGAATTAGAGAGAGATGCATGTTAATGGGTGAACTGTTCAAGGGATGAGGAATTGGCTGGATGATCGCATCCAGAGGGTGCTCACCAATGACTTAGTGTCCTGATGGAGATTGGTGGTGTCCCTCAGGGATCCATACTGGGATCAGCACTGTTTAATATCTTCATCAATTCATAGACTGTGGAATTGAGTGCACTCTCAGCAAGTTTGCAGATAACACCAAGCTGAGTGGTTTAGTTGATACACCTGAAGAACAGGATGCCATGCAGAGGGACCTGGACAAGCTTGAGAAGTGGGCCCATGGGAATTTCATGCAGTTTAACAAGACCAAGTGCAAGGTGCTGCACCTGTGTTGAGGGCAGCCCCCATTATCAGTGCAGGCTGGGGATGAACAGGTTGGGAGCAGCCCTGTGGAGAAGGACGTGGGGGTGCTGGTGGAAGGAAAGCTGGGCATGAGCTGGCAATGTGCACTTGGAGCCCAGGAAGCCAATTGTACCCTTGGCTGCATCACAGGAATTGTCACCAGAAGGTGGAGGGAGATGGTTCTGCCCCTCTACTCCACTCTTGTGAGACCCCACCTGAAGTGCTGCATCCAGCTCTGGGTCCTCTGGACTCATTGGAACAAGTCCAAAGGAGGGTCATGAAGATGGTGAGAGGGCTGGAGCATCTTTCCTGTGAGGAAAGGCTGCAAGAGTTTGAGTTGTTCAGCCAGGAGAAAAGAAGGCTCCACAGAGACCTTATTGCAGCCTTTCAGTACTTAAAGGGGGCTATAAGAAAGATGGGGACAGACTGTTGCCTCTTGCCATAGGATAAGGGGTAAGATTTTGAACTAAAAGAAGGTAGATTCAGACAGATATAAGGAAGATTTGGGTTTTTTTTTTATGATGAGGTTAATGAAACACTGGAACAGATTGCCCAGAGAAGGTAGATGCCCCATCCTGGCATCCCTAGCTCTTGAACAGAGCTCTGGGCAACCTGGTCTGGTTGAAGATGTCCCTGCTCATTGCAGGGGAGTTGGACTAGATGACTTTAAGGGATCCTTTCTAAACTAAACTATTCTATGGTTCTAGGATTCTGTGATCAGTATTTCTGTGCTTTAAAAGAAAATGTGAAACACGGAAGCAATTTGCCTTGTTCAGTTGGTTTTTTTAAATAATGAAGGTGTCAACCAGAATTATAGAAGTGACCAAGATTTTAGATCCCTCAAGAAGACCATTAAGTTCAAATGTCTTAAAATCTAATTATATCCCAAGAGAGTAAAAGCGACAGAGCATAAATTTGCAGAGGTAGCGTGTGACCAAAAATTATTATTGCCTACCTTTGCCCTTTATTAAATGCTGCACTGTGTCAGGTCTTTAATCTCCAGCTTCCCATTACACAGAGCTGAACAGCCCAGCCTCAGCCCCCAGCTCGGAGAAGCAGAGCCCCTTGGCCCAGCAGCACAGCCCCATGGCCCAGCAGAGTCCCCTGGCACAGCAGAGCCCTGTCACCCAGCACAGCCCCGTTGCTCAGCCACCACCTCCACAGCCCCTCCAGCCACAGGGACACGAAAACAGGTTTGTTCATTTTCTTACAAGTCTTTTTTTCCTTTTTTTTTCCCCTTGTGTATTAGAGTTCTGGAGCCAGGGAGATATTTTTATAACAGGTTTTATCAGTGGTGTATCATTTACCAGCAAACTCTCACATGTAATTTATGCATATGGATTAGCAAATTTATCTGTAAGGGAAAATAATTGATAGGGGGATAGGAATTTTGTCACCAGCTGTACATATAAAAAGCACACTCAGGCTGTGGGATAGTACAACTTTCTGTGACCTCCAATCAAAACTATTTAGTCTTTGGATCATTTTTTAGCATGTTAAATGAGGCTGATTACCCTGACTGTCTTTATGCTAATCTTCAGTAACCAACACACATCATCATGACCCTCATCTCCAAATGATGCTGGTTACAGGACTGTAACTTTTCACTTCAGAAGATACTTGAGTTCAGTTGTGATTTAGACACTACGCCCTCTAATTCTCCTTGCTTAACAGATGCGGTACTTTCACTTGCCCAAAATTATTTTCTCTCAATTAGTCACACTAGGAAAATTACTTTGCTTTCTATTTCATTGAGTGCATTTTCCAAAAGTGCTCACCTCCTAGAAGGCATATGTTTCTGACAAACTTCAATACAAAGCTTTCACAAAACTCTTTGTGCAGTTGGAAGTCAGTATTAAATATCTGTTAAACAGGGAATTTTCAGATGGGACCAGCAAATGATATTAATTAAAGTTCCACTGAAAAGTATAAGCTATAATTGGTCATATCACCATTTACATATTCAGCAAAAATTGCAGTGGCTCCATCTGTGCATAAAAGCATCATCTTTAAGATACAGCTGTGGCCATATCTTGGGAACCTGCCTAAGGATGACTCATATTTCAGAAAAAGGTCTATTATTGCTAGTTCATGTAATATTATTTTTCACTAGATTTCACTAGATTTTATAAGTTAGATTACAGCTTGTTTATATGCAATGTTTCTGTGCAAAATGCTATAAAACATTTAAAACTCTTAAGAATATTAACTAGTGGGTTTGCTTCCAATATTAATTAGGCTCAGTATCACAGTAAGCCCATTGTTTCTCTGTCTTCTTTTTACAGGATCATGGTACTGAGTAAAGAAAGTAAGAGGATTACATGTACACATGCAGCTCTTATTGTAGATGCCATGTACAGGTTTTAAAAGAACACATGGCAGCAGGCTCTTTTAATCTTCTCAGAGAAGTCAAAGGGAAACAGTTCAGATATTTTTGTGTCTGATTAAACATTCAGCCTATTAAAGCAATTGTGTAAGAAGATTTGCCATAATGTTACTCTAACTGTATTAATGAAGTGACATTTTGAAACATATCTGAAACATTTTGAAACATTTAGATTCAGATTGCCTTTTATATGTAAACTAACATAATCAAAAACTGTGCTCTCATTTTTTTGGAATATAACTTCTTTTAAACAATAAGTACTTTTCAAAATTCCCTTCACAATCTATATGTCTCTCTGTACCTTTATGTATCCACGTACATACACAGTTACTTGGTCAGCTGAAAACTTCCAGACCATTACTAAAGCAGAGTTTACAATGTCTATTTCCTGTGTAGGAAAGAAGTTATTTCCTTCAGCACCTAGGGAAGAACGTAAAAACATCCACCATGTGAACATTTTTGTTAGAATCTTACCCAAACCACTCTTACAGAATTACCTTGCTGAAAGGGTCCCAGACTTCCTTTGTGCCTCTTTAGCACACCACATGGCTCAGGTATGGAGGTTTACAGGAAGAAATGTTTTAACTTCACCCTGAAGTGTGAAATGCAATTATACCCTGATTCCCATGTGGTAATGGAAATTGCTATCTGAGTAACTTAAATAACTAGTTACTGTACCTCAGAAAGTCACATTTTCTTTGAAATTTTAGGACCCATCTCTGTATAACCAGCTACTAGTTAAAGTAATATTTTACTTGTTATTAGTTCTTCATTAACCAAATTTATTTTCCTTTCACCCTTTGTTATTTCTGTGAAATTTTAGCCAGGTAGTATTATAGGGAGTGTATAATGATAATAATAATATATACTATATTAACAGATGTTATATTAAAGAATATCCTTTGTTAAAATATAACAGCTAGAACAAAGAATGTATGTTTTTAAAAAACACTTTAACTCACAGTAATTATAGTTTATGTCAATGAAATGGACGCAAACTGCAGTGATGGTCCATTTATTCTATAAAAATGTTAATTCTGAAGAAAAAGCATTTTATAAACTCAGTGAATTATTTTGTAGTGTGTATAGTGGATGTTTTCACAAGCAGTTTCATCTTCCAAATAGGTGAGGTAAGTGGGAATCACGATGTTTTACTCTTCCTGTCCCTTTGAGTCTAATCCTGATCTCACTGATACAAGCCGGAAAATTGCACAGTATGACCTGAGCAAAAATTGCTTATACCCTTGTTTCAAAAGCACTTACTGGTTTTGTATGCCTCAACTATTTACCCCTGAGAGTTTTTACTTCTCAGTGAAAATTTGTCTTGTGCAATTTTGCACTCAGGCAGGTTCCTTTCCCTCCTCAATATTGCACGCAGTGCATATTCCTAATGGTTTGCTACTTTCCAAAACTAAGCCATTTTGCCTCTCTCAGTTATAGGTCAGAAGTAAAAGCCAGACAGGATGTGAAGCCTGACATCCGGCAACCTCCATTTGCAGACTACAGGCAATCCTCGACAGACTACCGACAGCCCCCGCTGGACTACAGGCATCCTCCGGTGATGGACTACCAGCAGCCACCACCGCTGGACTACAGGCAGCCACCGCTGATGGATTACAGGCAGCATTCTCCTGACACCAGGCAGTACCCTCTGTCAGAGTACAGGCAGCCCCAGGTACGAGCCAAAACACTTGGAGCACTCCTGAACAGAAGGTCTTAGGGTCTGTAGGGAGAGGTCACGTGTGCTGGTAAGGAAGGTGACATTAGAGGAGGAAAAAACACATTTATTGTTTTTAATCTGCGTTACTACTTCTCTGTAAAGAAATTACTTCCAAACCATGAGTATTAATGAATAACTGTGTGATCTGTAAAATAACACCACATTTATAATTGTGTGATTATAATGTTAAATGAGTGCTGTTTTTAAGGTACTGTGGAGTGAAAATAAAAATTCTACCATAAACTGCCTTTGCATAAGCAGTTGAATTTTTTTATTTCTAGGGACATAACTCAGTCATCAAACTGTGGGTGTACTTAGGTCAGACTGCATTTCTACAGCATTCTTGAAAATTAAGATTTTATCTAATCAGAATAAATAAATAAATGGAAATCTTACTGATAAAATTACATTTCTGTTGGTAATAGTCTGGATGAGTAGAAACTAGCTTGTGAAACTAGTGTCTTTGACAGCAGGCATTATCTAACAAATTCATACAGATCTAAAAAATTCAAACCTTACATGAGGAGTGATGGTACCTCAGACAAGACTGCACTGATGACAAGTATTTACTGACAGCTGTGAAGGCTGACGACTTAGGTCAAAGTTCTGACTTTCAAAAGAAATCCTCCTTTCTCCTTGTATCAAGGCAGAAAAAACAGAGGTCAAAAATATTAAATAAGAGGATATAAACTTCTGGCCACTATATGCTGGAACTGTGTATAGGTGGTTCCTATGTGCATATCTCTAAAGCCAGACACATAAACCCTATCAAGGAAAACAGTGAAATTCTTAAATGGGATCTAGAGAACCCTGGGAAAATATTCTGTATTTCAATATCTAGGTAGCAAATGCCCATCCCCATCTGCATACCCTGTAAGATGCTTCTTAGCATCTAGAGAGATTCTTGGACTGGCTGTTTCTCACCATCTCTGGTTTAATTCTCTAATCACTAGAGTACACAACCCAAGCTTGCTCTTTGTTTTCTCCTGCTCCCATGGCTCTTGCACTCTTGGCTGACAAGGCATCAGAAGCTAAATAGCAATGTCCCCTGCCAAGACCCCTCTACAGAGGTGGTAGTTTGGGCCCATCAAGGGAAAATGGCAAAAATAAATCTCAGTCTCTGAAGACACAGAAGGGGTGAAACTCAAATCTCCTCCTTCCCACCTCCTCCTCAAGGGACACATTTTAATAAAGTGGTGAGAGTTACTGTACTTTGTGACTCCCTGCAGTCCAACCTGCTGATCACATTAAGTTCTTCTAGGAATTTAGGAAATGTCACTCCTACTGATTTTTATTTGTGATGATGCTTATACAGGATCTGCCTTCTGCCTCTCTTGCCAAATCAGCACTTCTGCATAGGCATAAACATTTATACCTGGGTGCCATGAAAATATTGAGAATGAATATGGAATGCATCTCCAGAGCTTTTGGTTCCAGACAGCTGTTGTAAGATAAGCTTTCAGAGTGTTTTACACTTAGCCATTTGCATTTTGCTAAAGTTCCTTTTCAGAAATGGATGAAATCTGTCAGTGAAGAAGTATACTTTAAGATCCCTTTGCTTACAGCATTTGGATCAATACATTTTTGAAGAGTTGTGTTTTAAAGTTTTTTTGAATGTATACCACAGTGTTCATGTAGTTAATGATCTTTCATTTTCTGTTTGTCTGTACAGGACTTTGATTATTTCACCGTTGATTTGGAGAAAGGAGCCAAAGGGTTTGGGTTTAGTATTCGAGGAGGAAGGGAGTACAAAATGGATTTGTATGTGTTAAGGTTAGCAGAAGATGGACCAGCAATAAGAAATGGAAGGATGAGGGTGAGTAAAATGCATTGTAACACTTTTTTGCAACATTTACAGATATGTTTGTTGATGAGGTCAAGGAGAAAGCAATTTTTTCATCTCTTAACAGGTTTTAAAGAACTAATGCCAAATACCTCTTAAAATAAAAGCTCATTCTGTAGGAGTTCAGGAAATTATATGGCAAATCTCTGTAGTTTGTTTGCAGAATAAATGTATTACTTCTGGTTGATAACAGCTTTTACTCTGTGATAAATTTTTCTCATTATATATTTTCACTCTTATCTAAGCAACTTAAAAATTTCTGACAAGTTTGATGATTCTTGGGCAATAATAACATAATACATCTCTAAGCACAAAAGCAAAGTGATAACTATAGGACATGTATTGGATAACTATGAAACCTAAGACCTCATCTGTGTTATTTTAATAACTTAAACAAGTTGCCTTTGTAGTGCTTGCTAAATTTTATTGATGTTACTCAATTTCATTTGTAGGGATTGAGATTTAAAAAAAAGAAAGGCAACATATTCTATGTAGGAAAAATAACCTAATAAAAATAAATGGGTTTAATCTGTCCAGTTGTGATAAAGACAAGATATAAAGTCATCCAAGCTTGCTGGTGCTTTGCAGAATGGTGAGTGCACAAAAAGGAGAAGGAATAGACATAGGCAAGACTACCAAAAATCAACATAAAAAATTGTTTATGTATCTAATTAGTGCAGTTGTGTTCAATCAGTATTTAATTATAAAGATGGGCCATGAAAATGGTGTTCTCTGTGGTGGTAGTAGCAGATTTTACAAATGTCATGGTTGTTACACATATTCTCTTTCACAATTCTAACAATCTGATCAGACTGTCTGTCTTACTGAAACAGCACTGTCTTTCCTGAGTCGAACTCAGGAGTTCTGCTGTGCTTCAAATCAGTCTTAACTTGGCCACTCTGTAGAATTTTAAAATTCAGCTAGTCCTCAGCTGTGTCATGGCCTCTGGCACTGGGAGCTTGCACAAGGCAGTGGTGGTGGCATAAGCAGACCCAGTGGGGCAGGCAGGCAGCACCTGGCAGATGAGAAATACTCCCACAGTACTTTTTTGTGTCAAATATAGGTGAATTTGTGCTGCAGCTAGAACTTTAACTTAAGAATATCTGCTCTGGTGAGTTTTCATTCTTTCCTTTAAGGCAGCATAGTCATAGTCAGTTGTTCTTAATGAGAAACCATAAGCAAGATGTACCTTAGCAGCCATAATGTGACTAAAGATGGGGAAAAAGTTGTGCTTTTAATAAGCTCTGGAATCGCATATTTGGAAACATATGGCTAAGAATGTAGAACAATAGAAGAAGAATGCCTTTGAAGAGGGTTCATTTGAATTCCTTTGAAGAGGGTATTAGGTAGAAAACTAACTTATTAAAATCTGTTCATCATTTGAATGAATTAATACTAAAGAATAAAGTTAGGCTATCCACTCTGTGAATAGCCAAAATATAAAAAGTATATAATATAAATAGGAGGGTTTCTAATTACATTAGGAAAATTCCTGCACATTTTAATGAAAACTGTTAATATACTTTCTAAAATAACTTATTTTAAAGCTTTTTTATTGTTGTGCCCACAATAAATAGCCAAGTGTTATTCTGTCCAAACAGTTGTAACTGGGTTTCTTTCTCTCCTTTAAAAGCATCATTCTTTGGAACCACTTTTACCCTGCAGCTTTGCCACAGAGTCTTGTCTTTTATTCTTGTTTAACAGATGTTTTAACCTGACAAATGGGTTTGAAACTTGCAAGACTTTTGTCTTTAGTGACCTGTAACTGATGGACAGCAAAAGCTCATGAAACAGCTTCTTCAAAACAAAAATAGAAAAAAAAACCCCAAAATTAATAATTGCTGAAAGGAATAGAGTACACAGGAAGATGAGCAAAGGAGGCAGAGTTCTGTACCTGTATCTCCTTTCCTGAGATTATATCACCTGTTAATGCAGGTTCATTCCTACTTCTTGGCTGGGCCCACCAGCCTGCTGGTTTAATCTCTGCATCTCTCACAGGCGTATCCCTATAGCAAAACATGGAAAAATCAGTTCAGTGCTTCTTGCTTTATATACCATCATCATTAAAGATGAGATTCTCTGATCCGGGCTTTCAGCACTAGGGATAGCAAACCATGCTTTTGTGCTAGGATCTTATCAGGAGGAGCACTTTCCAGATAACAGTTCTTCTAATGACCTACTTGTTTCCATTATTGTTTTGCTTCCTGTTTCCTCCTCCTTGAACAGCCTTCTTTACTTAACTGAAGCCTTACAGAAAAGCATTGAAGCAGATAACACGAGGTGTAAATCATGCTTGTAGAAAGAAATCATAGACATAACTCCACTGCTATTCCCATTCATGAAGCCAAGGAAAAAAAGAATAAAACCAGCTAGGCTGTTGAAAAAAATAGATCATGTAATTAACATTTTACCTATAGAGCATTTAGATGTAATAAGTAAACATAATCCACAAAAAACATTTTGTTTTCAATCTAGTTATACCCAGCAAAAGGCCTGATGGACACATTCACATTGATATAAAACTCACTATTTTAAAGAAAAAAATGAAATAAGTTACCTTAAATAATAGAGCTGTATCTATTCAACTGGTTTTATAAAATGGTATAATTGAAGCCATGTGATCTCTAATGGAAGACAGCTCCAGATAGGCAAGTCAAAGGCTGCATGGTTGCTCTGTTAGTGGGCACTGCAAAACCACAGCAATAGGGTGAGCCCAACAGCTATATTCCACTTGGATAGGTGTTTAAAAAACTGAAAGTCTATCAGCACACGTTCAGAAAGTTCTAAGGTCTCAATATGTGTAAATGTGTTAGACATTACAGATGCAGAGCATAAATTTAAAGAAGTAAAAGCTGTGATTGTAGGAAAACAGAAGGAAATAAAGAACCAGAATGGAACTATCTCTTGTAAAAGAAAATAGAGTAGATACATTACTGAGTAAGATAAGTATGAAAGGAGTACAATATGCCAATAACAGGAGCAAAAAGAAATTGAATAAGAAGGCAATGATGAAACAACATGAAGAAAGTGACATCAAAATTGGGGCATTCTTCTGAGAATTTCAGTTTGATCTTCAGACTTTTAAGAACTCCAGTGAGGTTTGTAAGCAGATTAGAGAACAGACTCGTAGAATAATGCTGGAAGTGATGGCCTTCCACTGGCCCTGCCAAAACTGTCTGTATTTGTAAAGATTGATGAAAGGGGGAAAAAGGTTTCATGAAATTTGTTGCTGCATCACCATTTCCATCATAAGTTCTGGTCTCCCTTCCCATTGGGAATGGCATGCTAGGTACTTTGGGTTTTTCTTGGAAACAAATCCACCAAGGAACACTCCATTTTAGGATTACAAGATCTAAAATAGTCTTTAATTGCCCTTCATGGCAGATGGGGCTTTCTACTTTGATTTTCTGTGGAATTGTTCTGGGAACTGGAAAGGTAGAAGAGTAGTGAGTTGGTGTCATACAGAGTTCATCAGTCTTACTGGCATATTTGGCTCTCTTACTGGCTCTTTTACAAGGATCTCTTTCGTCAGCCTGCATAGACACTGCATGAAGTCTTAAGGTTCAACAGATTATTCCCTCAAAACAATTTTAAAACTTTCACTGTTCTTAGTCATGGCACCTTCACGTGCACTGATACTTTATATGGGCCCATAGACTCTTGCAGAAAGTCCCAGAATGCATTCTAGTTTAACTTGGATTCATCTGTCACTAGATATGGAAAGGAAATACCCATCAAAGGACCCAGAAGTCTACAGGAAAAAATGTTTCTTCACACACATCCTCTGCCTGCGTGGTTGGTAAACTATTCTCAACCAGTGTCAGAGAGCCACAGCCATAACTGTGTAGCTTCGTATAAAATGTCAGGTCATATACCACAACTAAATTGGCAAGATTTTACTGCAATTCATGAATCAGAGATATAGAGTCTGTTCGCAGAAGATGGCTGTAAGGGAGAACCTCATCACTGCACTGAAAGTAAATACAGATCCCTCTTAATTCTGACAGCTGAGCACAAAGCAAGTCCAGTGGGGGATTCTGTAAAGCCTAGCTATGCCTGTGCTCCATAAGGCAAAGTTGTATTAAAAGAATCATGAGAGAATTATTAGTGTCTTTGGTACCTTATCCTGAACTGGCAGGGCTCTGAGCACATCAGGATTCCAATTCTCAAGCAATCCTAGCATCGGAGGAAAAAATGAAAATAGCTGGTGATGACAACATAAAAACTGAAGCTGCAGGCCCTAGTCTCAGAGCAGGGCAAGAATGTGGTGCACATGCTCTCAGTGACAGACGTACTGAGTTGAATCGGTCACCAGAGACGAGGGGCGTAACATGGGCAACGTGGAGCACAGTCCCCTCAGCCCTTCACGATTCGGACACTACTAGCAACAATTTTACAGGTCAATTTAGATAAGACTCACGATAACTCATATTTCATTCTTGCCTCATGTTGAGGACAATGATCAGCAGAGCTCTGCTTGCAGGAGAGCTTCCTGTCTTAGAGACGGAGAACTGCTGCCTGCTCTCAGGGGAATTGTTAAGCACGGTTGTAGTGTTTGCTAGACTTGTGAGATATGATCAACAGATCTCTTACTGCCCTGAATCGTATCTCCTGCAGCCAGCATGTTTATCGAATCCAGTGTCAAACAAAGAGCCTGTGGCTGAGGGCTGCAAAGGTACAGACTAACACGAAATTCTTGAAGAATGAGAATGAAATGTTCTTTTTATATGCAGTGTGCATCTGTGCCATTTTGTCACTTTGTGAGTTACATCCTTTTTTTCACATCTTCCACAAAAGTCATACGTCTCATCTCTGACATTTCTAGTTTCAATGTCTTGTAGATTCATTTTTCTCAGTCCACATACACCAGTTAGCCCTATCTCCAGCTTCTCCACATCTCGCTACACATTATTTTTCTCATTCTGTGGTAGATTTTTCTTATTTATTTGCAGAACAGACATCTGAAATACCAGCACAGCAGAATTTTATATCTATCATACTTCTCAGTCCTGTCCTGGCTCGTCAATCCTTTTTCCTGTTTGTTGCCTTTCCTGTGGTCTGGACCCCTCTTTTTGTTTCAGTTGTCCACAGTTGGAGGTAAAAAACAAGAACAAGGGACAGGAGGCTCCTACAGTGTCAAGTATGAGCTTCTGTGTTGTTGCACAGGAATCTGTGTGGCCTTTCTTGGTCTGTTCCAGGTTGCCAAGTGAACAGCACAGTAATGCTCACAACAGTAACCAATCTGTGCTATGGACAGGTTCATAGCATTCTGCAAACTAGCATAATTTGTGTATTTTGTAATTTCCTGTAACAATAGAATTCACACCAACCTTATTTGTGGTTATTTAGAAACCTTCACCCACCTACACCAAGAATTATTCCTAAGAAAAAGGGACAATTCAGTATTCAAAACCAAGGCTCAAAAAATGCAGGCAAACAAGAGGAAGTCTGCCTCTTATTTATAAAGAAACAGAATTTAGTTTCAAATCATGGAGGATATGAGTATTCCATTTGAAACTGCTGTCAAAACCCATGTATGAGCATTCAACAGCATTCAAAACTGACATTTTTCTCATTGTATGTGTCCTAAATTTTGTTTGCAATAAGAGGGACAGAGCACCCATGAAACTCATAATGTGATATTAAAGGCCTATCAAGCCATAGGAGACTTAAGTTTAAGTCCCCTTTGAAAAGCCTAGAGACCAGTCTTCTGAGCAGTAGGTTAGCATGTAACAGCTGGTTGTTGCTCGCTGTCTCCCAGAATAAATTAATTAGCATTAAGACTCTTCAGGCTTCTCAAGGAAGTAGGTAGTATGTGGGCATCCAGGCTCTGTAGACGCTGTTTAACAGTGGAATTTGACAAGATAATATAAACCTGTCTCCCTGAAACATGACACTCAAACACCTCAACTCGGGCATCCAGAAATCACTTGAGTTTCTCCTGGGTTCAGTGGATAGATAGTCAGAGATGAGTTATGTCCCTATAGTGTTTGGAATGTCTTTTATACAATACAAAACACAATATTCTCTCTTTTGTTCTCATCATGCTTTTCTTCTGTCCTTTTCATTGTTCTTGATTGCTTGCTGTTGCACACATTTAGCTTGGTGTTCATCTCGTCATTTTATCACTGTATCCATTTTTAGGAGATCGGTCGTCTGTTTCCACCAATTAAGGAATCATTCTGTGTCTGAGGCTTGGAAGTAATACAGCTTTCATAGACACTTCTTTTTAAGTCTGTGTCAACATGTGTAAAGTATTCTCATTGTTTTTTAAATGTATGTTTTAGCAGCTGTTGTCTTGCATCTCAGAGAAGACAAAATCCAAGCAAAAGTGGCTGGGATGCTACATACTGTTTTGTGAGATTCCCATTGCATGGCCAAATTTTGCACCAGAAACCAGTTCTCATAGTTTTACACACCACGTACCTTCTCCTAACCTTTGTGATTCTGCTCTCCACGCATTATTGTTGTCTTCAATCCCACCAAAACAGAGTCTTTGCAGGGTCATCTCAGCTCTTTGTAGCCCTATTACTAAAGGAAATGGCTAAGTGTCAAAAATACACTGGTCA